>CM035423.1:158659875-158879875 GCA_020310875.1 Ceratopteris richardii | reverse complement strand
TCTCAAGGTAGTAGTTGTGTAGGTAAGGGGAAACCTAAAATAAGGGAAATTATGAGAAGCTCGAGCTCTAGGTGAAACCTCAAAAACTAGCAGGAAGTAACCTTTATTGTTTTTTCTCCACGTTAGATTCTAATGAATTATTTAAAATTTATTTCTCTTAGCACTAAAGAAATCATTGATCCTATTAGGAGTAAAGCTATTAACAAGTGGATTAAAGATAACTATGTTTGTCATGACATGATTTGTCTTTAGGAAATCAAAGTTAGTGGGGTTCCCCTACTCAACCATGTGAACATCATTGTTAATGTTACGACTGGAAGTACACCAACCACCCCCATGGTAAAGGCGGAGCTGGCATTGATATTGTTTCCTCTCTCTCTATAGTTTTGTAAAGCAAACGTTTTGCAGTAGTACTAGTAAATGGTATGCTCTAAAGTTGGGTGTCCCTTATAACTATACTTTGGTTAACATTTATGCTTCTAAATTCAACATTAAGAGAAAAAGTTGTTGGAAAGAGATTGATTTCCTTGAAGGGCCTTGTATTCTAATAGGTGACTTCAATATGGTAATCACTAAAATGGATAGGCATGGAAGTAAAAGTAGTTCCATTACTGGTATTGAAAAGAGTAGTTGGGTTTAGCTTTGTAAAAATAAAGACTTTATTGATGTGTAGAGCCGGTCAAAGTGGTGACTTTGCAAGTGATGCACAAGTGGTACAAAAGTTCAAAGTGGTGCACAAGTGGCTGAGAACAAGGGTGCACAGGTAGTGCACAAAGAGTTTGTTCACAATGATTTTGTAGACAAACTTAGATGCAGGTTGCAAAATGTTCTTTTTGAATGGTTTTCAAGGTTTTTTAAGTGTTTTGGAAGCTTGAGATGAACCCTCCCTTATGCACACATTTTGAAGAAATGAAGGTAAAAAGTGGAAAAGATATGAAGAAAGCGGTATGCAAGATTTTATGAGTGCCCTCCCATTAAAAACAAAAATTCTCATAAAGTCACTACAAGACAAAATAGGGAGTCATTGGTTCTTAGAGTTATATGTCTATGGAAGCACGTGAACAACACAAGGAAGAAGAAGAAGCTTGGAGCACAAGACATAATATTGAATGCATTGCCACTAAAATGTACAAAGATAAGTAGCCCGTTAGGGCAATGGGCATATATACAAGCCATGGGAAAAAACCTCCTAAAGAGGGAAAAAAGTGCCCTGGTGGTCCTAGAGTGTTCCCACACATCACTACCTAAATATATCAACAAATCCCCCCTGGAAGTGATGCGGTGAATAAGGAGCTGGTAGTCATGTATGTTGGTGCAGCGCTAATTGCGGAATTCGCTTACACCAGAAAAAGTAACCTAGAGTGATGTTAGAACACCTTTATAATCATCAGTAGCTTAGCAAACTTTCTGAAACTGAGAACTTATAACTGTATTTAGTGAACACCGAAAATTCACTTTATAGAAAGCTTCACATTTCCTTCAAGCTTCAATTCTGAACTTATTTACTTCAGTCTTTACACTACTGTCTTTGTTTATAGTTAAACAATCTTTGTGTCATTTAACTTTACCAAAACTGTGTTTTGAACTTACCAAAATTCCACCGGAACTTTACCTGACTGTCATTGGAATGTTACCATGATTGTACCGGAATCCTACCGGAATCAACTATAACTTTGTTTGTAATTGCTTAAAATGTGTATTCATGAAATAAGGAAGTGATGCGTGAACTTCCTTCACTGAATGAACTTTATTTGAAGTTTAAGAAAAACCTTCATCAGTTATGAATGTCTCTTTCTGGTCAGACTTTGTACTGTGTGTACATATCCATTTCACCAAAATCTTTGATCAGTTTATAGTTGAGACTTATAGCTACAAGATAAGCTATATCTCATACAAAAATTTACACTGTACTTCGAGATCTAGCTCATAGAAGTACCGGAAAAAACCTTACTGAGAAAAACTGTAAGTGTTAACTAACTTTTCACCATAACATGAAAATTCTCAGATTTCTTCACATACGAAGAATGCACTCAAACTTCCACATGAACATGTGTTTTCTATTAGAGAAGATGTGTACAAAAATTGACTCGGCCTCACTTTGCTCATAGTCATGAGAACTCTCCTATATTGAGTAGTTTCTCCTTACCATCTCTCTTAGATGAATACCCGACTGTTCAGGTTTAGTCATTCATCTCTACATACGCGATCTTTGGCGTCTTCTATTCTTACTTCTATTCTCCATCTCGTATGCGCTCTCTCTACTGCTCTACATGCTCTACATTCCGGTTCTATGCTCTCTCTTATATACATTTTGATCCGGTTTCAACAGACTTTAATTCTGGAAGTTTTCTACTGTATATTACACTCGTGAATTTGTCCCTTCACTAAGGCTTTGGTTTTCTGAACACTTTGTTTCTGCTTTCCTTTATCTTCATGTCATTATGCGTAATTAGTGAGTGAATCTTCAACAGCTCCCCCTCAATCACTAATTTGCATCTTCCGGTCTTCACATATCCTTCTTTTCTTTTATACCTGCCATTTCTCTGAATCTGCTTCTCTTTACTCCATCTAAGCTCTTTGTCAGAATATCTACAATCTGATCTTTGGTAGGAGTGAATACCAATTCGATCTCCTTTTCCATTGCCTTTTCCCTCAGGAAATGATATTGAATCTCTATGTGTTTTGTTCTTGCATGAAATACTGGATTTGCTGCAAGATACAACGAGCTCATATTATCTCCATGTATAATAGGTATACCTTGATCAATACCCATGCTTTTGAATAAGGTCTGCATCCATATCACTTCTTTAGCCGCTTCTACAAGTTCTTTATATTCGGCTTCTGTTGACGACAAAGCCACTGTATGCTGCTTCTTCGAACACCAACTTACAAGCTTATCTCCTAGGTATATCATATACCCATGTGTTGACCTTCTATCATGTTGACTTCCTGCCTAGTCTGAGTCAATGTATGCTCTCAGCTTTATATCTGACATATAAGGATAATATAATCCTTCTTTTATAGTTCTTTTGATATATCTAAGAACTCTTTGTCCTACAACCCAATGTTGATCCTTCGGACAATGCATGAATTGTGAAAGAACTCCCACTGCATAACTAAGATTAGGTTTTGTTAGCATAGCATAGATTAAGCTTCCCACTAACGACTGATACTTCCTCATATCTTTAAACTCTGCACCACCATATTTGCTGAGTTTATGATTTACTTCAAGCGGTGTTGAAGCTCCATTCTCCATGTTAAACTTCTTCAGTAAGTTTAGGAGATACCTTTCTTGTGACACATATACACCATGATCTGTATATGTAACTTCCATTCCAAGAAAGTATGATAACTTTCCTAGATCACTGATCTTGAACTCTTTTTCAAGCAGTCTCTTTACCTCTTTAATTCATTCATCTGAGGTTCCTGTGATTATTATGTCATCTACATAAATACAAATGTAGATCATACCTTCATCTGTTCTCTTGACGAGTAGACTTGCATCAACTTTTGAGCTTTGGTACCCAAGGTCATTGAGATACTTCACAAGTCTATAATTCCAAGCTCTTGGAGCTTGCTTCAGTCCATAGAGAGCTCTTCTTAATCTGCAAACATATTCTGGGTATCTGGAACTTACAAACCCTTCAGGTTGTTCCATGTGAACCTCATCTGATATATATTTATTCATAAATGCATTCTTTATATCTAGCTGACTTAGCTTCCATCCTTTTGATGCTGCTATAGCAAGCAATGTCCTTATGGTTGACATCTTTGCCACCGGACTAAACATCTCATCATAATCTAGGCCATATGTCTGAGCATAGCCTTTGACAACCAGTCTAGCTTTGTATCTGGCTATCCTTCCATCTGCAAGCTTCTTGACTTTATAAACCCATTTGTTTCCAATCACTTTCTTACCATTTGGTTTTGGAGCAAGTTCCCAAGTCTTGTTCTCTTCAAGAGCATTAAACTCTTCTTTCATCGCTTCTTCCCAATTTTTCTTACCTTTTGCTTCACCGTAACTCTGAGGTTCTTCATCTCCCTTTACTAAGTAAGCATAGTTTTTCTGAGTCAAATAAGAAGTGTCATAGGAATACCTTGTTGGTTGTTTTCTTACTCTATTTGACCTTCTTGGTTCAAACTCTTCATGTGTATCTGAATACACATCTTCATCAAATCTTGATCCATCTTCATTTCTCATACCTGATCCGATCTTGGATGTACTTGCCTACATATGATCTTCATCTCCATTCACCTGCATATGTGATTTACCTTTTTCAATTCTTCTTATCGCTTCTTCAAATGTTTCAACACTATGCTCTTTATCTGTGTACTAGCTCTTTCCTTCATCCAATGTCACATCTCTCGAAATAGTAAACTGTTTGGTTAGAGGACTCCATAATCTGTAACCCATCTTTTTTCATCATATCCAATGAACACATATTTTTCAGCTTTTGGTTCAAGCTTATGTCTCAGCTGTGATGGTACATAAGCATAAGCAATTGATCCAAACACTTTGCAATGATCAAGTGTTAGTTTCTTGCCCCACCAGGCTTCATAAGGGGTCATCCCATTTAAAGCTGTACATGGTAATCTGTTTACCAGGTATGTTGCTGTATTTACAACCTCAGCCCAAAGATAATTTGGACAATTCTTCTCCTTTAGCATCACTCTTGCAAACTCAACTAGAGTTCGGTTTCTCCTTTCTACTACTCCATTTTGTTGCGGTGTATACCTGCAAGTTATTTCTCTTTTGATTCCTGCATTCCACAGATAATCATTGAACTCTCGAGAAAAATATTCTCCTCCTCCATCAGACCTTAGTCTTTTGAGTTTCTATCCTATAAGTCTTTCAGCATATGCGTGAAAATGTTTGAAAGCTCCAAACACTTCTGATTTCTCTTTCAAAACATAAAGAGTTATCCATCTTGTTGCATCATCAATAAACAGAACATAATACCTCGATCCGCTGATAGATCCTTCTTTTGTTGGTCCCCATACATCTGTATGTATGAGCTCTAGCACACCATCATGTTTGTAACCATTTTTATGAAATGGTAACCTATGGGCTTTTCCCATCTGACAGGCTTCACACTTATGAATCATATGTTGGTTCTTCATATTTGGTAATCCTCTCACGGACTGTTTCTCTATCATAGCTTTGATTCCCTTTTCATTAAAATGTCCTAGCCTCTTATGCCAGAGGTCTAGTTCTGTAAATACCTCATCATCGTGTGTGATCAAGGCTTGATCAACATTCCCTTATACTTTCAGAGTAAAAAGTCTACCTTCCTTTTTTACCATGGACAATTTGTTTGTATTCATTCTCTGGATCTTCAACAAATACTCCTTCATTTGTAAACCTGACTTGAAAACCTTTTTCTACTATCTGACCCACACTGATCAGATTCTTTGGGATTGTTGGAACATACAAAACATTTGTTAGTAGGTCAGCTCCATTCTTATACTTTACCTTTCCAATTGACCTTACATTATGTTTTGTGTTATCACCTGTCTGTACTGTATGATTTGAAATGCGTCCTTCTAATTCTGATAATAATTCTATATTTCCTGAGAAATGATTTAAACAACCAGAGTCAATATAGAATACCTTGAGGTCTTCATTTTCTGATGTACTTATTGAGTTCATCATCAACGTCGTATGATCATCATTCTGCGTATCATTTGCATAGTTGTAGTAGGTAGTGTTGTGAGACTGATTCTATCCCCAACTTCTTGCTCCACCTCTATCATATCCGCCTCTTTGGCTTTGTCTTCCTCTTTGATATCTTCCGCTTCTGCCTCTGCTATTATTGTTCTGATTCTAGTTTGATCCTTGTGAATTATGCCAACAATCATGAGCCAAGTGATTGCTTAATCCACAGATCCAGCAAGCTTTCTTGTTACCTCTTCCTTTTGTATTACTTCTACTTTTATTTCTGACATTACCTCGTCCTCTTGCATAATTTGCTTGAGCAGTCACTTCTTCATCACCTTTTTCTTTACCTTTATCACCTTTCTTTTTATTCTTTGCGTACATAGCCGAACTATGTCCTTTTTCTCCATCTGTCTTCAAATCTTGCTCAAACGTTAGCATTAGTCCAAGCAACTGATTTAAATCTGGTACAAAATGATTTAAAGACAGTTCGATTGAGAGTACGAAAGATTTCCACCTTTCATCTCCTCTCAAACCTGTAAGCACTTCTGCTATTAACCTGTGGTCTTCGATATCTTCACCAATTGATCCAAGACTATCTACCAAGTCCTTCA
This sequence comes from Ceratopteris richardii, assembly GCA_020310875.1. Lineage (NCBI taxonomy): Eukaryota > Viridiplantae > Streptophyta > Polypodiopsida > Polypodiales > Pteridaceae > Ceratopteris > Ceratopteris richardii. The sequence continues at coordinate 158,873,605 of CM035423.1, read as the reverse complement.
TCTTAGTGACATAATCACTAATGCTTTGACTTTGCTTTTTCTTGAATGTTGTGAACTCCGACCATAAGCTCGCCTTTCTAGCTTTCGTCGTATTTTGGAAGTGATCTTCCAATGCTCTCCATATATCTTCTGCTTTCTCCAGACCTCTAATGTGCGGTAGTAGATGATCTGTAACTGTATTATAGATGTATGCTCTTGTCGTTGCATCTTTCTTCTGCCACAACTTCAAGGCTTCTAATTCTGCCTTCTTCGGTTGACTATTATCTTCGAAAGTCGGCTTCTTTTCTTCTCCGGTCACATATTTCATTAAGTCTTTACTCATAAGTAAAGCTTCCATGCGCATTACCCATGCCGGATAATTATCTCTGTCCAATTTATCAATTGAGACATGATCTGCCATGATCTTCTTGTTTCTGTTACTTCTGGTGAGTATAACGTTAAAAGGTTTTACCTTTTGTAAACCTTTGCCTTCAAGAATGACTTCAGAATGTTTCTTGACACCGTTTGCTGTTAATCACCTCAGCTTTCAACTTTCTTTATGAGAATTCTTCAAATTCTCTCTCCGTTTCTTTTTCTGAGAAACCTTTACTGCTCTGGTACCACTTGTGGTTAGCCTGCTTTGATACTACTGATAACCTTTTCTCTGATACCACTGTTGGTGCAGCGCTAATTGTGGAATTTGCTTACACCACAAAAACTAAGCTAGAGTGATGTTAGAACACCTCTATAATCATTAGTAGCTTAGCAAACTTTCTGAAACTGAGAACTTATAACTGTATTTAGTCAACACCGAAAATTCACTTTATAGAAAGCTTCACGTTTCCTTCAAGCTTCAATTTTGAACTTATTTACTTCAGTCTTTACACTACTGTGTTTGTTTACAGTTAAACAATCTTTGTGTCATTTAACTTTACCAAAACTTTGTTTTGAACTTACCAAAATTCCACTGGAACTTTACCTGACTGTCATTGGAATGTTACCATAATTGTACCGGAATCCTACCGGAATCAACTGTAACTTTGTTTGTTAATTACTTAAAATGTGTATTCATGAAATAAGGAAGTGATGCATGAACTTCCTCCTATGAGTTAACTTTATTTGAAGTTAAAGAAAAACCTTCATCAGTTTTGAATGTCTCCTTCCGGTCAGACTTTGTACTGTGTGTACATATCCATTTCACTGAAATCTTTGATCACTTTATAGTTGAGACTTATAGCTACAAGATAAGCTATATCTCATACAAAACTTTACACTGTACTTCGAGATCTAGCTCATAGAAGTACCGGAAAAAACCTTACTGAGAAAAACTGTAACTATTAACTAACTTTTCACCGTAACATGAAAACTCTCAGATTTCTTCACATGCGAAGAATGCGCTCAAACTTCCACATGAACATGTGTTTTCTATTAGAGAAGATGTGTACAAAAATTGACTCGGCCTCACTTTGCTCATATTTATGAGAACTCTCCTATATTGAGTAGTTTCTCCTTACCATCTCTCTCAGATGACCCGACTATTCAGATTTAGTCATTCATCTCTACATACGCGATCTCTGGCGTCTTCTATTCTTACTTCTATTCTCTATCTCATATGCGCTCTCTCTACTGCTCTACATGCTCTACATTCCGGCTCTATGCTCTCTCTGATATACATTTTGATCCGGTTTCAACATACTTTAATTCTGGAAGTTTTCTACTGTATATTACAGTCGTGAATTTGTCCCTTCACTAAGGCTTTGTTTTTCTGAAAACTTTGTTTCTGCTTTCCTTTATCTTCATGTCATTATGCGTAATTAGTGAGTGAATCTTCAACAATGTATAAGGAAGTGCCAAGCTATGTGGAATCAATCCACAAAAGGAAGTAAGCCCAAAGCTTTGTGGAAAGCTTCAAACTTCTCCCTAGGTAGAGCCTTCGTAAAAAGTTCTGCAATGTTCTCATTTGCGTACACACATATGCCAAGCTGATTTGCCCAGTAGAGAACCTCTCCCTATCATAATGATAATGCACCTCAATATTCTTAGTGCGAGCACGGAACATAGGGTTCCTCGCAACTACCAATGTGCTCTGACTGTTAGTGAAGATGGTGGTGACAGAAGAATAACCAACACCCAAATCAGCCATCAGGCGTCTCAGCCACATACACTCAACAGTCGCATAGCAATCTGATGCAAAAGAGGCCTATGAGAGCTTGACCAAGTAGGATATGATAGAGGTGCATCTAATTTGCTATCACACAAAGTCTACACCAACCATTTTGGCATAGTTTTTGCTTGCTCAATATCAGGTCTCTCATCAATAAGTGCATCATGTAAATTTGCGTTAGAAATGGAATGATGTGCATCATCACATGAAACTTGCAAAGGCTGATAAGTTGCCTCATTAGGAGCAGCACTAAATTGTCCACCTATGAAAAGAGGCAACAAAGTATCATACATGTCTTTGGAGCTAACAGATGTCTCCTTAGTACATGAGAGCAATGGCTAAATAGCATCTTCCACAAAAACAAAATCACAACTAATCAACATGCATTTAATCTGTAGATGATACAGACGATAGCCTTTACTTTCAAAACTGTACCCAACCAAAATACATTTTATTGCTTTATCATCCAATCTTTTGCGATGTTGTTCAGGCACTAATGCATATGCCAGACAACCAAAAACATGCAGATGAGCAACAGATGGCTTGCGACCATGCCAAGCCTCATATGGAGTGATAGACTGCAACACTTTAGTGGGACACTTGTTAAGTACATATGTTGCACACATAACAGCCTCAAGCTAGAAACAATGTGGTAAAGCCTTACTCTTGACCATACACCTCGTCATCTCCATGAGTGACATGTTCTTGTGTTCAGCAACTCCATTCCATTGATGTGTATACGACACTGTACACTGTTGTTTTATCCCACATTTAATCAGAAATGCATTAAAGTCAGAAGACATATACCCCCCCCCCCCCGATCAAAATGGAGATTGCCCATTTTACATGCTGAGAGATTTTCAGCCAAAACCAAAAACTGTTTGAAGCACATAAACACTTCGGACTTTGCCTTCAATGGATATACCCATGCATGCCTCGAAAAATCATCGATGAAAGTCAAGAAGTGAAGATAGTTCCCAAAAGAAGGTATCTGCATATGACCACAGACATCACTTTGTACAAGCTACAATTTCTGAGAAGCCCCAACCCAACCATCTTTTGGAAAGGAAGAATGCTAAATTTTGCCCAAAATACAGCCTTCCAAAACATGTTTTCTTGGTGCCTCAAGTTTGGGCAAAGAGGACACCATTTCAGATTTCTGCACGTGTAGCAAACTAGCAAAATTCAGATGACCAAAGCGTGTATGCAAAAGCTTTGCATGTGACATAGCCTTAGAATCATCTACTGCACATGCGGAATCATTTATAGATCTTTCATAGTGTGTGAGCTTATACAACCCATGACACAAAATGCCAAAAGCAATAATGATGTCGCCATTTGACAGATCATTAACTGTACATCTGTCATCAACAAATTTCACAACCAAGACAATCTTGGCTAATGCAGAAACTAATAACAATTTTTTCTTGATATCTGGCACAAAGAAAGCATCTAACAAAGTGAAAGAACTACCATAAGCAGAAGTCAAAATGATCTTACCACCTCCCATAACAAGATAAGAGGATTTTTTTGCCACATGTAACAGTATTCCCTGTAGGGGCAAGCTCGAGTGAAGAGAAGAAACTATGCTACGAGGTAACATGTTTGGTCGCCCCACTATCAAAGTACCAACATCTGAGTCTACTGCAGACATGCACTACTCATGAGAAGATGGGTCAAAACTGCAAACAGTAGTAAATGCCCATTCTTCTTCCGGCACAAGTTTAGCAAAATCTGTCTTTGGTGTAGAGGCCTCTACAACAACCATTCTGGCCCCTTTCTTCTTTGCCTCTTTGGAAGCCAGTTTTGGATAGCTCTTAATGACATGATAATTTGCTTTACAATATTTGCAAAAAAATTTTTGCTTTTCTGATTTCTTCTCATCTATGTCTTCCTTCTTCGAATGTGCAGCATTTGCAGATTTTTTCTTACTAGTAGAAGAGCTCCATTTTCCTTTGCCGTTTTGACTAGCCAGGAAAGCTTGATCTGCAACAAGCATAATAGACCTGTTCTACCTAGACTGCTCTTCCTACAACAAAACATAAACTAATTCTTCAAATGTTAAGGCATTTGGATTGCCTTTCATCATCAAACAAAGAGTAGAAGCAAAACTCTGCTCGTGTGCTCACTCTCCAACTGTTTTCGGAGGTAAGCAACACGAGCCTCATTCCTAGCTTGGTACAATGTGTTAAGTGTATCCCAAGCATCCTTAGTTGTTGTGCAAGAGCAAATGTGAGGAATAATGGCATGTTTGACAGAGAAAGCTATCAATGCATGTGTCTGAGCATCTCTCCCATCCAAACAAATTTGCTCTATAGTAGGTGCAACAAAAAACAACAACATGAACAAGATTTTGCAGAATATCACTATCTTCGACACCTTGTGCATCAGCTTCAGTACCTCTAGTTGTAATAGTTGTAGGTGTGATGGGACGTCTTTCAACACCCTACAAAATGTTCCACGGTCCTTTTGCAACCAATACATGTCGCATCATATAAGCCCATAGTGGGTAGTTGGTACCATCCAACTTATCCTCAACAACCAACATATGCGATACATCATTGCTTTCAGCCATGGCCGGTGACTAAAATACCTTGATGCAGAAAATTGATTGTATGTCAAAAAGTTCAAAAGAACTGCCCAGATGAATTTTGCTAAACCTATAGCAGACTTCGAGATGCTTATATTGGTGAACCAAAAATGGTATATACCTTTGGCACAAAAAGATAAAATAGCTTGGACAAGCACTACGATAGTGCATTCGGAGGCCGAAACACCCTGAGTATGCACAACAAATTTCGTGCGATTCTGAGACTGCAACCGAAGAGGTGTCGACGATGCCTTAGATGAAGCGACGACCAGCTGTGATACCAATTGTTGGAGTTAGGTGTCTGTGGATGCACACGAACAACACGAGGAAGAAGAAGAAGCTTGGAGCACAACACACAATACTAAATGTATTATCACTAGAATGTACAAAGATAAGTAGCCCGTTAGGGCAATAGGCGTATATACAAGACAGGGAAAAAAACCTCCTAAAGAGGGGAAAAAAGTGCCCCGCTAGTCTTAAAGTGTTCACAGACCACTACCTAAATATATCAACATTGGCCTTACACCTAAAGTGGTTCTTGAGACATCAAAGTGAGCACCAAGATACATTAGCCGTTGAAGCAACATGTGTAAGAATCGACACCCCAACCAAAGGAATTAGAAATTATTGGAATAAGGAGTTAGACTAAGGAGAAAGAGAGAGCAAGAAACTTGTATAGTATGTGCACAAAGAAGCAAGGTGTGCAAGGAGAGTGACCAAGTGTGCTAAGAAGTATGCAGAGAGATTGCACAGAGAGCAACTAGGAGAGCAACTAAGGTGGGACAAAATGCCATTAAGGAGGTGTTGCACCTTGACAAAGAGTGACCCTTCCTTCAACCTTCAAGGAAGCTTGAGTGCAAGGTGTGCAAGGGCAAGCTATTGGACAAGGTGGAGGATGGACACAGAGGAGGTTGATTGCACTAGTAATTGTGGAATTTTTGTACACTTTTATATGTGCTCTTAGGCTTAAGTGCTATTATGCAGAGAACATTTTGTCTCGTTCTATAAAAACCTATTTTATTATTTATGATTAATCAAGACACATAGGCTTTCAGTGTACTTGTTTGTCTTCTTCTTCTCCATTCTTCTCCTATAAACACTCAAGCACCTTTCAACTAAAGAATCCCCCAACAAAATTTGGCACACATGGTGGGACAAGGTGCCTTGAGCATAGGAGAACAATTATTACCAGGTGAAGAAGAAGTGCAAAGGTGTTGACAGCACTGAAGAGGTAATCTTTGTTTTCCTTGGAATTATCTTAGCCTAAGGAATAGGATGCATAGCGCATGATCACAAGCCAGTCACAAACTTTAAGAGTCCCTTGCAAAACAACAAGAAGGAAAGTCGTTCCTAGGTCAACCTGCCATCTTTTATCCACATCATTAGTAGGAAGTATGGTGGCTCAAGTAGACATAGAAAATCTGCCTTCATGATTGAATACCAAATTTCCCTCATTTAGAGGATTAGCACATAAAGACCTTGGCGAGCATGTAAGAATATTTTTAGCCCTATGTAAAACAAGGGGGTTAATGGGAAGAGAAGATGCATTTCTAATCCCATTCCCAACAACATTGGAGGGTCTAGCAGATAAATGGTTTAGTCAATTTCCACACAACCATTTTACTACATGGGACTTAATGAAGGCGGCCTTCAAGTCATAGTTCCAACAAGGAAATATGATAGAGAACATCATTGAAGAACTAGAGACCCTATGGCTAGGAATAGGGAAGACATTTCTTGAATTTGTTACAAGGGCAAAAGAACTTATGGCTAAATTACTAGACCCTCCCCATGATTCGTTTGTCAAGAAGTGGTCCGCTAAACCACTTCCAATATCCACATAGTGCAAGATTAAGGGGTTAGTGCTCCCCACAACAACAATTGAAGAATTCATTTTCTACAGCAACAAGGTTATAGCAAATCAAACATCAATATGGAACTAGATCTTCTAGTCTACCATTCCCTGTGGAATGTGAAGACCCAGTAAAATAGTTGAGGAAAGAGCTTGATAGCTTTAAAAGAACCAAGCCCCATAAAGAAGAAGAAGATGAAAGTGCAGTAACTCAACTAAGGTGTGATATTGAAGCATTGAAGCTACAGAAGGAAGAGGATGCCCAAGCAGAGGAATTGGCACAACTTTGACGAGAGCTACAAGAACTTCATGGAGGTGGTATCAAGAATGGACTACAATGCACCATGTGTAGCAAGCAAGGCCATGTGGTAAGTGAATGCCCTCTCTTAAGTCTGACTTGCCATGATCATGTGGATCAGAAATCCTTTTGTACACATCTAATCTAGAAGCTAATGAAGCTATGTTCAAAGTTTCATGGTCTAATTCCTTTCATGCTGTGAGTATGATCAATAGGAACATGTGTATGTAAAGTCTGCAGGTAGATCTCTCAAAGTCGCACACTTTTCGTGTCAATGTTTTTCTTAGATCTCAATGTACAGTGTAAACTTTTTGATGAGTGAACATTCAAAATCTAAGTTAGAAGGTAAGGAAGCTATGGCTAAAAGCATTTATCAAAATGGGATCTATGCTTTGAGAAATCAACCTTAGAAGTTACCGATGTCAAAGTCGCTTGTTCAAGAAGATAGTTTGAGACATACTTTTGATCTTAAGGATCAAATTAAAGTTTTAATGATTATTTTGAAGGACTAATGGTTGATATGATTGCACAAAGGTAGTGTGGAGATATGTGCATCATTGGTTTGAAGAAATCTGAAGATATGTGCAGGTAATGAAGTCAATCATTGAAGCAGACTGTTGAAGAATGAAGATTTTCACTCAGAGAAGTGAGAGTTGAAAGTTTTGGTAAATGAAGATAACATTTGTGTAAAGTTTGATCCATAACTGATATAGAGGTGATCTTAAATCAGTATAGATCAAACCTTTGGAGATTTAGAGGTCTCCAATAGTTCTCTTGGTTTCCTTTGGTTTCATTGGCTACGTTGAACCAATTCTAACATATGAGTGGCAAAAAGGGCTTAGCTATTTCCCTAGTTAGCTTACTTATTTCTCTAGTTAGCCTACATAGTTCCTTATTTAGCATGTAGGGGATTTGATCTCAAAACCTCATACTTCCAAGAAATAATTTTTATCCACTAGCCTATTTTCTCCTTTTGATACCCCATTCTTTTTAAGAAATATTTAACATAGCTCTTAACACTCTCTTACCCTTATTTACCTATCTATTTCTTTATTTATTTAAATACTCTCTTTTACTTATTTATTTATTTATTAAAGCACTCTCATTTATTTTATTTATTTATTTATCTATGGTTATTCTTATTCTTATTATTATTATTATTATTATTATTATTATTATTATTATTATTATTATTATTTTAATATACATTATTGTTAAAAAAATTCTTTTTCTATGCTTAGACCTAGGTTTTAGTTCTCCACATAAGGCCTCATAGCACCGAGGATTTTTGTACATCAACCCTACCTGGGGTAACACCTGAACAACAGTTGGAACTTTTGCATCAAGAACTCCAACATGCTCAAAATGAAATTAAAGAATGTGATGTTGCACTGCAACAACTACAAAGTCATGACAATAACCTAGTAAGGGTGGTGAAGGCCATTATTACTGCCCAAGAACAAGGCATGCAATCCAAGATTGGTGCGGTAAATTTCCAATTTTCTTGATTCGATGGGTGAAAATATGGCCAATTCGTTCTTTCATGGCTATCTCAGTTTGATGACTCCTATTCTTATGAATCTTACTCTAAAAGTGCAAAAGTGAAATTTGTTACTAATTATTTGGTGGGTAAGGCCCAGTTATGGTGGAATGTTTTGCGCAATAGCACCGATTGCCCTATCACATGGAAAGCATTTCAAGAAAAGATCAAGGATTCCTCCTCAGTTGCACTTACATGCACATCGATCATGGAAAACTTTTGGATGGAAAGATGAAGATATTGTGTCTACCTATACTGAGCATTTTTGGCAATGACTACTACTTATTCGTTCGCTTGAAACAATTCCTCAAGATAACTTGCAATGAAAGTATGAAGATGGTTTGAAGATGGGAATCCAAGCTAAGCTCAACACCCTACGTCCCATGACCCTCTATGAAGCTATTTCTTGTGCACATGATGTTGAGAAAGAGTTTCGGTCCATCACCAAGCCCATTCGCTTACAACAAATGCATCAACAACAAACACCAATCAAATCCAATATTCCTTTCAAGCGTCCCTTCGCTAGTCTTTCTTTTCCTACTTTTCAGCACCCATCTACTTTCCAATGTCCACCTACTTTTTAGAACCCTCCTCAATCCAATTTCTCACCAGTACCCAAGATGCATGCTTTACAACCTACAAAACCTCCAACCCTTCAAACTACAATGATGGATGCTCAACAAAAGAGGCCCCATATCACTTGTTGTCATTGTAGTAAGTTTGGTCATACTAAAGCTAAATGTAGGTTCCAAGCATTGGAATAGGATCTAAGTACCTTGGGCAACAAAATTTCTATTCATTCTTTAATTTGCATGCAAGGTAATATTAATAGTAAATTTGTTAATATTTTACATGATGATGGTAGTTCACATGAATTTATTTCTCATACACTAGTGAAACATCTCCAATTAACCCACTTCCTTCTATGTATAAAGTTAAGGCTGCATTTCAAGGAAATACATATAATGTTACAAGTGAAGTGCATAACATTCGGATTTGTATAGGTTCATACATAGATGAACGCACATTCTTAATTGCTCCTTTATAGTCCTATGATGTTATACTTGGTATGCCTTTTCATCATCATTATAATCCATGCATTTATTATTACAGACACACACCATGAGTTTTAAGTTAACAATCAAGGTATTTGTTTGTTTGCAATGCATGACTTCGAACCATTTCCATTAATTAGTCATAATCAAGTCAAACGTGCATTTAGGAAAGGCTACAATTCATGTATTGTTTTTGTCAATAACATAGTTGATTATACACATACACTTCTTGATGCACATAAATCATTTATGGAGTCCTATAAGGATTGTTTTATGGCTGATTTTCCTTCTAAAGTACCACCTTCTAGGGGATCACTTGACCATAGTATAGATTTAATTCCTGGTAGTTTCCCTCCCCATAAAGCACCTTATAGGCATGGACCTTTACATCAACAAGAAATAGCTAATCAAGCTAAGGATTTACTCCATAAAGGACTAATAAGGCCTAGTTCTTCTCTCTTTGGAGCACCTGTTCTTTTAGTAGAGAAGAAGAACAAGACTTATAGGATGTGCATTGATTATAGAGCGCTCAATAAGATCACAATTAAAAATAGATATCATATTCCTAGGATAGATGATTTGCTAGATAAACTTCATGGAGCACATGTTTTTAGTAAAATTGATCTTAAATTTGGGTATCATCAAATAAGAATGACACAACATGACATTTATAAGATTGCCTTTAGAACTCAAATTGGTCACTTTGAATTCATGGTAATGCCTTTGGACTCACCAATGCATTTTCACGTACGATAAATAGCATTTTTCTTGATTACCAAGCTTTTGTTCTTGTTTTCTTTGATGATATACTTGTCTATAGTGAGAATGATGATGACATGATTTACCAACATTTTTTAATTTGTTACATAAAAACAAACTTTATGCCAATCCTGACAAGAGTTACTTTTTCCAAAAGGAATTAGAGTATTTAGGACATATTGTTTCTAGTCAAGGTGTTCATGTAGATCCAAAGAAAATTAAAGTAATTGAAGAATGGCATGTACCTCAATCTGTGAATGATGTACACTCTTTTCTAAGGCTAGCTATTTTTTATAGAAAGTTTGTAAAAGGTTTTTCTTATTTAGCACTCCCACTCACATTATTATTGAAGAAAAAGATAAAATTTGCATGGGGATTGTTGATATATTTAGGTAGTCATGTGTGTGAACACAATAGGACCGTCAAGGCACTTTTTCCCTCTTTAGGAGGTTTTTTTCCCCAACTTGTATATACACCTATTGCCCTAATGGGCCACTTATCTTTGTACATTCTCTAGTAATACATTCAGTATTGTGTGTTGTGCTCCAAGCTTCTTCTCCTTCCTTATGCTGTCCGTGTGCTTCCACAGACGTCTATCTCCAACAATTGGTATCAGAGCAGGTCGTCGCTTCATCTAGGGTGCCGTCGACACTCCTTTGCTTGCAGTCTCAGAATCGCACGAATTTTGGTGAGCATACTCAGCATGTTTTCGAGATCAAAACACCTTTGTTTTGTGGTGTTGAAATCGCGATCTGAGCTCGTTTCGACCTCTGAACGCACTATTGCAGTGCTTGTGTAGCTTATTTCATCTTTTTGTGCCAAAGGTATATACCAGTTTCTATTCGCCAATATAAGCGTCTCAAAGTCTACTACAGGTCTAGCAGAATTCATCTGGGCAGTTTAGCTCAACTTTTTGAGATACAATCAATTTTCTGCATCAAGGTATTTTAGTCACCGCAGTGATGTATTCCGTATGTTGGCTGTTGAGGATAAGTTGGATGGTACCGACTACCCATTATGGACTTATATGATGCGACATGTATTGGTTGTAAAAGGACTGTGGAACATTGTGCAGGGTGTTGAAAAACGTCCTATCACACCTGCAACTATAACAATTGCAGGTACAGAAGCTGATGTCTAAGGTGTTGAAGATGATGATATTCTTCATATTCCTGTTCGTGCTATGGTTTCTGTTGCACCTACTGCAAAGCAAATTCATTGGGATGGCAAAGATGCCCAGGCACATCCATTGATAGCTTTGTCTATCAAACGTGCCATTATTCCTCACATTCGCTCTTGCAGAACAGCTAAGGATGCTTGGGATACAGTTACCACATTGTATCAAGCTAGGAATGAGACTCGTGCTGCTTACCTCCGAAAACAGTTGGAGAGTGAGCACATGAATGAAGGTGATTCTATGGACAGTTTTCTAACAAAGATCAAAGACTTGAAGGAACAAATTGAATAAAATATATTTGGAACTCACCAAGTAGTATGTTATGTCTTTGGCACCCCATGCCACTATGATGGTTTCTATAAGCTCTCTGGTCACCTTTCTGAAATCTGTCACATAACTTTTTGATGTTACCTGCTGCCTCATGATCTTAAAAAGATTATCTAGTTTGACCTCACAAAATTTTTTCCAACAATTCAACATGGCATTTAGTTGCTTGTCATCATGGTTGCTGAAGAATCTCCTTGCTTTTGCAGCTCCCATTGAGACATCCTGTGGTACATCACCTATATTTTGTGAAAGCTTTGGATCTTTTCTTAGATGAACATCACCACCATGAAATCCCATTTCTAAAAGAAGACATTCACATTTTTTTATGCACTCATCTACAAGAGTTGTAGGCTTGATAGAATATGCATAATCCAAGTGAAGATGGACCAACTTGTCAATGATTCTTAACTCTGCATGTAGCGTACATATGTGTACATTTGTCAATGCTATTGGAAGTATGGGATCCCAAACCATTGAAGAAGATGAGTAGTTATGAAGAATAGCATTTTGTCTAGAAGGAGCCTCTTCAACCTCAACTCTAGCAATCCATCCATTTGTGTCTGGGCTTTGCATGTAGTACAAGCAAGGGTACTTCGAATTTGCTCCCCCACTTATACCAAACATGCATTTGAGTGTCTTTAGGTCTCCACTCAAATGCCACTCAACCTGAAAGTTCCCGTAGTCTTTGACATTCAACAATTCTCCTGCATGATGCCTTTGGATAACATTTGGAATGTTTGTCTCTGAGAATAACCATTTAAGTGTTTTATGGCTCTCAGATGGAACTTGAGCATAGCCAACCCACCATAACTCCATTTCTGATTGTACTTTAAGAGACGGAGTATCCATTTTCCCAAGGCTATAGTCCAAAGCTTTGTTCATGAGTGCAATACTTGTTCTCTCCATTTTTTGATGTTTTTTAAGCTCAACTTCATTAAGTTTGATTACAAATTTCAATAGACCAAGACATTCATGTTATTTTATATTATGGAACTGAACCATGTATGTTTGAAGCTTTATAATATCTATCCATATGTTGTTAAATGCATCGTAAGTGAAATGTAACTTTTGTTTTCCTACTTCGTAAGGCATGTTATCGTGAATATGATTATATTCACCAAATACTGATGTGATCATTTTATTCAAGCAGAGCCGAAACTTTCCTACATGATGGGGTCTAGGCAATCCAAAACTTCTAACTTTGTTAAATTTTAAAAATTCACACCAAACTTTTGAAATTGCTCTATAACCTTTCCTAGTCACTCTGACGGTATCACAAATCTTCTGAATTTGAGATGGTTCTAGTGACAGATTCATTTCTGTCATGAGTTTTTGGAAAACAAACCGTTTCAAGCATGTATTTTCATTCAGTTTCAATATTCTTAAAACATCATTTTGACTCAAAATTTCATTACAGAAATGTACCCGCTCAAGACTGCTCGACATATTGAAACCTAGCACATTCGTCACGGGATCTCTAACAATTTTCATTCTTTTCTTTTTCTTGCCAGATTTTTCACTCAAATCTAAAAAAGGTTTTACTCGTTTTGACCGCATTCTCAAACCTATAGGAGTTTCTTTCATTTTTTTAAAAGACTCAAAGTGAGAAGAAAAAGTGGATAATTTGCTTTCTAGCTCCCTTATATGTAAATCCTTATGATCTAGTGTGTTTTGTAGATAGTTTATGTATTGTACATAATTCCTTGAAATATCCCAGAGCCTTGAACAATAGCCTTGTAAACCATCCTCACCATCTCCTACAAATCTAATCAGATCATGAAGATTATGAAAAGGGGGATACCTTCCAGTTTGTGGATCAATTGGATAAACAGATCCATCTGTCCATATGTCGATATGTTTCTTGCCTTCCTTTCACAATCCATCCACTTCAGGAGGATGAAGAGCCCTTTGGAATACTTTTCTTATCGTCGCATACTCCAGACTAACTGCAATGTTGATATGGAACTTTTCACAATGATTTCGATTGTTTGAAAGCTCAACGAGAGTATTTGGGTTAATGTTCTCCATGGTCTGCTATGAAAAGTGATCGACAAGTGTCTAAAATGACGTGAAAGAGAGAAATAGGCTTGCTATGAAAAGTAGAGTAGAAAAGTGGAAAATGTCATCAGCACACATTATATAGGTCCGTGAACAAGAGGAAAATTCAAATTTTGATCAGCGCTAGATGAGCACAAACTTCGAGGCATAAGGTATCACACAAACTTTTCATGATTATCATACGAGTTCTCTCTCTTCAAAATTTGCATAAGATACATTTTAAATGAACTTACATGGAATTTCTTAAAGGATTTGACAACTTTAATCAAGATTAAGCACAACTAATTGAAATCCTTACACGGCCCTTTTTGGGCCGTTTTTTTCCCTAATGATCAAAGCTCTTGGAACGCCTTGGAAAAGCAAAGTTTTTCACAAAGATTGATATTCAAGGAGCTTACACTCTTGTTAAGATCAGAGAAGAAGATGAATGGAAGACATCATTTCAAACAAGGTATGTGGATTTTGAATATGTAGTTATGCCATTTGGTCCAGCTATCTTTCAACATATGATGAATGATATCTTTTGAGAATATTTAGATGAATTTGTGGTAATATATCTCAATGAGTGAAAAAGATCAAGAGGACTTAGTTCTTCCAACTATTGAAATTCACATTCACCACTGCTCCAATTCTAGTTCGTCTTGATTCTAGCAAGCCCTTCTTCGTAGAGACAGATGCATCAAAATTCGCCCTTGAGGCCATTTTATCCCAATATGGAGATGGATACCTACATCCAGTTGCATATCATTCAAGGAAATTTTCCCCTTCATAAATTGATTATGAAATCCATGATAAAGAACATCTTGCCATAGTGGACGCGTTTGATACCTAGCGTCACCATCTAGAAGGAGCAACTCATAAAGTTATTGTGTATACAAATCACAAGAATTTAGAGTATTTTATGATCACCTGAATCCTCAATAGAAAGCAATCTCGATAGAGTAACTTTTTATCTAGGTTCTACTTAGTCATCACATATTGTCCAGGACGCCAGCAATGTGAAGCAATGTCAATCAAATGCCTTGTTAAGAAGATCTTACATTGCAAAGAAAGGTGAATAGGTCTTTGATCAACAAGAGAGTGTATTACTCAAGCCCAAGCATCTCCAATTAACAGCTATTTTTGTAACGTTCAGCAGAAAACTCAAAAAGGAAAAGTTGAAGAAATAAATGAGGTTCAAGAAAAGGATGTGTTACTATTCTATAAGAACCTATTGTATGTCCTTCCAAGAAAGCCCAGCACCAAGTACTTCAACAAAATCATGATAACCTTGCAGCAAGACATTTTGGAGCGAATAAATCAATAGAGTGGATATCAAGGGATTTTTGGTGGCCTCAAATGTGGAAGGATTTCAAAGAATATATCCGAACCTGTGACACTTGTAATAGATCTAAGATACCATGACATAAACCTCATGGCCTCTTGCAACCTTTACCTTTTCCAGAAAGGCCATGGGCTTCATTATCTATGGATTTCATCATACATCTACCAAAGTCACATACGTATGATGACATTCTTGTTGTAGTGGAAAAATTTACAAAGATGGCACCAAGGTAGGATCAAAACTTGAACCATATAGTTTTTTGTATGTATGGTATGTACAGTACGTACCAAACTATACCGTACATGTTCAATGTGTTTTTAAATTAATGTAACATTTTCATATTTTTTCCCTCGATTCAAGCATGCCCCAACTCTTATTTGTCATAATTCATTGTTTAATGTTGATATTAGTGTTTAGATAACTTGATTCTTGAATATGCAACATAAAATATCTGTATATTTTTATCATTTATGACTTGTCCAATTATCGGACAACGTATCGAACCTCAAGGTTCGGTTCGGATCTCAAACCATATGCGAACCGTACATACCAAACCTAACATACCGTTCCATCATGGATGGCACACTTCATTCCAACTGCCAAGGCAATCATAGATGCATCCATTCCTAGACTTTTTCTTAGATACATCTTTTGGCTTCATGGATTGTCTATAAATATTGTTGGTGATCTCTGCACTAATACAAAGGCACCCAATACCCTCTAACACCTACCACAAAGTATATTGTGCAGAAACATGTTCAAAGGTCCCAATCTAGGGGGTCTCACAACAAATACACCCTATGATCCTCCTTGGGGGAATCCTCTCATAACCTATTGCCTATGGATGCAAAGATTGGTATTCATACCACCTCATTAATCATCCACCCATTCATCAACTATACATAATATCAGGAAAGACCCACACTCTTGATCTAGGATTGGGTCTCATCCATATCTTCAATTGTAGGTCTATCCATATGCCTTACGACCAAAAAATATCCCTAAAGAATATTCCTCTCGTCCATGAGATATCAATCACTCATGTGACTCTTGGCCACATCATATGGCATGAGGTAGAGGAATATCTACCCTACAGCCTTCATCCATAGGGAGGTGCTAAAAATCTCTTTCACCCCACCAAAACATGCATTGAATTATTGGAATTTTATAGCCCAGTGTTGACATTCAAGGATCACCCCAAAACATGAGTACCTATCGTTTTCCTCTCTCCCTCACATTAGAAGGGGTTTTTTCCTCAACCCAAAAATCACTATGGGTAGCCTATGAAGCTCTTAATCTTTTACAGGTTGTAATATGAGTCTTTCTATGGCCCATACTGATGAAAGGATGCTTAAACAAATAATGGATAAGACATATTGTAACCTACTCATAAAAGTAGTGCTACATTTCAATGGAAAAAAAAATTTTAGAATTGATGGCCATATTGAAACTACTTAGATGGACATTCTTCTTCATATGTGCATTCATTTAATCATTTTCGAAAACCCAAGGAATATATTACAACAAGTATGAGCTTGATATAACATTCTTTTTTCAATATTTCTCTTCATCTATGAAGTCATTTATGATACATTGGATTAGATTACATATGAAATCCATGGTGTTTCATATGGACTTAGTATGGTACTTTCACTATATTTTCTCAAGACCACTAGAGCAAAATCCCTAGGCTAGATTGGATTCTTTAGAAGATAATGAGAATCGCAAGTCTCCATTAATTGATAGAAGGCAAGCCCACAGCTTGGGATCCTTGAAGGAAGAGAAGATTGGTCAATAAGATTTAAGAAGATCCCATGAAAAAGGATCATAGTTATATACAAGGTATCTCTGGTTCGCATGAAAATATGAACTATACGCTTAGAAGCTCCTTCAAGATTATACATCTCAACTCTAGAAAACAAGACGAGTGATGAAAAGAATAAAGCCAAAGGGTTACAGTTGGTTGTACTCTACCCCATGGTGTGCTTGCTCAAACTCTACCCCATGGTGTGCTTGCACATGACTTCTTCCCCAAGCTTGATGCTCTACAATTCCTAAGGATATATGTTGGAAGGTTTGAAAAATATGGTGGAAAACTCCTTGATTCATTCCTTTTACAAGGAAATTTTCAAGAGCTAGCAATCACAGGCCAAGGTAGGATTGATTAGTGCTAGACATTACGCATGCAAAGGATCATAGTTATATAGAAGGTATCTCTGGTTCGCATGAAAATATGAACTATACGCTTAGAAGCTCCTTCAAGATTATACATCTCAACTCTAGAAAACAAGACCAGTGATGAAAAGAGTAAAGCCAAAGGGTTACAGTTGGTTGTACTCTACCCCATGGTGTGCTTGCACATGACTTCTTGCCCAAGCTTGATGCTCTACAATTCCTAAGGATATATGTTGGAAGGTTTGAAAGATATGGTGGAAAACTCCTCGATTCATTCCTTTTACAAGGAACCCCAAAGAATATTCCCCTCGTCCATGAGATATCAATCACTCATGTGACTCTTGGCCACCTCATATGGCATGAGGTAGAGGAATATCTACCCTACAGCCTTCATCCATAGGGAGGTGCTAAAAATCTCTTTCACCCCACCAAAACATGCATTGAATTATTGGAATTTTATAGCCTAGTGTTGACATTCAAGGATCACCCCAAAACATGAGTACCGATCCTTTTCCTCTCTCCCTCACATTAGAAGGGGTTTTTTGCTCTACCCAAAAGTCACTATGGGCAGCCTATGAAGCTCTTAATCTTTTACAGGTTGTAATATGAGTCTTTCTATGGCCCATACTGATGAAAGGATGCGTAAACAAATAATGGATAAGACATATTGTAACCTACTCATAAAAGTAGTGCTATATTTCAAGGGAAAAGAAACTTTAGAATTGAGGCCATATTGAAACTACTTAGACGAATATTCTTCTTGATATGTGCATTCATTTAATCATTTTCGAAAACCCAAGGAATATATTACAACAAGTATGAGCTTGATATAGCATTCTTTTTTCAATAATTCTCTTCATCTATGAAGTCATTTATGATACATTGGATTAGTTTACATATGAAATCCATGGTGTTTCATATGGACTTAGTGTGGTACTTTCACTATATTTTCGCAAGACCACTAGAGCAAAATCCCTAGGTTAGATTGGATTCTTTAGAAGATAATGAGAATCTCAAGCGTGCATTAATTGATAGAAGGCAAGCCCACAGCTTGGGATCCTTGAAGGAAGAGAAGATTAGTCAATAAGATTCAAGAATATCCCATGACAAAGGATCATAGTTATATACAAGGTATCTCTAGTTCGCATGAAAATATGAACTATACGCTTAGAATCTCCTTCAAGATTATACATCTCAACTCTAGAAAACAAGACCAGTGATGAAAAGAGTAAAGCCAAAGGGTTAGAGCTGGTTGTACTCTACCCCATGGTGTGCTTGCTCAAACTCTACCCCATGGTGTGCTTGCACATGACTTCTTCCCCAAGCTTGATGCTCTACAATTCCTAAGGATATATGTTGGAAGGTTTGAAAAATATGGTGGAAAACTCCTCGATTCATTCCTTTTACAAGGAAATTTTCAAGAGCTAGTAATCACAGGCCAAGGTAGGATTGATTAGTGCTAAACATTACGCATGCAAAGGGTCATTCTACTAGTTTTGGTGCAATTTGAACGCAGCAGTCATCTCAAGATCTCTCTTGAAACTTTGCATTTGGATAAATAAGTAATGCTAGTGCATTCCTTTTAGCGATGGACTTAAAATGTTCATGATACCAGTATGGAGAAGGATGAGGATAAATGTCAAGTTCTTGTTCATAGAAGTCTTGTTTTTACAAAAAATTGCCAATGGCATTGAACGATGGCCTTAAATTCCATCATTTTATGATTGACCTTGGATACAGAGGCAATGCAAAAGGTTTCCCTACAGCTCTAGAATTCCTTGGGGCACTCAACCCCATTGATAAGAAGCACATTAACATCATCAATGAGCATCTTGAGCACAACCTATTTCTAAAATTGGGTAAGAGAATCACATTTTATTTTCCCTCATTGAACATGGACATTCACCATGCACGTGAGACCATTGGTAACAATAAAATAAAAGAGAGGGAAAAGCAAGAAACCTTGACTGATAGAACATTTAAGATCTAGAGCAGAGTACAACTTAGTGTTAGTATAAATCCTAGTTGAGTTCCTCCCCCACAACGTAAAAACCACTTTAGTGGACTAAGAATGAAATCCCAATCTAATCTGTCAAAGGATTGATCAAGTTAAATATGCATAATTTAAGGTTTGGATTGGCTTATGTGGCTAATTGCAACACTTACTTCATATCGATGCTGGCCTCTGAGATTGCCCTCCCTTTGATGAAACCTTTGTGGTCCTTAATAACGCACAATTGAAGGTGATTAGTAAATGGATTCACGCACGCTTTTGCAATGTCCTTCTATCCCACATGGAGCATGATTATTGGTCTCTACATAGTTCTTACTATCTTTCTTTACAATGAGTGAATCTTTAAAGATTGAATAACTTGTCAGTCAGGTCATAAGGACTCAGACTCTTCTCCTTAGGAAGGTACTCAATAAGCTCAACACGTTCACACCTAGAAAACAATTCATGGAGGCATTGAGAAAGTTCAGGAGGGATTTTCTTTAACATGATTGATAAGAAAAATTGATGGTTCTCTTTCTCAATTGCACACTCGATCATCGCCTAGTTGACTATATAGGGAAAGAACTCTTGGTTGTATATTTTTCTTGAGGACTTTGCCCATTTAGGAGGCGTCTTGAGTGAAATCGAAGAAAAACATAGAAGGAAAGGAATGTGGCGCTATAATCAAACAAGAAACGTAATTGTGCTTTTCATGAAACGTTAGCTACATTACAGGAAAAGAGATAATCATTACATTTTCTCTTAGTTACCACACACACACACACAATTGCCTTGATGCGATTCTTTCCGCGTGACAATCACTCAGAGGAAGTAAGTTAGGCTAGAAGCACACGCGCGCGCGCGCACACAGTTGTAAAAGCCTTCGACGATAGACTGCATAGACGATGTTAACGATTTACGGAGAATCGCAATGTTAACGATTTACGGAGAATCGCAAATCACGGAATACAAACTTGACAATATTATTACTGTCACACACACACACACAAAAAAAAAAAAAAAATCAACTCCACTAAGCTCCGCCAACGCAGGAAAGATGACTGATCAGTTGCCTCCTCAGCTGTGCGCGCGTCTATCTAGCAAACGCAGTCATCCTGATCGACTGATGATCGCACAGCTTGATGGTTATTATTGATGCATGATTGACTGAACTCGTTGAACTTCCGCACGTAGCTTCAAGATGCATTCTATCCGGCAGAAGTCTTATATTACGGCAGGAATGACTAAAGTTGCCACCCACAAAGAGACACTGCTGCCAATCAAACAATCAACAGAAGTAACGCATGCAAACACGCACAAAGTAACGCAAACGCTCATCTGCACACGCAGACTTTGTACCTTCGTTGGGAGGAACAGATCACACACAGGCACTTCCAACCATTCAAATGGCCTATTTTTTACTATAATTACCTCTGCGTTAGCGTGAGTACTGAGGTTAACCATGGAAATAATGAGAATCAAGAACGCAGCCTTGCTGATTGAAGCCATGGGAATTGTGAAGAAGCCGAAGAAGCTGCGAAGCTGCTGCGCACTACAAATAGAACGAGAGGAGTACGTTGCAAGGAGGAATTAGGACCGCTTTGGCAGCGCACAGTCTCTCAATGAGGAGCTCATCTGAGCATCCGACGTCGAGAAAAATCGCTGCAAATACACATAATTCACGACAAACTCTCCACCAATAGAAAAAATTTACTTTCCTCTTGATCTTTTTCAATAATTGGAAGAACTCAGTCCTCTTGATCGTTTTCAATAATTGGATGATCATGGTATGAGAGCTCTACGCAACCATCCATGGAGACCCCTTGGTGATTCACCTTGTCCATGACATCAAATAAATTTAGATTTCTTCTCATTTCTTTGTAAGTGGTTTTATGTTGATAAAGTGAAGGATGGCTATGTTTGTAGGTTGAAGAAAGCATTTTATGGTCTCAAGAAAGCCCCAATGGAGAACCTAGAGGAGGTTGTATACATGGACCAACCATCAGGGCTTGAAGATAAAGTCAAGGATGGCTATTTTTGTAGGTTGAAGAAAGCATTTTATGGTCTCAAGAAAGCCCCAAGGGCTTAGAATCAAAGACTTGTGGAATATCTAATCAGTAGTGGATACAATCAATGCAAGCAGATACATCATTGTTTTTCAAGAAGGAAGGTGAACTATCTCTCTACTTGTGTGTATATGTAGATGATGTAATCATTATAGGAAATGATCAAGAAGGTATCAAGGACATCAAAAGGAACCTTGAGAGGGATTTTAAATTCTCAGACGTTGGAGATCTAAGGTACTCTCTAGGTATTGAAGTAATATAAAAAGACAATGGCATTTGTCTTATGTACAGGGAGTACGTTTTGGATGTTTTGAAGACGTGTGGACTTACACAATATGAATCATTATGTAATCTTAGGGAGGTAAATATAAAATTGAATTCAATGCAAGTTAATGAAGTATAGGATCATTAAACTATGCCACTATTACAAGATCAACTCTAGCATATATAGTTGGTGCGTTTTCTCAATTCATGCATATAGCTAGAGTTTCACATTTACTTCCAACAAAGAGAGTACTCAGATGTCTCAAGGGTATACTCAATGAAGGTCTATTTTATCCATTTGAAGATGAATTGCATGTAAAATCCCATACAAATGTTGATTGGGCTAGATCCAAAGAGGATAGAAGAAGCACAAGTGGATATGTAGCAATGCTTGGCAAGAAAGTCATCTCTTCAACGGCAAAGAAGCAACCCAAATTGCCCTCTCATCCACTGAAGCTGAATATAGGCATTATCTCAAGTGACTTGTGAGCTTATGTGGCTCAAGAAGCTAACGTTTGAGTCAAACTTGTACGTTAATCAATTTCCAATCTTATGTGACAATATGAGTAGTGTATACCTATCTGCCAATCCAATCTTCTATGCTGGAAGTAAACGCATAGAGGTACAATATCATTACATCAGAGAGAAGGTGCTTCCTAAAGAAGTTCATGTGCAATATATAAATACTAAGGACCAATGTGCTGACATGTTCATCAAAGCTCTCGACTCAATGAGTTATCAAAGTTCAAGAAAGGAAAATCCCAATTGAGTTTTTAAAAAAATGGCTAGTACATGCACGATTGTTTTTGGCTATCCAAGCTTATAACCATTTAATTAAATATTATATTTCAACTATGATGTATTCTTCATAGGAGACTTTTTTTAGGGAACTAATCACTATGATGGAAAATACCCCAATTAGCAAATCCTCTTTCTTCCATCATTATTCATGAGGGCATCCTCTCTCTTCTAGATGAATATTCTACCCTTTAGCATGTATGAAAAATTTTTACAAGGAATATTTTGCCCCATAAACCTAAAAACACAATCAATTTTATGGTTCTATAAAAAAAGAAATTGTCTTCCTACGACTGTTGCACAAGCCATTTCCAAGATTGCTAAATATTCCAACTCATTTATGCATAGACATAAAAGCATATGTTTTCCTTGCTTCTAAATTCATTTCCTATTACGTTATGTTCTTTGCTTTCTTCCTCAAGTAATTTTCTCCTACTACAATGATGTCAATATGGTACTTCCCTTGTTTTAGGTAAATTTATCGTTGGCTTAGTCCATTCAATAGCTAAAATAAGGAAGTATAACATTTCCTCTTCTACTAGTTTTCTTTTCCTTGAATAATTGAAATTTATATACACTTTGATACTTTTCCATTATTTTAAATCTCCATTTGTTTTGTTGGATGCTTATATAGGAATAATGTTGGCCTATCAAAATTTCATGAGCTTGTTTGAATAGCTCTTTCCTCTCATTTTAATCTACATAAGACAATAAAAATCCTATTGAATCTTGATAATATAAGCTTATTGACATAGTGTAGTATTTTCTTGTTTCATGTCAACATTTTGATGTCTTAGATATGTCACTATGTTGTGGCCCATATGCAAACCTATCACTATCTTATCTAGAAATTTTGGCATGGTTTATAGGTTGAGTGGATAACCAATTTCATGCCCAATACTACATCCATAGATAATTTTTCTATTTTTTGTCTCAACAGATGGTCTACTCTTATATGATTATTTCCTTTCTTGATTACCACCCTAAATTCAAACATATCAACAATAGGAATCATCTGACAAGCCTACTTATGCTACAAGTTGTGTTTGCTAGATGAGTTTGTGTGAATGATCTACAAAGAACTTGAAATTACTTTCTATCAAATAGTGCTTGTACTTTTTAATGACAAAGATCATGCTTAAGCCATCTCTTTCTATTTTTGTATTGTTTCTCATAGGATAAATCAACCATATGCTAGGATAGCAAATGGGAAAATACAATTTCTCCTTTTTAATATTTTATAAAAGTACATGCCCAATCACATAATGGGATGTATCAACATGCACATGGGAGAGCTTGTTCCATTCTACCACTTTCAAGATGAAGGTTGTGTTCAACATTCTACTCAGTTTACTGAATGTATTTTTACATTCTTTTATTTTATTGAAATTTTGTATATGAAATACATATAAGAGCTTGATGATGATAGGTGCATAAGAATAAAACTTCTACAACAATAAAAATATCCCATAAAAACTTAAATCTCCTTTATGTTCTTTCGTCAAGATCAATTTCTGATCACTACTATTTTATCCTTCTTCTTGGATATCGCATTCTTGGAGATAGTTTGACCAAAATTGCGCACATGAAAGATCTATGTCTAAGGATATCAATATTAAGGTTTCTCATTACTTTTCTTGGCCGATACATGTTGCATGCAATTTTCAATGTATGTTGTTGTATCTTGAGTGATTCCCATCCCCTTTCGTGATTTAATCTTTATCTTTCGATTCTCTTTTTTTTTTATCCTTGATCTTTATGTTAAAAAATCTATTTCTTATGGTTATGGACTTTTGATATTAATATCTCAACTTCAATTCATATTTTCACGTCCACTCTTGCACACAATTTATGCAAACACATGCAATATCTAAAGATACTATTCATTCGACCACCAATATTTCATTAAAAGATGTTAGGTTTTGAGGTGATGGTGAAACATTTCTAAGAGTTTTTAGGAGGACGGCCCACCAGTGCTCCACACTTTTGGCCTTCACACTTTCCTTTGGAGAAGTGGAAACTTGGGCATGATTTATCTAAATTTGTGGTTTTCAACAACGTTTAGGGATTCCAACTTTTCATAATTATAATGTGCCATAAAATTGCTTTTGAGGCACTAGTTGAAATTGCTTTTTCCTCAGAGAATCAAGTATATCTCAGTTGAGTTAAAAGAAACCTACTGTGGCCACATCGACTTGTGAAGTTAAGTATAGGGTAGTATTCATAGATACAATAGATTGTAAATTTCCAACATGCCTATTGATGGATCTATGCATGGAGGTTGATGGACCTACACATGTTCTCACTAATAGTCAAAGTGCATTGATAATTGCAAGAAATCTTGTGTTTCATGCATGCATGAATCACATTGAAGTTCATTATCATTATGTCATAGAGCAGCTTCATGCTAGGGATATTTATTTGGTATAAGTGCCTACACAAGATGATATGCCACACATATGCACTAGGGTTCTTCCACCAGAAATGTTTGAGCCTTTTTGCAAAACTTTAGGCTCATGAACTTGTGAGGACTGATCTGTCACTCCTCGTGTGTTCACATCATTTGCTGTAGGGGGTTTTGTTACACTTACATCTCCCTTGAGTGGCTTTGGTGTGAACCGTTTCCCTATACATGGGTTTTTACTCTAAACTTGGCTAGAGTTTTTTTTTCCTCGTGTAACCACATATACATGATATAATCATATGTGGTGGCACTTTGTACTTAGGGAGTTACTTATAGCTCTCGCTTCACTCATTCTCATACTACTTATCATGGATTTATATAGAGCTCTTCCAGCCATCAACTTTTCTTAGTGTAGCGATCTCCTTCTTCGCTCTTATGTGTACTTCTATTCATGCTTCCTCAGTCACTCCTACATCCAACACATAATACAATAATTATATTATTGATTCTTGATAATATAAGCATCTTGAAAAATGTAGTATTGTCTTGTTTCATTTAAAGTTTTTGATTTACTTGATATCTCACTACGTTGTGGCCCATATACCAACATTAACACTATCCTCTCTAGAAACTTTTGTATGGTTTCTAGGGTGAATAGGTCAGAATCGTGCATACCATATACTACACCCATTGGTCATTTTTCATTTTTTAGTCTCAAAAGACAACCTACTCCTAAATGAGTATTTTGTTTCTTAAATACTACCTCAAAGTAAAATAGTATCAACAATAGGAATTATATGAAAAGCCTACCCATGTTGCGAGGTGTGTTTACTAAATGCAATTTAATGATCATATACAAAGGACTTGGAGTTACTGCCTAAAAATTAGTTCTTAGACTTCTTAATGACAAAGAACATGACTAGGCCTTTTCTTCCCTTTCTTGTATTGTTTCTCATAGCAACAATCAACCATATGCTAGCATAGGAAATAGGGAGATCCCACATTTCCCTTTTAATATTTTGTAAAAGTACATATTGAATCACATACTTGGATGCATCTACATGCACATGGGAGAGCTTGTCCCATTCTATAACCTTCAAGATCGGGGTTGTATTCAACATTCTACTTAGTTTACTAAATATCTTTAGGCACTCTCTCATTTGATTTAAATTGTATAATCAATCCATATAAAAGCTTGATGATGATAGAAACATAAGATTAAGCCTTCTATAGTAGCCAAAATATCCCATGAACGCTTAAATCTCCTTGATTTCCTTACGTCAAGGTCAATGTGGGATCGTTATGATTTTATCTGTCTTAGTGGAAATCCCATTCTTGGAGACAATGTACCAATAATGGTGACTCGCCTCACCAACAGATGCATTTATCAAGTCTCATCTATATTTGATAAATACTAAGTTTTTAGAAGACCTTTTGTAACTATAGAGTGTGAAAGGATCACTATTTTAAATATGCAAGTAATTTGCATGTATCTCCATTCTTCTCCTCAAAAACTCTTCAAAGACATGACACATGAAATAGTGGAAATTATTGGGGAACTTTTTAGACTAATAGAAGCACTAAATGCCTTTGGAGGTTCTTTTTTGACTCATGGCTTCTTCAAGTTAATGTGCATATGAGTTCTTGGACTAGAGCTTGATATTACTCAGTATATTTACAATCGTTGTGGATGCTCTTGCGTATGATATTAGAGAATATTAGTTGTAAAGTGATTTAACATGTATGATGGCATTGAGGTATTCACCCGACTTTATGCTATCCCTTCTTGAATTTAATCATTTTTTTCTAGTAGTTGTATACTCACATTGTCTTCACCTTATGATTAATGCCACTGGGATATGACTTTACTATCAAAAATTGTTTGGCTCTTGGTTGGTACTTTCATCTTCTTGTTTTCTTGTAAATGCATGATCTAAGTTGGAGCATCAATACAAAGACTATTTGTAACCTTCATAGGGTTAATATTATGACATGGGTTCAATAAATTATTCTTGTGATTCTCATTGTCATTGGAATTAGTCTATGGTCATTCTTAGTTATGGCTTTATGGTTCCATGATCCATTGTATAAGGGAGAGCTTACCACAATTTTGGAACATTATAAGATTAAGAATTGTTCCAGTGTATCCCTAATGCTAATATGTTACGTTTGGATCATTGTTTATCTCTAGATTGCATGTACTTGGTCACACATGACTCATGATCGCTTGGACCAATTTGTGAGATTCATTCTTGAGTGGTTCTTTTGCATTGATATAAACATGAAATTTTTTGTTCTTCTTGTAAACAAGGTCTATTGTTGACACCTATTCAATGTTCTCTACCTCGTAAATGAATATTGTTGATATCTATCTACCTTTTCTTTCATCTTTTCTCAATAAGTTTGATTATGATTCATGGCTTTTGTTTAGGGGGTTTTGCATCTTCTATTATAAGAAACATGTAAGTCAAAATATTTCGATAAACCAATTTTATATTTGTGTGAGTCCATAAAGGTCTCTCAATATTCTTTAAATAAATGAAACAGTCAATCTTCTTTACTTTTATACTTAAAGTTGTGCATTCGAAGCAGTTCTTTTGCATTGATATAAACATGAAATTTTTTGTTCTTCTTGTAAACAAGGTCTATTGTTGACACCTATTCAATGTTCTCTACCTCGTAAATGAATATTGTTGATATCTATCTACCTTTTCTTTCATCTTTTCTCAATAAGTTTGATTATGATTCATGGCTTTTGTTTAGGGGGTTTTGCATCTTCTATTATAAGAAACATGTAAGTCAAAATATTTCGATAAACCAATTTTATATTTGTGTGAGTCCATAAAGGTCTCTCAATATTCTTTAAATAAATGAAACAGTCAATCTTCTTTACTTTTATACTTAAAGTTGTGCATTCGAAGCATTCCTTTTGAAACAGAAATCTACAAACATTCTTTCTTTTAAGTGCATGAAGTAAAAAACATTACCCATGGAGGGATGCAAGTAACTTGATGTTATTTCAAAACATCTATGCTTGCCTAATATCTTTCACTATAATTGAATCATGAATCTAACCATAATTCATGAGAATTATGGCAAGCACATACTGAAAATGCAACACAAATTTAAAAATACATAGCTCGTCTATGAGGTATGTCCTACCTTTGCCTTTGAGAAGATCCATCCTTGATCCTTGATTCTTCCAAAAGTAGCTTGAAAGTCCTCGAAAGTCCTTGCATCATGATGCTGCAAGATTCATATGTGCAATACTCTTGCTTTCCCCTTTTTTCTTCATTTTTCTCCTTAGGTACGGTTTTGCCTAACTCATCTTCGATGGATCCTTTCCAACATATGATTATGTCCATGTATTGTGCTTCAAAAAGAGAAGGAGAGAAAGAAAACAACTTGATAACTGCTCTCCTTAGCATGGCTACCAAGCTTGGGCTACTATGAAGCAAACTTGAGCATGAAAAGAAAAAGCGAAAGGAGAGAATTAGTATTCAATGGCTATAAAAGATTGTCTATTCGAAGAGAGCATTAAAGAAAAAGCTCCAGATCGCTGCCATTTTAGTATCCTAATGTGGGCTCATTGGGATTCATTGGGCCCTTCAGAAAGACAATAGAACCCCCATTTGACGCAAACAACACAATGCTCTTTTGAGCATGACTAAGGGGTCTCCCAATGGGAGCCAAGTGTGATGAGTTATCATATCACGAACAACTGCCTTTTGGACACATCATGCAATGGACATACCAGTTCCACAAAAAGGTGAGCAAAGCCCACTTGTAACAATGGAACTAAGGAGTAAGACCCTCACCATGAGAGGATTTGTCTCATGATAATCCGAATGGTCTCCTAACCTATATATGCACATGTTCTCTATTCAACAATTATAGCAACACCCCATATGCATCCCAATGGATACCTCAAGATGAAGGCAATACACATATCTTGGGAGATACCATATACAGGGTATCTCAAATATAGACATGTAACATAGGCCTAGCCCATGTGGGCCTCATACCAGTCTATCAATTGACACTTCATACATAAGGTCCTCCATCCTCCATAAATTAAGAAATCCGGCATACAAGGGTCAATTTGCACCAAGTAATGATGGGGCATAATTGTCGGCATATTCCCATCCTAGTCCATGCCTACCTTGACCTATTTGAGAAGTAGTCAAATATACTCAAATATCTTCCTACCATCTTTCTCTCAATTGAAGGTTCTTGTATGTGCCCGAGATCCATCACTATCAAGCCACAAACTAACCTCGACTAATACATGATCCTAAAGATAGCAATCATATAGCAATCCCCTGCAAGAGAAAGCTACACATTGTTGAGATCTCTATGGAATCAAAGGGAGCACACCTCATAAATCCAAGGATAACAATCATTCTCAAGTAGCACCATCTTTTAGATATCTCACAAGTCCACCTCGACATATCTACCATCAAAGATTAGACCAACATAGGTATAGGTGATGATTAGTTTCCATACATGTGCAATAGCCAGAATGATCTAGACTCAAATGCACATATTTGTGTGGACCCAAGGCATCTATCCAACAGAAAGCTCATGATTCGCTATAAAAAATAGATCATATGCCACTTCGGTGTCAAAATTAAAACCCTAATAAACTATAATGTCCACCACATGTGGACTAGAACCATGTTTGCTATCCAAATATCCTTCATCATAGAATGACGATACCAATAGCCAAACACAATCTATGATGGTCATGCCATAAATATGGCTCACCCTATAGGTGCCCATTATCGCATTAATAATCAAACCATCCCATAGCACTACTTTGCTCTTATTAGCCCTCCATCCTTCAAGATCTCCTAACAAAGAGTTCAATCAACACCTATTTTTGTCTCATATAACTACTTCATCCCCATCTACTAGTAGTTAC
Organism: Ceratopteris richardii; assembly: GCA_020310875.1. Classification (NCBI taxonomy): domain Eukaryota; kingdom Viridiplantae; phylum Streptophyta; class Polypodiopsida; order Polypodiales; family Pteridaceae; genus Ceratopteris; species Ceratopteris richardii. Next base: position 158,843,858 of record CM035423.1, on the reverse strand, counting down.
CGACTAGCCCCTCTTGTAGAGTGCATCCACATCATGCAATAACAAAGACATGGTCTCATAAGTGAAAATAATGCAAAAGAATAATGAAGTAAAATTGATGAATGCTCTTGCAATCAAACAATCATAATGTGCAAGTGACGCAATGAATCTAATCATATCAAGTGGATGCATCTCTCCCAAGCGACTTGTTAAGGAAATAAACTCCTCAACCTCATTACAAATATCATTATGTGACTCATAAAGCCATAATCCTCATCACTATGTAAATATCATCGATGGATCCTCTATCATACAATAGATCCCATTGATGTCATGGACAAAGGGAACCATCCTAAACCTCAAATTCCATGTGACTTCTATATCTCATGATTCATTCAAAATTTGTGGAAAACAATGCTTTGATTGTGTCCAAAACATGTGAAAACCCTAAGATCGGTTGTCTTCTTGCTTGATTCTGACATCTAGAGATCATGTTTCAAATTGATGACATCATCGATAATATTATCAATTGTAATCGCCTTTGATGAAGTGCCCTTGAAAACCTATTTAAGGAGGGTTTGGCCACATACGTATTCAGTCTTGCCAATATCAATCTTGGGAGCTCAAGGAATTGTGATCACCAAGTACTTTTGAAGTCTCAGCTCCAATTCTTGTCTTGTTCCTTGTTCTCATCCTGTTTAGTCTAGTTCTTGGACATCTAGCCTTTGTCCTCTTGTAATCTTGTAGTACGAGATCTTATCTAGTTATTTCTTGTATCTAGTTCATCTCCCTGAAGGGAGTTCTTGTAATCAAGGGATCGTGCTTCATAGCTATGATCCCGGGTTGTGGGATCTCTTGCATCATCTCTAGTTAAGTTATCTATACCTATCAGTCCCAGGTTGTGGGAATTCTTGTATCAGTTATTTATTATTGTATTATTTTTCTACGTGGATAATCTTGTAATTCTAAAATCCTGTCTAGTCTAGTCACAGGGTACAATCTAGAGCTCCCTTGATATTTTTGCTAGCTTCTATCCGAGACCAGGCATCATGGAGAATGCTTATGAACATATTGTGGCATCACTTCAAAGTCTCCAATAATAAATCTAGGACCTAACTCATAGACAGACACAAGTCGAGATGGAACATCCGGTACATGTCGCACTCCTCCAAGAATTACAAGAATGGATCGGGAATCTTCAAGCAAATCAAGGAAGTATTGAAGTGAATCAACGGCCTAGCTCATGCTTCATGAAGGAACCCAAGATTTGCACGCCAGAAAAGTTCGACGGTGATCGTACGAAGTTCCATGGATTTCTTCAAAAAGTTAAATTATACATCTGAATTCAATGTGATAGATACCCTGACGAGACATCTAAGGTCAGCTTTATTGGCACCTTTCTCTGTGGCCAAGCATTATCATGGTTCACCCCAATCTTGGAGAAGAACAGGGCATTACTTCAAGACTATGAGGGGTTTCTTCGAGAACTCACCACCACATTTGGAAATGCAAACATAATCAAGTGGCAAAAAAAAAACTTCAAAACCTACATCAAGGTAACTACCTTGCCTCTACCTATGCATCAAAATTTAGGCGATTGATATGTGATCTCACTTGGCAAAAAGACTATTTCATAAGCCAATTTCGATGGGGTTTAAGAGATGATGTGAAGGACCTTCTGCACATGATGCCAAAGGTTAAGACATTGAATGAATACATCACCCAAGCTATTCAATGTGATAACCGCCTTCTTGAAAGGAAACATGAAAAACTGCCAACAAAAACCCTTCCAACCCACTCCTAGAGATGATTCTATGCCCGAACCTATGCAGATATATGTAACTAGGTTCCAACCTCTAACACCACAAGAGAAACATAGGAGGAGAGATAACAAATTATGCCTCTATTATGGAAACCCTAGACATATTGCAGTTAATTTTCCCGACAAGAGAACAAACTCCAAAGTCGCAGCCACCCTTGTAGAGCAAGAAAACAAGGAAGATTTGTAAAAGAGACCATATAGCCGGACCATGATATAAGAAAGGGCCTCATATTTCTAGCTACACCCATAGAAACATGTCTTGCCCCTATTAAGTCAATCATGCCTAAGAAGACCCTTTGCTTACAGCCCTAGTAGAATCAGGAGCCTCCTCATGTTTCATCGATGAAGGATTAGTTAAGAAACATGTAATTCTAGTACTTGAGAAGAACAAACCAATAGTAGCTAGAGTAGTAGATGGACAACCTCTAGCATCTGGGAATATAAACATGGAAACCACATCATTAAGAGTACACCTTGGTGACCATGATTCCCACATGTTTCTACGTAATATCGAGTCCATTAAATATGGTTTTTATTGGAATGCCCTAGTTAAAGAAACATAATCCAGATATTAATTGGGAAAAGAATAAAATCACCCATCAAGATATCCACAAGAACCGGAGATATGTCGAAGCCAAAGGCTTCATACATGCAGTAAGGAAGTAGTTGACATATTTGATCTATGCCATACCAACTCAAGAGCCCAAAAAAGATGATTCAATGAAGCTACCCAACCTTCATAGATCTTATGATTGTGCCATAGAACTTCAAGAGGGATCACAACCACCCTTTGGACCAATCTATAGACTATCCCTAGAGAAACTTACAAAATTATGCAAAAATATTGATGAGAATCTAGCCAAGGGGTTTATCGAACACTCAAAGTCTCCTATAGGAGCCCCTGTCCTATTTGTAAAGAAGGACAAGACTCTATGAATGTGCGTAGACTATCGTGGGCTGAATAAAGTCACAATAAAGAATAGATAACCTCTACCACGTATCATTAGGGTGAAAAACGACCGAAAAGGGGTTGTTTGCTAATGAGAGATTAAGGAAATTGACAAATAGAGTCTTTCCACGTGTACAAGAATATAACATTGCTGTCTCTTTTAACAATATGAAGAAATTCTTTTTTTAATACAATATTCTTTTAAAGCGCTGCTAAAGTGATAAAGAGTCTCGTATTCAGTGTACAATTTTTCAGTTTGATGCAATAAAAGACATTTTGGCACACTACAAAAAGCATATTCTCAAATTTCTAAGAAGGAATTGAATATTGAAGATACAAAATATTTTTGAGTTCAGAAAATTTCATGATCATTCAACGACAGGGTTTACATCAAATCAAAAGTTTCCACGTGTACAAAACCTTTTTCTCTATAAATACTGTCAAAATTTGTGAAGGTCGGTTTCTCTCTTTGAACGTTCTTCTTCTTCTAAGTTCAAATGGCTTCTTCTTCTCGTCGTCCTTCCAATCGTGTAACCTCATGTGAGGTTTACAACAGAAGAGGGGATTCTTTGTGGAAACCTCTTTTTGTGAAAGTAAATGAATGGATAACTATGCTTCCTAGCTGCATAGGTGCCCATAAAGTCAAGCGTGCCAAAAGAGACAACACAAGAAACCACTAGAAGGGATGTATTCTCAGTTTCAAATTGAAGAGATGCGGTTGGTTTGCACGAGTACAACATGTGTACACCGCAAAGGATCTTGTTCTAGAAAATCATCTGCACTTCCCTTCCTACTGTAAGTGAAGTTTTACAATGCTCTTCTATCATTCTAGTTGTTTTTGTATAATAAAACATATGTTTTTGTACTACAGATATCTTTGCTTCCAATATTGTGGAATGGCTACCTATTGAATGTTTAACAAGAACATTCAGAGTTCTTCATAAGGAATATGCAGACAAATTTGTTCAATTTTTCAATAGCATAGAGTTATTTGTCCATTATGCAAATTATCAAGTGCCATCAGCAAGGAGTTCTTATGGAAATCTTGTTCATGTACCTGGTCTTTACATCTCTTCATTAGATTGGGATGCTCCTGATCATTCAATAGTTTCAAGTTTTCTATGCAAAATTAAATTTGACATCTAAAAGGCAATGTAAGTAGGCCGAATTTCGAGAAGATAAAGATTCAATGGTTTTTGCCTATTCATGTCTTTGTAGCATGCTTTAAAAACATGTTATTACAGAAAACAAAAACAATGTGGTTGAATAGGAGAGTCTCTATTTCAGAGATTGATGATGTTTTAGGTAGGGAATGGGATAGCAAAGAAGTTCAAAAGCTAGGTGACATTATTTTATGTAAAGTTAGTCCCAATTCTCTTTCAATATCATATCAGATATGTCGATAATCTGTCGTTCTAGGATATGACTATAGAAGGTGGAAAAAAAAGCTTGGACTTTGGATAGCCTTGGACTCAGAGGAGAGTTGTCCAGAATTTGAGTTAGAAGTATTGATTCATCCAGATTTTCAATCAAGGAAAATAATTGTCACTGCAAATTGGAATCTCAGAAATGTAAGGGAGCTCCTAGAATACCTTGATGAGGTATCATCACAGTGTAGATTCTCAATTGATGATGCAATAGTTAACATTAGATCAGAGAAATCATTATCTTGCATACGTTGCCTGCCACCAAGGGTGATTAAGTTCCAACCCTTAAGATTGTAACAAGTTAACCCTGACATTCTAACATAATGTATCTTCCTCTAATAGAAGCTTCTATTGATACTTCCATTGATTTTTCTTTGCACGATGGTGACAAAGAATGTGTGCTAAATTATGAATTTTAAATGTCTATATTCATATTTGCATTCTTTAATTTACTTTCAAGATTTTGATGAGGTTCTTATTGTACAATGATAAGAATATAAACCAAGACATTCTTAGATATTTTTTAGGTCCTTTATTTCATATTTCCATTGATTTTTATTTGCAGGAGAGAATTGATGACTTCAATTATTCCCCTTATCTAAACTCATATTGGCATTTTTTTGTTTAATCTTAACATTCTGATGAGGTTCCAACTAAGAAAAAATTATACAAGAACTTGCATAAGTTAATTCTAGATGAACAAGAGATCTAGAATTCAATATCTAATTTCAATTTAATTATTATAGTCTATCAAAGGTCCACATTAGTCTCAATTAAATTATTTGATTCTATCCATCTTTTTTTTTTCTTTTTGAAAGAACAAGGAAAATTTGTATTAATGGTGGCCGTATACAGTGTGCCTTGGGCAGGAGACACCTGACCCAAAGGACAAATTACAAGGAGAAATACGTGTCCAACCTTTTACAAGAGTACTATTCAGCTAACAGTTTTTTCCATCTAGAGGGAGAATTTTCAGACAAAATCTTGTAGACATCATAGTTATTACAAGAAGCATCTCTGATTCTCCTAATACAAGATAGAGAAGAATTTTTTAGAATAACAGGCAAAGTGATGAGGTAGTTCCTTTTTCTGCTACCAAGGGTAGCCTCATTCCTACTGAGCTATATGTTCCAAAGAATATAGCCCCTCCAAATATTCCACAGCAGAATATCCAAGTGATTACAGCAACCAAGAATCACCTCCATTTTACTAAGTTTGGGGAGAGCATTCACTAGCAGATAATTCTCCACAGCAGACCAGAATTTTTTGGCATGATGGCATTCAACGAAGAGGTGTGAAACATCCTTCACAAGGCCACAAAATATACAGGACCCACCACTATTAAAAATTTTCCTGACTTTATGACCAGTCCAAAGGCTATGGTGCAGCATCCTCCACTGGAGAAATGAATGCTTGCTGCAATCTGGAAGAGCCCATCTATCCATCTTTTATGTCCTCAACTAATGCAAGAGAAAATATCATGGTACACATAACAAGTAATATAAGAGGGGGTGGAGAACCTGGTGCCAATTCCAATCCAAGGTTTGATATTTCAAAATATGAAGAGCATGACTTAAGGCATAAAACAGAGGAGACTAGATTAGAGAAGTTGACCGATGCAAGTGACTAGTGCAATTTGAACTTGTCGGATGGCCCTTATCACTTAGATCGGTTGTGCTAGCAAACTACCGCGAGAGACTTCAACAAGTGACCTTGCGTAAAGATTTGACTCATGAGTATAAAAACAACTAGCAACAGCTCATCTCATGCAAGGTTGCGAAAAGGGGATCCTATGTTGAAATGGATAATACGACCGATGCAAGTGATAGGGGAAATCCAAAATTCTCCGATTCCCCATATTGCTTGTATCGGTCGTGTCCTCTTAATTCTTTATATTCTTCTGTATCTTCTCCAATTTAAACTTTCCAACAGGAATGAAGTAAGAAACCCACAATGCAGTCATATTTGTGACAAGACCAAATTGAATTGGACCATGCAATGAACTTTTGTTTAACTCTCAAGAGGTTCAATACAATTGTATATTTCTCAAGGCATATAAATATTGTAAAGGAAAATAAATATGGTTACAATGACCATCTTCCAGATGAAGATTGGCATAAGTACATACAATTTTTACATAAATAAATCTTCCAATGTATGTTGGTTTTACAATAGATTTCAATCTTAGGCTAAAAAATGATTCAACCCTTTCTATCTTTTTTGGAGCCCTCTTTTCTCTGTTGCTTGTGTCCCTTTTTGGAGCTTTCAGCTTGACTCTTTTTCTTGGTCCCATGCTTTAATGGTGAGTGAAGAGGAAGCCCTTTCCTTTTTTCTTCAGACTTTTTTTTAATCAGATGGAGGGGGTGGAGGTGACTCTGGATCATAGGGGCAGATTGCATGTTTCATGATGCCATTTATTGCTCTCTCTCTGATCAAGATGATCCATGCATCTGGGTAGTCTGATCAATTCAATTTAGGACTGTAAAACCTTCTTTCCAAGAATCTTACAGCATTCGCAATCACTCTCCAACCACATGATGTTGCGTCTTTCTGCAATGGCACATGAATTTGTATGTATCCAAATTGCTTTTGTTCATTCAATTTAGCAATTCCACGAAAATTCTGATCAATATGCATCTTGAGAAGCTTTGGAGCACTGCATTGTAAAGTAAAAATCAGAATGGATGGCATGGCTCTAAAATAGAGAACAACAAAATGTATAGCAACTTACACTTTGCAATTCCCATGTTGTGATTGAAGAGAATTGAGGAAAAGAGCTTGATATGCATTGAAGTCAACAATAATCAGACTCCAATCGCCCCTGTCAATGAGTTGCATGTAAATATACTTTCTTAAATGAAACAATATCTTTCCAAAATGAAGATGAATACTTACTTTTCAATATATGGGTAGATAACACATTCTACCTCTTCTATAAAATTCTGTAGAAAGGACTTGGCATCTCCATGTTTAAGAAAAAAACACTGTGTCACCAGAGGATCTAAAATAAATACTTTTCTTTGAACCGCTTCCTCACATTGTTGAAGAAGAATCCTACAAATCAAGAAATAAAATTCAGTTAAGGAACTAGAAAATTAAGCAATACAAGAGCACTTTATGGCCTCTAGATAATACCCGAGTGAAATGTTGACTACACTATCTGATATTTCAACATGAAAATCCCTCAACATTTTGTTGTTTTCAAGTCTAATGTCATGAAACCATTCTTTTTGCCATGGCATTACAACATTAACTATTATCTGCCCATCTCCTTTCTTAAGGAGCTCTTTATTTGCTTTCTGTAACTTTTGAATCTGGTTTAAGATGACACTTTCCTCTGTAAATAATCCTTGCTTTTTCCTCTCCTCCTAACTATTTTCTACAATTCTAGTTTCATGATCATGAGTGACCTAAGGGTTGATCTCTTCAATGACAACTGTTGTTTTGGGTGCTCGGGTTGGAGGTATATTTAAAATATCAAAGAATAATTTATCATGGTGATCAATAGGAACCAGATATTTATCAAATTTATATCTTATTCTTGAAACAATAACATAATCCTTCCCCATTAGTGTTACCCTATGAGAATGAGCAGCACATAAATAGGCATCATTCATAAAATCAATAGCAAAGTCCTCTGTAGCTTCTTGCAGGCATAGCAGTGCTTGAGTTTGCCACCTCACATTGATAAAGGATGTGGTCTTCATTAAAGAACAGAGGTTGCCTGTGATCTGCTTGACAACTCTCATAAATGGAAGTCTAGGGATCAACAATTCCACAGACCTTTGAGCTCTTCTAATTTCCCTCAAGGACTTTACATGGTACTTGACCCTTTTCTTTGAAGGCTTGTGTGATACATTGCCTTGAACCTTCTGGGGATTTTGCTCCTGGACATTTTGCTCCTGGGCATTTTGTTCCTGGGCATTTTGGTCCTGGCCCTCAGGGTACAACTTCCTTGTTGTCTTTTTGGTCCTAGCCATACTCTACACGAAATGAGAGTCTTTAGGCAAGGAATTAGGAAGGAAAGGAAACTTACTCTCAAAAATTTTGATCAAGGACTCTTTCCACTGTCATATACACGACCGATCCAAGCAATAAGAGTCATTCGAGAATGCTTGGATGTCCCTTATCGCTTGCATCGGTCATCCTTGAATTCATCATCAAATATCAATCAATACTAGTTCAAATATATCTTACAATGCAAAATACTCAAATATCACTAAGAAAAACATAATTTGCAAGCTATGATCAATGAATCTTTCCACTATTAGAGACACAACCGATCCAAGCGATAAGAGTCATCCGGAAATGCCCGAATGTCTGTTAAACGTCTAAACGCGGGACTAACTGTCAGTAGCGCGTTTAAAAATTTATTGGGTTCTTGGGAGTGGAAGGGGTCTGTTAGACAAAGGCCCTATACTTAGTTCCCACTAATGCTCAAACTCTATCAAGACTCCGTTACACTTATAACCTTACAGCACTCAGCCCAAACTTCCCCAATGTTGACCGAACACACTGCTTCCGCTTATGCAATATCGTGACACAGAGTTACTTGATGAACTCACGATTTGTTCCGAATACAGAATACTGTAGTACTAGAGACAACATCAGTATGTCAACCTTCACCGAATGGGCACAAACAATCAAACAGAACCGAAGATACAAAAGAACTCAATAGTCTCAAATACACAGTACTAGGGGGGAAGTCTAGTATGCAACTTAGGACGACCCTTACTGTAGCTTAACCTTTGCCGTATGAGGACAGGCCGCAACACCGAAGACAACACAATACGACTCAGATTTCTCCGAACACTACTGCAACTACACAGATTTCATCCAACAGGTTATAGCACCTTATAAGAAATAGCGACACCACGATACGCTTAATCAACAAAACAATCGCAACCGAATACCGATCTCATGGAACGTCGTCACTATAAATTACAACCCGAACAAATGTCGAATCAACACAACAGAAATTAGACAAGATACTCTAAATTAACCAACTCGACACACAGTAACGTCACAAACAAATCACCCAGACAGACAGTCTGGTGATCTCATGGAATGTCCCTGAGCATCTCTTTTTCATTGCTATATAAAAAGATTACAACGTATTTGTGTAACAACCTTTCGTTCGTGCAAACAAGATTCAGTTTCGTTTTTACAATCGCCAATCCGACGGCCGACTAACACTCTGGCATGCACGGTGGACTCGGACCTGCAGGTCTAACAAAATTACAGTTCATTTATAATGCCTTCTAAATACATGGCTCTGGCTAATCTAAAGGTTCGGGCGATTTTCTTTTCTAAAGCTTCTAACATCTGTTTCAAAGTATCGGGTTCTACTAATTGTGCATCGGTTCTTACAGAACTTAGGGAAATTACTTCGGCCATCAAAATTTATGTCTGCGTCTACAAAAAGGCCTCTTGTAAATAAAATTCGTTTGATAAGGCCACATCCCTGGATACTTTCAACTCTGCAAGTTGTTTATCCATCTTGGCCAATCTTTCTTTCTGATTGTGAGTTGGTTGTCTTTTCTGTCGATCTGCTGATTTTGGAAGTGGATTGTTCTGGAGTAGGTATCTCTTTCTCTGCGAAGATCTGATATTACTTTTTGCAGTTGAGCTTCTACCGTCAATTTTCGTTTGAGAATGCTGTTAACTTCTGATAAACTGATCTTGCATCTCTCGAGTTCTTCAGCTATTTTCATAGCTAGATTATGTTGTTCTTGGCCTTGCTGTACTACTTCATCCAGCTCCTGTCTTGTTTCTTCTAATAGATTTCCTAAAGCGACTCTTGCATCTTCTTTGTCCTCTATCTCTTGCTTCAACTGGATGATTTCTGTATTTGCATCATTTAGTAACTCGTCTTTCTTTCTTAGCTCAGCTAGTGCCTTATCCCTTTGAGCAGTAATTTCTACCTGTTCGGTCGTTCGGGCTTGTAACTCCTTCAGTTGTTCTTGTAGGGCTTGATTTTCTGCCTTAGCCACCACCAATTCTTCTTGTAGAGGACTAATATCTGCCTCCAGCACATCCACTTTATGTTGGAATTCTTCTCGGATGCTATCAGTGACCTATTTCATCTGTACTGGTAATTGTTGCTATAGCTGAGTTAGCAATTGACCCATATTTGCAAGCTCAGAGATCATGGGAATCAAAGGAAGTGGAAGATGAGGACGAGGTTGAGATGAGGATGCGGTGAGTAGCTGCTGGGAGTTCGGTGGAGAGTAGTTTGGGGATGAGGAAGAAGAGGTAGTGGGTTCTTCGGGAAGAATGGGTGGAGTAGGGATAATTGGGTTGAGTGGAGGTTCCGGTGGGGGACTAGGAAAAAACAGAGTGAGATTCTGTTACCTTTTTTGTGGTTTGTTGTGTGTCAGCGGTGTCGGCAGCTGTGGACTCTACTGCTTTAAGCAGTTCCCCGAAGACTTCTTTGATTATATGTTCTTCATCTCTTTGCTTTTCCTGCTTCGATTGTTGCTGTGATGCTCCTTGTGACGAGCTTGTGTCAGATTTGGTGGGAGCCTCTTGTTCTTGATGTTGTTCTGAAGATGACTATACTGAAGATTCATGATGCATGTTAGTTGTGGTGTCGTGAAAAGTTTCGTCTTCATTTGCTTCTTCTTCTTTGTTGTCGGCCTTATCATTTGCGGTTGAACCCTGTACTTCGCTCTCGGATGAACTGATTCTAATTCTTTTTCGTCGGAAGAGTTGGAATAATTCCTCTTCATCTTCTTCATCGTCCTCTAAAATCTGTGCAGACTCTTCATGGCGTAGGATGGGTCCTCGGGGTGGGGGTTGCGCTGCTTGGATAGCCGGAAATAAGAAGTTGAGGATGTGCGGTAGCCTGGATCTGGGCATATCCCCCTTATTTACCTGCTTGATGATGGAGACGCATTCTTTGTGTATTCGCCATAAGAAATATGATGCAAAATTGACGGGCTCTCGAGCAGCTAAATCTATAGCGGAGTAAAAAGGACGAGAGATTCCATAGGTTAGCTTGTGCAGGTTAAGAATGGCTACGAGGAATTGTAGCGCGGATCTCTCAGGTTCAGGACGGCAGAGGATGGCGTATTCGTTTGAGGAGCTCCTAGGGAATAACTGATTCATTGTTGCAATTGGTAGATTTGGGCCATTTTCCCGACCTACTGGAGCGAGTCGGAATGCATCAGAGAAAGTTTGCATAGTGATAACTACGTGGGATGGCAATGACGTTATCGGCCAACTCCGCTCGGTGGTAGGTGTGGCAGCGATGGCGGCGATTATAGGGGCATTAAACGGGTGGGATTCCACTGAATGCCAAGGAAGTTGAGCGAAATTGGATAACCCACGGGTGCGCAGGAACTCTCCCACGTCGGCTGGGAGTCCGTCACGGAAAGCGGCGAAGTTTGCCAGAGCTTCCATGGCGCACACAGTAAACGCAAGCACAAGGCACAAAGCAGAGGGTTTAGAGGATTATACAAATTATGCAAACACAATAGCGATTTTCGGTGAAACGAAAAAGGTTAAGTAGATGCTTTGCAATGGAGAGCAATCAAAATCACTAATCATCATGCGACGTTGAGATGATAACTTCATAACTTCAGTGGGCATGCATGAGTGGATCCAATAAGGCAGGGCAGCTGTTAGTCATAATTAGGTATCAAAACGTGGATAATTACAGACTTATTTTATTAGACGAGCAAAAACAAAAGAAAAGAAAAGGAAATGCAAAAGACGCAGCCAATCCGCGGAACGTTTCAGTGTAGTTCGGCTGCTTGTTGGTACGGCCGTAGCTTTGAACCATTTATCACCTTTGGAAGAGGATTTCCGATCAAAGTAGTCAACCGAAAAGTGGCTGGGCCCACCTGTTCAGAAATTCGATAGGGACCAAACCATCGTATCTTGAATTTGCCAGCAGAGCGATTTGACTTTGCATTGTAAAAGAGTACAAGTTGCCCCACCGTAAAAACTGGAGTCCTTAGATATCGATCATGTGTTCAAGCTTGTCGTAACTGAACTTCTTGGATAGTCAGAAAACTTGTCCAACGATGCTCATCCAGTTGTCTGAGTGTATCTAGCCGAAATTATAAAGAATCTTCTAGTATCAATTTTTGAGTGAGAGCTACGCGTAGACTTGGCACAACAATCTCCATTGGTGCTATGGCTTCCAGTCCATAAGCTAATTTGAAAGGTGTTAGTCATGTTGCTACCTTGTAGGTAGTTCGGTATGCCCACAGGACTGCAGGTAACAGTTGGTCCCATCTTTCCGGTGCTTCAAGAATCAGTTTTCGAAGCATATTCAACAGGGTCTTGTTCGTACTCTCAGCCAAACTATTTGCACGAGGATTATATGGTGAACTGAACTTATGCGTGATCTGAAAAGAATGTGTAAGTACTTTCATTAAATTGTTGACAAAATGAGTGCCTTGATCTGTAACAAGCTCTAGAGGTAAGCCAAAACATGGAAAGACATCTTTCATTAGACACTTTGCCACCGAAATAGCTGTGGCCAACCTTAAAGCCCATGCTTCTTCCCATCTGGTAGCATAGTCTGTACATGTTAGAATATAACGATTATTACTGAGTATGGTAGGAGGTGTAATAGGTCCAACAAAATCTAGGCCCCACTTCTGAAAAGGCTCCAATGGCAAGACCGGTTGGAGAGGGAAAAAATGGCGTTGTAGAGGCTGTCCAGACCGTTGACAAGTATCACATTGTTTGACAAATTGAGATACATCCCTGTACATAGTAGGCCACCAAAGTCCACTTTACAGAATTTTTCGGTGCGTTAAATCTGCTGCAAAGTGTCCACCGAAAAGAATTAAGTGAGCCAGAATAATGACTGAGTTAACTTCGTGTGGATGAAAACAACGAAGTAAAACTCCAGTGTGATCCATATAGTATAATTCCCCAGCAATTAACCAAAATTTGCGACTGTACACTGCAATCTTCCTACGCATTGCAGGAGATGTTGTAGAAGGAAGACATCCATCAGTCAAAAAAGTTAACAACTGATCATAGTAATTAGTTGTTGCGGGAGGATTTTCTTCTTCATCATTAGTTGGTTCAGTACTGTAAATCACTGGTGTGGTGTCATCAACACCGACCGGAGCTTCACCGAAATCTAAGCGAGAAAGAAAATCTGCTAAGGCATGTGAGTTGCCGGGCCGATGGATTACTCCAAAATCAAACTCTTGTAAAAGTAGAACCCAACGCACTAGTCGACCACCTAAATGTTGTTGTCGTACGAGATAGAAAAGTGCAGCATGATCTACATGAAAAGTAAATCTGCGGCCAAGTAAATAGTGTCTAAATTTCTTTACTGAATACACTAAACCCAGACATTCTCTTTCCATTACAGAGTAATTCTTTTCTGCAGAAGCAAGTCTTCTACTCGCATAGTAAACAGGCCGGAACCACTTATCGGTTTGTTGCATCAGAACACTGCCAATGGCAATATCTGATGCGTCTATGAAGACATGAAATGGGCGATCCCAGTCAGGAGGCTGTAAACTTGGTACCTGTGTTAATAAACACTTTAGATGATCAAATGTTGTTTGACATTCCGGAGTCCAATCAAACTGTTTAGGACTCCTCGTGATTAATCGATTGAGTGGAATGGCTAAATGAGCGAGCCACCATGAATGACGACCATGCCATCTCACTTGACCCATGAAACGCGTTACTTCCTTTGGTGTAGTAGGTATAGGTGCTTCTAACACAACTGCTACCTTATCTGGGTCGACTTGTATGCCCTGTGCAAATACAGTATGGCCAAGCAATTTACCACATGAAACCGCAAACACAGATTTGTTTGGGTTCAGGCAGAGTCTGTATTCTCTGCGTTTCTCAAAGTAGCACCGTAAATGGAACAAGTGTGCTACCATCTTACCAAACATAGAGAAATCATCAAGATATACTTGCATGAACGAGGTAAGATAAGGGGAGAATATTTCCTGCATACACCTCTGGAAAGTACTGGGGGCATTTCTTAATCCAAACCACATAATAGTACAAGCAAATACACCCCAATTGGTGATGAATGTTGTTTTTGGTATATCTTCCTTAGCCATTCTTACTTGATTGTAACCATTGTATCCATCTAAGAACGAGTACATTTGGTGTCCTGCTACTCTATCAATTATGGTGTCCAGAAATGGAAGAGGAAACGGATCTCGCACCGTAGCTGCATTTAGCTTCCGGTAATCCACACATATTCGTAGTTGCTTATTCTTTTTAGGGACAATAACAATGGGTGATATCCACTCAGCATGCTCTATAGGTGCAATAAATCCAACCTTTAATAACCTATCCACTTCTGCCTTTACCTGTGTTGCATAATTTGGATTCATCGAGTAGCTGGGTTGTTTGTTTGGTTTTGCTTTCGGCTTCAGCATGACCCTGTGTTGATAAATGCGGGGGTCCAAACCCTTCATATCTTTGTAATCCCATGCAAAAACATCATAGAACTCTCCAAGCAACTGTATTAACTCTGCTTGAAACATTTCAGGTAATCCCTCCTTTATTTTTACAGGTCGCTGATTAACTTCATCACCTAAATTATATGTAATTAACTGATCTTCTGGAACATAGAATTGTCGGGACTTCTCTGTAACATCGGGTGGGTTGAAAAGTTGGTGTAGATTAGCGTCATCTATAGTAGTAGTATCTTCTTTTTTGTCTCCTTCCATCACAGGTATCACCGTACAAACTGTCGGGTTCCAATTATCTACAACAGATTGTAGATCAACAATTCCTAGGGAGATTAAATCAATATTATTCTTCAAAAATTCTTCTTCTTCGTCATCTGAAAAACCATCTAACATATGAACTGGTTCTGCAAAATAAGGTCTAGCATGCAATTCACAAGGCTGTATAGCATCTAACTTGACAACATATTTACGATTATCATCCTTGAAAGTGAGTTCCTGTGAAGACCAATCTTGTATCACCTTGGCTTGTTTTAACCAAGGACGGCCGAAAAGTAAATTACAATCCAAGCTAGACTCTGGTAGCTCTAAGATCACAAAAGTCATCTTAAATGTTGTGCCTTGCAGAGTTATGGGCACATCTCGTACTAGTCCTACTGGGTGGACTCTGGACTGATCAGCCATCCTTACAAAAAACTGGACAGGTTCAATTTTTGTCCATCCTAACTTTTTACACAGAGCGGCAGTAGCAATATTTATACCAGACCCTCCATCAATTAGTACTTGACTGATTTTATGATTTTTGTATCATATCGTAATCAATGGGACCGAATGATCCACCGTAGCGTCAGTTTCTGGTTGTACTGTTGTTGTTGCTGGAATGCAGGCAGACTCAGTACTAAACTGTTGCTGGAATTGTTGGCGGACTCTTGGTACTAGTGCGAGTAATTATCCAAGAGGAAGAGTAATGGATGCTTTAGATAAGATTTTCCATGCTTGATTTACTTGATTAGTACCTTTCACCGATTCTGAAGATGATGCGTCGGTTACTGGAATTGACTCTTGCTCCTGTGTAGTTTCTTGTGATAGTGGAATTAGTGTCACCGGAATAGGCTCTGGGAACACCGGAGGTTCTGTGGTGGTCCACTGACTAGCCTTGTCATATGTTCTTTGATGTTCTAGGATGCTTGGTTCAAATATTTCAGCTGCTGGTTGTAGCGGCCTACCGGATCTAGTATGAACTATTGTACCTTGTGTCTCTATGGGTGTGATAGGAACCATATTTGTCATAGGGTTCTGGCGCTCTTTCTTCCTCTGATCGTATTCAGCCGCATCCTTACAAAATCTTCTAATGTGGCCAAATTCATCGCAAAAATGCGAGCGAGGTGGTGGCAAATTAGTATTTTCATGTGCTCGTCCTGCTTGCCAACGGTTCACATTGTAATTATTATTTCTCTGTCCTCTGTAATTTTGGTATCCCTGCTGCTGGTTGTTTCTCATTTGCGGAGGAACATAATGATTGGCCGGCTGCCGTGGTTCTTGTATGATTGCATTTACTATTGTCGTTCCCTGCATTTTAGCATTGTATGCACAGTTTTCGGTGGTATGTCCGATCGTGTTACAGATAGCACAAAACAACTCGATGAGGGTGCAAGTGGCACTGGTATGCCCTGAATTGTTGCACGTGGTGCAGTACATCTGTCTGGTCGGATCTTCTGTGACATTTTTACTTGTTTTTAACCATTCCAGGTCTTTTGTAAATCATCCAACCTTGTTTTCCAGCTACAAAGCCATTGCGATCACCACATCTAGCGTCATAGCTCCCACATAGCCTATGATCATAATCTGTTTAAGTTGCGGAGTCAAAGCATTGATAAACCATTGAGTGATAACGTCATGCGGTAGGTTGGCATGTGCTGGGGGTAATTGCCTCAAATGCGTTCTGAATAGGGTGGAATATTCCTGCACTGTCTGATTCATCTTCTGTCTATTGTTTTGCAGGTAATCAAAAATCTCGGTTGGATTCTTCTTTAGCCCGAATCTCTGCAAAAATGCATCCCTTACTGCTTCATAATTGCCGAAATGGTTAATATCATATTCCCTAAGCCATTTTGCTGCTTCATTAACCAATGTAGACTGGAATACAATAGCTTTATACGCCAGATCAAGTGGATGATTGAGCAGTGCATAACTTATCTCAAATGTGCGTACATGAGCGTCTAGGTCATCACCTGGGAACCCACTGAATTTAGTGTATGTTACTCCTGTTGGAGTCGACCGGGGTGGAAATAGATGTTGTTGCTGCTGCTGTTGTTGTTGTTGTTGTTGTTGCCCACTCATCGTGTTGACGGTTGTATTGTGACTACCTTCTGTATCCCGAGGCTGAATCTCTGAACCGTCTGAATCTGTGTCGTCAGTCTGTACACTTTCTGGCTTTCCAATATCATTCAGTATGTTTTTGATTTCAATTTCGAACAAGCTACCCTTCTCTTGGGTATCAAATGTAGGAGTACTTACCCCAAATAGCGGCGACTGGACTAAAGATCCACCAAGAAATGGTAAACCGTCATCGAAGGACTGTGAACTCTCAGCAACTAACACCGAAATAACTACAGAAGGTGTCGAATTTTTACCAAAACAAAGTGCTTTTTCACCTCCACTGATTTCTTTGGCCACAACGTTTCTATCCGCAGACTCTGGAGTCACTATTTCTTCGACAGACTATGCCGAAGTCGTACCGGAATCTGCCAGAAGGGTAGTACGTTCCACCGGAATACTACCGAAGTCACTACTTGCATTCTTCAATTCCTTGACAACTGTGTTCGACTTATCTGCGCTTCTAATTCCTGGAGGCGTCCTTAGCAAATTAGGTATCGCCCAAGACTGTTGGTTTCTTCTATGCCTCGGGTATGATTGACTGGAACGAGTAACCAGCAGATACTACGTTTGCAATACATTGTGTACCTTCTTTACAGTCGATTCACAGTCTATGACCACTTTCACAATTAGTCAAGGAACATTCTTGATTCTGCTTTCGCACAAACCAACGGCAACCATCTCGTGCCACTTTCCCACAGACGGCGCCAGTGTTAAACGTCTAAACGCAGGACTAACTGTCAATAGCGCGTTTAAACATTTATTGGGTTCTTGGGAGTGGAAGGGGTCTATCAGACAGAGGCCCTATACTTAGTTCCCAAACTAACCACTTACACACAGCAAGACACTGATGCTCAAACTCTATCAAGACTCTGTTACACTTACAACCTTACAGCACTCAGCCCAAACTTCCCCAATGTTGACCGAACACACTGCTTCCGCTTATGCAATATTGTGACATAGAGTTACTTGATGAACTCACGATTTGTTCCGAATACAAAATACTGTAGTACTACAGACAACATCAGTAACTCAACCTTCACCGAATGGGTATAAACAATCAAACAGAACCGAAGATACAGAAGAACTCACCAGTCTCAGACACACAGTGCTAGGGGGGAAGTCCAGTATGCAACTTAAGACGACCCTTACTGTAGCTTAACCTTTGCCGTATGAGGACACACTGCGACACCGAAGACAACACAATACGACTCAAAGTTCTCGGAACACTACTACAACTACACAGATTTCATCCAACATGTTACAGCACCTTACAAGAAATAGCGACACCACGATACGCTTAATCAACGGAACAATCGCAACTGAATACCGCAGAACAACTCGCTCAGACAGATAGTCTGATGATCTCACGGACAGAAATTAGACAAGATACTCTAAATTAACCAACTCGACACACAATAACGTCACAGACAAATCACCCAGATAGACAGTCTGGTGATCTCACGGAACGTCCCTGAGCGTCTCTTTTTCATTGCTTTATATAAAGATTACAACGTATTTGTGTAACAACCTTTCGTTCGTGCGAACAAGATATAGTTTCGTTTTTACAATCGCCAATCCGGTGGACGACTAACACGTGTTAGTCGGCCGTCGGATTGGCGATTGTAAAAACGAAACTATATCTTGTTCGCACGAACGAAAGGTTGTTACACAAATACGTTGTAATCTTTATATAAAGCAATGAAAAAGAGACGCTCAGGGACGTTCCATGAGATCACCAGACTTTCTGTCTGGGTGATTTGTCTGTGACGTTACTGTGTGTCGAGCTCGTTAATTTAGAGTATCTTGTCTAATTTGTGTTGTGTTGATTCGACATTTTTTCGGGTTGTAATTTATAGTGACGACGTTGCGTGAGATCATGAGACTATCTGTCTGAGCGAGTTGTTCTGCGGTATTCGGTTGCGATTGTTCTGTTGATTAAGTGTATCGTGGTGTCGCTATTTCTTGTAAGGTGCTGTAACGTGTTGGATGAAATCTGTGTAGTTGCAGTAGTGTTCGGAGAACTCTGAGTCATATTGTGTTGTCTTTGGTGTTGCAGTCTGTCCTCATACGACAAAGGTTAAGCTACAGTAAGGGTCGTCTTAAGTTGCATACTGGACTTCCCCCCTATGTGTCTGAGACTGGTGAGTTCTTTTGTATCTTCGGTTCTGTTTGATTGTTTGTACCCATTCGGTGAAGGTTGACTTACTGATGTTGTCTCTAGTACTACAGTATTCTGTATTCAGAACAAATCATGAGTTCATCAAGTAACTCTGTGTCACGATATTGCATAAGCGGAAGTAGTGTGTTCGGTCAACATTGGGGAAGTTTGGGCTGAGTGTTGTAAGGTTGTAAGTGTAACGGAGTCTTGATAGAGTTTGAGCATCAGTGTATTGCTGTGTGTAAGTGGTTAGTTTGGGAACTCAGTATAGGGCCTCTGTCTAACATACCCCTTCCACTCCCAAGAACCCAATAAATGTTTAAACATGCTACTGACAGTTAGTCCCGCATTTAGACGTTTAACATGTCCCTTATCGCTTGCATTGGTCGTCCATGAATTCATCATCAAATATCAATAAGTACAAGGTCAAATATAGCGTACAATGCATAATACTCAAGCATCACTAAGAAAAACATAATTTGCAAGCTACGATCAAGGACTCGATGCCATTTAAGAAACATGACCAATCCAAGCGATTAGGGTTATCCACAAATCTCGGATGTACCCTCATCGCTTGGATCAGTTGTGTCCATATTACCTAACGCAGAGAGCGCTCTCTATAGAAAATGTGAAGAAGCAGCTTAAAAACTTGGTGGCAATGGAACCTCGATGCTTGGAAAGTGTTGACAAAAAAAATGAAAGAAATGAATAGGGAAGCTTAAATAGGTCCCATAACTGAGTTGACCGTTGGTGCCACATGGCAGGCCACAATTATTCCATGTCATATAGCCATTGCGAATTCCAACATCTTTTGCCACGTGGCATGATTTGATTGGTCCATATCATCTATCCGTTGAGTCACCCAACATAGCTTTGCCACATGGCACTCACTGATTGGTCCACATCGTTCGATTGTTACTTCCTCCCTCCTTGCCTATAAATAGCTCATCAAGGAGGAAGATGAGGTCAAGGTATGTTGTTTAATATAATCTTATGAATTTAAGGTTTTGTCCAAGATCTCCATTTTCAGTGAGAAATCGACCACGACCGATGGAAGCAATAAGGCCCATCATATAATTTTTGTTTGGCCTTATCGCTTCCATCGGTCGTGTTTGGACTTGAAAAGGAAGATGAGGTCAAGGTATGTAGTAAAATATATTCTCATGTTTTTTAGGCTAAGGAGATGATATATGACCATCGGTTTTCTCCAAGGTCTCCATATAGACTATGAGAAATCGATCACGACCGATGCAAGTGATAAGGCCCATCGGATATTTTCCGTTGGGCCTTATCGCTCGCATCGGTCGTGTTTGGACTTGAGGAAGATGACATCAAGGTATACAGTTAATTATATTCTCAATAATTTAAGGCTAAGGACATGAGGTGGGACGGATGGAATATCTCTAGCTTTTATTGGATTTGTCCAAGATCTCCATAAGAAGTGTCAGAAATCGATCACGACCAATGCAAGCGATAAGGCCCATCAAATATTTTCCTTCCGGCCTTATCGCTTGTATCGGTCCTGTCTAGGAGTTGCATGCAGCATTGATAATAGATATCTGGCTTTGTAAGAATTCACCTCATTCAGCAAATATAACATGTTTCTAGGTAGTTTGCAAAGAGATATTGATGACGACCGATGCAAGCGATAACGACCATCTGAATTTCTCTAAAGACCCTAATCGCTTGCATCAATCATGTCTCTTGCTTTATGTCTAATTGTTTCAAGTTACTTTTCATGACTCCTAAAGTTTGCTTGCACTTCATCTCACCTTGTTTTTCATTTTTACCACAGTTAACTATATTGGATGAAGACAATTACCTTGGCAGAGGCAAGGGAACAAGAAAAGCCATAGAAGAGAAAGGAAACGCAAAGGTGGATATTCATTCTATTATCCACTACCTTCCAAACTTGAACCCAGACACTTTTTGTGTTATTCACAAGCACTATAGTGAGGAGCCAGACTTTGCATTGTTCTCCTTGAGGACTCTATCAAAATACATGGGTTTTACTCCAATGCCCTTTAATGCTTTTAGAGTTTTGCTGCCTGAAAGAGCAGCTGCATTCAGAATTTTTGGATATGCCCCAGGACTCAATGCTTCAAGGGCAGGGTACTTTCTTTGTTATTCAAGCTATGCAATGGCTACAGGGGTGTCATATTTAAAAAGCATTGCTGGATATACGAGAAAAGAGTTCCTCAGATATAGAGGTGATTTGCCAGAGCCAAGCTCTTTAAAGAGGCTCAAGGAATGACTTCATTTTTTCAAATTCTATTTCTCAACAAATATACATATACAGAAATTGCCCAATGTGATATAAGACATTGCAAATTTTTTTGGTGTAACTAATCCATGGCCTAATATTAATTGTTATTGATCCATGATCTGTTCTCTAGTCAAAGTCATCTAATGGTAATAGACATATTTCTTTTCAAATCTTAATACATCATGAAATGTACATACATGAAATCTTTATTTCTCAAAGAAATAAAAGACATTGCAAATATTAAAGCTCTGTTTGAAATGTAGTCTTTTTCATTTTATGATATTAGTGATAGTCATATTCTTCTGATTATATTTGGCATGAGGTCCTTTGTAATTGTCTTCTAAAGAACCAATCAAAAAGCTCTCTGAAGGCATTGCTCTTTGTTATTCCTCCTCCTTTCCTTGTACACCTAAAGAAGTTTTTCCTTGCTTCATAATGAGATTTTTCCATGCCTTGGGTGTCCCACATGGCAGGTGGTTCTTTTTTTGCAAAGAATGCACCATGCACAAGAAGAGAATGCTAGAAGAGCAGAAGAATCTCATTAGATCTTTATTTCAATTAAAAATAAATAAATTGAATAAAATATCTTTGGAACTCACCAAGTAGTATGTTATGTCTTTGGCACCCCATGCCACTATGATGGTTTCTATAAGCTCTGTGGTCACCTTTCTGAAATATGTCACATAACTTTTTGATGTTACCTTCTGCCTCATGATCTTAAAAAGATTATCTAGTTTGACCCACACCTCCATTCTCTTTTTTGTTATTTATGGTTTGCTTCTTACATTGGTCATGACCTCACAAATTTCTTTCCAACAATTCCACATGGCATTTAGTTGCTTGTCATCATGGTTGCTGAAGAATCTCCTTGCTTTTGCACCTCCCATTGAGACATCCTGTGGTACATTACCTGTATTTTGTGAAAGCTTTGGATCTTTTCTTAGATGAACATCACCACCATGAAATCCCATTTCTGAAAGAAGACATTCACATTTTTTTATGCACTCATCTGCAAGAGTTGTAGGCTTGATAGAATATGCATAATCCAAGTGAAGATGGACCAACTTGTCAATGATTCTTAACTCTGCATGTAGCGTACATATGTGTACATTTGTCAATGCTATTGGAAGTATGGGATCCCAAATCATTGAAGAAAATGAGTAGTTATGAAGAATAACATTTTATCTAGAAGGAGCCTCTTCAACCTCAACTCTGGCAATCCATCCATTTGTGTCTAGGCTTTGCATGTAGTACAAGCAAGGGTACTTAGAATTTGCTCCCCCACTTATACCAAACATGCATTTGAGTGTCTTTAGGTCTCCACTTAAATGCCACCCAACTTGAAAGTTCCCGTAGTCTTTGACATTAAACAATTCTCATGCATGATGCCTTTGGATAACATTTGGAATGTTTGTCTGTGAGAATAACCATTTAAGTGTTTTATGGCTCTCAGATGGAACTTGAGCATAGCCAACCCACCATAACTCCATTTCTGATTGTACTTTGAGAGACGGAGTATCCATTTTCCCAAGGCTATAGTGCAAAGCTTTGTTCATCAGTGTAATACTTATTATCTTCATTTTTTGATGTTTTTTAAGCTCAGCTTCATCAAGTTTGATTACAAATTTCAATAGACCAAGACATTCATGTTCTTTTATATTATGGAACTGAACCATGTATGTTTGAAGCTTTATAATATCTATCCATATGTTGTTAAATGCATTGTAAGTGAAATGTAACTTTTGTTTTGCTACTTCGTAAGGCATGTTACCGTGAATATGATTATATTCACCAAATACTGATGTGATCTTTTTATTCAAGCAGAGCCAAAACTTTCCTACATGATGGGGTCTAGGCAATCCAAAACTTCTAACTTTGTTAAATTTTAAAAATTCACACCAAACTTTGTTCTAGTAACAGATTCATTTCTGTCATGAGTTTTTGGAAAACAAACCATTTCAAGCATGTATTTTCATTCAGTTTCAATATTCTTAAAACATCATTTTGACTCAAAATTTCATTACAGAAATGTATGCGCTCAAGATTGCTCGACATATTTAAACCTAGCACATTTGTCACATGATCTCTAACAATTTTCATTCTTTTCTTTTTCTTGCCAGATTTTTCAGTCAAATCTAAAAAAGGTTTTACTCGTTGACCGCATTCTCAAACCTATAAGAGTTTCTTTCATTTTTTTAAAAGACTCAAAGTGAGAAGAAAAAGTGGATAATTTGCTTTCTAGCTCCCTTATATGTAAATCCTTCTGATGTAGTGTGTTTTGTAGATAGTTTATGTATTGTACATAATTCCTTGAAATATCCCAGAGCCTTGAACAATAGCCTCGTAAACCATCCTCACCATCTCCTACAAATCTAATCAGATCATGAAGATTATGAAATGGGGGATACCTTCCAGTTTGTGGATCAATTGGATAAACAGATCCATCTGTCCATATGTTGATATGTTTCTTGCCTTCCTTTCGCAATCCATCCACTTCAGGAGGATGAAGAGCCCTTTGGAATACTTTTCTTGTCGTCGCATGCTCCAGACTAACTGCAATGTTGATGTGGAACTTTTCACAAGGATGTTGATTGTTTGAAAGCTCAAAGAGAGTATTTGGGTTAATGTTCTCCATGGTCTGCTATGAAAAGTGATCGGCAAGTGTCTAAAATGACGTGAAAGAGAGAAACAGGCCTACTATGAAAAGTATAGTAGAAAAGTGCAAAACGTCATCAGCACACATTATATAGGTCCGTGAACAAGAGGAAAATTCGAATTTTGATCAGTGCTAGATGAGCACAAACTTCGATGCATAAGATATCACACAAACTTTTCATGATTATCATACGAGTTTTTCTCTCTTCAAAATTTGCATAAGATACGTTTTAAATGAACTTACACGGAATTTCTTAAAGGATTTGACAACTTTAATCAAGATTAAGCACAACTAATTGAAATCCTTACACGGCCCTTTTTGAGCCGTTTTTCGCCCTAATGATCAAAGCTCTTGGAACACCTTGGAAAAGCAAAGTTCTTCACAAAGATTGACCTTCAAGGAGCTTACACTCTTGTTAAGATCAGAGAAGAAGACGAATGGAAGATAGCATTTCAAACAAGGTATGTGCATTTTGAATATGTAGTTATGCCATTTGGTCCAGCTATCTTTCAACATATGATGAATGATATCTTTTGAGAATATTTAGATGAGTTTTTGGTAATATATCTCAATAATTGAAAAAGATCAAAAGGACTTAGTTCCTCAAACTATTGAAATTCACATTCACCACTGCTCCAATTCTAGTTCGTCTTGATACTAGCAAGCCCTTCTTTGTAGAGACAGATGCATCAAACTTCGCCCTTGAGGCCATTTTATCGCAATATGGAGATGGATACCTGCATCCAGTTGCATATCATTCAAGGAAATTTTCCCCTTCATAAATTAATTATGAAATCCATGATAAAGAACATCTTGCCATAGTGGACACGTTTGATACCTAGCGTCACCATCTAGAAGGAGCAACTCATAAAGTTATTGTGTATACAAATCACAAGAACTTAGAGTATTTTATGATCACCTGAATCCTCAATAGAAACCAATCTCGATAGAGTAACATTTTATCTAGGTTCTACTTAGTCATTACATATTGTCCAGGACGCCAGCAATGTCAAGAAATGTCAATCAAATGCCTTGTTAAGAAGATCTTACATTGCAAAGAAAGGTGAAAAGGTCTTTGATCAACAAGAGAGTGTATTACTCAAGCCCATGCATCTCCAATTAGCAGCTATCTCTTCAAGCCATCATGAACATTCAACCTTGAATCATTTGATATGTGACACTCTACCACAAAATGAATTGTTTTGTAACGTTCAGCAGAAACTCAAGAAGGAAAAGTCCAAGAAATAAATGAGTTTCAAATAAAACAATAGAGCGGATATCAAGGGATTTTTGGTGGCCTCAAATGTAGAAGGAATTCAAAGAATATATCCGAACCTGTAACACTTGTAATAGATCTAAGATACCATGACATAAACCTCATGGCCTCTTGCAACCTTTACCTTTTCCAGAAAGGCCATGGGCTTCATTATCTATGGATTTCATCATACATCTACCAAAGTCACATACATATGATGACATTCTTGTTGTAGTGGATAAATTTACAAAGATGGCACCAAGGTAGGATCAAAACTCGAACCTTATAGTTTTTTGTATGTATGGTATGTACAGTACATACCAAACTATACCGTACATGTTCAATGTGTTTTTAAATTCATGTAACATTTTCATATTTTTTCCCTCGATTCAAGCATGGCCCAACTCTTATTTGTCATACTTCATTGTTTAATGTTGATATTAGTGTTTAGATAACTTGATTCTTGAATATGCAACAAAAAATATCTGTATATTTTTATCATTTATGACTTGTCCAATTATGGGACAACGTACCGAACCTCAAGGTTCGGTTCGGATCTCAAACCACATGCGAACCGTACATACCAAACCTAACATACCGTTCCATCTTGGATGGCACACTTCATTCCAACTATGAACGCACTCACAGGTGCAGTCATTGCTAGACTTTTTCTTAGATACGTCTTTTGGCTTTATGGATTCTCTAATGATATTGTTGGTGATCTCTGCACTAATACAAAGGCACCCAATACCCTCTTACACCTACCACAAAGTATATTCAGCAGAAACATGTTCAAAGGTCCCAATCTAGGGGGTCTCACAACAAATACACCCTATGATCCTCCTTGGGGGAATCCTCTCATGACCTATTGCCTATGGATGCAAAGATTGGTAGTCATACCACCTCATTAATCATCCACCCATTCCTCAACTTGTTCGTACATTGTCCTATGAGAGAGATATCAAACCCACCACAAAGGGGTATGAAAAGTGTACATATCTGGAAAGACCCACACTCTTGATCTAGGATTGGGTCTCATCCATATCTTCAATTGTAGGTCTATCCATATGCCTTAGGACCGAAAAATATCCCCAAAGAATATTCCTCTCGTCCATGAGATATCAATCACTCATGTGACTCTTGGCCACATCAGATGGCATGAGGTAGAGGAATATCTACCCTACAGCCTTCATCCATAGGGAGGTGCTAAAAATCTCTTTCACCCCACCAAAACATGCATTGAATTATTGGAATTTTATAGCCTAGTGTTGAAATTCAAGGATCACCCCAAAACATGAGTACCTACTTAGATGGACATTCTTCTTGATATGTGCATTCATTTAATCATTTTCGAAAACCCAAGGAATATATTACAAGTATGAGCTTGATATAGCATTCTTTTTTCAATATTTCTCTTCATCTATGAAGTCATTTATGATACATTGGATTAGTTTACATATGAAATCCATGGTGTTTCATATGGACTTAGTGTGGTACTTTCACTATATTTTCTCAAGACCACTAGAGCAAAGTCCCTAGGTTAGATTGGATTCTTTAGAAGATAATGAGAATTGCAAGCGTACATTAATTGATAGAAGGCAAGCCCACAACTTGGGATCCTTGAAGGAAGAGAAGATTAGTCAATAAGATTCAAGAAGATCCCATGACAAAGGATCATAGTTATATACAAGGTATCTTTGGTTCG
Source organism: Ceratopteris richardii (assembly GCA_020310875.1). Classification (NCBI taxonomy): domain Eukaryota; kingdom Viridiplantae; phylum Streptophyta; class Polypodiopsida; order Polypodiales; family Pteridaceae; genus Ceratopteris; species Ceratopteris richardii. The sequence goes on along the minus strand of CM035423.1, from coordinate 158,816,850 downwards.
CATGAAAATATGAACTATACGCTTAGAAGCTCCTTCAAGATTATACATCTCAACTATAGAAAACAAGACCAGTGATGAAAAAAGTAAAGCCAAAGGGTTACAGTTGGTTGTACTCTACCCCATGGTGTGCTTGCTCAAACTCTACCCCATCGTGTTCTTGCACATGACTTCTTCCCCAAGGTTGATGCTCTACAATTCCTAACGATATATGTTGGAAGGTTTGAAAAATATGGTGGAAAACTCCTTTATTCATTCCTTTTACAAGGAAATTTTCAAGAGCTAGCAATCACGGGCCAAGGTAGGATTGATTAGTGCTAAACGTTACGCATGCAAAGGACCATAGTTATATACAAGGTATCTCTGGTTCGCATGAAAATATGAACTATACGCTTAGAAGCTCCTTCAAGATTATACATCTCAACTCTAGAAAACAAGACCAGTGATGAAAAGAGTAAAGCCAAAGGGTTACAGTTGGTTGTACTCTACCCCATGGTGTGCTTGCTCAAACTCTACCCCATGGTGTGCTTGAACATGACTTCTTCCCCAAGCTTGATGCTCTACAATTCCTAAGGATATATGTTGGAAGGTTTGAAAGATATGGTGGAAAACTCCTCGATTCATTCCTTTTACAAGGAGATTTTCAAGAGCTAGCAATCAGAGGCCAAGGTAGGATTGATTAGTGCTAAACATTATGCATGCCTATGGATGCAAAGATTGGTAGTCATACGGCCACCTCATTAATCATCCACCCATTCCTCAACTTGTTCGTGGAGTGTCCTATGAGAGAGATATCAAGCCCACCACAAAGGGGTATGAAAAGTGTACATATGTGGAAAGACCCACACTCTTGATCTAGGATTGGGTCTCATCCATATCTTCAATTGTAGGTCTATCCATATGCCTTAGGTCCGAAAAATATCCCCAAAGAATATTCCTCTCGTCCATGAGATATCAATCACTCATGTGACTCTTTGCCACATCATATGGCATGAGGTAGAGGAATATCTACCCTACAGCCTTCATCCATAGGGAGGTGCTAAAAATCTCTTTCACCCCACCAAAACATGCATTGAATTATTGGAATTTTATAGCCGAGTGTTGACATTCAAGGATCACCCCAAAACATGAGTACCTATCCTTTTCCTCTCTCCCTCACATTAGAAGGGGTTTTTTGCTCTACCCAAAAATCACTATGGGCAGCCTATGAAGCTCTTAATATTTTACAGGTTGTAATATGAGTCTTTCTATGGCCCATACTAATGAAAGGATGCTTAAACAAATAATGGATAAGACATATTGTAACCTACTCATAAAAGTAGTGCTATATTTCAAGGGAAAATAAAAACTTTAGAATTGATGGCCATATTGAAACTACTTAGACCAACATTCTTCTTGATATGTGCATTCATTTAATCATTTTCCAAAACCCAAGGATGATATTACAACAAGTATGAGCTTGATATAGCATTCTTTTTTCAATATTTCTCTTCATCTATGAAGTCATTTATGATACATATGATTAGTTTACATATGAAATCCATGGTGTTTCATATGGGCTTAGTGTGGTACTTTCACTATATTTTCTCAAGACCACTAGAGCAAAATCCCTAGGTTAGATTGGATTCTTTAGAAGATAATGAGAATCGCAAGTGTGCATTAATTGATAGAAGGCAAGCTCACAGCTTGGGATCCTTGAGGCAAGAGAAGATTAGTCAATAAGAGTTCAAGAAGATCCCATGACAAAGGATCATAGTTATATACAAGGTATCTCTGGTTCGCATGAAAATATGAAATATACGCTTAGAATCTCCTTCAAGATTAGACATCTCAACTCTAGAAAACAAGACCAGTGATGAAAAGAGTAAAGCCAAAGGGTTACAGTTGGTTGTACTCTACCCCATGGTGTGCTTGCTCAAACTCTACCCCATGGTGTGCTTGCACATGACTTCTTCCCCAAGCTTGATGCTCTACAATTCCTAAGGATATATGTTAGAAGGTTTGAAAAATATGGTGGAAAAATCCTCGATTCATTCCTTTTACAAGGAAATTTTCAAGAGCTAGTAATCACAGGCCAAGGTAGGATTGATTAGTGCTAAACATTACGCATGCAAAGGGTCATTCTACTAGTTTTGGTGCAATTTGAACGCAACAGTCATCTCAAGATCTCTCTTGAAACTTTGCATTTGGATAAATAAGTAGTGCTAGTGCTTTCCTTTTAGCGATGGACTTAACATGTTCATGATACCAGTATGGAGAAGGATGAGGATAAATGTCAAGTTCTTGTTCATAGAAGTCTTGTTTTTACCAAAAATTGCCAATGGCATTGAACGATGGCCTTAAATTCCATCATTTTATGATTAACCTTGGATACAGAGGCAATGCAAAAGGTTTCCCTACAGCTCTAGAATTCCTTGGGGCACTTAACACCATTGATAAGAAGCACATTACTATCATCATGAGCATCTTGAGCACAACCTATTTCTAAAATTGGGTAAGAGAATCACATTTGATTTTCCCTCATTGAACATGGACATTCACCATGCAGGTGAGACCATTGGTAACAATAAAATAAAAGAGAGGGAAAAGCAAGAAACCTTGACTGATACAAAATTTAAGATCTAGAGAAGAGTACAACTTAGTGTTAGTATTAATCCTAGTTGAGGTCCTCCTCCACAACGTAAAAACCACTTTAGTGGACTAAGAACCCATGACTAAATCCTTGAGGGATTGAAGAATGAAATCCCAATCTAATATGTCAAAGGATTGATCAAGTTAAATATTCAGAATTTAAGGTTTGGATTGGCTTATGTGGCTAATTCCAACATTTACTTCATATCGATGCTGGCCTCTGAGATTGCCCTCCCTTTGAAGGTGATTTGTAAATGGATTCACGCACGCTTTTGCAATGTCCTTCTATCCCACATGGAGCATGATTATTGGTCTCTACATAGTTCTTACTATCTTTCTTTATAATCAGTGAATCTTTAAAGATTGAATAACTTGTGAGTCAAGTCATAAGGACTCAGACTCTTCTCCTTAGGAAGGTACTCAATAAGCTCAACACGTTCACACCTAGAAAACAATTCGTGGAGGCATTGAGAAAATTTAGGAGGGTCCATATCACTCCTAAGATGCAAGAGATATGCCATGTGCTCTCCTTCTAGTAGTTATAGGGGAGGAGATGTTGGGATTTTCTTTAACATGATTGATAAGAAAAATTGATGGTTCTCTTTCTCAATTGCACACTTGATCATCGCCTAGTTGACTATATATGGAAAGAACTCTTTGTTGTTTATTTTTCTTGAGGACTTTGCCCATTTAGGAGGTGTCTTGACTGAAATCGAAGATACAAAGGGTTTTGATAATGGAAGCTCCCAAGATGAGTATTCCATCAACAAAGAATAGAACCTTGAGCGCAAGATGAGTATTCCATCCGACGTCGAGAAAATTGTTGCAAATACACATAAATCACGACAAACTCTCCACCAATAGAAAAAATTTACTTTCCTCTTGATGTTTTTCAATAATTGGAAGAACTCAGTCCTCTTGATCGTTTTCAATAATTGGATGATCATGGTATGAGAGCTCTACGCAAGCATCCATGGAGACCCCTTGGTGATTCACCTTGTTCATGACATCAAATAAATTTAGATTTCTTCTCATTTCTTTGTAAGTGGTCTCACATGTAGATACAGTGAAGGATGGCTATGTTTGTAGGTTGAAGAAAGCATTTTATGGTCTCAAGAAATCCCCAATGGAGAACCTAGAGGAGGTTGTATACATGGACCAACCATCAGGGCTTGAAGATAAAGTCAAGGATGGCTATTGTTGTAGGTTGAATAAAGCATTTTATGGTCTCAAGAAAGCCCCAAGGGCTTAGAATCAAAGACTTGTGGAATATCTAATCAGTAGTGGATACAATCAATGCAAGCAGATACATCATTGTTTTTCAAGAAGGAAGGTGAACTATCTCTCTACTTGTGTGTATATGTAGATGACGTAATCATTACAGGAAATCATGAAGAAGGTATCAAGGACATCAAAAGGAACCTTGAGAGGGATTTTAAATTCTCAGACGTTGGAGATCTAAGTTACTCTCTAGGTATTGAAGTAATATAAAAAGACAATGGCATTTGTCTTATGTACAGGGAGTACGTTTTGGATGTTTTGAAGAAGTGTGGACTTACACAATGTGAATCATTATGTAATCTTAGGGAGGTAAATATCAATGGAAGTTAATGAAGTATAGGATCCACTTCTATATAGGTCTATGGTTGGATCATTAAACTATGCCACTATTACAAGATCAGCTCTAGCATATATAGTTGGTGCGTTTTCTCAATTCATGCATATAGCTAGAGTTTCACATTTACTTCCAACAAAGAGAGTACTCAGATGTCTCAAGGGTATACTCAATGAAGGTCTATTTTATCCATTTGAAGATGAATTGCATGTAAAATCCCATACAAATGTTGATTGGGCTAGATCCAAAGAGGATAGAAGAAGCACAAGTGGATATGTAGCAATGCTTGGGAAGAAAGTCATCTCTTCAATGGCAAAGGAGCAACCCAAATTGCCCTCTCATCCATTGAAGCTGAATATAGGAATTATCTCAAGTGACTTGTGAGCTTATGTGGCTCAAGAAGCTAACGTTTGAGTCAAACTTGTAGGTTAATCAATTTCCAATCTTATGTGACAATATGAGTAGTGTGTACCTATCTGCCAATCCAATCTTCTATGTTGGAAGCAAATGCATAGAGGTACAATATCATTACATCAGAGAGAAGGTGCTTCCTAAAGAAGTTCATGTGCAATATATAAGTACTAAGGACCAATGTGCTGACATGTTCATCAAAGCTCTCGACTCAATGAGTTATCAAAGTTCAAGAAAGGCAAATCCCAATTGAGTTTTAAAAAAAATGGCTAGTACATGCACGATTGTTTTTGGCTATCCAAGCTTATAACCATTTAAGTAAATATTATATTTGAACTATGATGTATTCTTCATAGGAGAATTTTTTTAGGGAACTAATCACTATGATAGAAAATACCCCAATTAGCAAATCCTCTTTCTTCCATCATTATTCATGAGGGCATCCTCTCTCTTCTAGATGAATATTCTACCCTTTAGCATGTATGAAATATTTTTACAAGGAATATTTTGCCCCATAAACCTAAAAACACAATCAATTTTATGGTTCTATAAAAAAAGAAATTGTCTTCCTAAGACTGTTGCACGAGCCATTTCCAAGATTGCTAAATATTCCAACTCATTTATGCATAGGCATAAAATCATATGTTTTCCTCGCTTCTAAATTCATTTCCTATTACAATTATATTCTTTGCTTTCTTCCTCAAGTAATTTTCTCCTACTACAAGGATGTCAATATGGTACTTCCCTTGTTTTAGGTAAATTAATCATTGGCTTAGTCCATTCAATAGCTAAAATAAGGAAGTATAACATTTCCTCTTCTACTAGTTTTCTTTTCCTTGAATAATTGAAATTTTATATACACTTTGATACTTTTCCATTAGTTTAAATCTCCATTTGTTTTCTTGGATACTTATATAGGAATAATGTTGGCCTATCAAAATTTCATGAGCTTGTTTGAATAGCTCTTTCCTCTCATTTTAATCTACATAAGACAATAAAAATCCTATTGAATCTTGATAATATAAGCTTATTGAAATAGTGTAGTATTTTCTTGTTTCATGTCAACATTTTGATGTCTTAGATATGTCGCTATGTTGTGGCCCATATGCAAACCTATCACTATCTTCTCTAGAAATTTTGGCATGGTTTATAGGTTGAATGGATAACCAATTTCATGCCCAATACTACATCCATAGATAGTTTTTCTATTTTTTGTGTCAACAGATGGTCTACTCTTATATGATTATTTCCTTTCTTGATTACTACCCTAAAGTCAAACATATCAACAATAGGAATCATCTGACAAGCCTACTTATGCTACAAGTTGTGTTTGTTAGATGAGTTTGTGTGAATGATCTACAAAGAACTTGAAATTACTTTCTATCAAATAGTGCTTGTACTTTTTAATGACAAAGATCATGCTTAAGCCATCTCTTTCTATTTTTGTATTGTTTCTCATAGGATAAATCAACCATATGCTAGGATAGCAAATGGGAAAATACAATTTCTCCTTTTTAATATTTTATAAAAGTACATGTCCAATCACATAATGGGATGTATCAACATGCACATGGGAGAGCTTGTTCCATTCTACCACTTTCAAGATGAAGGTTGTGTTCAACATTCTACTCAGTTTACTGAATGTATTTTTACATTCTTTTATTTTATTGAAATTTTGTATATGAAATACATATAAGAGCTTGATGATGATAGGTGCATAAGAATAAAACTTATATAGCAATAAAAATATCCCATAAAAACTTAAATCTCCTTTATGTTCTTTGGTCAAGATCAATTTCTGATCACTACTATTTTATCCTTCTTCTTGGATATCGCATTCTTGGAGATAGTTTGACCAAAATTGCGCACATGAAAGATCTATGTCTAAGGATATCAATATTAAGGTTTCTCATTAGCTTTATTGGCTCATACATGTTGCATGCAATTTTCAATGTATGTTGTTGTCTTATTAAGGCCAAAAGTTCTTTATGGGCCATCCACATTTTGAAAGGGACTCTATGCTTTGGAACTTTTTTTTCTCATTTTACAATCCAAAGAAAAAAGATTAGAATGATTCCATAACCTTGTATCTTGAGTGATTCCCATCTCCTTTCGTGATTTAATCTTTATCTTTTGATTCTCTTTTTTTCTAATCCTTGATCTTTATGTTAAAAAATCTATTTCTTATGGTTATGGACTTTTGATATTAATATCTCAACTTCAATTCATATTTTCACGTCCACTCTTGCACACAATTTATGCAAACACATGCAATATCTAAAGATATTATTCATTCCACCACCAATATTTCATTAAAAGATGTTAGGTTTTGAGGTGATGGTGAAACATTTCTAAGAGTTTTTAGGAGGACGTAGCCCACGAGTGCTCCACACTTTTGGCTTTCACACTTTCCTTTGGAGAACTGGAAACTTGGGCATGGTTTATCTAAATTTGTGGTTTTCAACCACGTTTAGGGATTCCAACTTTTCATAATTATAATGTGCCATAAAATCGCTTTCGAGGCACTAGTTGTAATTGCTTTTTCCTCAGAGAATCAAGTATATCTTGGTTGAGTTAAAAGAAACCTAGTGTGGCCACATCGACTTGTGAAGTTAAGTATAGGGTAGTATTCATAGATACAATGGATTGTAAATTTCCAACATGCCTATTGATGGATCTATGCATGGAGGTTGATGGACCTACACATGTTCTCACTAATAGTCAGAGTGCATTGATAGTTGCAAGAAATCTTGTGTTTCATGCATGCATGAATCACATTGAAGTTCATTATCATTATGTCATAGAGCAGCTTCATGCTAGGGATATTTATTTGGTATATGTGCCTACACAAGATGATATGCCAGACATATGCACTAGGGTTCTTCCACCAGAAATGTTTGAGTCTTTTTGCAAAACTTTAGGCTCATGACCTTGTGAGGGCTGATCTGTCACTCCTCGTGTGTTCACATCATTTGCTGCAGGGGGTTTTGCTACACTTACATCTCCCTTGAGTCGCTTTGGTGTGAACCGTTTCCCTATACATGGGTTTTTACTCTAAACTTGGCGGGAGTTTTTTTTTCCCTCGTGTAACCACATATACATGATATAATCATATGTGGTGGCACTTTGTACTTAGGGATTTACTGATAGCTCTCGCTTCACTCATTCTCATACTACTTATCATGGATTTATATAGAGCTCTTCCAGCCATCAACTTTTCTTATTGTAGCGATCTCCTTCTTCACTCTTATATGTACTTCTATTCATGCTTCCTCACTCATTCATACATCCAACACATAATACAATAATTATGTTATTAATTCTTGATAATATAAGCATCTTGAAATAATGTAGTATTGTCTTGTTTCATTTAAAGTTTTTTATTTACTTGATATCTCACTACGTTGTGGCGCATATACCAACATTAACACTATCCTCTCTAGAAACTTTTGTATGGTTTCTAGGGTGAATAGGTCAGAATATGATATTAGAGAATATTAGTTGTCAAGTGATTTAACATGTATGATGGCATTGAGGTACTCACCCGACTTTATGCTATCCCTTCTTGAAATTAATCATTTTTTTCTAGTGGTTGTATACTCACATTGTCTTCACCTTATGATTAATGCCACTTGGATATGACTTTACTATCAAAAACTGTTTGGCTCTTGGTTGGTACTTTCATCTTCTTGTTTTCTTGTAAATGCATGATCTAAGTTGGAGCATCAATAAAAGACTATTTGTAACCTTCATAGGGTTAATATTATGACATAGGTTCAATAATTTATTCTTGTGATTGTCATTGTCAATGGAATTAGTGTATGGTCATTCTTAGTTATGGCTTTATGGTTCCACGATCCATTGTATAAGAGAGAGCTTACCACAATTTTGGAATATTATAAGATTCAGAAGTGTTCCAGTGTATCCTTGATGCTAATATGTTATGTTTGGATCATTGTTTATCTCTAGATTGCATGTACTTGGTCACACATAACTCATGATCGCTTGGACCGAGTTGTGAGATTCATTCTTGAGTGGTTCTTTTGCATTGATATAAACATGAAATTTTTTGTTCTTCTTGTAAACAAGGTCTATTGTTGATACCTATTCAATGTTCTCTACCTCGTAAATGAATATTGTTGATATCTATCTACCTTTTCTTTCATCTTTTCTCAATAAGTCTGATTATGATTCATGGCTTTTGTTTAGGGGGTTTTGCATCTTCTATTATAAGAAACATGTTAGTGGAAATATTTCGATAAACCAATTTTATATTTGTGTGAGTCCATAAAGGTCTCTCAACATTCTTTAAATAAATGAAACATTCAATCTTCTTTATTTTTATACTTAAAGTTGTGCATTCGAAGCATTCCTTTTGAAACAGAAATGTACAAACATTCTTTCTTTTAAGTGCATGAAGTAAAAAACATTACCTATGGATCGCTGCCATTTTAATCTCCTAATGTGGGCTCATTGGGATTCAAGGAATTCCCAGATATGAGGTACTTTGATTGAAAAGAGGCCACATAAGTCACTATATAGTTGTGTAATTTCAAGAGATAGAGATCTTAATACTTTTAGCGTTTCCTAAGGATGTGATGTTTCTCTTTCGGAGCCATCTTTTCCTAAGATCACAATATTATCCCTTATGCCAAGAGGTAACTCGATAGTTAAGCCTATATATTGTGCATCCAGATATTTGATAGCCATCATTGCCTTGGTACTCTCTCTGCCCATCATACCATCAAAAGAAGAGGGCAAATTCCGAGAATGGAAGGATGGAAATATTTCAGCATGTCAAAACAACTTACAAACAAATGAAAAGAAATCTAAATTTATTTCATGACATGAACAAGTTGAATCACCAAGGGGTCTCCATGGAAGCTTTCCTAGAGCTATGGTACTAATGTGAAGAACTAGGGAATTCGAAAAGGCACGTAAAAAGGAGAACATATCTACACCTAGAAACAAGCTTGTGATGCGATTCACTTGAACACTTAAAAACTCCCCTTCAGAAAGACAACAGAACCCCCTTTGACGCAAACAACACAATGCTCTTTTGAGCATGACTAAGAGGTCTCCCAATGGGAACCAAGTGTGATGAGTTATCATATCACGAACAACTCCCTTTTGGAGAGATCATCCAATGGACATACCAGTTCCACAAAATGGTGAGCAAAGCCCACTTGTAACAATGGAACTAAGGAGTAAGACCCTCACCATGATAGGATTTGTCTCATGATAATCCGAATGGTCTCCTAACCTATATATGCACATGTTCTCTATTCAACAATTATAGCAACACCCCATATGCATCCCAATGGATACCTCAAGATGAAGGCAATACACATATCTTGGGAGATACCGTATACAAGGTATCTCAAATATAGACATGTAACCTAGGCCTAGCCCATGTGGGCCTCATACCAGTCTATCAGTGGACACTTCATACATAAGGTCCTCCATTCTCCATAAATTAAGGAATCCGGCATACAACGGTCAATTGGCACCAAGTAATGATGGGGCATAATTGTCGGCATATTCCCATCCTAGTCCATGCCTACCTTGACCTATCTGAGAAGTAGTCAAATATACTCAAATATCTTCCTACCATCTTTCTCTCAATTGAACGTTCTTGTACGTGCCCGAGATCCATCACTATCAAGGCACAAACTAACCTCGACTAATACATGATCCCAAAGATAGCAATCAGATAGCAATCCCCTGCAAGAGAAAGCTACACATTGTTGAGATCTCTATGGAATCAAAGAGAGCACACCTCATAAATCCAAGGATAACAATCATTCTCAAGTAGCACCATTTTTTAGATATCTCACAAGTCCACCTCGACATATCTACCAACAAAGACTAGACCAACATAGGTATAGGTGATGATTAGTTTCCATACATGTGCAATAGCCAGAATCATCTAGACTCGAATGCACATATTTGTGTGGACCCAAGGCATGTATCCAACAGAAAGCTCGTGATTTTCTTTACAAAAATAGATCATATGCCACTTTGGTGTCAAAATTAAAACCCTAATAAACTCTAATGTCCACCACATGTGGACTAGAACCATGTTTGCTATCCAAATATCCTTCATCATAGAATGACGATACCAATAGCCAAACACAATCTATGATGGTCATGCCATAAATATGGCTCACCCTATAGGTGCCCATGATCGCATTAATAATCAAACCATCCCATAGCACTACTTTGCTCTTATTAGCCTTCCATCCTTCAAGATCTCCTAACAAAGAGTTCAATCAACACCTATTTTTGTCCCATATAACTACTACATCCCCATCTACTAGTAGTTACCGACTAGCCCCTTTTGTAGAGTGCATCCACATCATGCAATAACAAAGACCAAAGCATGGTCTCATAAGTGAAAATAATGCAAAAGAATAATGAGGTAAAATCGATGAATGCTCTTGCAATCAAACAAACATAACGTGCAAGTGACGCAATGAATCTAATCATATCAAGTGGATGCATCTCTCCCAAGCGACTTGTTAAGGAAATGAACTCCTCAACCTCATAACAAATATCATTATGTGACTCATAAAGCCATAATACTCATCACTATGTAAATATCATCGATGGATCCTCTATCACACAATAGATCCCATTGATGTCATGGACAAAGGGAACCATCCTAAACCTCAAATTCCATGTGACTTCTATATCTCATGATTCATTCAAAATTTGTGGAAAACAATGCTTTGATTGCGTCCAAAACATGTGAAAACCCTAAGATCGGTTGTCTTCTTGCTTGATTCTGACATCCAGAGATCATGTTTCAAATTGATGACATCATCGATAATATTATCGATTGTAATCGCCTTTGATGAACCGCCCTTGAAAACCTATTTAAGGAGGGTTTGGCCACATAAGTATTCAATCTTGCCAATATCAATCTTGGGAGCTCAAGGAGTTGTGATCACCAAGTACTTTCGAAGTCTTAGCTCCAATTCTTGTCTTGTTCCTTGTTCTGGTCCTGTTTAGTCTACTTCTTGGACATCTAGCTTTTGTCCTCTTGTCATCTTGTAGTACAAGATCTTATCTAGTTATTTCTTGTATCTAGTTCGTCTACGTGAAGGGAGTTCTTGTAATCAATGGATTGTGCTTCATACCTATGATCCCAGGTTGTGGGATGTCTTGCATCATCTCTAGTTAAGTTATCTATACCTATCAGTCCCAGGTTGTGGGAATTCTTGTATTTGTTATAGGGTACAATCTAGAGCTCCCCTGATATTTTTGCTAGCTTTTATCCAAGACCAGGCATCATGGAGAATGCTTATGAACAAATTGTGGCATCACTTCAAAGTCTCCAATAATAAATCTAGGACCTAACTTATAGACAGACACAAGTCGAGATGCAACATCTGGTGCATGTAGGTGCACTCCTCCAAGAATTACAAGAACAGATCGGGAATCTTCAAGCATATCAAGGAAGTATTGAAGTGAATTAATCGCCTAGCTCATGCTTCATGAAGGAACCCAAGATTTGCAGGCCAGAAAAGTTCGACGGTGATCGTACGAAGTTCCACGGATTTCTTCAAAAAGTTAAATTATACATTTGAATTCAACGTGATAGATACCCTAACCAGACATCTAAGGTCGGCTTTATTGGAACCTTGCTCTGTGGCCAAGCATTATCATGGTTCACCCTAGTCTTGGAGAAGAACAGGACAGTACTTCAAGGCTATGAGGGGTTTCTTTGAGAACTCACCGCCACATTTGGAAATGCAAACATAAGTCAAGTGGCAGTAAAAAAACTTCAAAACCTACATCAAGGTAACTACCTTGCCTCTATCTATGCATCAAAATTTAGGCGATTGATATGTGATCTCACTTGGCAAAAAGACTATTTCATAAGACAATTTCGATGGGGTTTAAGAGATGATGTGAAGGACCTTCTGCACATGATGCCAAAGGTTAAGACATTGAATGAATACATCACCCAAGCTATTCAATGTGATAACCGCCTTCTTGAAAGGAAACAAGAAAAGCTACCAACCGAAACCCTTCCAACCCACTCCTAGAGATGATTCTTTGCCCGAACCTATGCAGATATATGTAACTAGGTTCCAACCTCTAACACCACAAGAGAAACATAGGAGGAGAGATAACAAATTATGCCTCTATTATGGAAACCCTAGACATATTGCAGTTAATTTTCCCAACAAGAGAACAAACTCCAAAGTCGCAGCCACCCTTGTACAACAAGAAAACGAGGAAGATTTGTAAAAGGGACCATATAGCCGGACCATGATATAAGAAAGGGTCTCATATTTCTAGCTACACCCATAGAAACATGTCTTGCCCCTATTAAGTCAATCATGCCTAAGAAGACCCTTTGCTTACAGCCCTAGTAGATTCAGGAGCCTCCTCATGTTTCATCGATGAAGGATTAGGTAAGAAACATGGAATTCCAGTACTTCAGAAGAACAAACCAATAGTAGCTACAGTAGTAGATGGACAACCTCTAACATCTGGGAATATAACCATGGAAACCACATCATTAAGAGTACACCTTGGTGACCATGATTCCCACATGTTTCTACGTAATATCAAGTCCATTAAATATGGTTATTATTGGAATGCCCTAGTTAAAGAAACATAATCCAGATATTAATTTGGAAAAGAATAAAATCACCCGTCGAGATATCGAGAAGAACCGGACATATGTCGAACCCAAAGGCTTCATACATGCAGTAAGGAAGTAGCCGAGATATTTGATCTATGCCATTCCAACTCAAGAGCCCAAAAAGATGATTCAATGAAGCTACCCAACCAATATCAAGGTTTTGAAGATGTTTTTGAAAAGAAGAATGCAGATATCCTCCCAAAGCATAGATCTTATGATTATGCCATAGAACTTCAAGAGGGATCACCACCACCCTTTGGACCAATCTATAGACTATCCCTAGAGAAACTTACAAAATTATGCAAGAATATTGATGAGAATCTAGCCAAGGGGTTTATCAAACACTCAAAGTCTCCTATAGGAGCCCCTATCCTATTTGTAAAGAAGGACAAGACTCTATGAATGTGCGTAGACTATCATGGGCTGAATAAAGTCACAATAAAGAACAAATAACCTCTACCACTTATCATTAGGGCAAAAAACGACCGAAAAGGGGTTGTTTGCTAATGAGAGATTAATGAAATTGACAAATAAAGTCTTTCCACGTGTACAAGAATATAACATTGCTGTCTCTTTTAACCATATGAAGAAATTATTTTTTTAATACAATATTCTTTTAAAGCGCCGCTAAAGTGATAAAGAGTCTAGTATTCAGTGTACAATTTTTCGGTTTGATGCAATAAAAGATATTTCGTCACACTACACAAAGCATATTCTCAAATTTCCAAGAAGGAATTGATTTTTGAAGATACTAAATATTTTTGAGTTCAGAAGATTTCATGATCATTCAGCGAGAGGGTTTACATCAAATCAAAAGTTTCCATGTGTACAAAACCTTTTTCTCTATAAATACTGTCAAAATTTGTGAACGTCGGTTTCTCTCTTTGAACATTCTTCTTCTTCTAAGTTCAAATGATTTCTTCTTCTTGTCGTCCTTCCAATTATGTAACCTCATGTGAGGTTTACAACAGAAGAGGGGATTCTTTGTGGAAACCTCTTTCTGTGAAAGTAAATGAATGGATAACTATGCTTCCTAGCTGCAGAGGTGCCCATAAAGTCAAGCGTGCCAAAAGAGACAACACAAGAAACCACTAGAAGGGACGTATTCTCAGTTTCAAATTGAAGAGATGCGGTTGGTTTGCACAAGTACAACATGTGTACACCGCAAAGGATCTTGTTCTAGAAAATCATATGCACTTCCCTTCCTACTGTAATTGAAGTTTTAGAATGCTCTTCTATCATTCCAATTGTTCTTGTATAATAAAACATATGTTTTTGTACTGCAGATATCTTTCCTTCCAATATTGTGGAATGGCTACCTGTTGAATGTTTAACAGGAACATTTAGAGTTCTTCATGAGGAATACGCAGAACTCATGTATGTAGACAAATCTGTTCAATTTTTCAATAGCATAGAGTTATTTGTCCATTATGCAAATTATCAAGTTATTTCTTACATAATGTATTTTAGGCTAAGGACATGAGATGGGACCAATGCAATATCTCTAGCTTGTATCGGATTTGTCCAAGATCTTCATTAGAAGTGTCAGAAATCGATCCCGACCGATGCAAGCGATAAGGCCCATCAAATATTTTCCATTGGGCCTTATCGCTTGTATCAGTCGTGTCTAGGAGTTGCATGCAGCATTGATAATAGATATCTTGCTTTGTAAGAATTTGCCTCATTCAGCAAATATAACATGTTTCTAGGTAGTTTGCAAAGAGAGATTGATGACGACCGATGCAAGCGATAACGACCGTCTGAATTTCTCTAAAGACCCTAATCACTTGCATCAATCATGTCTCTTGCTTTATGTCTAATTGTTTCAAGTTACTTTTCATGACTCCTAAAGTGTGCTTGCACTTCATCTTACCTTGTTTTTCATTTTTACCACAATTAACTATATTGCTTGAAGACAATTACCTTGGCAGGGGCAAGGGAACAAGAAAAGCCATAGAAGAGAAAGGAAACGCAAAGGTGGATATTCATTCTATTATCCACTATCTTCCAAACTTGAATCCAGACACTTTTTGTGTTATTCACAAGCACTATAGTGAGGAGCCAAACTTTGCATTGTTCTCCTTGAGGACTCTATCAAAATACATGGGTTTTACTCCAATACCCTTTAATGCTTTCAAAGTTTTGCTGCCTAAAAGAGCAGCTGCATTCAGAATTTTTGGATATGCCCTAGGACTCAATGCTTCAAGGGCAGGGTACTTTCTTTTTTATTCAAGCTATGCAATGGCTACAGGGGTGTCATATTTAAAAAGCATTGCTGGATATAAGAGAAAATAGTTCCTCAGATATAGAGGTGATTTGCCAGAGCCAAGCTCTTTAAAGAGGCTCAAGGAATGACTTCATTTTTTCAAATTCTATTTCTCAACAAATATACATATACAGAAATTACTCAATGTGATATAAGACATTGCAAGTTTTTTTGGTGTAAGTGATCCATGGCCTAATATTAATTTTTATTGATCCATGATCTATTCTCTGGTCAAAGTCATCTGATGGTAATAGACATATTTCTTTTCAAAGCTTAATACATCATGAAATGTACATACATAAAATCTTTATTTCTCAAAGAAAAAAAAGACATTGCAAATATTAAAGCTCTATTTGAAATGTAGTCTTTTTCATTTTGTGATATTGATACATGATGATTTTTTCTGGTGATACTCATATTCTTCTTATTATATTTGGCATGAGGTCCTTTGTAATTGTCTTCTAAAGAACCAATCAAAAAGCTCTCTGAAGGCATTGCTCTTTGTTACTCCTCCTCCTTTCCTTGTACACCTAAAGAAGCTTGTCCTTGCTTGATAATGAGATTTTTCTATGCCTTGGGTGTCCCACATGGGAGTGGTTCTTTTTCTACACAGAATGCACAATGCACAAGAAGAATATGCTAGAAGAGCAAAAGAATCTCATTAGATCTTTATTTCAATTAAAAATAAATAAATTGAATAAAATATCTTTGGAACTCACCAAGTAGTATGTTATGTCTTTGGCACCCCATGACACTATGATGGTTTCTATAAGCTATGTGGTCACCTTTATGAAATTTGTCACATAAATTTTTGATGTTACTTGCTGCCTCATGATCTTAAAAAGATTATCTAGTTTGACCCACACCTCCATTCTCTTTTTTGTTATTTCTGGTTTGCTTCTTACATTGGTCCTGACCTCACAAAATTTTTTCCAACAATTCCACATGGCATTTAGTTGTTTGGCATCATGGTTGCTGAAGAATCTCCTTGCTTTTGCACCTCCCATTCAGACATCTTGTGGTACATCACCTGTATTCTATGAAAGCTTTGGATCTTTTCTTAGATGAACATCACCACCATGAAATCCCATTTCTGAAAGAAGACATTCACATTTTTTTATGCACTCATCTGCAAGAGTTGTAGGCTTGATAGAATATGCATAATCCAAGTGAAGATGGACCAACTTGTCAATGATTCTTAATTCTGCATGTAGCATACATATGTGTACATTTTTCAATGGTATTGGAAGTATGGGATCCCAAATCATTGAAGAAGATGAGTAGTTATGAAGAATAACATTTTGTCTAGAAGGAGCCTCTTCAACCTCAACTCTAGCAATCCATCCTTTTGTGCCTCGGCTTTGCATCTAGTACAAGCAAGGGTACTTAGAATTTGCTCCCCCACTTATACCAAACATGCATTTGAGTGTCTTTCTCCACTCAAATGCCACTCAACTTGAAAGTTCCTGTAGTCTCTAACATTCAACAATTCTCCTGCATGATGCATTTGGATAAAATTTGGAATGTTTGTCTGTGAGAATAACCATTTAAGTGTTTTATGGCTCTCACATGGAACTTGAGCATAGCCAACCCACCATAACTGCATTTCTGATTGTACTTTGAGAGACGGAGTATTCGTTTTCCCAAGGCTATAGACCAAAGCTTTGTTCATTAGTGAAATACTTAATCTCTCCATTTTTTGATGTTTTTAAGCTCAGCTTCATCAAGTTTGATTACAAATTTCAATAGACCAAGACATTCATGTTCTTTTATATTATGGAACTGAACCATGTATGTCTGAGGCTTTATAATATCTATCCATATGTTGTTAAATTCACACCAAACTTTTGAAATTGCTCTAAAACCAAACTTTTGAAATTGCTCTATAACCTTTCCTACTCACTCCGACGCTATCAAAAATCTTCTGAATTTGAGATGGTTCTAGTAACAGATTCATTTCTATCATGAGTTTTTGGAAAACAAACTCTTTCAAGCATGTATTTTCATTCAGTTTCAATATTCTTAAAACATCATTTTGACTCAAAATTTCATTATAGAAATGTATGCGGTCAAGACTGCTCGACATATTGAAACCGAGCACATTTGTCACATGATCTCTAACAATTTTCATTCTTTTCTTTTTCTTGCCAGATTTTTCAGTCAAATCTAAAAAAGGTTTTACGCATTTTGACCGCATTCTCAAACCTATAGGAGTTTCTTTCATTTTTTTAAAAGACTCAAAGTGAGAAGAAAAAGTGGATAATTTGCTTTCTAGCTCCCTTATATGTAAATCCTACTGATGTAGTGTGTTTTGTAGACAGTTTATGTATTGTACATAATTCCTTGAAATATCCCAGAGCCTTGAACAATAGCCTCGTAAACCATCCTCACCATCTCCTACAAATCTATTCAGATCATGAAGATTATGAAAAGGGGGATACCTTCCAGTTTGTGGATCAATTGGATAAATAGATCCATCTGTCTATATGGCGATATGTTTCTTGCCTTCCTTTCGCAAACCATCTACTTCAAGAGGACGAAGAGCCCTTTGGGATACTTTTCTTGTCGTCACATACTCCAGACTAACTGCAATGTTGATATGGAACTTTTCACAATGATTTCGATTGTTTGAAAGCTCAGCGAGAGTATTTGGGTTAATGTGCTCCATGGTCTGCTATGAAAAGTGATCGGCAAGTGTCTAAAATGAGGTGAAAGAGAGAAACATGCCTACTATGAAAAGTAGAGTAAAAAAAGTGCAAAATGTCATCCCTGAACAAGAGGAAAATTCGAATTTTGATCAGCGCTAGATGAACACAAACTTCGAGGCATAAGATATCACACAAACTTTTCATGATTATCATACGAGTTTCTCTCTCATTAAAATTTGCATAAGATACGTTTTAAATGAACTTACACGGAATTTCTTAAAGGATTTGACAACTTTAATCAAGATTAAGCACAACTAATTGAAATCCTTACAAGGCCCTTTTTGGGCCATTTTTTGCCCTAATGATCAAAGCTCTTGGAACGCCTTGGAAAAGCAAAGTTCTTCACAAAGATTGACCTTCAAAGAGCTTACACTCTTGTTAAGATTAGAGAAGAAGACGAATGGAACACAGCATTTCAAACAAGGTATGTGCATTTTGAATATGTAGTTATGCCATTTCGTCCAGCTATCTTTCAACATATGATGAATGATATCTTTCGAGAATATTTAGATGACTTTGTGGTAATATATCTCAATGATTGAAAAAGATCAAAAGGACTTAGTTCTTCCAACTATTGAAATTCACATTCACCACTGCTCCAATTCTAGTTCGTCTTGATGCTAGCAAGCCCTTCTTCGTAGAGACAGAAGCATCAAACTTCGCCCTTGAGGCCATTTTATCCCAATATGGTGATGGATACCTGCATCCAGTTGCATATCATTCAAGGAAATTTTCCCCTTCATAAATTAATTATGAAATCCATCATAAAGAACATCTTGCCATAGTGGACGTGTTTGATACCTAGCCTCACCATCTAGAAGGAGAAACTCATAAAGTTATTGTGTATACAAATCACAAGACCTTAGAGTATTTTATGATCACCTGAATCCTCAATAGAAACCAATCTCGATAGAGTAACTTTTATCTAGGTTCTACTTAGTCATTACATATTGTCCAGGATGCCAGCAATGTCAATCAAATGCCTTCTTAAGAAGATCTTACATTGCAAAGAAAGGTAAATAGGTCTTTGATCAACAAGAGAGTGTATTACTCAAGACCAAGCATCTCAAATTAGCAGCTATCTCTTCAAGCCATCATGAACATTCAACCTTGAATCATTTGATGTGTGACACTCTACCACAAAATGAATTGTTTTGTAACGTTCAACAGTAAACTCAAGAAGGAAAAGTCCAAGAAATAAATGAATTTCAAGAAAAGGTTGTGTTACTATTCTATAAGAACCTATTGTATGTCCTTTCAAGAAAGCCCAGCACCAAGTACTTCAACAACATCATGATAACCTTGCAACAAGACATTTTGGAGCGAATAAAACAATAGAGCGGACATCAAGGGATTTTTGGTGGCCTCAGATGTGGAAGGAATTCAAAGAATATATCCGAACCTATGACACTTGTAACAGATCTAAGATACCTTGACATAAACCTCATGGCCTCTTGCAACCTTTACCTTTTCCAGAAAGGCCATGGGCTTCATTATCTATGGATTTCATCATACATCTACCAAAGTCACATACGTATGATGACATTCTTGTTGTAGTGGATAAATTTACAAAGATGGCACCAAGGTAGGATTAAAACTCGAACCGTATAGTTTTTTGCATGTATGGTATGTACAGTACGTACCAAACTATACCGTACATGTTCAATGTGTTTTTAAATTAATGTAACATTTTCATATTTTTTCCCTCCATTCAAGCATGGCCCAACTCTTATTTGTCATAATTCATTGTTTAATGTTGATATTAGTGTTTAGATAACTTGATTCTTGAATATGCAACATAACATATCTGTATATTTTTATCATTGATGACTTGTCCAATTATGGGACAATGTACCGAACCTCAAGGTTCGGTTCGGATCTCAAACCATATGCGAACCGTACGTACCAAACCTAACAACCTGTTCCATCTTGGATGGCACACTTCACTCCAACTACCAAGGCAATCATAGGTGCAGCCATTGCTAGACTTTTTCTCAGATACATCTTTTGGCTTCATGGATTGTCTAATGATATTGTTGGTGATCTCTGCACTAATACAAAGGCACCCAATACCCTCTAACACATACCACAAAGTATATTCAGCAAAAACATGTTCAAAGGTCCCAATCTAGGGGGTCTCACAACAAATACACCCTATGATCCTCCTTGGGGGAATCCTCTCATAACCTATTGCCTATGGATGCAAAGATTGGTAGTCATACCACCTCATTAATCATCCACCCATTCCTCAACTCGTTCGTGCAGTGTCCTATGAGAGAGATATCAAACCCACCACAAAGGGGTATGAAAAGTGTACATATCTGGAAAGACCCACACTCTTGATCTACGATTGGGTCTCATCCATATCTTCAAATGTAGGTCTATCCATATGCCTTAGGACCGAAAAATATCCCCAAAGAATATTCCTCTCGTCCATGAGATATCAATCACTCATGTGACTCTTGGCCACATCATATGGCGTGAGGTAGAGGAATATCTACCCTACAGCCTTCATCCATAGGGAGGTGCTAAAAATCTCTTTCACCCCACCATTACATGCATTGAATTATTGGAATTTTATAGCCCAGTGTTGACATTCAAGGATCACCCCAAAACATGAGTACCTATCCTTTTCCTCTCTCCCTCACATTAGAAGGGGTTTTTTCCTCTACCCAAAAATCACTACGAGCAGCCTATGAAGCTCTTAATCTTTTACACGTTGTAATATGAGTCTTTCTATGGCCCATACTGATGAAAGGATGCTTAAACAAATAATTGTAACCTACTCATAAAAGTAGTGCTACATTTTAAGGGAAACAAAAACTTTAGAATTGATGGCCGTATTGAAACTACTTAGATGGACATTCTTCTTGATATGTGCATTCATTTAATCATATTCGAAAACCCAAGGAATATATTACAACAAGTATGAGCTTGATATAGCATTCTTTTTTCAATATTTCTCTTCATCTATGAAGTCATTCAATACATGCAAAGGGTCATTCTATTAGTTTTGGTGCAATTTGAACGCAACAGTCATCTCAAGATCTCTCTTGAAACTTTGCATTTGGATAAATAAGTAGTGCTAGTGCTGTCCTTTTAGCGATGGACTTAACATGTTCATGATACCACTATGGAGAAGGATGATGATAAATGTCAAGTTCTTGTTCATAGAAGTCTTGTTTTTACCAAAAATTGCCAATGGCATTGAACGATAGCCTTAAATTCCATCATTTTATGATTGAACTTGGATACAGAGGCATTCATAAGAAGCGCACATTTAAGATCTAGAGAAGAGTACAACTTAGTGTTAGTATTAATCCTAGTTGAGTTCCTCCCCCACAACGTAAAAACGACTTTAGTGGACTAAGAACACAAGACTAAATCCTTGAGGATTGAAGAATGAAATCCCGATCTAATATGTCAAAGGATTGATCAAGCTAATTCCAACACTTACTTCATATCGATGCTAGCCTCTGAGATTGCCCTCCCTTTGATGAAACCTTTGAGATTGCCCTCCCTTTGATTTGTAAATGGATTCACGCACGCTTTTGCAATGTCCTTCTATCCCACTTGGACCATGATTATTGGTCTCTACGTAGTTCTTACTATCTTTCTTTACAATCAGTGAATCTTTTAAGATTGAATAACTTGTCAGTCAGGTCATAAGGACTCAGACACGTTCACAATACGATCAACAATTTATGGAGGCATTGAGAAAATTTAGGAGGGTCCATATCAATCCTAAGATGCAAGAGATAGGCCATGTGCTCTCCCAAGATTTATATATATTAACATGATTGATAAGAAAAATTGATGGTTCTCTTTCTCAATTGCACACTCTTTGTTGTATATTTTTCTTGAGGACTTTGCTCATTTAGGAGGCGTCTTGAGTGAAATCGAAGATACAAAGGGTTTTGATAATGGAAGCTCCCAAGATGAGTATTCCATCAACAAAGAGAAGACACGAAAAGACACGAAAAGACGCGCGCGCAACCACACACACAGAGGAAGCACACGCGCGCGCGCGCACACAGTTGTAAAAGCCTTCGACGATAGACTGCATTGATGCAATTCTTTCCACGTGACAATCAATCAAAAGATATTTGAATAGACCACGGAATACAAACTTGACAATATTATTACATTTAAAGACGTTTGAATTTTGATTTATTAGAATCACAAGTTAATATTCTTGTCATTGTCATTGTCAATGGAATTAGTGTATGGTCATTCTTCGTTATGGCTTTATGGTTCCACAATTTTGGAATATTATAAGATTAATATGTTACGTTTGGATCATGATCGCTTGGACCGATTTGTGAGATTCATTCTTGAGTGGTTCTTTTGCATTGATATAAACATGAAATTTTTTGTTCTTCTATTATAAGAAACATGTTAGTGGAAATATTTCGATAAACCAATTTTATATTTGTGTGAGTCCAAAAAGGTCTCTCAATATTCTTTAAATAAATGAAACAGTCAATCTTCTTTACTTTTATACTTAAAGTTGTGCATTCGAAGCATTCCATTTGAAACAGAAATGTACAAACATTCTTTCTTTTAAGTGCATGAAGTAAAAAACATTACCTATGGAGGGATGCAAGTAACTTGATGTTATCTCAAAACATCTATGCTTGCCTAATATCTTTCACTATATATTAATTATGAATCTAGCCATAATCAATGAGAATTATGGCAAGCACATACTGAAAATGCAACATAAATTTAAAAATACATAGCTCGTCTATGAGGTATGTCCTTCCTTTGCCTTTGAGAAGATCCATCCTTGATCCTTGATTCTTCCAAAAGTAGCTTGAAAATCCTCGAAAGTCCTTGCATCATGATGCTCCAAGATTCATATGTGCAATACTCTTGATTTCCCCTTTTTTCTTCATTTTTCTCCTTAGGTACGGTTTTGCCTAACTCATCTTTGATGGATCCTTTCCAACATATGATTATGCCCATGTATTGTGCTTCAAAAAGAGAAGGAGAGAAAGAAAACAACTTGATAAATCCTCTCCTTAGCATGGCTACCAAGCTTGGGCTACTCTGAGGCAAACTTGTGCATGAAAAGAAAAAGGGAAAGGAGAGAATTAGTATTCAATGGCTATAAAAGATTGTCTATTCGAAGAGAGCATTAAAGAAAAAGCTCCAGATCGCTGCCATTTTAATCTCCTAATGTGGGCTCATTGGTATTCAAGGAATTCCCAGATATGAGGTACTTTGATTGAAAAGAGGCCATATAAGTCACTATATAGTTGTTGTGTAATTTGAAGAGATAGAGATCTTAATACTTTTAGCGTTTCCTAAGGATGTGATGTTGCTTGTTCTTATCTCAAATAATATTTTAGAGAGCCCTTAGCTAGAAATCTTCTTTGAGAGCCATCTTTTCCTATGATCACAATATTATCCCTTATGCCAAGAGGTAACTCGATAGTTAAGCCTATATATTGTGCATCCACATATTTGATAGCCATCATTGCCTTGGTACTCTCTCTGCCCATGTGTTCCTACACAATGCACACTAGTCAATGTGAATTGTCCATATGGAACCCCTTGGGGGTGGGGGGAGGGGGGTCATACCTCCTAATACATCCTTAAAAAGACCTTTTTCTAATACGCACTTTGTGGAAGTACGATGTGCATACCATCAAAAGAAGAGGGCAAATTCCGAGAATAGAAGGATGAAAATATTTCAACATGTCAAACCAACTTACAAACAAATGAAAAGAAATCTAAATTTATTTCATGACATGAACAAGTTGAATCACCAAGGGGTCTCCATGGAAGCTTTCCTAGAGCTATGGTACTAATGTGAAGAACTAGGGAATTCGAAAAGGCACGTAAAAAGGAGAACATATCTACACCTAGAAACAAGCTTGTGATGCGATTCACTTGAACACTTAAAACCTCCCCTTCAGAAAGACAACAGAACCCCCTTTGACGCAAACAACACAATGCTCTTTTGAGCATGACTAAGAGGTCTCCCAATGGGAACCAAGTGTGATGAGTTATCATATCACGAACAGCTCCCTTTTGGACACATCATGCAATGGACATACCAGTTCCACAAAATGGTGAGCAAAGCCCACTTGTAACAATGGAACTAAGGAGTAAGACCCTCACCATGACAGGATTTGTCTCATGATAATCCGAATGGTCTCCTAACCTATATATGCACATGTTCTCTATTCAACATCTATAGCAACACCCCATATGCATCCCAATGGATACCTCAAGATGAAGGCAATACACATATCTTGGGAGATACCATATACAAGGTATCTCAAATATAGACATGTAACCTAGGCCTAGCCCATGTGGGCCTCATACCAGTCTATCAATGGACACTTCATACATAACGTCCTCCATCCTCCATAAATTAAGGAATCCGGCATACAACGGTCAATTTGCACCAAGTAATGATGGGGCATAATTGTCGGCATATTCCCATCCTAGTCCATGCCTACCTTGACCTATCTGAGAAGTAGTCAAATATACTCAAATATCTTCCTACCATCTTTCTCTCAATTGAACGTTCTTGTACGTGCTCGAGATCCATCACTATCAAGTCACAAACTAACCTTGACTAATACATGATCCCAAAGATAGCAATCAGATAGCAATCCCCTGCAAGAGAAAGCTACACATTGTTGAGATCTCTATGGAATCAAATAGAGCACACCTCATAAATCCAAGGATAACAATCATGGTCAAGTAGCACCATCTTTTAGATATCTCACAAGTCCACCTCGACATATCTACCAACAAAGACTAGACCAACATAGGTATAGGTGATGATTAGTTTCCATACATGTGCAATAGCCAAAATCATCTAGACTCGAATGCACATATTTGTGTGGACCCAAGGCATCAATCCAACAGAAAGCTCATGATTTGCTATAAAAAAATAGATCATATGCCACTTCGATGTCAAAATTAAAACCCTAATAAACTCTAAATGTCCACCACATGTGGACTAGAACCATGTTTGCTATCCAAATATCCTTCATCATAGAATGACGATACCAATAGCCAAACACGATATATGATTGTCATGCCATAAATATAGCTCACCCTATAGGTGCCCATTATCGCATTAATAATCAAACCATCCCATAGCACTACTTTGCTCTTATTAGCCCTCCATCCTTCAAGATCTCCTAACAAAGAGTTCAATCAACACCTATTTTTGTCTCATATAACTACTACATCCCCATCTACTAGTAGTTACCGACTAGCCCCTTTTGTAGAGTGCATCCACATCATGCAATAACAAAGACCAAAGCATGGTCTCATAAGTGAAAATAATGCAAAAGAGTAATGAGGTAAAATCGATGAATGCTCTTGTAGTCAAACAAACATAATGTGCAAGTGACGCAATGAATCTAATCATATCAAGTGGATGCATCTCTCCCAAGCGACTTGTTAAGGAAATGAACTCCTCAACCTCATAACAAATATCATTATGTGACTCATAAAGCCATAATCCGCAACACTATGTAAATATCATCGATGGATCCTCTATCACACAATAGATCCCATTGATGTCATGGACAAAGGGAACCATCCTAAACCTCAAATTCCATGTGACTTCTATATCTCATGATTCATTCAAAATTTGTGGAAGACAATGCTTTGATTGCATCCAAAACATGTGAAAACCCTAAGATCGGTTGTCTTCTTGCTTCATTCTGACATCGAGAGATCATGCTTCAAATTGATGACATCATCGATAATATTATCAATTGTAATCGCCTTTGATGAACTCCCCTTGAAAACCAATTTAAGGAGGGTTTGGCCACATACGTATTCAGTCTTGCCAATATCAGTCCTGGGAGCTCAAGGAGTTGTGATCACCAAGTACTTTCGAAGTCTCAGCTCCAATTCTTGTCGTGTTCCTTGATCTCGTCCTATTTAGTCTAGTTCTTGGACATCTAGCCTTTGTCCTCTTGTAATCTTGTAGTACGAGATCTTATCTAGTTATTTCTTGTATCTAGTTCATCTCCCTGAAGGGAGTTCTTGTAATCAAGGGATCGTGCTTCATACCTATGATCCCAGGTTGTGGGATCTTGCATCATCTCTAGTTAAGTTATCTATACCTATCAGTCCCAGGTTTTGGGAATTCTTGTATTTGTTATTTATTTTTGCATAATTTTCCTACGTGGATAATCTTGTAATTATGAAATCTTGTCTAGTCTAGTCACAGGGTACAATCTAGAGCTCCCCTGATATTTTTGCTAGCCTCTATCCAAGACTAGGCATCATGGAGAATGTTTATGAACAAATTGTGGCATCACTTCAAAGTCTCCAATAATAAATCTAAGACCTAACTCATAGACAGACACCAGTCGAGATGGAACATCCGGTGCATGTAGGCGCACTCCTCCAAGAAATACAAGAACGGATCGGGAATCTTCAAGCAAATTAAGGAAGTATTGAAGTGAATCAACGGCCTAGCTCATGCTCCATTAAGGAACCCAAGATTTGCACGCCAGAAAAGTTCAACGGTGATCGTACGAAGTTCCATCGATTTCTTCAAAAAGTTAAATTATACATCCGAATTCAACGTGATAGATACCCTGACGAGACATCTTAGGTCGGCTTTATTGGAACCTTGCTCTGTGGCCAAGCATTATCATGGTTGACCATAATCTTGGAGAAGAACAGGGCAGTACTTCAAGACTATGAGGGGTTTCTTCGAGAACTCACCGCCACATTTGGAAATGCAAACATAAGTCAAGTGGCAAAAAAAAAGCTTCAAAACCTACATCAAGGTAACTACCTTGCCTCTACCTATGCATCAAAATTTAGGCGATTAATATGTGATTTCACTTGGCAAAAAGACTATTTCATAAGCCAATTTCGATGGGGTTTAAGAGATGATGTGAAGGACCTTCTGCACATGATGCCAAAGGTTAAGACATTGAATGAATACATCACCCAAGCTATTCAGTGTGATAACCGCCTTCTTGAAAGGAAACAAGAAAAACTGCCAACAGAAACCCTTCCAACCCACTCCTAGAGATGATTCTATGCCCGAACCTATGCAGATATATGTAACAACCTCTAACACCACAAGAGAAACATAGGAGGAGAGATAACAAATTATGCCTCTATTATGGAAACCCTAGACATATTGCAGTTAAATTTCCCAACAAGAGAACAAACTCCAAAGTCGCAGCCACCCTTGTAGAGCAAGAAAACGAGCAAGATTTGTAAAAGAGACCATATAGTTGAACCATGATATAAGAAAGGGTCACATATTTCTAGATACACCCATAGAAACATGTCTTGCCCCTATTAAGTCAATCATGCCTAAGAAGACCCTTTGCTTACAGCCCTAGTAGATTCAAGAGCCTCCTCATCGTTCATCGATGAAGGATTAGTTAAGAAACATGGAATTCCAATACTTCAGAAGAACAAACCAATAGTAGCTACAGTAGTAGATGGACAACCTCTAGCATCTGGGAATATAACCATGGAAACCACATCATTAAGAGTACACCTTGGTGACCATGATTCCCACATGTTTCTACGTAATATCGAGTCCATTAAATATGGTTATTATTGGAATGCGCTAGTTAAAGAAACATAATCCAGATATTAATTGGGAAAAGAATAAAATCACCCGTCGAGATATCCAGAAGAACCGGACATATGTTGAAGCCAAAGCCTTCATACATGCACTAAGGAAGTAGCCGACATATTTGATCTATGCCATACCAACTCAAGAGCCCAAAAAAGATGATTCAATGAAGCTACCCAACCAATATCAAGGTTTTGAAGATGTTTTGTAAAACAAGAATGCAGATATCCTCCCAAACCATAGATCTTATGATTGTGCCATAGAACTTCAAGAGGGATCACAACCACCCTTTGGACCAATCTATAGACTATCCCTAGAGAAACTTACAAAATTATGCAAGAATATTGATGAGAATCTAGCCAAGGGGTTTATCAAACACTCAAAGTGTCCTATAGGAGCCCCTATCCTATTTGTAAAGAAGGACAAGACTCTATGAATGTGCGTAGACTATCCTGGGCTGAATAAAGTCACAATAAAGAACAGATAACCTCTACCACTTATCATTAGGGCAAAAAACGACCGAAAAGGGGTTGTTTGCTAATGAGAGATTAAAGAAATTGACAAATAGAGTCTTTCCACGTGTACAAGAATATAACATTGTTGTCTCTTTTAACCGTATGAAGAAATTCTTTTTTTAATACAATATTCTTTCAAAGCACCTCTAAAGTGATAAAGAGTCTCGTATTCAGTGTACAATTTTTCGGTTTGATGCAATAAAAGATATTTCGGCACACTACACAAAGCATATTCTCAAATTTCCAAGAAGGAATTGATTTTTGAAGATACGAAATATTTTTGAGTTCAGAAAATTTCATGATCATTCAGCGACAGGGTTTACATCAAATCAAAAGTTTCCACGTGTACAAAACCTTTTTCTCTATAAATACTGTCAAAATTTGTGAACGTCGGTTTCTCTCTTTGAACATTCTTCTTCTTCTAAGTTCAAATGGCTTCTTCTTCTCATCATCCTTCCAATCGTGTAACCTCATGTGAGGTTTACAAAGAAGAGGGGATTCTTTGTGGAAACCTCTTTCTGTGAAAGTAAATGAATGGATAACTATGCTTCCTAGCTGCAGACGTGCCCATAAAGTCAAGCGTGCCAAAAGAGGCAACACAAGAAACAACTAGAAGGGACGTATTCTCAGTTTCAAATTGAAGAGATGCCATTGGTTTGCACGAGTATAACATGTGTACACTGCAAAGGATCTTGTTCTAGAAAATCATATGCACTTCTCTTCCTACTGTAATTGAAGTTCTACAATGCTCTTCTATCATTCCAGTTGTTTTTGTATAATAAAACATATGTTTTTGTACTGCAGATATCTTTCCTTCCAATATTGTGGAATGGCTACCTGTTGAATGTTTAATAGGAACATTCAGAGTTCTTCATAAGGAATATGCAAAACTCATGTATGCAGACAAAACTGTTCAATTTTCCAATAGCATAGAGTTATTTGTCCATTATGCAAATTATCAAGTTATTTCTTACATAATGTATTTTAGGCTAAGGACATGAGATGGGACCGATGCAATATCTCTAGCTTGTATCGGATTTGTCCAAGATCTCCATTAGAAGTGTCAGAAATCAACCATGACCGATGCACGCGATAAGGCCCATCAAATATTTTCCATTGGGCCTTATCGCTTGTATCGGTCGTGTCTAGGAGTTGCATGCAGCATTGATAATAGATATCTGGCTTTGTAAGAATTCGCCTCATTTAGCAAATATAAAATGTTTCTAGGTAGTTTGCAAAGAGATATTGATGACGACCGATGCAAGCGATAACGACCGTCTGAATTTCTCTAAAGACCCTAATCGCTTGCATCAATCATGTCTCTTGCTTTATGTCTAATTGTTTCAAGTTACTTTTCATGACTCCTAAAGTGTGCTTGCACTTCATCTGACCTTGTTTTTCATTTTTACCACAGTTAACTATATTGGATGAAGACAATTACCTTGGCAGGGGCAAGGGAACAAGAAAAGCAATAGAGAAAGGAAATGCAAAGGTGGATATTCATTATATTATCCACTATCTTCCAAACTTGAACCCAGACACTTTTTGTGTTATTCACAAGCACTATACTGAGGAGCCAGACTTTGCATTGTTCTCCTTGAGGACTCTATCAAAATACATGGGTATTACTCCAATACCCTTTAATGCTTTCAGAGTTTTGCTGCCTGAAAGAGCAACTCAATTCAGAATTTTTGGATATGCCCCAGGACTCAATGCTTCAAGGGCAGGGTACTTTCTTTGTTATTCAAGCTATGCAATGGCTACAGGGGTGTCATATTTAAAAAGCATTGTTGGATATAGGAGAAAAGAGTTCCTCAGATATAGAGGTGATTTGCCAGAGCCAAGCTCTTCAAAGAGGCTCAAGGAATGATTTCATTGTTTCAAATTCTATTTCTCAACAAATATACATATACAGAAATTGCCCAATGTGATATAAGACATTGCAAATTTTTTTGGTGTAACTAATCTATGGCCTAATATTAATTGTTATTGATCCATGATCTGTTCTCTCGTCAAAGTCATCTGATGGTAATAGACATATTTCTTTTCAGAGCTTAATACATCATGAAATGTACATACATAAAATCTTTATTTCTCAAAGAAATAAAAGACATTGCAATTATTAAAGCTCTGTTTGAAATGTAGTCTTTTTCATTTTGTGATATTGATAGATGATGATTTTGTCTGGTGATACTCATATTCTTCTGATTATATTTGGCATGAGGTCCTTTGTAATTGTGTTCTAAAGAACCAATCAAAAAGCTCTCTGAAGGCATTGCTCTTTGTTACTCCTCCTCCTTTCCTTGTACACCTAAAGAAGCTTGTCCTTGCTTGATAATGAGATTTTTCCATGCCTTGGGTGTCCCATGCACAAGAAGAATATGCTAGAAGAGCAAAAGAATCTCATTAGATCCTTATTTCAATTAAAAATAAATAAATTTAATAAATAATCTTTGGAACTCACCAAGTAGTATGTTATGTCTTTGGCACCCCATGCCACTATGATAACTTCTATAAGCTCTGTGTTCACCTTTCTGAAATGTGTCACATAACGTTTTGATGCTACCTGCTACCTCATGATCTTAAAAAGATTATCTACTTTGACCCACACCTCCATTCTCTTTTTTGTTATTTCTGGTTTGCTTCTTACATTGGTCGTGACCTCACAAAATTTTTTCCAACAATTCCACATGGCATTTAGTTACTTGTCATCATGGTTGCTGAAGAATCTCCTTGCTTTTGCACCTCCCATTGAGACATCCTGTGGTACATCACCTGTATTTTGTGAAAGCTTTGGATCTTTTCTTAGATGAACATCACCACCATGAAATCCCATTTCTGAAAGAAGACATTCACATTTTTTTATGCACTCATCTGCAAGAGTTGTAGGCTTGATAGAATATGCATAATCCAAGTGAAGATGGACCAACTTGTCAATGATTCTTAACTCTGCATGTAACGTACATATGTGTACATTTTTCAATGCTATTGGAAGTATGGGATCCCAAATCATTGAAGAAGATGAGTAGTTATGAAGAATAACATTTTGTCTAGAAGGAGCCTCTTCAACCTCAACTCTAGCAATCCATCCATTTGTGCCTGGGCTTTGCATCCAGTACAAGCAAGGGTACTTAGAATTTGCTCCCCCACTTATACCAAACATGCATTTGAGTGTCTTTCTCCACTCAAATGCCACTCAACTTGAAAGTTCTCGTAGTCTTTAACATTCAACAATTCTCCTGCATGATGCCTTTGGATAACATTTGGAATGTTTGTCTGTGAGAATAACTATTTAACTGTTTTATGGCTCTCACATGGAACTTGAGCATAGCCAACCCACCATAACTCCATTTGTGATTGTACTTTGAGAGACGGAGTATCCGTTTTCCCAAGGCTATAGTCCAAAGCTTTGTTCATAAGTGCAATACTTATTCTCTCCATTTTTTTATGTTTTTTAAGCTTAGCTTCATCAAGTTTGATTACAAGTTTCAATAGACCAAGACCTTCATGTTCTTTTATATTATGGAACTGAACCATGTATGTTTGAGGCTTTATAATATATATCCATATGTTGTTAAATACATTGTAACTGAAATGTAACTTTTGTTTTCCTACTTCGTAAGGCCTGTTACCGTGAATATGTTTATATTCACCAAATACTGATGTGATCTTTTTATTCAAGCAGAGCCGAAACTTTCCTACATGATGGGGTCTAGGCAATCCAAAACTTCTAACTTTGTTAAATTTTAAAATTTCACACCAAACTTTTGAAATTGCTCTATAACCTATCCTAGTCACTCCGACGCTATTAAAAATCTTCTGAATTCGAGATGGTTCTAGTAACAGATTCATTTCTATCATGAGTTTTTGGAAAACAAACCCTTTCTAGCATGTATTTTCATTCACTTTCAATATTCTTAAAACATCATTTTGACTCAAAATTTCATTACAGAAATGTATGCACTCAAGACTGCTCGACATATTGAAACCTAGCACATCTGTCACATGATCTCTAACAATTTTCATTCTTTTCTTTTTCTTGCCAGATTTTTCAGTCAAATCTAAAAAAGGTTTTACTCGTTTTGACCGCATTCTCAAACCTATAGGAGTTTCTTTCATTTTTTTAAAAGACTCAAAGTGAGAAGAAAAAGTGGATAATTTGCTTTCTAGCTCCCTTATATGTAAATCCTTCTGATGTAGTGTGTTTTGTAGATAGTTTATGTATTGTACATAATTCCTTGAAATATCCCAGAGCCTTGAACAATAGCCTCGTAAACCATCCTCACCATCTCCTACAAATTTAATCAGATCATGAAGATTATGGAAAAGGGGATACCTTCCAGTTTGTGGATCAATTGGATAAACAGATCCATCTGTCTATATGTCGATATGTTTCTTGCCTTCCTTTCGCAATCCATCTACTTCAGGAGGATGAAGAGCCCTTTAGAATACTTTTCTTGGCGTAGCATACTCCAGACTAACTACAATGTTGATATGGAACTTTTCACAATGATTTCGATTGTTTGAAAGCTCAGCGAGAGTATTTGGGTTAATGTTCTCCATGGTCTGCTATGAAAAGTGATCGGCAAGTGTCTAAAATGAGGTGAAAGAGAGAAAGAGGCCTACTATGAAAAGTAGAGTAAAAAAGTGCAAAACGTCATCAGCACACATTATATAGGTCTGTGAACAAGAGGAAAATTCAAATTTTGATCAGCGCTAGATGAGCACAAACTTCGAGGCATAAGATATCACACAAAGTTCTTATGATTATCATACGAGTTTCTCTCTCTTCAAAATTTGCATAAGATACGTTTTAAATAAACTTACATGGAATTTCTTAAAGGATTTGACAACTTTAATCAAGATTAAGCACAACTAATTGAAATCCTTACGCGGCCTTTTTTGGGCCGTTTTTTGCCCTAATGATCAAAGCTCTTGGAACGCCTTGGAAAAGCAAAAATCTTCACAAAGATTGACCTTCAAGGAGGTTATACTCTTGTTAAGATCAGAGAAGAAGACGAATGGAACACAACATTTCAAACAAGGTATGTGGATTTTGATTATGTAGTTATGCCATTTGGTCCAGCTATCTTTCAACATATGATGAATGATATCTTTCGAGAATATTTAGATGACTTTGTGGTAATATATCTCAATGATTGAAAAAGATCAAAAGGACTTAGTTCTTCCAACTACTGAAATTCACATTCACCACTTCTCCAATTCTAGTTCCTCTTGATTCTAGAAAGCCCTTCTTCATAGAGAGAGATGCATCAAACTTCGCCCTTGAGGCCATTTTATCCCAATATGGAGATGGATACCTACATCCACTTGCATATCATTCAAGGAAATTTTCCCCTTCATAAATTAATTATGAAATCCATGATAAAGAACATCTTGCCATAGTGGACGCATTTGATACCTAGCGTCACCATCTAGAAGGAGCAACTCATAAAGTTATTGTGTATACAAATCACAAGAACTTAGAGTATTTTATTATCACCTGAATCCTCAATAGAAAACAATCTCGATAGAGTAACTTTTTATCTAGGTTCTACTTAGTCATTACATATTGTCCAGGACGCCAGCAATGTCAAGCAATGTCAATCAAATGCCTTGTTAAGAAGATCTTACATTGCAAAGAAAGGTGAAGAAGTCTTTGAGCAACAAGAGAGTGTATTACTCAAGCCCAAGCATCTCCAATTAGCAGTTATCTCTTCAAGCCATCATGAACATTCAACCTTGAATCATTTGATATGTGACACTCTACCACAAAATGAATTGTTTTGTAACGTTCAGCAGCAGAAAACTCAAGAAGGAAAAGTCCAAGAAATAAATGAATTTCAAGAAAGGGATGTGTTACTATTCTATAAGAACCTATTGTATGTCCTTTCAAGAAAGCCCAGCACCAAGTACTTCAACAACATCATGATAACCTTGCAACAAGACATTTTGGAGCGAATAAAACAATAGAGCGGATATCAAGGGATTTTTGGTGGCCCCTAATATGGAAGGAATTCAAAGTATATATCCGAACCTATGACACTTGTAATAGATCTAAGATACCATGACATAAACCTCATGGCCACTTGCAATCTTTACCTTTTCCAGAAAGGCCATGGGCTTCATTATCTATGGATTTCATTATACATCTACCAAAGTCACATACGTATGATGACATTCTTGTCGTAGTGGATAAATTTACAAAGATGGCACCAAGGTAGGATCAAAACTCGAACCGTATAGTTTTTTGTATGTATGGTATGTAGAGTACATACCAAACTATACCGTACATGTTCAATGTGTTTTTATATTAATGTAACATTTTCATATTTTTCCCTCGATTCAAGCATGGCCCAACTGTTATTTGTCATAATTCATTGTTTAATGTTGATATTAGTGTTTAGATAACTTGATTCTTGAATATGCAACATCAAATATCTGTATATTTTTATCATTTATGACTTGTCCAATTATGGGACAATGTACCGAACCTCAAGGTCTGGTTCGGATCTCAAACCATATGCGAACCGTACGTACCAAACCTAACATACCGTTCCATCTTGGATGGCACACTTCATTCCAACTACCAAGGCAATCATAGGTGCAGCCATTGCTAGACTTTTTCTTAGATACATCTTTTGGCTTCATGGATTGTCTAATGATATTGTTGGTGATCTCTGCACTAATACAAAGGCACCCAATACCCTCTAACACCTACCACAAAGTATATTCAGCAAAAACATGTTCAAAGGTCCCAATCTAGGGGGTCTCACAACAAATACACCCTATGATCCTCCTTGGGGGAATCCTCTCATAACCTATTGCCTATGGATGCAAAGATTGGTAGTCATACCACCTCATTAATCATCCACCCATTCCTCAACTTGTTCGTGCAGTGTCTTAAGAGAGAGATATCAAACCCACCACAAAGGGGTATGAAAAGTGTACATATCTCGAAAGACCCACACTCTTGATCTAGGATTGGGTCTCATCCATATCTTCAAATGTAGGTCTATCCATATGCCTTAGTTCCGAAAAATATCCCCAAAGAATATTCCTCTCGTCCATGAGATATCAATCACTCATGTGACTCTTGGCCACATCATATGGCATGAGGTAGAGGAATATCTACCCTACAGCCTTCATCCATAGGGAGGTGCTAAAAATGTCTTTCACCCCACCAAAACATGCATTTAATTATTGGAATTTTATAGCCCAGTGTTGATATTCAAGGATCACCCCAAAACATGAGAACCTATCCTTTTCCTCTCTCCCTCACATTAGAAGGGGTTTTTTCCTCTACCCAAAAATCACTATGGGCAGCCTATGAAGCTCTTAATCTTTTACAGGTTGTAATATGAGTCTTTCTATGGCCCATACTGATGAAAGGATGATTAAACAAATAATTGATCAGACATATTGTAACCTACTCATAAAAGTAGTGCTACATTTTAAGGGAAAAAAACTTTAGAATTGATGGCCATATTAATACTACTTAGATGGACATTCTTCTTGATATGTGCATTCATTTAATCATTTTCGAAAACCCAACGAATATATTACAACAAGTATGAGCTTGATATAGCATTCTTTTTTCAATACTTCTCTTCATCTATGAAGTCATTTATGATACATTGATTAGTTTACATATGAAATCCATGGTGTTTCATATGTACTTAGTGTGGTACTTTCACTATATTTTCTCAAGACCACTAGAGCAAAACCCTTAGGTTAGATTGGATTCTTTAGAAGATAATGAGAATCGCAAGCGTGCATTAATTGATAGAAGGCAAGCCCACAGCTTGGGATCCTTGAAGGAAGAGAAGATTATTCACTAAGATTCAAGAAGATCTCATGACAAAGGATCATAGTTATATACAAGGTATCTCTGGTTCGCATGAAAATATGAACTATACGCTTAGAAGCTCCTTCAAGATTATACATGTCAACTCTAGAAAACAAGACCAGTGATGAAAAGAGAAAAGCCAAAGGGTTACAGTTGGTTGTACTCTACCCCATGGTGTGCTTGCTCAAACTCTACCCCATGGTGTGCTTGCACATGACTTCTTCCCCAAGCTTGATGCTCTACAATTCCTAAGTATATATGTTGGAAGGTTTGAAAAATATGGTGGAAAACTCCTTGATTCATTCCTTTTACAAGGAAATTTTCACGAGCTAGCAATCACAGGCCAAGGTAGGATTGATTAGTGCTAAACATTATGCATGCAAAGTATCATAGTTATATACAAGATATCTGTGGTTTGCATGAAAATATGAACTATACGCTTAGAAGCTCCTTCAAGATTATACATCTCAACTCTAGAAAACAAGACCAGTGATGAAAAGAGTAAAGCCAAAGGGTTATCTTCTCCAATTTAAACTTTCCAAAAGGAATGAAGTAAGAAACCCACAATGCAGTCATATTCGTGACAAGACCAAATTTAATTGGACCATGCAATGAACTTTTGTTTAACTCTCAAGAGGTTCAATACAACTGTATATTTCTCAAGGCATATAAATATTGTAAAGGCAAATAAATATGGTTACAATGACCATCTTCCAGATGAAGATTGGCATAAGTTCATACAATTTTTACATAAATAAATCTTCCAACCTATGTTGGTTTTACAATAGATTTCAATCTTAGGCTAAAAAATGATTCAACCCTTTCTATCCTTTTTGGAGCCCTCTGTTGTCTCTTGCTTGTGTCCCTTTTTGGAGCTTTCAGCTTGACTCTTTTTCTTGGTCCCATGCTTTAATGGTGAGTGATGAGGAAGCCCTTTCTTTTTTTCTTCAGACTTTTTTTTTATCGGGTGGAGGGGGTGGAGGTGATTCTGGATCATAGGGGCAGATTGCATGTTTCATGATGCCATTTATTGCTCTCTCTCTGATCAAGATGATCCATGCATCTGGGTACTAAGGAAAACATAATTTGCAAGCTATGATCAAGGACTTGATGCCATTTAAGAAACATGACCAATCCAAGTGATTAGGGTTATCCACAAATCTTGGATGTACCCTCATCGCTTGGATCGGTCGTGTCCATATTACCTAACGCAGAGAGCGCTCTCTATAGAAAATGTGAAGAACCAGCTTAAAAACTTGGTGGCAATGGAACCTCGACGCTTGGAAAGTGTTGACAAAAAAAATGAAAGAAATGAATAGGGAAGCTTAAATAGGTCCCAGAATTGAGTTGACCATTGGTGCCACATGGCACCCCACATTTGGTCCATGTCATATAGCCATTGTGAATTCCAACGTCTTTTGCAATGTGGCATGATTTGATTGGTCCATATCATCTATATGTTGAATCACCCAACATATCCTTTGCCACATGGCACTCACTGATTGGTCCACATCATTCGATCGTTACTTCCTCCCTCCTTGCCTATAAATATCTCATCAAGGAGGAAGATGAGGTCAAGGTATGTTGTTTAATATATTCTTATGAATTTAAGGTTTTGTCCAAGATCTCCATTTTTAGTGAGAAATCGACCACAACCGATGCAAGCGATAAGGCCCATCATATATTTTTCGTTTGGCCTTATCACTTGCATCAGTCGTGTTTGGACTTGAAAAGGAAGATGAGGTCAAGGTATGTAATAAAATATATTCTCATGATTTTTAGGCTAAGGAGATGAGATATGACCATCGGTTTTCTCCAAGGTCTCCATTTAGACTGTGAGAAATCGATCACCACCGATGCAAGCGATAAGGCCCATCGGATATTTTCCGTTGGGCCTTATCGCTTGCATCGGTCGTGTTTGGACTTCGGGAAGATGACATCAAGGTATACAGGTAATTGTATTCTCAAGAATTTTAGGCTAAGGACATGAGATGGGACCGATGCAATATCTCTAGCTTGTATCGGATTTGTCCAAGATCTCCATTAGAAGTGTCAGAAATCAATCACGACCGGTGCAAGCAATAAATCCCATCAAATATTTTCCATTGGGCCTTATCGCTTGTATCGGTCGTGTCTAGGAGTTGCATGCAGCATTGATAATAGATACTGGCTTTGTAAGAATTCACCTCATTCAGCAAATATAACACGTTTCTAGGTAGTTTGCAAAGAGATATTGATGTCGACCGATGCAAGCGATAACATCCTTCTGAATTTCTCTAAAGACCCTAATCGCTTGCATCAATCATGTCTCTTGCTTTATGTCTAATTGTTTCAAGTTACTTTTCATGACTCCTAAAGTGTGCTTGCACTTCATCTAACCTTGTTTTTCATTTTTACCACAGTTAACTATATTGGATGAAGACAATTACCTTGGCAGGGGCAAGGGAACAAGAAAAGCCATAGAAGAGAAAGGAAACACAAAGGTGGATATTCATTCTATTATCCACTATCTTCCAAACTTGAACCCAGACACTTTTTGTGTTATTCACAAGCATTATAGTGAGGAGCCAGACTTTGCATTGTTCTCCTTGAAGACTCTATCAAAATACATGGGTTTTACTCCAATACCCTTTAATGCTTTCAGAGTTTTGCTGCCTGAAAGAGCAGCTGCATTCAGAATTTTTGGATATGCCCCAGGACTCAATGCTTCAAGGGCAGGGTACTTTCTTTGTTATTCAAGCTATGCAATGGCTACAGGGGTGTCATATTTAAAAAGCATTGCTGGATACATGAGAAAAGAGTTCCTTAGATATAGAGGTGATTTGCCATAGCCAAGCTCTTTAAAGAGGCTCAAGGAATTACTTCATTTTTTCAAATTCTATTTCTTAACAAATATACATATAGAGAAATTGCCCAATGTGATATAAGAAATTGCAAATTTTTTTGGTGTAACTGATCCATGGCCTAATATTAATTGTTATTGATCCATGATCTGTTCTCTGGTCAAAGTCATCTCATGGTAATAGACATATTTCTTTTCAAAGCTTAATGCATCATGAACTGTACATACATGAAATCTTTATTTCTCAAAGAAATAAAAGACATTGCAAATATTAAAGCTCTGTTTCAAATGTAGTCTTTTTCATTATGTGATATTGATACATGATGATTTTGTCTGGTGATAGTCATATTCTTTTATATTTGGCATGAGGTCCTTTGTAATTGTCTTCTAAAGAACCAATCAAAAAGCTCTCTGAAGGCATTGCTCTTTGTTACTCCTCCTCCTTTCCTTGTACACCTAAAGAAGCTTGTCCTTGCTTGATAATGAGATTTTTCCATGCCTTGGGTGTCCCACATGGCAAGTGGTTCTTTTTCTGCAAAGAATGCACCATGCACAAGAAGAATATGCTAGAAGAGCAAAAGAATCTCATTAGATCTTTATTTCAATTAAAAATAAATAAATTGAATAAAATATATTTGGAACTGACCAAGTAGTATGTTATGTCTTTGGCACCCCATGCCACTATGATGGTTTCTATAAGCTCTGTGATCACCTTTCTGAAATCTATCACATAACTTTTTGATGTTACGTGCTACCTCATGATCTTAAAAAGATTATCTAGTTTGACCCACACCTCCATTCTCTTTTCTAATATTTCTGGTTTGCTTCTTACATTGGTCGTGACCTCACAAAATTTTTTCCAACAATTCCACATGGCATTTAGTTGCTTGTCATCATGGTTGCTGAAGAATCTCCTTGCTTTTGCACCTCCCATTGAGACATCCTATGGTACATCACCTGTATTTTGTGAAAGCTTTGGATCTTTTCTTAGATGAACATCACCACCATGAAATCCCATTTCTGAAAGAAGACATTCACATTTTTTTATGCACTCATCTGCAAGAGTTGTAGGCTTGATAGAATATGCATAATCCAAGTGAAGATGGACCAACTTGTCAATCA
Source organism: Ceratopteris richardii (assembly GCA_020310875.1). NCBI lineage: Eukaryota > Viridiplantae > Streptophyta > Polypodiopsida > Polypodiales > Pteridaceae > Ceratopteris > Ceratopteris richardii. Next base: position 158,776,643 of record CM035423.1, on the reverse strand, counting down.
TTCTTAACTCTACATGTAGCGTACATATGTGTACATTTGTCAATGCTATTTGAAGTATGGGATCCCAAATCATTGAAGGAGATGGGTAGTTATGAAGAATAACATTTTGTCTAGAAGGAGCCTCTTCAACCTCAACTCTAGCGATCCATCCATTTGTGCGTGGGCTTTGCATGTAGTACACGCAAGGGTACTTAGAATTTGCTCCCCCATTTATACCAAACATGCATTTGAGTGTCTTTAGGTCTCCACTCAAATGCCACTCAACTTAAAAGTTCCCGTAGTCTTTGACATTAAACAATTCTCTTGCATGATGCCTTTGGATAACATTTGGAATGTTTGTCTCTCAGAATAACCATTTAAGTGTTTTATGGCTCTTAGATGGAACTTGAGCATAGCCAACCCACCATAACTCCATTTCTGATTGTACTTTAAGAGACGAAGTATCCATTTTCCCAAGGCTATAGTCCAAAGCTTTGTTCATTAGTGCAATACTTATTCTCTCCATTTTTTGATGCTTTTTAAGCTCAACTTCATCAAGTTTGATTACAAATTTCAATAGACCAAGACATTCATGTTCTTTTATATTATGGAACTGAACCATGTATGCTTGAAGCTTTATAATATCTATCCATATGTTGTTAAATGCATTGTAAGTGAAATGTAACTTTTGTTTTCCTACTTCGTAAGGCATGTTACCGTGAATATGATTATATTCACCAAATATTGATGTGATCTTTTTATTCAAGCAGAGTCGAAACTTTCCTACATGATGGGGTCTAGGCAATCCAAAACTTCTAACTTTGTTAAATTTTAAAATTTCACACCAAACTTTTGAAATTGCTCTATAACCTTTCCTACTCACTCCGACGCTATCACGAATCTTTTGAATTTGAGATGGTTCTAGTAATAGATTCATATCTGTCATGAGTTTTTAGAAAATAAATCGTTTCAAGCATGTATTTTTATTCAGTATCAATATTCTTAAAACATCATTTTGACTCAAAATTTCATTACAAAAATGTACACGCTCAAGACTTCTCGACATATTGAAAGCTAGCACATTTGTCACATGATCTATAACAATTTTCATTCTTTTCTTTTTCTTACCAGATTTTTCAGTCAAATCTAAAAAAGGTTTTACTCGTTTTGATCGCATTCTCAAACCTATAGGAGTTTCTTTCATTTTTTTAAAAGACTCAAAGTGAGAAGAAAAAGTGGATAATTTGATTTCTAGCTCCCTTATATGTAAATCCTTCTGATGTAGTGTGTTTTGTAGATAGTTTATGTATTGTACATAATTCCTTGAAATATCCCAGAGCCTTGAACAATAGCCTCGTAAACCATCCTCACCATCTCCTACAAATCTAATCAGATCATGAAGATTATGAAAAGGGTGATACCTTCCAGTTTGTGGATCAATTGGATAAACAGATCCATCTGTCCATATGTCGATGTGTTTCTTGCCATCCTTTCGCAATCCATCCACTTCAGGACGATGAAGAGCCCTTTGGAATACTTTTCTTGTCGTCGCATACTCCTGACTAACTACAATGTTGATATGGAACTTTTCACAATGATTTCGATTGTTTGAAAGCTCAGCGAGAGTATTTGGGTTGATGTTCTCCATGGTCTGCTATGCAAAGTGATCGGCAAGTTTAAAATGACGTGAAAGAGAGAAACAGGCCTGCTATGAAAAGTAGAGTACAAAAGCTCAAAACATCATTAGCACACATTATAATTTTGATCTGCGCTGGATGAGCACAAAGTTCGAGGCATAAGATATCACACAAAATTTTCATGATTATCATACGAGTTTCTCTCTCTTCAAAATTTGCTCAAGATACGTTTTAAATGAACTTACACGGAATTTCTTAAAGGATTTGACAACTTTAGTCAAGATTAAGCACAACTAATTGAAATCCTTACACGGTCATTTTTTGCCCTAATGATCAAAGCTCTTGGAACGCCTTGGAAAAGCAAAGTTCTTCACAAAGATTGACCTTCAAGGAGCTTACACTCTTGTTAAGATCATAGAAGAAGACAAATGGAAGACATCATTTCAAACAAGGTATGTGCATTTTGAATATGTAGTTATGCCATTTGGTCCAGCTATCTTTCAACATATGATGAATGATATCTTTCGAGAATATTTAGATGACTTTGTGGTAATATATCTCAATGATTGAAAAAGATCAAAAGGACTTAGTTCTTCCAACTATTGAAATTCACATTCACCACTGCTCCAATTCTAGTTCGTCTTGATTCTAGCAAGCCCTTCTTCGTAGAGACAGATGCATCAAACTTTGCCCTTGAGGCCATTTTATCCCAATATGGAGATGGATACCTGTATCTAGTTGCATATCATTCAAGGAAATTTTCCCCTTCATAAATTAATTATCAAATCCATGAAAAAGAACATCTTGCGATAGTGGATGGGTTTGATACCTAGCGTCACCATCTAGAAGGAGCAACTCATAAAGTTATTGTGTATACAAATCACAAGAACTTAGAGTATTTTATGATCACCTGAATCCTCAATAGAAAGCAATCTCGATAGAGTAACTTTTTATCTAGGTTCTACTTAGTCATTACATCTTGTCCACGACGCCAGCAATGTCAAGCAATCTCAATCAAATGCCTTGTTAAGAAGATCTTACATTGCAAAGAAAGGTGAATAGGTCTTTGATCAACAAGAGAGTGTATTACTCAAGCCCAAGCATCTCCAATTAGCAGCTATCTCTTCAAGCCATCATGAACATTCAACCTTGAATCATTTGATATGTGACACTCTACCACAAAATGAATTGTTTTGTAACGTTCAGCAGAAAACTCAAGAAGGAAAAGTCCAAGCAATAAATGAATTTCAAGAAAAGGATGTGTTACTATTCTATAAGAACCTATTGTATTTCCTTCCAAGAAAGCCCAGCACCAAGTACTTCAACAACATCATGATAACCTTGCAGCAAGAAATTTTGGAGCGAATAAAACAATAGAACAGATATCAAGGGATTTTTGGCGGCCTCAAATGTGGAAGGAATTCAAAGAATATATCCGAACCTGTAACACTTGTAATAGATCTAAGATACCATGACATAAACCTCATGGCCTCTTGCAACCTTTACCTTTTCCAGAAAGGCAATGGGCTTCATTATCTATGGATTTCATCATACATCTACCAAAGTCACATACATATGATGACATTCTTGTTGTAGTGGATAAAGTTACAAAGATGGCACCAAGGTAGGATCAAAACTTGAACCGTATAGTTTTTTGTATGTATGGTATGTACAGTACGTACCAAACTATACCGTACATGTTCAATGTGTTTTTAATATAATGTAACATTTTTATATTTTTTCCCTCGATTCAAGCATGGCCCAACTCTTATTTGTCATAATTCATTGTTTAATGTTGATATTAGTGTTTAGATAACTTGATTCTTGAATATGCAACATAAAATATCTGTATATTTTTATCATTTATGACTTGTCCAATTATGGGACAACGTAGTGAACCTCAAGCTTCGGTTCGGATCTCAAACCATATGCGAACCGTACGTACCAAACCTAACATACCATTCCATCTTGGATGGCACACTTCATTCCAATTACCAAGGCAATCATAGGTGCAGCCATTGCTAGACTTTTTCTTAGATATATCTTTCGGCTTCATGGATTGTCTAATGATATTGTTGGTGATCTCTACACTAATACAAAGGCACCCAATACCCTCTAACACCTACCACAAAGTATATTCAGCAGAAACATGTTCAAAGGTCCCAATCTAGGGGGTCTCACAACAAATACACCCTATGATCCTCCTTGGGGGAATCCTCTCATAACCTATTGCCTATGGATGCAAAGATTGGTAGTCATACCACCTCATTAATCATCCATCCATTCCTCAACTTGTTCGTGCAGTGTCCTATGAGAGAGATATCAAACCCACCACAAAGGGGTATCAAAAGTGTACATATCTGGAAAGACCCACACTCTTGATCTAGGATTGGATCTCATCCATATCTTTAATTGTAGGTCTATCCATATGCCTTAGGACCGAAAAATAACCCCAAAGAATATTCCTCTCGTCCATGAGATATCAATCACTCATGTGACTCTTGGCCACATCATATGGCATGAGGTAGAGGAATATCTACCCTACAGCCTTCATCCATAGGGAGGTGCTAAAAATCTCTTTCACCCCACCAAAACATGCATTGAATTATTGGAATTTTATAGCCCAGTGTTGACATTCAAGGATCACCCCAAAACATGAGTACCTATACTTTTCCTCTCTCCCTCACATAAGAAGGGGTTTTTTCCTCTACCCAAAAATCACTATGGGCAGCCTATGAAGCTCTTAATCTTTTACAGGTTGTAATATGAGTCTTTCTATGGCCCATACTGATGAAAGGATGCTTTAACAAGTGATGGATAAAACATATTGTAACCAAGTCATAAAAGTAGTGCTACATTTCAAGGGAAAAAAAAACTTTAGAATTGATGGCCATATTGAAACTACTTAGATGGACATTCTTCTTGATATGTGCATTCATTTAATTATTTTTGAAAACCCAAGGAATATATTACAACAAGTATGAGCTTGATATAGCATTCTTTTTTCAATATTTCTCTTCATCTATGAAGTCATTTATGATACATTGGATTAGTTTACATATGAAATCCATGGTGTTTCATATGGACTTAGTGTGGTACTTTCACTATATTTTCTCAAGACCACTAGAGCAAAATCCCTAGGTTAGATTGGATTCTTTAGAAGATAATGAGAATCGCAAGCATGCATTAATTGATAGAAGGCAAGCCCACAACTTGGGATCCTTGAAGGAAGAGAAGATTAGTCAATAAGATTCAAGAAGATCCCATGACAAAGGATCATAGTTATATACAAGGTATCTCTGGTTCGCATGAAAATATGAACTATACGCTTAGAAGCTCCTTCAAAATTATACATCTCAACTCTAGAAAACAAGACTAGTGATGAAGAGAGTAAAGGCAAAGGGTTACAGTTGGTTGTACTCTACCCCATGGTGTGCTTGCTCAAACTCTACCCCATGGTGTGCTTGCACATGCCTTCTTCCCCAAGCTTGATGCTCTACAATTCCTAAGGATATATGTTGGAAGGTTTGAAAAATATGGTGGAAAACTCCTCGATTCATTCCTTTTACAAGGAAATTTTCAAGAGCTAGTAATCACAGGCCAAGGTAGGATTGATTAGTGCTAAACATTACGCATGCAAAGGATCATTCTACTAGTTTTGGTGCAATTTGAACGCAACAGTCATCTGAAGATCTCTCTTGAAACTTTACATTTGGATAAATAAGTAGTGCTAGTGCATTCCTTTTAGCGATGGACTTAGCATGTTCATGATACAAGTATGGAGAAGGATGAGGATAAATGTCAAGTTCTTGTTCATAGAAGTCTTGTTTTTACCAAAAATTGCCAATCGCATTGAACGATGGCCTTAACTTCCATCATTTTATGATTGACCTTGGATACAGAGGCAATGCAAAAGGTTTCCCTACAGCTCTAGAATTCCTTGGGGCACTCAACCCCATTGATAAGAAGCACATTAACATCATCAATGAGCATCTTGAGCACAACCTATTTCTAAAATTGGGTAAGACCATCACATTTTATTTTCCCTCATTGAACATGGACATTCACCATGCACGTGAGACCATTGGAAACAATAAAATAAAAGACAGGGAAAAGCAAGAAACCTTGACTGATAGAACATTTAAGATCTAGAGAAGAGTACAACTTAGTGTTAGTATTAATCCTAGTTGAGTTCTTCCCCCACAACGTAAATCCTTGAGGGATTGAAGAATGAAATCCCAATCTAATATGTCAAAGGATTGATCAAGTTAAATATTCAGAATTTAAGGTTTGGATTGGCTTATGTGGCTAATTCCAACGCTTACTTCATATCGATGCTGGCCTCTGAGATTGCCCTCCCTTTGATGAAACCTTTGTGGTCCTTAATAACCCACAATTGAAGGTGAGTTGTAAATGGATTCACGCACGCTTTTGCAATGTTCTTACTATCTTTCTTTACAATGAGTGAATCTTTAAAGATTGAATAACTTGTCAGTCAGGTCAACACGTTCACACCTAGAAAACAATTCATGGAGGCATTGAGAAAATTTCACGACAAACTCTCCACCAATAAAAAAAATTTACTTTCCTCTTGATCTTTTTCAATAATTGGAAGAACTAAGTCCTCTTGATCGTTTTCAATAATTGCATGATCATGGTATGTGAGCTCTACGCAAGCATCCATGGAGACCCCTTGGTGATTCACCTTGTTCATGACATCAAATAAATTTAGATTTCTTCTCATTTCTTTGTAAGTGGTCTCACCTGTAGATAAAGTGAAGGATGGCTATGTTTGTAGGTTGAAGAAAGCATTTTATGGTCTCAAGAAAGCCCCAATGGAGAACCTAGAGGAGGTTGTATACATGGACCAACCATCAGGGCTTGAAGATAAAGTCAAGGATGGCTATTTTTGTAGGTTGAAGAAAGCATTTTATGGTCTCAAGAAAGCCCCAAGGGCTTAGAATCAAAGACTTGTGGAATATCTAATCAGCAGTAAATACAATCAATGCAAGTAGATACATCATTGTTTTTCAAGGAGGAAGGTGAACTATCTCTCTACTTGTGTGTATATGTAGATGACGTAATCATTACAGGAAATCATGAAGAAGGTATCAAGGACATCAAAAGGAACCTTGGGAGGGATTTTAAATTCTCAGACCTTGGAGATCTAAGGTATTCTCTAGGTATTGAAGTAATATAAAAAGACAATGGCATTTGTCTTATGTACAGCTAGTACGTTTTGGATGTTTTGAAGAAGTGTGGACTTACACAATGTGAACCATTATGTAATCTTAGGGAGGTAAATTTAAAATTGAATTCAATGGAAGGTAATGAAGTATAGGATCCACTTGTATATAGTTCTATGGTTGGATCATTAAACTATGCCACTATTACTAGATCAGCTCTAGCATATATAGTTGGTGCGTTTTCTCAATCCATGCATATAGCTAGAGTTTCACATTTACTTCCAACAAAGAGAGTACTCAGATGTCTCAAGGGTATACTCAATGAAGGTCTATTTTATCCATTTGAAGATGAATTGCATGTAAAATCCTATACAAATGTTGATTGGGCTAGATCCAAAGAGGATAGAAGAAGCACAAGTGGATATGTAGCAATGCTTGGCAAGAAAGTGATCTCTTCAATGGCAAAGAAGCAACCCAAATTGCCCTCTCATCCACTGAAGCTGAATATAGGCATTATCTCAAGTGACCTATGAGCTTATGTGGTTCAAGAAGCTAACGTTTGAGTCAAACTTGTAGGTTAATCAATTTCAAATCTTATGTGACAATATGAGTAGTGTGTACCTATCTGCCAATCCAATCTTCTATGCTGGAAGCAAACGCATAGAGGTACAATATCATTACATCAGAGAGAAGGTGCTTCCTAAAGAATTTCATGTGCAATATATAAGTACTAAGGACCAATGTGCTGACATGTTCATAAAAGCTCTCGACTCAATGAGTTATCAAAGTTCAAGAAAGGCAAATCCCAACTGAGTTTTAAAAAAAAATGGCTAGTACACGCACGATTGTTTTTGGCTATCCAAGCTTATAACCATTTAATTAAATATTATATTTCAACTATGATGTATTCTTCATAGGAGACCTTTTTTAGGGAACTAATCACTATGATAGAATATTCTAGATGAATATTCTACCCTTTAGCATGTATGAAATATTTTACAAGGAATATTTTGCCCCATTAACCTAAAAACACAATCAATTTTATGGTTCTATAAAAAAGAAATTGTCTTCCTACGACTGTTGCACGAGCCATTTCCAAGATTGCTAAATATTCCAACTCATATATGCATAGGCATAAAAGCATATGTTTTCCTCGCTTCTAAATTCATTTCCTATTACGTTATATTCTTTGATTTCTTCCTCAAGTAATTTTCTCCTACTACAAGGATGTCAATATGGTACTTCCCTTGTTTTAGGTAAATTAATCATTGGCTTAGTCCATTCAATAGCTAGAATAAGGAAGTATGACATTTCCTCTTCTACTAGTTTTCTTTTCCTTGAATAATTGAAAATTTATATACACTTTGATACTTTTCCATTATTTTAAATCTCCATTTGTTTTGTTGGATGCTTACATAGGAATAATGTTGGCCTATCAAAATTTCATGAGCTTGTTTGAATAGCTCTTTCCTCTCATTTTAATCTACATAAGACAATAAAAATCCTATTGAATCTTGATAATATAAGCTTATTGAAATAGTGTAGTATTTTCTTGTTTCATGTCAACATTTTGATGTCTTAGATATGTCACTATGTTGTGGCCCATATGCAAACCTATCACTATCTTCTCTAGAAATTTTGGCATGGTTTATAGGTTGAATGGATAACCAATTTCATGCCTAATACTACATCCATAGATAATTTTTCTATTTTTTGTCTCAAGAGATGGTCTACTCTTATATGATTATTTCCTTTCTTGATTACTACCCTAAATTCAAACAGATCAACAATAGGAATCATCTGACAAGCCTACTTATGCTACAAGTTGTGTTTGCTAGATGAGTTTGTGTGAATGATCTACAAAGAACTTGAAATTACTTTCTATTAAATTGTGCTTGTACTTTTTAATGACAAAGATCATGCTTAAGCCATCTCTTTCTATTTTTGTATTGTTTCTCATAGGATAAATCAACCATATGCTAGGATAGCAAATGGGAAAATACAATTTCTCCTTTTTAATATTTTATAAAAGTACATGCCCAATCACATAATGGGCTGTATCAACATGCACATGGGAGAGCTTGCTCCATTCTACCACTTTCAAGATGAAGGTTGTGTTCAACATTCTACTCAGTTTACTGAATGTATTTTTACATTCTTTTATTTTATTGAAATTTTGTATATGAAATACATATAAGAGCTTGATGATGATAGGTGCATAAGAATAAAACTTCTATAGCAATAAAAATATCCCATAAAAACTTAAATCTCCTTTATGTTCTTTGGTCAAGATCAATTTCTGATCACTACTATTTTATCCTTCTTCTTGGATATCGCATTCTTGGAGATAGTTTGACCAAAATTGCGCACATGAAAGATCTATGTCTAAGGATATCAATATTAAGGTTTCTCATTACTTTTCTTGGACCATACATGTTGCATGCAATTTTCAATGTATGTTGTTGTATTATTAAGGCCAAAAGTTCTTTAAGGGCCATCCACATTTTGAAAGAGACTCTATGCTTTGGGACTTTTTTTTCTCATTTTACAATCCAAAGAAAAAAGTTTAGAATGATTCCATAACCTTGTATCTTGAGTGATTCCCATCTCCTTTCATGATTTAATCTTTATCTTTCGATTCTCTTTTTTTCTAATCCTTGATCTTTATGTTAAAAAGTCTATTTCTTATGGTTATGGACTTTTGATATTAATATCTCAACTTCAATTCATATTTTCACGTCCACTCTTGCACACAATTTATGCAAACACATGCAATATCTAAAGATATTATTCATTCCACCACCAATATTTCATTAAAAGATGTTAGGTTTTGAGGTGATGGTGAAACATTTCTAAGAGTTTTTAGGAGGACGTAGCCCACCAGTGCTCCACACTTTTGGCTTTCACACTTTCCTTTGGAGAAGTGGAAACTTGGGCATGGTTTATCTAAATTTGTGGTTTTCAACCACGTTTAGGGATTCGAACTTTTCATAATTATAATGTGCCATAAAATTGCTTTCGAGGCACTACTTGTAATTGCTTTTTCCTCAGAGAATCAAGTATATCTCGGTTGAGTTAAAAGAAACCTAGTGTAGCCACATCGACTTGTGAAGTTAAGTATAGGGTAGTATTCATAGATACAATGGATTGTAAATTTCCAACATGCCTATTGATGGATCTATGCATGGAGGTTGATGGACCTACACATGTTCTCCCTAATAGTCAGAGTGCATTGATAGTTGCAAGAAATCTTGTGTTTCATGCATGCATGAATCACATTGAAGTTCATTATCATTATGTCATAGAGCAGCTTCATGCTAGGGATATTTATTTGGTATATGTGCCTACACAAGATGATATGCCAGACATATGCACGAGGGTTCTTCCACCGAAAATGTTTGAGTCTTTTTGCAAAACTTTAGGCTCATGACCTTGTGAGGGCTGATCTGTCACTCCTCGTGTGTTCACATCATTTGCTGCAGGGGGTTTTGTTACAGTTACATCTCCCTTGAGTGGCTTTGGTGTGAACCATTTCCCTATACATGGGTTTTTACTCTAAACTTGGCTAGAGTTTTTTTTTTCCTCGTGTAACCACATATACATGATATAATCATATGTGGTGGCACTTTGTACTTAGGGATTTACTTTTAGCTCTCGCTTCACTCATTCTTATACTACTTATCATGGATTTATATAGAGCTCTTCGAGCCATCAACTTTTCTTAATGCGATCTCCTTCTTCGCTCTTATGTGTACTTCTATTCATGCTTCCTCACTCACTCATACATCCAACACATAATACAATAATTATATTATTGATTCTTGATAATATAAGCATCTTGAAATAATGTAGTATTGTCTTGTTTCATTTAAAGTTTTTGATTTCCTTGATATCTCACTACGTTGTGGCCCATATATCGACATTAACACTATCCTCTCTAGAAACTTTTGTACGGTTTCTAGGGTGAATAGGTCAGAATCGTGCATACCATATACTACACCCATTGGTCATTTTTCATTTTTTAGTCTCAAAAGACAACCTACTCCTAAATGAGTATTTTGTTTCTTGAATACTACCTCAAAGTAAAATAGTATCAACAATAGCAATTATATGCTTTGTGGAAAGCTTCAAACTTCTCCCTAGGTAGAGCCTTCATAAAAAGATCTGCAATGTTCTCATGCGTAGGCACATATGCCAAGCTGATCTTCCTAGTAGAGAACCTCTCCCTATCATAATGATAATGCACCTCAATGTGCTTAGTGCGAGCATGGAACATAGGGCTCCTGGCAACTTCTAATGTGCTCTAATTGTTAGTGAAGATGGTGGTGGCAGAAGATTCACCAACACCCAAATCAGCCATCAGGTGTCTGAGCCACATACACTCAACAATCGTTGTAAAAGCATAGAAATCTCATGCAAGAGAGGCCTATGAGAGCTTGATCGAGTAGGATATGATAGAGGTGCATCTAATTTGCTATCACACAAAGTCTACACTAGCCATTTTGGCATAGTTTTGGCCTGCTCAATATCAGCTCTCTCATCAACAAGTGCATCATGTAAATCTGCATTAGAAATGGAATGATCTGCATCATCACATGAAACTTGCAAAGGCTGATAAGTTGCCTCATTAGGAGCACCACTAGACTGTCCACCTATAAAAAGAGGCAACAAAATATCATACATGTCTTTGGAGCTAACAGATGTCTTCTTAGTACATAAGAGCAATGGCTGAATAGCATCTTCCACAAAAACAACATCACGGCTAATCAAGATGCATTTAATCTGTAGATGATACAGACAATAGCCTTTACCTTCAAAATTGTACCCAACAAAATACATTTTACTGCATACCATATACTACACCCATTGGTCATTTTTCATTTTTTAGTCTCAAAAGACAACCTACTCCTAAATGAGTATTGTGTTTCTTGAATACTACCTCAAAGTAAAAAAGTATAAACAATAGCAATTATATGACAAGCCTACCCATGATGCGAGGTGTGTTTACTAAATGCAATTTAATGATCATATACAAAGAACTTGGAGTTACTGCCTAAAAATTAGTTCTTAGACTTCTTAATGACAAAGAACATGACTAGGCCTTTTCTTCCCTTTCTTGTATTGTTTCTCATAGCAACAATCAACCATATGCTAGCATAGGAAATAGGGAGATCCCACATTTCCCTTTTAATATTTTGTAAAAGTACATATTGAATCACATACTTGGATGCATCTACATGCACATGGGAGAGCTTGTTCCATTCTACAACCTTCAAGATGGGGGTTGTGTTCAACATTCTACTTAGTTTACTAAATATCTTTTTGCACTCTCTCATTTGATTTAAATTGTATAATCAATCCATACAAAAGCTTGATGATGATAGAAACATAAGATTAAGCCTTCTATAGTAGCCAAAATATCCCATGAATGCTTAAATCTCCTGGATTTCCTTAGGTCAAGGTCAATGTCGGATCATTATGATTTTATCTGTCTTAGTGGAAATCCCATTCTTGGAGACAATGTACCAATAATGGTGACTCACCTCACCAAAAGATGCATTTATCAAGTCTCATATATATTTGATAAATACTAAGTTTTTAGAAGACCTTTTGTAACTATAGAATGTGAAAGGATCACTATTTTAAATACGCAAGTAATTTACATGTATCTCCATTCTTCTCCTCAAAAACTCCTCAAAGACATGACAGATGAAATAGTGGAGATTATTGGGGAACTTTTTAGACTAATAGAAGCACTAAATGCCTTTTGAGGTTCTTTTTTGACTCATGGCTTCTTCAAAGTTAATGTGCATATGAGTTCTTGGACTAGAGCTTGATATTACTCAGTATATTTACAATCCTTGTGGATGCTCTTGCGTATGATATTAGAGAATATTAGTTGTCAAGTGATCTAACATGTATGATGGCATTGAGGTATTCACTCGACTTTATGCTATCCCTTCTTGAATTTAATCATTTTTTTCTGGTGGTTGTATACTCACATTGTCTTCACCTTATGACTAATGCCACTTCGATATGACTCTACTATCAAAAATTGTTTGGCTCTTGGCTGGTACTTTCATCTTCTTGTTTTCTTGTAAATGCATGATCTAAGTTGGAGCATCAATACAAAGACTATTTGTAACCTTCATAGGGTTAATATTATGACATAGGTTCAATAATTTATTATTGTGATTGTCATTGTGAATGGAATTAGTGTATGGTCATTCTTAGTTATGGCTTTATGGTTCCACGATCCATTGTATAAGTGAGAGCTTACCACAATTTTGGAATATTATAAGATTAAGAAGTGTTCCAGTGTATCCTTGATGCTAAGATGTTACGTTTGGATCATTGTTTAGCTCTAGATTGCATGTACTTGGTCACACATGACTCATGATCGCTTGGACCGATTTGTGAGATTCATTCTTGAGTGGTTCTTTTGCATTGATATAAACATGAAATTTTTTGTTCTTCTTGTAAACAAGGTCTAATGTTGACACCTATTCAATGTTCTCTACCTCGTAAATGAATATTGTTGATATCTATCTACCTTTTCTTTCATCTTTCTTAATAAGTTTGATTATGATTCATGGCTTTTGTTTAGGGGGTTTTGCATCTTCTATTATAATAAACATGTTAGTGGAAATATTTCCATAAACCAATTTTATATTTGTGTGAGTCCATAAAGGCCTCTCAATATTCTTTAAATAAATGAAACATTCAATCTTCTTTATTTTTATACTTAAAGTTGTGCATTCGAAGCATTCCTTTTGAAACAGAAATGTACAAACATTCTTTCTTTTAAGTGCATGAAGTAAAAAACATTACCTATGGAGGGATGCAAGTAACTTGATGTTATTTCAAAACATCTATGCTTGGCTAATATCCTTCACTATAATTGAATCATGAATCTAACCATAATTAATGAGAATTATGGCAAGCACATACTGAAAATGCAACACAAATTTAAAAATACATAGCTCGTCTATGAGGTATGTCCTTCCTTTGCCTTTGAGAAGATCCATCCTTGATCCTTGATTCTTCCAAAAGTAGCTTGAAAATCCTCGAAAGTCCTTGCATCATGATGCTCCAAGATTCATATGTGCAATACTCTTGCTTTCCCCTTTTTTCTTCATTTTTCTCCTTAGGTACGGTTTTGCCTAACTCATCTTTGATGGATCCTTTCCAACATATGATTATGTCCATGTATTGTGCTTCAAAAAGAGAAGGAGAGAAAGAAAACAACTTGATAACTCCTCTCCTGAGCATGGCTACCAAGCTTGGGCTACTCTGAAGCAAACTTTGAGCATGAAAAGAAAAAGGGAAAGGAGAGAATTAGTATTCAATGGCTACAAAAGATTGTCTATTCGAAGAGAGCATTAAAGAAAAAGCTCCAGATCGCTGCCATTTTAATCTCCTAATGTGGGCTCATTGGGATTCAAGGAATTCCCAGATATGAGGTACTTTGATTGAAAAGAGGCCATATAAGTCACTATATAGTTGTGTAATTTGAAAAGATAGAGATCTTAATACTTTAAGCGTTTCCTAAGGATGTGATGTTGCTTGTTCTTATCTCAAATAATATTTTAGAGAGTCCTTAGCTAGAAATCTTCCACATGGCTTCTTTGAGAGCCATCTTTTCCTAAGATCACAATATTATCCCTTATGCCAAGAGGTATCTCGATGGTTAAGCCTATATATTGTGCATCCACATATTTGATAGCCATCATTGCCTTGGTACTCTCTCTGCCCATGTGTTCCTACACAATGCACACTAGTCAATGTGAATTGTCCATATGGAACCCCGTGGGGGTGGGGGGAGGGGGGTCATACCTCCTAATGCATCCTTAAAAAAACCTTTTTCTAATACGCACTTTGTGGAAGTACGAAGTGCATACAATCAAAAGAAGAGGGCAAATTCCGAGAATGGAAGGATGAAAATATTTCAACATGTCAAACCAACTTACAAACAAATTAAAAGAAATCTAACTTTATTTCATGACATGAACAAGTTGAATCACCAAGGGGTCTCCATGGAAGCTTTCCTAGAGCTATGGTACTAATGTGAAGAACTAGGGAGTTCAATAAGGCATGTAAAAAGGAGAACATATCTACACCTAGAAACAAGCTTGTGATGCGATTCACTTGAACACTTAAAACCTCCCCTTCAGAAAGACAACAGAACCCCCTTCGACGCAAACAACACAATGCTCTTTTGAGCATGACTAAGAGGTCTCCCAATAGGAACCAAGTGTGATGAGTTATCATATCACGAACAACTCCCTTTTGGACAGATCATGCAATGGACATACCAGTTCCACAAAATGGTGAGCAAAGCCCACTTGTAACAATGGAACTAAGGAGTAAGACCCTCACCATGACACGATTTGTCTCATGATAATCCGAATGGTCTCCTAACCTATATATGCACATGTTCTCTATTCAACAATTATAGCAACACCCCATATGCATCCCAATGGATACCTCAAGATGAAGGCAATACACATATCTTCGGAGATACCATATACAAGGTATCTCAAATGTAGACATGTAACCTAGGCCTAGCCCATGTGGGCCTCATACCAGTCTATCAATGGACACTTCATACATAAGGTCCTCCATCCTCCATAAATTAAGGAATCCGGCATACAAGGGTCAATTTGCACCAAGTAATGATGGGGCATAATTCAATCATATGCCACTTCGGTGTCAAAATAAAAACCCTAATAAACTCTAATGTCCACCACATGTGGACTAGAACCATGTTTGCTATCCAAATATCCTTCATCATAGAATGACGATACCAATAGCCAAACATAATCTATGATGGTCATGCCATAAATATGGCTCATCCTATAGGTGCCCATTATCGCATTAATAATCAAACCATCCCATAGCACTACTTTGCTCTTATTAGCCCTCCATCCTTCAAGATCTCCTAACAAAGAGTTCAATCAACACCTATTTTTGTCTCATATAACTACTACATCCCCATCTACTAGTAGTTATCGACTAGCCCCTTTTGTAGAGTGCATCCACATCATGCAATAACAAAGACCAAAGCATGGTCTCATAAGTGAAAATAATGCAAAAGAATAGTGAGGTAAAATCGATGAATGCTCTTGCAATCAAACAAACATAATGTGCAAGTGACGCAATGAATCTAATCATATCAAGTGGATGCATCTCTCCCAAGCGACTTGTTAAGGAAATGAACTCCTCAACCTCATAACAAATATCATTATGTGACTCATAAAGCCATAATCCTCATCACTATGTAAATATCATCGATGGATCCTCTATCACACAATAGATCCCATAGATGTCATGGACAAAGGGAACCATCCTAAACCTCAAATTCAATGTGTCTTCTATATCTCATGATTCATTCAAAATTTGTGGAAAACAATGCTTTGATTGCGTCCAAAACATGTGAAAACCCTAAGATCGGTTGTCTTCTTGCTTGATTCTGACATCCAGAGATCATGTTTCGAATTGATGACATCATCGATAATATTATCAATTGTAATCGCCTTTGATGAAACGCCCTTGAAAACCTATTTAAGGAGGGTTTGGCCACATACGCATTCAATCTTGCCAATATCAATCTTGGGAGCTCAAGGAGTTGTGATCACCAAGTACTTTCGAAGTCTCAGCTCCAATTCTTGTCTTGTTCCTTGTTCTCGTCCTGTTTAGTCTAGTTCTTGGACATCTAGCCTTTGTCCTCTTGTAATCTTGTAGTACGAGATCTTATCTAGTTATTTCTTGTATCTAGTTCATCTCCCTGAAGGGAGTTCTTGTAATCAAGGGATCGTGGTTCATACCTATGATCCCGGGTTGTGGGATGTCTTGCATCATCTCTAGTTAAGTTATCTATACCTTTCAGTCCCAGGTTGTGGGAACTCTTGTATTTGTTATTTATTATTGTATTATTTTCCTATGTGGATAATCTTGTAATTCTGAAATCTTGTCTAGTCTAGTCACAGGGTACAATCTAGAGCTCCCCTGATATTTTTGCTAGCTTTTATCCAAGACCAGGCATCCTGGAGAATGCTTATGAACAAATTGTGGCATCACTTCAAAGTCTCCAATAATAAATCTAGGACCTAACTCATAGACAGACACAAGTCAAGATGGAACATCGGGTGCATGTAGGCGCACTCCTCCAAGAATTACAAGAACGGATCGGGAATCTTCAAGCAAATCAAGGAAGTATTGAAGTGAATCAATGGCCTAGCTCATGCTTCATGAAGGAACCCAAGATTTGCAGGCCAAAAAAGTTCGACGGTGATCGTACAAAGTTCCACGGATTTCTTCAAAAAGTTAAATTATACATTTGAATTCAATGTGATAGATACCCTGACGAGACATCTAAGGTCGGCTTTATTGGAACCTTGCTCTGTGGCCAAGCATTATCATGGTTCACCCCAATCTTGGAGAAGAACAGGGCAGTACTTGAAGACTATGAGGGGTTTCTTCGAGAACTCACCGCCACATTTGGAAATGCAAACATAAGTCAAGTGGCAGTAAAAAAACTTCAAAACCTACATCACGGTAACTACCTTGCCTCTACCTATGCATCAAAATTTGGGCGATTGATATGTGATCTCACTTGGCAGAAAGACTATTTCATAAGCCAATTTCGATGGGGTTTAAGAGATGATGTGAAGGACCTTCTGCACATGATGCCAAAGGTTAAGACATTGAATGAATACATCACCCAAGCTGTTCAATGTGATAACCGCCTTCTTGAAAGGAAACAAGAAAAACTGCCAACAGAAACCCTTCCAACCCACTCCTAGAGATGATTCTTATGCAGATATATGTAACTAGGTTCCAACCTCTAACACCACAAGAGAAACATAGGAGGAGAGATAACAAATTATGCCTCTATTATGGAAACCCTAGACATATTGCAGTTAATTTTCCCAACAAGAGAACAAACTCCAAAGTCGCAGCCACCCTTGTAGAGCAAGAAAACGAGGAAGATTTGTAAAAGAGACCAGATAGTCGGACCATGATATAAGAAAGGTTCTCATATTTCTAGCTACACCCATAGAAATATGTCTTGCCCCTATTAAGTCAATCATGCCTAAGAAGACCCTTTGCTTACATCCCTACTAGATTCAGGAGCCTCCTCATGTTTCATCGATGAAGGATTAGTTAAGAAACATGGAATTCCACTACTTCAGAAGAACAAACCAATAGTAGCTACAATAGTAGATGGACAACCTCTAGCATCTGGGAATATAACCATGGAAACCACATCATTAAGAGTACACCTTGGTGACCATGATTCCCACATGTTTCTATGTAATATCGAGTCCATTAAATATGGTTATTATTGGAATGCCCTAGTTAAAGAAACATAATCCAGATATTAGTTGGGAAAAGAATAAAATCACCCGTCGAGATATCCAGAAGCATCGGACATATGTCGAAGCCAAAGGCTTCATACATGCAGTAAGGAAGTAGCCGACATATTTGATCTATGCCATACCAACTCAAGAGCCCAAAAAAGATGATTCAATAAAGCTACCCAACCAATATCAAGGTTTTGAAGATGTTTTTGAAAAGAAGAATGCAGATATCCTCCCAAATCATAGATCTTATGATTGTGCCATAGAACTTCAAGAGGGATCACAACCACCCTTTGGACCAATCTATAGACTATCCCTAGAGAAACTTACAAAATTATGCAAGAATATTGATGAGAATCTAGCCAAGGGGTTTATCAAACACTCAAAGTCTCCTATAGGAGCCCCTATCCTATTTGTAAAGAAGGACAAGACTCTGTGAATGTGCGTAGACTATCGTGGGCTGAATAAAGTCACAATAAAGAACAGATAACCTCTACCACTTATCATTAGGGCGAAAAACGATTGAAAAGGGGTTTTTTGCTAATGAGAGATTAAGGAAATTGACAAATAGAGTCTTCCCACGTGTACAAGAATATAACATTGCTGTCTCTTTTAACAGTATGAAGAAATTCTTTTTTTAATACAATATTCTTTTAAAGCGCCGCTAAAGTGATAAAGAGTCTCGTATTGAGTGTACAATTTTTCGGTTTGATGCAATAAAAGATATTTCATCACACTACACAAAGCATCTTCTCAAATTTCCAAGAAGGAATTGATTTTTGAAGATACGAAATATTTTTGAGTTCAAAAACTTTCATGATTATTCAGCAACAGGGTTTACATCAAATCAAAAGTTTCCACGTGTACAAAACCTTTTTCTCTATAAATACTGTCAAAATTTGTGAACGTCGGTTTCTCTCTTTGAACATTCTTCTTCTTCTAAGTTCAAATGGCTTCTTCTTCTCGTCGTCCTTCCAATCGTGTAACCTCATGTGAGGTTTACAATAGAAGAGGGGATTCTTTGTGGAAACCTCTTTCTGTCAAAGTAAATGAATGGATAATTATGCTTCCTAGCTGTAGAGGCGCCCATAAAGTCAAGCGTGCCAAAAGAGAAAACACAAGAAATCACTAGAAGGGACGTATTCTCAGTTTCAAATTGAAGAGATGCGGTTGGTTTGCACGAGTACAACATGTGTACACCGCAAATGATCTTGTTCTAGAAAATCATATGCACTTCCCTTCCTACTGTAATTGAAGTTTTACAATGCTCTTCTATCATTCGAGTTGTCCTTGTATAATGAAACATATGTTTTTGTACTACAGATATCTTTCCTTCCAATATTGTGGAATGGCTACGTGTTGAATGTTTAACAGGAACATTCAGAGTTCTTCAGAAGGAATATGCAGAACTCTTGTATCGAGACAAATCTGTTCAATTTTTCAATAGCATAGAGTTATTTGTTCATTATGCAAATTATCAAGTTATTTCTTACATAATGTATTTTAGGCTAAGGACATGAGATGGGACCGATGCAATATCTCTAGCTTGTATCGGATTTGTCCAAGATCTTCATTAGAAGTGTCAGAAATCGATCACGACCGATGCAAGCGATAAGGCCCATCAAATATTTTCCATTGGGCCTTATCGCTTGTAACGTTCGTGTCTAGGAGTTGTATGCAGCATTGATAATAGATATCTGGCTTTGTAAGAATTCACCTCATTCAGCAAATATAACATGTTTCTAGGTAGTTTGCAAAGAGATATTGATGACGACCGATGCAAGCGATAACGACCGTCTGAATTTCTCTAAAGTCCCTAATCGCTTGCATCAATCATGTCTCTTGCTTTATGTCTAATTGTTTCAAGTTACTTTTCATGACTCCTAAAGTGTGCTTGCACTTTATCTTACCTTGTTTTTCATTTTTACCACAGTTAACTATATTGCTTGAAGACAATTACCTTGGCAGGGGCAAGGGAACAAGAAAAGCCATAGAAGAGAAAGGACACGCAAAGGTGGATATTCATTCTATTATCCACTATCTTCCAAACTTGAACCCAGACACTTTTTGTGTTATTCACAAGCACTATAGTGAGGAGCCACACTTTGCATTGTTCTCCTTGAGGACTCTATCAAAATACATGGGTTTTACTCCAATACCATTTAATGCTTTCAGAGTTTTGTTGCCTGAAAGAGCAGCTGCATTCAGAATTTTTGGATATGCCCTAGGACTCAATGCTTCAAGGGCAGGGTACTTTCTTTGTTATTCAAGCTATGCAATGGCTATAGGGGTGTCATATTTAAAAAGCATTGCTAGATATAGGAGAAAAGAGTTCCTCAGATATAGAGGTGATTTGCCAGAGCCAAGCTCTTTAAAGAGGCTCAAGGAATGACTTCATTTTTTCAAATTCTATTTCTCAACAAATATACATATACAGAAATTGCCCAATGTGATATAAGACATTGCAAATTTTTTTGGTGTAAGTGATCCATGGCCTAATATTAATTGTTATTGATCCATGATCTATTCTCTGGCCAAAGTCATCTGATGGTAATATACATATTTCTTTTCAAAGCTTAATACATCATGAAATGTGCATACATAAAATCTTTATTTCTCAAAGAAAAAAAAGACATTGCAAATATTAAAGCTCTGTTTGAAATGTAGTCTTTTTCATTTTGTGATATTGATACATGATGATTTTGTCTGGTGATACTCATACTCTTCTTATTATATTTGGCATGAGTTCCTTTGTAATTGTCTTCTAAAGAACCAATCAAAAAGCTCTCTGAAGGCATTGCTCTTTGTTACTCCTCCTCCTTTCCTTGTACACCTAAAGAAGCTTGTCCTTGCTTGATAATGAGATTTTTCTATGCCTTGGGTGTCCCACATGGCAAGTGGTTCTTTTTCTCCAAAGAATGCACGATGCACAAGAAGAATATGCTAGAAGAGCAGAAGAATCTCATTACATCTTTATTTCAATTAAAAATAAATAAATTGAATAAAATATCTTTGGAACTCACCAAGTAGTATGTTATGTCTTTGGCACCCCATGCCACTATGATGGTTTCTATAAGCTCTGTGGTCACCTTTCTGAAATTTGTCACATAACTTTTTGATGTTACCTGCTGCCTTATGATCTTAAAAAGATTATCTAATTTGACCCACACCTCCATTCTCTTTTTTGTTATTTCTGGTTTGCTTCTTACATTGGTCGTGACCTCACAAAATTTTTTCCAACAATTCCACATGGCATTTAGTTGCTTGTCATCATGATTGCCGAAGAATCTCCTTGCTTTTGCACCTCCCATTGAGACATCCTGTGGTACATCACCTATATTTTGTGAAAGCTTTGGATCTTTTCTTAGATGAACATCACCACCATGAAATCCCATTTCTGAAAGAAGACATTCACATTTTTTTATGCACTCATCTGCAAGAGTTGTAGGCTTGATAGAATATGCATAATCCAAGTGAAGATGGACCAACTTGTCAATGATTCTTAACTCTGCATGTAGCGTACATATGTGTACATTTTTCAATGCTATTGGAAGTATGGGATCCCAAATCATTGAAGAAGATGAGTAGTTATGAAGAATAACATTTTGTCTAGAAGGAGCCTCTTCAACCTCAACTCTAGCAATCCATCCATTTGTGCCTGGGCTTTGCGTCTAGTACAAGCAAGGGTACTTAGAATTTTCTCCCCCACTTATACCAAACATGCATTTGAGTGTCTTTCTCCACTCAAATGCCACTCAACTTGAAAGTTCCCGTAGTCTTTAACATTCAACAATTCTCCTGCATGATGCCTTTGGATAACATTTGGAATGTTTGTCTGTGAGAATAACCATTTAAGTGTTTTATGGCTCTCACATGGAACTTGAGCATAGCCAACCCACCATAACTGCATTTCTGATTGTACTTTGAGAGACGGAGTATCCGTTTTCCCAAGGCTATAGTCCAAAGCTTTGTTCATCAGTGAAATACTTATTCTCTCCATTTTTTGATGTTTTTTAAGCTCAACTTCATCAAGTTTGATTACAAATTTCAATAGACCAAGACATTCATGTTCTTTTATATTATGGAACTCAACCATGTATGTTTGAGGCATTATATCTATCCATATGTTGTTAAATGCATTGTAACTGAAATGTAACTTTTGTTTTCCTACTTCGTAAGGCATGTTACCGTGAATATGTTTATATTCACCAAATACTGATGTGATCTTTTTATTCAAGCAGAGCGGAAACTTTCCTACATGATGGGGTCTAGGTAATCCAAAACTTCTAACTTTGTTAGATTTTAAAAATTCACAC
Organism: Ceratopteris richardii; assembly: GCA_020310875.1. Classification (NCBI taxonomy): domain Eukaryota; kingdom Viridiplantae; phylum Streptophyta; class Polypodiopsida; order Polypodiales; family Pteridaceae; genus Ceratopteris; species Ceratopteris richardii. The sequence goes on along the minus strand of CM035423.1, from coordinate 158,754,162 downwards.
CAAACTTTTGAAATTGCTCTATAGCCTTTCCTACTCACTCAGACGCTATAAAAAATCTTCTGAATTTGAGATGGTTCTAGTAACAGATTCATTTCTATCATGAGTTTTTGGAAAACAAACCCTTTCAAGCATGTATTTTCATTCACTTTCAATATTCTTAAAACCTCATTTTGACTCAAAATTTCATTACAGAAATGTACGCGCTCAAGACTGCTCGACATATTGAAACCTAGCACACTAATTGAAATCCTTGCACAGCCCTTTTTGGACCATTTTTCACCCTAATGATCAAAGCTCTTGGAACGCCTTGGAAAAGCAAAGTTCTTCACAAAGATTGACCTTCAAAGAGCTTACACTCTTGTTAAGATCAGAGAAGAAGACGAATGGAACACAGCATTTCAAACAAGGTATGTGCATTTTGAATATGTAGTTATGCCATTTGGTCCAGCTATCTTTCAACGTATGATGAATGATATCTTTCGAGAATATTTAGATGACTTTGTGGTAATATATCTCAATGATTGAAAAAGATCAAAAGGACTTAGTTCTTCCAACTATTGAAATTCACATTCACAACTGCTCCAATTCTAGTTCGTCTTCATTCTAGCAAGCCCTTCTTCGTAGAGAGAGATGCATCAAACTTCCCCCTTGAGGCCATTTTATCCCAATATGGAGATGGATACCTGCATCCAGTTGCATATCATTCAACGAAATTTTCCCCTTCATAAATTAATTATGAAATCCATGATAAGGAACATCTTGCCATAGTGGAGGCGTTTGATACCTAGCGTCACCATCTAGAAGGAGCAACTCATAAAGTTATTGTGTATACAAATCACAAGAACTTAGAGTATTTTATGATCACCTGAATCCTCAATAGAAAGCAATCTCGATAGAGTAACTTTTTATCTAGGTTCTACTTAGTCATTACATATTGTCCAGAATGCCAGCAATGTCAAGCAATGTCAATCAAATGCCTTGTTAAGAAGATCTTACATTGCAAGAAAGGTGAATAGGTCTTTGATCAACAAGAGAGTGTATTACTCAAGCCCAAGCATCTCCATTTAGCAGCTATCTCTTCAAGCCATCATCAACATTCAACCTTGAATCATTTGATATGTGACACTCTACCACAAAATGAATTGTTTTGTAACGTTCAGCAGAAAACTCAAGAAGGAAAAGTCCAAGAAATAAATGAATTTAAAGAAAAGGATGTGTTACTATTCTATAAGAACCTATTGTATGTCCTTTCAAGAAAGCCAAGCACCAAGTACTTCAACAACATCATGATAACCTTGCAGCAAGACATTTTGGAGCGAATAAAACAATAGAGCAGATATCAAGGGATTTTTGGTGGCCTCAGATGTGGAAGGAACTCAAAGAATATATCCACACCTATGACACTTCTAATAGATCTAAGATACCATGACATAAACCTCATGGCCTCTTGCAACCTTTACCTTTTCCAGAAAGGCCATGGGCTTCATTATCTATGGATTTCATCATACATCTACCAGAGTCACCTACGTATGATGACATTCTTGTTGTAGAGGATAAATTTACAAAGATGGCACCAAGGTAGGATAAAAACTCGAACCGTATAGTTTTTGTATGTATGGTATGTACAGTACGTACCAAACTATACCGTACATGTTCAATGTGTTTTTAAATTAATGTAACATTTTCATATTTTTTCACTCGATTCAAGCATGGCCCAACTCTTATTTGTCATAATTCATTGTTTAATGTTGATATTAGTGTTTAGATAACTTGATTCTTGAATATGCAACATAAAATATCTGTATATTTTTATCATTGATGACTTGTCCAATTATGGGACAATGTACGGAACCTCAAGGTTCGGTTCGGATCTCAAACCATATGCGAACCGTACGTACCAAACCTAACAACACGTTCCATCTTGGATGGCACACTTCATTCCAACTACCAAGGCAATCATAGGAGCAGCCATTGCTAGACTTTTTCTTAGATACATCTTTTGGCTTCATGGATTGTCTAATGATATTGTTGGTGATCTCTGCACTAATACAAAGGCACCCAATACCCTCTAACACCTACCACAAAGTATATTCAGCAGAAACATGTTCAAAGGTCCCAATCTAGGGGGCCTCACAACAAATACACCCTATGATCCTCCTTGGGGGAATCCTCTCATAACCTATATTGCCTATGGATGAAAAGATTGGTAGTCATACCACCTCATTAATCATCCACCCATTCCTCAACTTGTTCGTGCAGTGTCCTATGAGAGAGATATCAAACCCACCACAAAGGGGTATGAAAAGTGTACATATCTGGAAAGACCCACACTCTTGATCTAGGATTGGGTCTCATCCATATCTTCAATTGTAGGTCTATCCATATGCCTTAGGACCGAAAAATATCCCCAAAGAATATTCCTCTCGTCCATGAGATATCAATCACTCATGTGACTCTTGGCCACATCATATGGCATGAGGTAGAGGAATATCTACCCTACAGCCTTCATCCATAAGGAGGTGCTAAAAATCTCTTTCACCCCACCATTACATGCATTGAATTATTGGAATTTTATAGCCCAGTGTTGACATTCAAGGATCACCCCAAAACATGAGTACCTATCCTTTTCCTCTCTCCCTCACATTAGAAGGGGTTTTTTCCTCTACCCAAAAATCACTATGGGCAGCCTATGAAGCTCTTAATCTTTTACACGTTGTAATATGAGTCTTTCTATGGCCCATACTGATGAAAGGATGCTTAAACAAATAATGGATAAGACATTTTAAGGGAAAAAAAAAATTTAGAATTGATGGCCATATTGAAACTACTTAGATGGACATTCTTCTTGATATATGCATTCATTTAATCATTTTCAAAAAGCCAAGGAATATATTACAACAAGTATGAGCTTGATATAGCATTCTTTTTTCAATATTTCTCTTCATCTATGAAGTCATTTATGATACATTGAATTAGTTTACATATGAAATCCATGGTGTTTCATATGGACTTAGTGTGTTACTTTCACTATATTTTCTCAAGACCACTAGAGCAAAATTGCTAGGTTAGATTGGATTCTTTAGAAGATAATGAGAATCGCAAGCGTGCATTAATTGATAGAAGGCAAGCCCAGAGCTTGGGATCCTTGAAGGAAGAGAAGATTAGTCAATAAGATTCAAGAAGATCCCATGACAAAGGATCATAGTTATATACAAGGAATCTCTAGTTTGCATGAAAATATGAACTATATGCTTAGAAGCTCCTTCAAGATTATACATCTCAACTCTAGAAAACAAGACCAGTGATGAAAAGAGTAAAGCCAAAGGGTTACAGTTGGTTGTACTCTACCCCATGGTGTGCTTGCTGAAACTCTACCCCATGGTGTGCTTGCACATGACTTCTTCCCCAAGCTTGATGCTCTCCAATTCCTAAGGATATATGTTGGAAGGTTTGAAAAATATGGTGTAAAACTCCTTGATTCATTCCTTTTACAAGGATATTTTCAAGAGCTAGCAATCACAGGCCAAGGTAGGATTGATTAGTGCTAAACATTACGCATGCAAAGGATCATAGTTATATACAAGGTATCTCTCGTTTGCATGAAAATATGAACTATACACTTAGAAGCTCCTTCAACATTATACATCTCAACTCTAGAAAAAAAGACCAGTGATGAAAAGAGTAAAGCCAAAGGGTTACAGTTGGTTGTACTCTACCCCATGGTGTGCTTGCTCAAACTCTACCCCATGGTGTGCTTGCACATGACTTCTTCCCCAAGCTTGATGCTCTACAATTTCTAACGATATATGTTGGAAGGTTTGAAAGATATGGTGGAAAACTCCTCGATTCATTCCTTTTACAAGGAAATTTTCAAGAGCTACCAATCACAGGCTAAGGTAGGATTGATTAGTGCTAAACATTATGCATGCCTATGGATGCAAAGATTGGTAGTCATACGGCCACCTCATTTATCATCCACCCATTCCTCAACTTGTTCGTGCAGTGTCCTATGAGAGAGATATCAAGCCCACCATAAAGGGGTATGAAAAGTGTACATATGTGGAAAGACCCACACTCTTGATCTAGGATTGGTAGGTCTATCCATATGCCTTAGGTCCGAAAAATATCCCCAAAGAATATTCCTCTCGTCCATGAGATATCAATCACTCATGTGACTCTTGGCCTATTCATATCTTCAATTGTAGGTCTATCCATATGCCTTAGGTCGGAAAAATATCCCCAAAGAATATTCCTCTCGTCCATGAGATATCAATCACTCATGTGACTCTTGGCCACATCATATGGTATGAGGTAGAGGAATATCTACCCTAAAGCCTTCATCCATAGGGAGGTGCTAAAAATCTCTTTAACCCCACCAAAACATGCATTGAATTATTGGAATTTTATAGCCCAGTGTTGACATTCGAGGATCACCCCAAAACATGAGTACCTATCCTTTTCCTCTCTCCCTCACATTAGAAGGGGTTTTTTGCCTTACCCAAAAATCACTATGGGTAGCCTATGAAGCTCTTAATCTTTTACAGGTTGTAATATGAGTCTTTCTATGGCCCATACTGATGAAAGGATGCTTAAACAAATAATGGATAAGACATATTGTAACCTACTCATAAAAGTAGTGCTATATTTGAAGGGGAAAAAAAAACTTTACAATTGATGGCCATATTGAAACTACTTAGACAAACATTCTTCTTGATATGTGCATTCATTTAATCATTTTCAAAAACCCAAGGAATATATTACAACAAGTATGAGCTTGATATAGCATTCTTTCTCCAATATTTCTCTTCATCTATGAAGTCATTTATGATACATTGGATTAGTTTACATATGAAATCCATGGTGTTTCATATGGACTTAGTGTGGTACTTTCACTATATTTTCTCAAGACCACTAGAGCAAAATCCCTAGGATAGATTGGATTCTTTAGAAGATAATGAGAATCCCAAGCGTGCATTAATTGACAGAAGGCAAGCCCACAGCTTGGGGTCCTTGAAGGAAGAGAAGATTAGTCAATAAAATTCAAGAAGATCCCATGACAAAGGATCATAGTTATATACAAGGTATCTCTGGTTCACATGAAAATATGAACTATACGCTTAGAATCTCCTTCAAGATTATACATCTCAACTCTAGAAAAAAAGACCAGTGATGAAAAGAGTAAAGTCAAAGGGTTACATTTGTTGTACTCTACCCCATGGTGTGCTTGCTCAAACTCTACCCCATTGTGTGCTTGCACATGACTTCTTCCCCAAGCTTGATGCTCTACAATTCCTAAGGATATATGTTGGAAGGTTTGAAAGATATGGTGGAAAACTCCTCGATTCATTCCTTTTACAAGGAAATTTTCAAGAGCTAGCAATCACAGGCCAAGGTAGGATTGATTAGTGCTAAACATTATGCATGCCTATGGATGCAAAGATTGGTAGTCATACGGCCACCTCATTAATCATCCACCCATTCCTCAACTTGTTCGTGCAGTGTCCTATGAGAGAGATATCAAGCCCACCACAAAGGGGTATGAAAAGTCTACATATGTTGAAAGACCCACACTCTTGATCTAGGATTGGGTCTCATCCATATCTTCAATTGTAGGTCTATCCATTTGCCTTAGCTCCAAAAAATATCCCCTAAGAATAATCCTCTCGTCCATGAGATATCAATCACTCATGTGACTCTTGGCCACATCATATGGCATGAGCTAGAGGAATATCTACCCTACAGCCTTCATCCATTAGGAGGTGCTTAAAATCTGTTTCACCCCACCAAAACATGCATTGAATTATTGGAATTTTATAGCCCAGTGTTGACATTCAAGGATCACCCCAAAACATGAGTACCTATCCTTTTCCTCTCTCCCTCACATTAGAAGGGGTTTTTTGCTCTACCCAAAAATCACTATGGGCAGCTTATGAAGCTCTTAATCTTTTACAAGTTGTAATATGAGTCTTTCTATGGCCCATATTGATGAAAGGATGCTTAAACAAATAATGGATAAGACATATTCTAACCTACTCATAAAAGTAGTGCTATATTTCAAGGAAAAAAAAAACTTTAGAATTGATGGCCATACTGAAACTACTTAGACGAACATTCTTCTTGATATGTGCATTCATTTAATCATTTTCAAAAACCCAAGGAATATATTACAACAAGTATGAGCTTGATATAGCATTCTTTTTTCAATATTTCTCTTCATCTATGAAGTCATTTATCATACATTGGATTAGTTTACATATGAAATCCATGGTGTTTCATATGGACTTAGTGTGGTACTTTCACTATATTTTCTCAAGACCACTAGAGCAAAATCCCTAGGTTAGATTGGATTCTTTAGAAGATAATGAGAATTGCAAGCATGCATTAATTGATAGAAGGCAAGCCCACAGCTTGGGATCCTTGAAGGAAGAGAAGATTAGTCAATAAGATTCAAGAAGATCCCATGACAAAGGATCATAGTTATATACAAGGTATCTCTGGTTCGCATGAAAATATGAACTATACGCTTAGAATCTCCTTCAAGATTATACATCTCAACTCTAGAAAACAAGACCAGTGATGATAATAGTAAAGCCAAAGGGTTACAGTTGGTTGTACTCTACCCCATGGTGTGCTTGCTCAAACTCTACCCCATGGTGTGCTTGCACATGACTTCTTCCCCAAGCTTGATGCTCTACAATTCCTAAGGATATATGTTGGAAGGTTTGAAAAATATGGTGGAAAACTCCTCGATTTATTCCTTTTACAAGGAAATTTTCAAGAGCTAGTAATCACAGGTCAAGGTAGGATTGATTAGTGCTAAACATTATGCATGCAAAGGGTCATTCTACTAGTTTTGGTGCAATTTGAACGCAACAGTCATCTCAAGATCTCTCTTGAAACTTTGCATTTGGATAAATAAGTAGTGCTAGTGCATTCCTTTTAGCGATGGACTTAACATGTTCATGATACCAGTATGGAGAAGGATGAGGATAAATGTCAAGTTCTTGTTCATAGAAGTCTTGTTTTTACCAAAAATTGCCAATGGCATTGAACGATGGCCTTAAATTCCATCATTTTATGATTGACCTTGGATACAGAGGCAATGAAGAAGGTTTCCCTATAGCTCTAGAATTCCTTGGGGCACTCAACCCCATTGATTAGAAGCACATTAACATCATCAATGAGCATCTTGAGCACAACCTATTTCTAAAATTGGGTAAGAGAATCACATTTGATTTTCCCTCATTGAACATGGACATTCACCATGCACGTGACACCATTGGTAACAATAAAATAAAAGAGAGGGAAAAGCAAGAAACCTTGACTGATAGAACATTTAAGATCTAGAGAAGAGTACAACTTAGTGTTAGTATTAATCCTAGTTGAGTTCTTCCCCCACAACGTAAAAGCCAATTTAGTGGACTAAGAACCCACGACTAAATCCTTGAGGGATTGAAGAATGAAATGCCAATCTAATATGTCAAAGGATTGATCAAGTTAAATATTCAGAATTTAAGGTTTGGATTGGCTTATGTGGCTAATTCCAACACTTACTTCATATCGATGCTGGCCTCTGAGATTGCCCTCCCTTTGATGAAACCTTTGTGGTCCTTAATAACCCACAATTGAAGGTGATTTGTAAATGGATTCACGCACGCTTTTGCAATGTCCTTCTATCCCACATGGAGCATGATTATTGGTCTCTACATAGTTCTTACTATCTTTCTTTACAATGAGTGAATCTTTAAAGATTGAAGGACTTGTGAGTCAGGTCATAAGGACTCGGACTCTTCTCCTTAGGAAGGTACTCAATAAGGTCAACACGTTCACACCTAGAAAACAATTCATGGAGGCATTGAGAAAATTTAGGAGGGTCCATATCAATCCTAAGATGCTCTCCTTCTAGTAGTTAAAGGGGAGGAGATGTTGGGATTTTCTTTAACATGATTGATAAGAAAAATTGATGGTTCTCTTTCTCAATTGCACACTCGATCATCGCCTAGTTGACTTTGCCCATTTAGGACGCGGCTTGAGTGAAATCGAAGATACAAAGGGTTTTGACAATGGAAGCTCCCAAGATGAGTATTCCAGCAACAAAGAATGGAAGCTCCCAAGATGAGTATTCCAGCAACAAAGAATAGAATCGAAGATACAAAGGGTTTTGACATAAAGAGGAGAGAAGACACGAAAAGAGATAATCATTACATTTTCTCTTAGTTACACTAGAAAGACGCGCGCGCAAATCACGCAAATCGCGCGCGCATCCTTTTTCTACATCAGGGATGAAAAACCATATTACGTCAAGGATGTAACAGAAAACCTAACAACGGAAATAAACAACTGTCACACACACACACAAAAGAAAAACAAAAAAAAATCAACTCCACTAAGCTCCGCCAAAGCAGGAAAGATGACTGATCAGTTGCCTCCTCAGCTGTGCGCGCGTCTATCTAGCAAACCCAGTCAAAGAAGCCGCGGTTGTTCATAACGCAGTCATCCAGATCGACTGATGATCGCACAGCTTGATGGATATTATTGATGCATGTCGCAGAGAGCACAGTTCCGTGAAGTTGAATATCACTGCATGACTGACTGAACTCGCACTTCTTCTCTATGAGGTGCATAAAGCCAAAGCACTGTTTACAACGCAAAACGCCGTTGTCGTTAGCAACCTTCTCGTTGAGGTAGAGTTGGGAGGTATTGGGCGGAGTTCCGCACGTAGCTTCAAGATGCATTCTATCCGACAGAGGTCTTATATTACGGCAGGAATGACTAAAGTTGCCACCCACAAAGAGACACTGCTGCCAATCAAACAATCAACAGAAGATTGGAATAGAGTATATGTTGTTGGGTCTCTCTCTCTCTCTCTCTCTCATGCACACACCCACAAAGTAACGCAAACGCTCATCTGCACACGCAGACTTTCTACCTTCGTTGGGAGGAACAGACGAGCCGGCACTTCCAACCATTCAAATGGCCTATTTTTTACTATAATTACCTCTGCGTTAGCGTGAGTACTGAGGTTAACCATGGAAATAATGAGAATCAAGAACGCAGCCTTGCTGATTGAAGCCATGGGAATTGTGAAGAAGCCAAAGAAGCTGCGAAGCTGCTGCGCACTACAAATAGAACGAGAGGATCATTAAACTATGCCACTATTACAAGATCAGCTCTAGCATATATAGTTGGTGTGTCTTCTCAATTCATGCATATAGCTAGAGTTTCACATTTACTTCCAACAAAGAGAGTACTCAGATGTCTCAAGGGTATACTCAATGAAGGTCTATTTTATCCATTTGAAGATGAATTGCATGTAAAATCCCATACAAATGTTGATTGGGCTAGATCCAAAGAGGATAGAAGAAGCACAAGTGGATATGTAGCAATGCTTGGCAAGAAAATCATCTCTTCAATGGCAAAGAAGCAACCCAAATTGCCCTCTCATCCACTGAAGCTAAATATAGGCATTATCTCAAGTGACTTGTGAGCTTATGTGGCTCAAGAAGCTAATGTTTGAGTCAAACTTGTAGGTTAATCAATTTCCAATCTTATTTCACAATATGAGTAGTGTGTACCTATCTGCCAATCCAATCTTCTATACTGGAAGCAAATGCATAGAGGTACAATATCATTACATCAGAGAGAAGGTGCTTCCTAAAGAAGTTCATGTGCAATATATAAGTACTAAGGACCAATGTGCTGACATGTTCATCAAAGCTCTCAACTCAATGAGTTATCAAAGTTCAAGAGGCAAATCGCAATTGAAAAAATGGCTAGTACATGCACGATTGTTTTTGGCTATCCAAGCTTATAACCATTTAATTAAATATTATATTTCAACTATGATGTATTCTTCATAGGAGACTTTTTTTAGGGAACTAATCACTATGATAGAAAATACCCCAATTAGCAAATCCTCTTTCTTCCATCATTATTCATGAGGGCATCCTCTCTCTTCTAGATGAATATTCTACCCTTTAGCATGTATGAAATATTTTTACAAGGAATATTTTGCCCCATAAACCTAAAAACACAATCAATTTTATGGTTCTGTTAAAAAAGAAATTGTCTTCCTACGACTGTTGCACGAGCTATTTCCAAGATTGCTAAATATTCCAACTCATTTATGCATAGGCATAAAAGCATATGTTTTCCTCGCTTCTAAATTCATTTCCTATTACGTTATATTCTTTGCTCTCTTCCTCAAGTAATTTTCTCCTACTACAAGGATGTCAATATGGTACTTCCCTTGTTTTAGGTAAATTAATCGTTGGCTTAGTCCATTCAATAGCTAAAATAAGGAAGTATAACATTTCCTCTTCTACTACTTTTCTTTTCCTTGAATAATTGAAAATTTATATACACTTTGATACTTTTCCATTATTTTAAATCTCCATTTGTTTTGTTGGATGCTTATATAGGAATAATGTTGGCCTATCAAAATTTCATGAGCTTGTTTGAATAGCTCTTTCCTCTCGTTTTAATCTACATAAGACAATAAAAATCCTATTGAATCTTGATAATATAAGCTTATTGAAATAGTGTAGTATTTTCTTGTTTCATGGCAACATTTTGATGTCCTAGATATGTCACTATGTTATCGCCCATATGCAAACCTATCACTATCTTCTCCAGAAATTTTGGCATGGTTTATAGGTTGAATGGATAACCAATTTCATGCCCAATACTATATCCATAGATAATTTTTCTATTTTTTGTCTCAACAGATGGTCTACTCTTATATTATTATTTTCTTTCTTGATTACTACCCTAAATTCAAACATATCAACAATAGGAATCATCTGACAAGCCTACTTATGCTACAAGTTCTTTTTCCTAGATGAGTTTGTGTGAATGATCTACAAAGAACTTGAAATTACTTTCTATCAAATAGTGCTTGTAATTATTAATGACAAAGATCATGCTTAAGCCATCTCTTTCTATTTTTGCATTGTTTCTCATAGGATAAATCAACCATATGCTAGGATAGCAAATGGGAAAATACAATTTCTCCTTTTTAATATTTTATAAAAGTACATGTCCAATCACATAATGGGATGTATCAACATGCACATGGGAGAGCTTGTTCCATTCTACCACTTTCAAGATGAAGGTTGTGTTCAACATTCTACTCAGTTTACTAAATGTATTTTTACATTCTTTTATTTTATTGAAATTTTGTATATGAAATACATATAAGAGCTTGATGATGATAGGTGCATAAGAATAAAACTTCTATAGCAATAAAAATATCCCATAAAAACTTAAATCTGTTCTTTGGTCAAGATCAATTTCTGATCACTACTATTTTATCCTTCTTCTTGGATATCGCATTCTTGGAGATAGTTTGACCAAAATTGTGCACATGAAAGATCTATGTCTAAGGATATCAATATTAAGGTTTCTCATTACTTTTCTTGGCCCATACATGTTGCATGCAATTTTCAATGTATGTTGTTGTATTATTAAGGCCAAAAGTTCTTTATGGGCCATCCACATTTTGAAAGGGACTCTATGCTTTGGGACTTTTTTTTCTCATTTTACAATCCAAAGAAAAAAGTTTAGAATGATTCCATAACCTTGTATCTTGAGTGATTCCCATCTCCTTTCGTGATTTAATCTTTATCCTTCGATTCTCTTTTTTTCTAATCCTTGATCTTTATGTTAAAAAAACTATTTCTTATGGTTATGGACTTTTGATATTAATATCTCAACTTCAATTCATATTTTCACGTCCACTCTTGCACACAATTTATGCAAACACATGCAATATCTAAAGATACTATTCATTCCACCACTAGTATTTCATTAAAAGATGTTAGGTTTTGAGGTGATGGTGAAACATTTCTAAGAGTTTTAGGAGGACGTAGCCCACCAGTGCTCCATGCTTTTGGCTTTCACACTTTCCTTTGGAGAAGTGGAAACTTGGGCATGGTTTATCTAAATTTGTGGTTTTCAACCACGTTTAGGGATTCCAACTTTACTTTTCATAATTATAATGTGCCATAAAATTGCTTTCGAGGCACTAGTTGTAATTGCTTTTTTCTCACAGAATCAAGTATATCTCGATTGAGTTAAAAGAAACCTAGTGTGGCCACATCGACTTGTGAAGTTAAGTATAGGGTAGCATTCATAGATACAATGGATTGTAAATTTCCAACATGCCTATTGATGGATCTATGCATGGAGGTTGATGGACCTACACATGTTCTCACTAATAGTCAGAGTGCATTGATAGTTGCAAGAAATCTTGTGTTTCATGCATGCATGAATCACATTGAAGTTCATTATCATTATGTCATAGAGAAGCTTCATGCTAGGGATATTTATTTTGTATATGTGCCTACACAAGATGATATGCCAGACATATGCACTAGGGTTCTTCCACCAGAAATGTTTGAGTCTTTTTGCAAAACTTTAGGCTCATGACCTTGTGAGGGCTGATCTGTCACTCCTCGTGTGTTCGCATCATTTGCTATAGGGGGTTTTGCTACACTTACATCTCCCTTGACTGGCTTTGGTGTGAACCGTTTCCCTATACATGGGTTTTTACTCTAAACTTGGCTAGAGTTTTTTTTTCCTCATGTAACCACATATACATGATATAATCATATGTGGTGGCACTTTGTACTTAGGGATTTACTTATAGCTCTCGCTTCACTCATTCTCATACTACTTATCATGGATTTATATAGAGCTCTTCCAGCCATCAACTTTTCTTAGTGTAGCGATCTCCTTCTTTGCTTTATGTGTACTTCAATTCATGCTTCCTCACTCATTCATACATCCAACACATAATACAATAATTATGTTATTGATTCTTGATAATATAAGCATCTTGAAATAATGTAGTATTGTCTTGTTTCATTTAAAGTTTTTGATTTACTTGATATCTCACTACGTTGTGGCCCATATATCAACATTAACACTATCCTCTCTAGAAACTTTTGTATAGTTTCTAGGGTGAATAGGTGAGAATCGTGCATACCATATACTACACCCATTGGTCATTTTTCATTTTTTAGTCTCAAAAGACAACCTACTCCTAAATGAGTATTTTGTTTCTTGAATACTACCTCAAAGTAAAATAGTATGAACAATAGCAATTATATGACAAGCCTACCCATGTTGTGAGGTGTGTTTACTAAATGCAATTTAAAGATCATATACAAAGAACTGCCTAAAAATTAGTTCTTGGACTTCTTAATGACAAAGAACATGACTAGGCCTTTTCTTCCCTTTCTTGTATTGTTTCTCATAGCAACAATCAACCATATGCTAGCATAGGAAATAGGGAGATCCCACATTTCCCTTTTAATATTTTGTAAAAGTACATATTGAATCACATACTTGGATGCATCTACATGCACATGGGAGAGCTTGTTCCATTCTACAACCTTCAAGATGGGGGTTGTGTTCAACATTCTACTTAGTTTACTAAATATCTTTTTGCACTCTCTCATTTGATTTAAATTGTATAATCAATCCATATAAAAGCTTGATGATGATAGAAACATAAGATCAAGCCTTCTATAGTAGCCAAAATATCCCATGAACGCTTAAATCTCCTTGATTTCCTTAGGTCAAGGTCAATGTGGGATCATTATGATTTTATCTGTCTTAGTGGAAATCACGTTCTTGGAGACAATGTACCAATAATGGTGACTCGCCTCACCAAAAGATGCATTTATCAAGTCTCATCTATATTTGATAAATACTAAGTTTTTAGAAGACCTTTTGTAACTATAGAATGTGAAAGGCTCACTATTTTAAATACGCAAGTAATTTACATGTATCTCCATTCTTCTCCTCAAAAACTCTTCAAAGACATGACACATGAAATAGTGGAATTTATTGGGGAACTTTTTAGACTAATGGAAGCACTAAATGTCTTTGGAGGTTCTTTTTTGACTCATGGCTTCTTCAAGGTTAATGTGCATATGAGTTCTTGGACTAGAGCTTGATATTACTCAGTATATGTACAATTGTTGTGGATGCTCTTGCGTATGATATTAGAGAATATTAGTTGTCAAGTGGTTTAACATGTATGCTGGCATTGAGGTATTCATTCGACTTTATGCTATCCCTTCTTGAATTTAATCATTTTTTTCTAGTGGTTGTATACTCACATTGTCTTCACCTTATGATTAATGCCACTTGGATATGACTTTACTATAAAAAACTGTTTGGCTCTTGGTTGGTACTTTCATCTTCTTGTTTTCTTGTAAATGCATGATCTAAGTTGGAGCATCAATACAAAGACTATTTGTAACCTTCATAGGGTTAATATTATGACATAGGTTCAATAATTTATTCTTGTGTTTGTCATTGTCAATGGAATTAGTGTATGGTCATTCTTAGTTATGGATTTATGGTTCCACGATCCATTGTATAAGGGAGAGCTTACCACAATTTTGGAATATTATAAGATTAAGAAGTGTTCCTGTGTATCCTTGATGCTAATATGTTACGTTTGGATCATTGTTTATCTCTAGATTGCATGTACTTGGTCACACATGACTCATGATCGCTTGGACCGATTTGTGAGATTCATTCTTGAGTGGTTCTTTTGCATGGATATAAACATGAAATATTTTGTTCTTCTTGTAAACAAGGTCGATTGTTGACACCTATTCAATGTTCTCTACCTCGTAAATGAATATTGCTGATATCTATCTACCTTTTCTTTCATCTTTTCTCAATAAGTTTGATTATGATTCATGGCTTTTGTTTAGGGAGTTTTGCATCTTCTATTATAAGAAACATGTTAGTGGAAATAGTTCGATAAACCAATTTTATATTTGTGTGAGTCCATAAAGGTCTCTCAATATTCGTTAAATAAATGAAACAGTCAATCTTCTTTACTTTTATACTTAAAGTTGTGCATTCGAAGCATTCCATTTGAAATAGAAATGTACAAACATTCTTTCTTTTAAGTGCATGAAGTAAAAAACATTACCTATGGAGGGATGCAAGTAACTTGATGTTATTTCAAAACATCTATGCTTGCCTCATATCTTTCACTATAATTGAATCATGAATCTAACCATATATAATGAGAATTATGGCAAGCACATACTGAAAATGCAACACAAATTTAAAAATACATAGCTCGTCTATGAGGTATGTCCTTCCTTTGCCTTTGAGAAGATCCATCCTTGATCCTTGATTCTTCCAAAAGTAGCTTGAAAATCCTCGAAAGTCCTTGCATCATGATGCTCCAAGATTCATATGTGCAATACTCTTGTTTTCCCCTTTTTTCTTCATTTTTCTCCTTAGGTACGGTTTTGCCTAACTCATCTTTGATGTATCCTTTCCAACATATGATTATGTCCATGTATTGTGCTTTAAAAAGAGAAGGAGAGAAAGAAAACAACTTGATAACTCCTCTCCTTAGCATGGCTACCAAGCTTGGGCTACTCTCAAGCAAACTTGAGCATGAAAAGAAAAAGGGAAAGGAGAGAATTAGTATTCAATGCCTATAAAAGATTGTCTATTCGAAGAGAGCATTAAAGAAAAAGCTCCAGATCGCTGCCATTTTAATCTCCTAATGTGGGCTCATTGGGATTAAAGGAATTCCCATATATGAGGTACTTTGATTGAAAAGAGGCCATATAAGTCACTATATAGTTGTTGTGTAATTTGAAGAGATAGAGATCTTAATACTTTTAGCGTTTCCTAAGGATGTGATGTTGCTTGTTCTTATCTCAAATAATATTTTGGAGAGCCCTTAGCTAGAAATCTTCCACATGGCTTCTTTGAGAGCCATCTTTTCCTAAGATCACAATATTATCCCTTATGCCAAGAGGTAACTCGATAGTTAAGCCTATATATTGTGCATCCACATATTTGATAGCCATCATTGCCTTGGTACTCTCTCTGCCCATGTGTTCCTACACAATGCACACTAGTCAAAGTGAATTGTCCATATGGAACCCCTTGGGGGTGGGGGGAGGGGGGTCATACCTCCTAATGCATTCTTAAAAAGACCTTTCTCTAATACGCACTTTGTGGAAGTACGAAGTGCATACCATCAAAAGAAGAGGGCAAATTCCGAGAATGGAAGGATGAAAATATTTCAACATGTCAAACCAACTTACAAGCAAATGAAAAGAAATCTAAATTTATTTCATGACATGAACAAGTTGAATCACCAAGGGGTCTCCATGGAAGCTTTCCTAGAGCTATGGTACTAATGTGAAGAACTAGGGAATTCGAAAAGGCATGTAAAAAGGAGAACATATCTACACCTACAAACAAGCTTGTGATGCGATTCACTTGAACACTTAAAACCTCCCCTTCAGAAAGACAACATAACCCCCTTTGATGCAAACAACACAATGCTCTTTTGAGCATGACTAAGAGGTCTCCCAATGGGAACCAAGTGTGATGAGTTATCATATCACGAACAACTCCCTTTTCGACAGATCATGCAATGGACATACCAGTTCCACAAAATGGTGAGCAAAGCCCACTTGTAACAATGGAACTAAGGAGTAAGAACCTCACCATGACAGGATTTGTCTCATGATAATCCGAATGGTCTCCTAACCTATATATGCACATGTTCTCTATTCAACAATAATAGCAACACCCCATATGCATCCCAATGGATACCTCAAGATGAAGGCAATACACATATCTTGGGAGATACCATATACAAGGTATCTCAAATATAGACATGTAACCTAGGCCTAGCCCATGTGGGCCTCATACCAGTCTATCAATGGACACTTCATACATAAGGTCCTCCATCCTCCATAAATTAAGGAATCCGGCATACAAGGGTCAATTTGCACCAAGTAATGATGGGGCATAATTGTCGGCATATTCCCATCCTAGTCCATGCCTACCTTGACCTATCTGAGAAGTAGTCAAATATACTCAAATATCTTCCTACCATCTTTCTCTCAATTGAACGTTCTTGTACGTGCCCGAGATCCATCACTATCAAGTCACAAACTAACCTTGAATAATACATGATCCCAAAGATAGCAATCAGATAGCAATCCCCTGCAAGAGAAAGCTACACATTGTTGAGATCTCTATGGAATCAAAGAGAGCACACCTCATAAATCCAAGGATAACAATCATTCTCAAGTAGCACCATCTTTTAGATATCTCACAAGTCCACCTCAACATATCTACCAACAAAGACTAGACCAACATAGGTATAGGTGATGATTAGTTTCCATACATGTGCAATAGCCAAAATCATCTAGACTCGAATGCACATATTTGTGTGGACCCAAGGCATCTATCCAACAGAAAGCTCATGATTTGCTATAAAAAAATAGATCATATGCCACTTCGGTGTCAAAATTAAAACCCTAATAAACTCTAATCTCCACCACATGTGGACTAGAACCATGTTTGCTATCCAAATATCCTTCATCATAGAATGACGATACCAATAGCCAAACACAATCTATGATGGTCGTGCCATAAATATGGCTCACCCTATAGGTGCCCATTATCGCATTAATAATCAAACCATCCCATGGCACTACTATGCTCTTATTAGCCCTCCATCCTTCAAGATCTCCTAACAAAGAGTTCAATCAACACCTATTTTTGTCTCATATAACTACTACATCCCCATCTACTAGTAGTTACCGACTAGCCCCTTTTGTAGAGTGCATCCACATCATGCAATAACAAAGACCAAAGCATGGTCTCATAAGTGAAAATAATGCAAAAGAATAATGAGGTAAAATCAATGAGTGCTCTTGCAATCAAACAAACATAATGTGCAAGTGACGCAATGAATCTAATCATATCAAGTGGATGCATCTCTCCCAAGCGACTTGTTAAGGAAATGAACTCCTCAACCTCATAACAAATATCATTATGTGACTCATAAAGCCATAATCCTCATCACTATGTAAATATCATCGATGGATCCTCTATCACACAATAGATCCCATTGATGTCATGGACAAAGGGAACCATCCTAAACCTCAAATTCCATGTGACTTCTATATCTCATGATTCATTCAAAATTTGTGGAAAACAATGCTTTGATTGCGTCCAAAACATGTGAAAACCCTAAGATCGATTGTCTTCTTGCTTGATTCTGACATCCAGAGATCATGTTTCGAATTGATGACATCATCAATAATATTATCAATTGTAATCGCCTTTGATGAACCGCCCTTGAAAACCTATTTAAGGAGGCTTTGGCCATATACATATTCAGTCTTGCCAATATTAATCTTGGGAGCTCAAGGAGTCGTGATCACCAAGTACTTTCGAAGTCTCAGCTCCAATTCTTGTCTTGTTCCTTGTTCTTGTCCTGTTTAGTCTAGTTCTTGGACATCTAGCCTTTGTCCTCTTGTAATCTTGTAGAACGAGATCTTATCTAGTTATTTCTTGTATCTAGTTCATCTCCCTGAAGGGAGTTCTTGTAATCAAGGGATCGTGCTTCATACCTATGATCCCGGGTTGTGGGATCTCTTGCATAATCTCTAGTTAAGTTATCTATACCTATCAGTCCCAGGTTGTGGGAATTCTTGTATTTGTTATTTATTATTGTATTATTTTCCTACGTGGATAATCTTGTAATTCTGAAATCTTGTCTAGTTTAGTCACAGGGTAAAATCTAGAACTCCCCTGATATTTTTGCTAGCTTCTATCCAAGACTAGGCATCATGGAGAATGCTTATGAACAAATTGTGGCATCACTTTAAAGTCTCCAATAATAAATCTAGGACCTAACTCATAGACAGACACAAGTCGAGATGGAACATCCGGTGCATGTAGGCGCACTCCTCCAAGAATTACAAGAACGGATCGGGAATCTTCAAGCAAATCAAGGAAGTATTGAAGTGAATCAATAGCCTAGCTCATGCTTCATGAAGGAACTCAAGATTTGCACGCCAGAAAAGTTCGACGGTGATCGTACGAAGTTCCACAGATTTCTTAAAAATGTTAAATTATACATCCGAATTCAACGTGATAGATACCCTGACGAGACATCTAAGGTCGGCTTTATTGGAACCTTGCTCTGTGGCCAAGCATTATCATGGTTCACCCCAATCTTGGAGAAGAACAGGGCAATACTTCAAGACTATGAGGGGTTTCTTCGAGAACTCACCGCCACATTTGGAAATGCAAACATAAGTCAAGTGGTAGAAAAAAAACTTCAAAACCTACATCAAGGTAACTACCTTGCCTCTACCTATGCATCAAAATTTAGGTGATTGATATGTGATCTCACTTGGCAAAAAGACTATTTCATAAGCCAATTTCGATGGGGTTTAAGAGATGATGTGAAGGACCTTCTGCACATGATGCCAAAGGTTAAGACATTGAATGAATACATCATCCAAGCTATTCAATGTGATAACCGCCTTCTTGAAAGGAAACAAGAAAAACTGCCAACAGAAACCCTTCCAACCCACTCCTAGAGATGATTCTATGCCCGAACCTATGCAGATATATGTAACTAGGTTCCAACCTCTAACACCACAAGAGAAACATAGGAGGAGAGATAACAAATTATGCCTCTATTATGGAAACCCTAGACATATTGCAGTTAATTTTCCCAACAAGAGAACAAACTCCAAAGTCGCAGCCACCCTTGTAAAGCAAGAAAACGAGGAAGATTTGTAAAAGAGACCATATAGCCGGACCATGATATAAGAAAGGGTCTCATGATTCTAGCTACACCCATAGAAAGATGTCTTGCCCCTATTAAGTCAATCATGCCTAAGAAGACCCTTTGCTTACAGCCCTAGTAGATTCAAGAGCCTCCTCATGTTTCATCGATGAAGGATTAGTTAAGAAACATGGCAGTAGTAGATGGACAACCTCTAGCATCTGGGAATATAACCATGGAAACCACATCATTAAGAGTACACCTTGGTGACCATGATTCCCACATGTTTCTACATAATATCGAGTCCATTAAATATGGTTATTATTCGAATGCCCTAGTTAAAGAAACATAATCCAGATATTAATTGGGAAATGAATAAAATCACCCGTCGAGATATCCAGAAGAACCGGACATATGTCAAAGCCAAAGGCTTCATACATGCACTAAGGAAGTAGCCGACATATTTGATCTATGCCATACCAACTCAAGAGCCCAAAAAAGATGATTCAATGAAGCTACCCAACCAATATCAAGGTTTTGAAGATGTTTTTGAAAAGAAGAATGAAGATATCCTCCCAAAGCATAGATCTTATGATTGTGCCATTTAACTTCAAGAGGGATCACAACCACCCTTTGGACCAATCTATAGACTATCCCTAGAGAAACTTACAAAATTATGCAAGAATATTGATGAGAATCTAGCCAAGGGGTTTATCAAACACTCAAATTCTCCTATAGGAGCCCCTATCCTATTTGTAAAGAAGGACAAGACTCTATGAATATGCGTAGACTATCGTGGGCTGAATAAAGTCACAATAAAGAACAGATAACCTCTACCACTTATCATTAGGGCGAAAAAACGACCGAAAAGGGGTTGTTTGCTAATGAGAGATTAAGGAAATTGACAAATAGAGTCTTTCCACGTGTACAAGAATATAACATTGCTGTCTCTTTTAACCATATGAAGAAATTCTTTTTTTAATACAATATTCTTTTAAAGCACCACTAAAGTGATAAAGAGTCTCGTATTCAGTGTACAATTTTTCAGTTTGATGCAATAAAAGATATTTCGTCACACTACACAAAGCATATTCTCAAATTTCCAAGAAGGAATTGATTTTTGAAGATACGAAGTATTTTTGAGTTCAGAAAATTTCATGATCATTCAGCGATAGGGTTTACATCAAATCAAAAGTTTACACGTGTACAAA
Source organism: Ceratopteris richardii (assembly GCA_020310875.1). Lineage (NCBI taxonomy): Eukaryota > Viridiplantae > Streptophyta > Polypodiopsida > Polypodiales > Pteridaceae > Ceratopteris > Ceratopteris richardii. The sequence continues at coordinate 158,733,351 of CM035423.1, read as the reverse complement.
ACCTTTTTCTCTATAAATACTGTCAAAATTTGTGAACGTCCGTTTCTCTCTTTGAACATTCTTCTTCTTCTAAGTTCAAATGGCTTCTTCTTCTCGTCATCCTTCCAATCGTGTAACCTCATGTGAGGTTTACAACATAAGAGGGGATTCTTTGTGGAAACCTCTTTCTGTGAAAGTAAATGAATGGATAACTATGCTTCCTAGCTGCAAAGGTGCGCATAAAGTCAAGCGTGCCAAAAGAGACAACACAAGAAACCACTAGAAGGGACGTATTCTCAGTCTCAATTTGAAGAGATGCGGTTGGTTTGCACGAGTACAACATGTGCACACCGCAAAGGATCTTGTTCTAGAAAATCATCTGCACTTCCCTTCCTACTGTAATTGAAGTTTTACAATGCTCTTCTATCATTCCAGTTGTTTTTGTATAATAAAACATATGTTTTTGTACTGCAGATATCTTTCCTTCCAATATTGTGGAATGGCTACCTGTTGAATGTTTAATAGGAACATTTAGAGTTCTTCATAAGAAATATGCAGAACTCATGTATGCAGACAAATCTGTTCAATTTTTCAATAGCATACAGTTATTTGTCCGTTATGCAAATTATCAAGTTATTTCTTACATAATGTATTTTAGGCTAAGGACATGAGATGGGACCGATGCAATATCTCTAGCTTGTATCGGATTTGTCCAAGATCTCCATTAGAAGTGTCAGAAATCGACCACGACCGATGCAAGCGATAAGGCCCATCAAATATTTTCCATTGGGCCTTATCGCTTGTATCGGTCGTGTCTTGGAGTTGCATGTAGCATTGATAATAGATAATTGGCTTTGTAAGAATTCGCCTCATTCAGCAAATATAACATGTTTCTAGGTAGTTTGCAAAGAGATATTGATGACGACCGATGCAAGCGATAACGACCGTCTGAATTTCTCTAAAGACCTTAATCGCTTGCATCAATCATGTCTCTTGCTTTATGTCTAATTGTTTCAAGTTACTTTTCATGACTCTTAAAGTGTGCTTGCACTTCATCTTACCTTGTTTTTCATTTTTACCACAGTTAACTATATTGGATGAAGACAATTACCTTGGCAGGGGCAAGGGAACAAGAAAAGCCATAGAAGAGAAAGGAAACGCAAAGGTGGATATTCATTCTATTATCCACTATCTTCCAAACTTGAACCCAGACACTTTTTGTGTTATTCACAAGCACTATAGTGAGGAGCCAGACTTTGCATTGTTCTCCTTGAGGACTCTATCAAAATACATGGGTTTTACTCCAATACCCTTTAATGCTTTCAGAGTTTTGCTGCCTGAAAGAGCAGCTACATTTAGAATTTTTGGATATGCCCCAGGACTCAATGCTTCAAGGGCAGGGTACTTTCTTTGTTATTCAAGCTATGCAATGGCTACAGGGGTATCATATTTAAAAAGCATTGCTGGATACAGGAGAAAAGAGTTCCTGAGATATAGAGGTGATTTGCCAGAGCCAAGCTCTTTAAAGAGGCTCAAGGAATGACTTCATTTTTTCAAATTCTATTTCTCAACAAATATATATATATACAGAAATTGTCCAATGTGATATAAGACATTTCAAATTTTTATGGTGTAACTGATCCATGGCCTAATATTAATTGCTATTGATCCATGATCTGTTCTCTGGTCAAAGTCATCTAATGGTAATAGACATATTTCTTTTCAAAGCTTAATACATCATGAAATGTCTATACATAAAATCTTTATTTCTCAAAGAAATAAAAGACATTGCAAATATTAAAGCTCTGTTTGAAATGTAGTCTTTTTCATTTTGTGATATTGATACATGATGATTTTGTCTGGTGATACTCATATTCTTCTCATTATATTTGGCATGAGGTCCTTTGTAATTTTCTTCTAAAGAACCAATCAAAAAGCTCTCTGAAGGCATTGCTCTTTGTTACTCCTCCTCCTTTCCTTGTACACCTAAAGAAGCTTGTCCTTGCTTGATAATGAGATTTTTCCATGCCTTGGGTGTCCCACATGGCAAGTGGTTCTTTTTCTGCAAAGAATGCACCATGCACAAGAAGAACATGCTAGAAGAGCAAAAGAATCTAATTAGATCTTTATTTCAATTAAAAATAAATAAATTGAATAAAATATCTTTGGAACTCACCAAGTAGTATGTTATGTCTTTGGCACCCCATGCCACTATGATGGTTTCTATAAGCTCTGTGGTCACCTTTCTGAAATCTGTCACATAACTTTTTTATGTTACCTGCTGCCTCATGATCTTAAAAAGATTATTCTCTCCATTTTTTGATGTTTTTTAAGCTCAGCTTCATCAAGTTTGATTACAAATTTCAATAGACCAAGACCTTCATGTTCTTTTATATTATGGAACTGAACCATGTATGTTTGAGGCTTTATAATATATATCCATATGTTGTTAAATGCATTGTAACTGAAATGTAACTTTTGTTTTCCTACTTCGTAAGGCATGTTACCGTGAATATGTTTATATTCACCAAATACTGATGTGATCTTTTTATTCAAGCAGAGCCGAAACTTTCCTACATGATGGGGTCTAGGCAATCCAAAACTTCTAACTTTGTTAAATTTTAAAAATTCACACCAAACTTTTGAAATTGCTCTATAACCTTTCCTACTCACTCCGACGCTATCAAAAATCTTCTGAATTTGAGATGGTTCTCGTAACAGATTCATTTCTGTCATGAGTTTTTGGAAAACAAACTGTTTCAAGCATGTATTTTCATTCAGTTTCAATATTCTTAAAACATCATTTTGACTCAAAATTTCATTAGAGAAATGTACGCGCTCAAGACTGCTCGACATATTGAAACCTAGCACATTTGTCACATGATCTCTAACAATTTTCATTCTTTTCTTTTTCTTGCCAGATTTTTCAGTCAAATCTAAAAAGGTTTTACTCGTTTTGACCGCATTCTCAAACCTATAGGAGTTTCTTTCATTTTTTTAAAAGACTCAAAGTGAGAAGAAAAAGTGGATAATTTGCTTTCTAGCTCCCTTATATGTAAATCCTTCTGATGTAGTGTGTTTTGTAGATAGTTTATGTATTGTACATAATTCCTTGAAATATCCCAGAGCCTTGAACAATAGCCTCGTAAACCATCCTCACCATCTCCTACAAATCTAATCAGATCATGAAGATTATGAAAAGGGGGATACCTTCCAGTTTGTGGATCAATTGGATAAACAGATCCATCTGTCTATATGTCGATATGTTTCTTGCCTTCCTTTCGCAATCCATCTACTTCAGGAGGATGAAGAGCCCTTTGGAATACTTTTCTTGTCGTCCCATACTCCAGACTAACTGCAATGTTCATATGTTCTTGTTTGAAAGCTCAGTGAGAGTATTTGGGTTAATGTTCTCCATGGTCTACTATGAAAAGTGATCGGCAAGTGTCTAAAATGAGGTGAAAGAGAGAAACAGGCCTACTATGAAAAGTAGAGTAAAAAAGTGCAAAACATCATCAGCATACATTATATAGATCCGTGAACAAGAGGAAAATTCGAATTTTGATCAGCGCTAGATGAGCATAAACTTCGAGGCATAAGATATCACACAAAGTTCTCATGATTATCATACGAGTTTCTGTCTCTTCAAAATTTGCATAAGATACGTTTTAAATGAACTTACATGGAATTTCTTAAAGGATTTGACAACTTTAATCAAGATTAAGCACAACTAATTGAAATCCTTACACGGCCCTTTTTGGGCCATTTTTTGCCCTAATGATCAAAGCTCTTGGGAAAAGCAAAGTTCTTCACAAAGATTGACCTTCAAGGAGCTTACACTCTTGTTAAGATCAGAGAAGAAGACGAATGGAACACAGCATTTCAAACAAGGTATGTGCATTTTGAATATGTAGTTATGCCATTTGGTCCAGCTATCTTTCAACATATGATGAATGATATCTTTCGAGAATATTTAGATGACTTTGTGGTAATATATCTCAATGATTGAAAAAGAACAAAAGGACTTAGTTCTTCCAACTATTGAAATTCACATTCACCACTACTCCAATTCTAGTTTGTCTTGATTCTAGCAAGCCCTTCTTCGTACAGACAGATGCTACAAACTTCGCCCTTGAGGCCATTTTATCCCAATATGGAGATGGATACCTGCATCCAGTTGCATATCATTCAAGGAAATTTTCCCCTTCGTAAATTAATTATGAAATCCATGATAAAGAACATCTTGCCATAGTGGACGCATTTGATACCTAGCGTCACCATCTAGAAGGAGCAACTCATAACGTTATTGTGTATACAAATCACAAGAACTTAGAGTATTTTATGATCACCTGAATCCTCAATAGAAAGCAATCTCGATAGAGTAACTTTTTATCTTTGTTCTACTTAGTCATTACATATTGTCCAGGACGCCAGCAATGTCAAGCAATGTCAATCAAATGCCTTGTTAAGAAGATCTTACATTGCAAAGAAAGGTGAATAGGTCTTTGATCAACAAGAGAGTGTATTACTCAAGCCCAAGCATCTCCAATTAGCATCTATCTCTTCAAGCCATCATGAACATTCAACCTTGAATCATTTGATATGTGACACTCTACCACAAAATGAATTGTTTTGTAACGTTCAGCAGAAAACTCAAGAAGGAAAAGTCCAAGAAATAAATGAATTTCAAGAAAAGGATGTGTTACTATTCTATAAGAACCTATTGTATGTCCTTTCAAGAAAGCACAACACCAAGTACTTCAACAACATCATGATAACCTTGCAACAAGACATTTTGCAGCGAATAAAACAATAGAGTAGATATCAAGGGATTTTTGGTGGCCTCAAATGTCGAAGGAATTCAAAGAATTTATCCGAACCTATGACACTTGTAATAGATCTAAGATACCACGACATAAACCTCATGGCCTCTTGCAATCTTTACCTTTTCCAGAAAGGCCATGGGCTTCATTATCTATGGATTTCATCATACATCTACCAAAGTCACATACGTATGATGATGACATTCTTGTCGTAGTGGATAAATTTACAAAGATGGCACCAAGGTAGGATCAAAACTCAAACCATATAGTTTTTTGTATGTATGGTATGTACAGTACATACCAAACTATACCGTACATGTTCAATGTGTTTTTATATTAATGTAACATTTTCATATTTTTTCCCTCGATTCAAGCATGGCCCAACTCTTATTTGTCATAATTCATTGTTTAATGTTGATATTAGTGTTTAGATAACTTGATTCTTGAATATGCAACATAAAATATCTGTATATTTTTATCATTTACGACTTGTCCAATTATGGGACAATGTACCGAACCTCAAGGTTTGGTTCGGATCTCAAACCATATGCGAACCATACGTACCAAACCTAACATACCGTTCCATCTTGGATGGCACACTTCATTCCAACTACCAAGGCAATCATAGGTGCAGCCATTGCTAGACTTTTTCTTAGATACATCTTTTGGCTTCATGGATTGTCTAATGAAATTGTTGGTGATCTCTGCACTAATACAAAGGCACCCAATACCCTCCAACACCTACCACAAAGTATATTCAGCAAAAACATGTTCAAAGGTCCCAATCTAGGGGGTCTCACAACAAATACACCCTATGATCCTCCTTGGGGGAATCCTCTCATAACCTATTGCCTATGGATGCAAAGATTCGTAGTCATACCACCTCATTAATCATCCACCCATTCCTCAACTTGTTCGTGCTTGTCCTATGAGAGAGATATCAAACCCACCACAAAGGGGTATGAAAAGTGAACATATCTGGAAAGACCCACACTCGATCTAGGATTGGGTCTCATCCATATCTTCAGTTGTAAGTTTATCCATATGCCTTAGGACCGAAAAATGTCCCCAAAGAATATTCCTCTCGTCCATGAGATATCAATCACTCATGTGACTCTTGGCCACATCATATGGCATGAGGTAGAAGAATATCTACCCTACAGCCTTCATCCATAGGGAGGTGCTAAAAATCGCTTTCACCCCACCAAAACATGCATTGAATTATTGGAATTTTATAGCCCAGTGTTGACATTCAAGGATCACCCCAAAACATGAGAACATATCCTTTTCCTCTCTCCCTCACATTGGAAGGGGTTTTTTCCTCTACCCAAAAATCACTATGGGCAGCCTATGAAGCTCTTAATCTTTTACAGGTTGTAATATGAGTCTTTATATGGCCCATACTGATGAAAGGATGCTTAAACAAATAATTGATAAGACATATTGTAACCTACTCATAAAAGTAGTGCTACATTTTAAGGGAAAAAAAAACTTTAGAATTGATGGCCATATTGAAACTACCTAGATGGACATTCTTCTTGATATGTGCATTCATTTAATCATTTTCGAAAACCCAAGGAATATATTACAACAAGTATGAGCTTGATATAGCATTCTTTTTTCAATATTTCTCTTCATCTATGAAGTCATTTATGATACATTGGATTAGTTTACATATGAAATCCATGGTGTTTCATATGGACTTAGTGTGGTACTTTCACTATATTTTCTCAAGACCACTAGAGCAAAATCCCTAGGTTAGATTGGATTCTTTAGAAGATAATGAGAATCGCAAGCGTGCATTAATTGATAGAAGGCAAGCCCACAGCTTGGGATCCTTGAAGGAAGAGAAGATTAGTCAATAAGATTCAAGAAGATCCCATGACAAAGGATCATAGTTATATACAAGGTATCTCTAGTTCACATGAAAATATGAACTATACGCTTAGAAGCTCCTTCAAGATTATACATCTCAACTCTAGAAAACACGACCAGTGATGAAAAGAGTAAAGCCAAAGGGTTACAATTGGTTGTACTCTACCCCATGGTGTGCTTGCTCAAACTCTACCCGATGGTGTGCTTGCACATGACTTCTTCCCCAAGCTTGGTGCTCTACAATTCTTAAGGATATATGTTGGAAGGTTTGAAAAATATGGTGGAAAACTCTTTGATTCATTCCTTTTACAAGGAAATTTTCACAAGCTAGCAATCACAGGCCAAGGTAGGATTGATTAGTGCTAAACATTACGCATGCAAAGGATCATAGTTATATACAAGATATCTCTGGTTTGCATGAAAATATGAACTATACGCTTAGAATCTCCTTCAAGATTATACATCTCAACTCTAGAAAACAAGACCAGTGATGAAAAGAGTAAAGCCAAAGGATTACTGTTGGTTGTACTCTACCCCATGGTGTGCTTGCTCAAACTCTACCCCATGGTGTGCTTGCACATGACTTCTTCCCCAAGCTTGATGCTCTACAATTCCTAAGGATATATGTTGGAAGGTTTGACAGATATGGTGGAAAACTCCTCGATTCATTCCTTTTACAAGGAAATTTTCAAGAGCTAGCAATCACACGCCAAGGTAGGATTGATAAGTGCTAAACATTATGCATGCCTATGGATGCAAAGATTGGTAGTCATACCACCTCATTAATCGTCCACCCATTCCTCAACTTGTTCGTGCAGTGTCCTATGAGAGAGATATCAAGCCCACCACAAAGGGGTATGAAAAGTGTACATATGTGGAAAGACCCACACTCTTGATCTAGGATTGAGTCTCATCCATATCTTTAATTGTAGGTCGATCCATATGCCTTAGGTCCGAAAAATATCCCCAAAGAATATTCCTCTCGTCCAAGAGATATCAATCACTCATGTAACTCTTGGCCACATCATATGGTATGAGGTAGAGGAATATATACCCTACAACATTCATCCATAGGGAGGTGCTAAAAATCTCTTTCACCCCACCAAAACATGCATTGAATTATTGGAATTTTATAGCCCAGTGTTGACATTCAAGGATCACCCCAAAACATGAGTACCTATCCTTTTCATCTCTCCCTCACATAAGAAGGGGTTTTATCTTTTACAGGCTGTAGTATGAGTCTTTCTTTGGCCCATACTGATGAAAAGATGCTTAAACAAATAATGGATAAGACATATTGTAACATTCTTCTTGATATGTGCATTCAATTAATCATTTTCGAAAACCCAAGGAATATATTACAACAAGTATGAGCTTGATATAGCATTCTTTTTTCAATATTTCTCTTCATCTATGAAGTCATTTATGATACATTGGATTAGTTTACATATGAAATCCATGGTGTTTCATATGGACTTAATGTGGTACTTTAACTATATTTTCTCAAGACCACTAGAGAAAAATCCCTAGGTTGGATTGGATTCTTTAGAAGATAATGAGAATCGCAAGCGTGCATTAATTGATAGAAGGCAAGCCCACAGCTTGGGATCCTTGAAGGAAGAGAAGATTAGTCAATAAGATTCAAGAAGATCCCATGACAAAGAATCATAGTTACATACAAGGTATCTCTGGTTCGCATGAAAATATGAACTATATGCTTAGAATCTCCTTCAAGATTATACATGTCAACTCTAGAAAACAAGACCAGTGATGAAAAGAGTAAAGCCAAAGGGTTACAGTTGGTTGTACTCTACCCCATGGTGTGCTTGCTCAAACTCTAACCCATGGTGTGCTTTCACATGACTTCTTCCCAAGCTTGATGCTCTACAATTCCTAAGGATATATGTTGGAAGGTTTGAAAAATATGGTGGAAAACTCCTTGATTCATTCCTTTTAAGGAAATTTTCACGAGCTAGCAATCACAAGCCAAGGTAGGATTGATTAGTACTAAACATTACACATGCAAAGGGTCATAGTTATATACAAGATATCTCTCGATTGCATGAAAATATGAACTATACGCTTAGAAGCTCCTTCAAGATTATACATCTCAACTCTAGAAAACAAGACCAGTGATGAAAAGAGTAAAGCCAAAGGGTTACAGTTGGTTGTACTCTACCCCATGGTGTGCTTGCTCAAACTCTACCCGATGGTGTGCTTGCACATGACTTCTTCCCCAAGCTTGATGCTCTACAATTCCTAAGGATATAGGTTGGAAGGTTTGAAAGATATGGTGGAAAACACCTCGATTCATTCCTTTTACAAGGAAATTTTCAAGAGCTACCAATCACAGGCCAAGGTAGGATTGATTAGTGCTAAACATTATGCATGCCTATGGATGCAAAGATTGGTAGTTATACGGCCACCTCATTAATCATCCACCCATTCCTCAACTTGTTCGTGTAGTGTCCTATGAGAGAGATATCAAGCCCACCGCAAAGGGGTATGAAAAGTGTACATATGTGGAAAGACCCACACTCTTGGTCTAGGATTGGGTCTCATCCATATCTTCAATTGTAGGTCTATCCATATGCCTTAGGTCCGAAAAATATCCCCAAAGAATATTCCTCTCGTCCATGAGATATTAATCACTCATGTGACTGTTGGCCACATCATATGGTATGAGGTAGAGGAATATCTACCCTACAGCCTTCATCCATAGGGAGGTGCTAAAAATCTCTTTCACCCCACCAAAACATGCATTGAATTATTGGAATTTTATAGCCCAATGTTGACATTCAAGGATCACGGCAAAACATGAGTACCTATCCTTTTCCTCTCTCCCTCACATTAGAAGGGGTTTATTGCTCTACCCAAAAAACTTATGGGCAGCCTATGAAGCTCTTAATCTTTTACAGGTTGTAATATGAGTCTCTCTATGGCCCATACTGATGAAAGGATGCCTAAACAAATAATGGATAAGACATATTGTAACCTACTCATAAAAGTAGTGCTATATTTCAAGGGAAAAAAAAACTTTAGAATTGATGGCCATATTGAAACTACTTAGACAAACATTCTTCTTGATATGTGCATTCATTTAATCATTTTTGAAAACCCAAGGAATATATTACAACAAGTATGAGCTTGATATAGCATTCTTTTTTCAATATTTCTCTTCATCTATGAAGTCATTTATGATACATTGGATTAGTTTACATATGAAATCCATGGTGTTTCATATGGACTTGGTGTGGTACTTTCACTATATTTTCTCAAGACCACTAGAGCAAAATCCCTAGCTTAGATTGGATTCTTTAGAAGATAATGAGAATCGAAGCGTGCATTAATTGATAGAAGGCAATCGCACATCTTGGGATCCTTGAAGGAAGAGAAGATTAGTCAATAAGATTCAAGAAGATCCCATGACAAAGGATCGTAGTTATATACAAGATATCTCTGGTTCGCATGAAAATATGAACTATACGCTTAGAATCTCCTTCAAGATTATACATCTCAACTCTAGAAAACAAGACCAGTGATGAAAAGAGTAAAGCCAAAGGGTTAGAGTTGGTTGTACTCTACCCCATGGTGAGCTTGCACATGACTTCTTCCCCAAGCTTGATGCTCTAGATTTCCTAAGGATATATGTTGGAAGGTATGAAAAATATGGTGGAAAACTCCTCGATTCATTCCTTTTACAAGGAAATTTTCAAGAGCTACTAAACATTACGCATACAAAGGGTCATTCTAGTAGTTTTGATGCAATTCGAAGGCAACCGTCATCTCAAGATCTCTCTTGAAACTTTGCATTCGGATAAATAAGTAGTGCTAGTGCATTCCTTTTAGCGATGGACTTAACATGTTCATGATACCAATATGGAGAAGGATGAGGATAAATGTCAAGTTCTTGTTCATAGACGTCTTGTTTTTACCAAAAATTGCCAATGGCATTGAACGTAGCCTTAAATTCCATCATGCAAAAGGCTTCCCTACAGCTCTAGAATTCCTTGGGGCACTCAACCCCATTGATAAGAAGCATCTTGAGCACAACCTATTTCTAAAATTGGCTAAGAGAATCACATTTGATTTTCCCTCATTGAACATGGACATTCACCATGCACGTGAGAGCATTGGTAACAATAAAATAAAAGAGAGGGAAAAGCAAGAAACCACTTTAGTGGACTAAGAACCCACGACTAAATCCCAATCTAATCTTTCAAAGGATTGATCAAGTTTGGATTGGCTTATGTGGCTAATTCCTCTGAGATTGCCCTCCCACATGGAGCATGATTATTGGTCTCTACATAGTTCTTACTATCTTTCTTCACAATGAGTGAATCTTTAAAGATTGAATAACTTGTCAGTCAGGTCATAAGGACTCAGACTCTTCTCCTTAAGAAGGTACTCAATAAGCTCAACACGTTCACAACCAGAAAACAATTCATGGAGGCATTGAGAAAATTTAGGAGGGTCCATATCAATCCTAAGATGCAAGAGATAGGCCATGTGCTCTCCTTCTAGTAGTTATAGGGGAGGAGATGTTGGGATTTTCTTTAACATGATTGATAAGAAAAATTGATGGTTCTCTTTCTCAATTGCACACTCGATCATCGCCTAGTTTGACATTGCCCATTTAGGAGGCGGCTTGAGTGAAATCGAAGATACAAAGGGTTTTCATAATGGAAGCTCCCAAGATGAGTATTCCATCAACAGAGCTCCATAATAAGTGGATTCTAGGGCCCTCTTAACGGAGATGAGTATTCCTTAAGCGCAAGAGCTCCATAATAAGTGGATTCTAGGGCCCTCTTAACGGAGATGGACATAAAGAGGACAGAAGACATGAAAGAGAAGAATGATCATCCTCTCCTTCAATGATTGGGCTCTCACGGACGTAAACCAACGGATGAATGATCTTCAATGTTGGGTGGCAAAACACTTTGCTTGGGAAGGTCTCTTGGTGAAATAGAGGATACTTGACATAAGGCTTTCCGAATAGGACACATACATATCCAAAAAAATAATAAAATCATAGGTGCAACCATTGCTAGACTTTTTCTTAGATACATCTTTCGGCTTCATGGATTGTCTAATTATATTGTTGGTGATCTCTGCACTAATACAAAGGCACCCGATACCCTCTAACACCTACCACAAATTATATTCAGCAGAACAAATACACCCTATGATCCTATGGATGCAAAGATTGGTAGTCATACCACCTCATTAATCATCCACCACAAAGGGGTATGAAAAGTGTACATATCTGGAAAGTCCCACACTCATCCATATCTTCAATTGTAGGTCTATCCATATGCCTTAGGACCGAAAAATAACCCCAAAAAATATTCCATATGCCTTTTCCTCTCTCCCTCACATTAGAAGGGGTTTTTTCCTCTACCCAAAAATCACTATGGGCAGCCTATGAAGCTCTTAATCTTTTACAGGTTGTAATATGAGTCTTTCTATGGCCCATACTGATGAAAGGATGCTTAAACAAATAATGGATAAGACGTATTGTAACCTACTCATAAAAGTAGTGCTACATTTCAAGGGAAAAAAAAACTTTAGAACTGATGGCCATATTGAAACTACTTAGATGGACATTCTTCTTGATATGTGTATTCATTTAACCATTTTTGAAAACCCAAGGAATATATTACAACAAGTATGAGCTTGATATAGCATTCTTTTTTCAATATTTCTCTTCATCTATGAAATCATTTATGATACACTGGATTAGTTTACATATGAAATCCATGGTGTTTCATATGGACTTAGTGTGGTACTTTCACTATATTTTCTCAAGACCACTAGAGCAAAATCCCTAGGTTAGATTGGCTTCTTTAGAAGATAATGAGAATCGCAAGCGTGCATTAATTGATAGAAGGCAAGCCCACAGCTTGGGATCCTTGAAGGAAGAGAAGATTAGTCAATAAGATTCAAGAAGATCCCATGACAAAGGATCATAGTTATATACAAGGTTAGAATCTCCTTCAAGATTACACATCTCAACTCTAGAAAACAAGACCAGTGATGAAAAGAGTAAAGCCAAAGGGTAACAGTTGGTTGTACTCTACCCCATTGTGTGCTTGCTCAAACTCTACCCCATGGTGTGCTTGCACATGAGTTCTTCCCCAAGCTTGATGCTCTACAATTCCTAAGGATATATGTTGGAAGGTTTGAAAAATATGGTGGAAAACTCCTCGATTCATTCCTTTTACAAGGAACTTTTCAAGAGCTAGTCATCACAGGCCAAGGTAGGATTGATTAGTGCTAAACATTACGCATGCAAAGGGCCATTCTACTAGTTTTGGTGCAATTTGAACTCAATAGTCATCTCAATATCTCTCTTGAAACTTTGCATTTGGATAAATAAGTAGTGCTAGTACATTCCTTTTAGCGATGGACTTAACATGTTCATGATACCAGTATGGAGAAGGATGAGGATAAATGTCAAGTTCTTGTTCATAGAAGTCTTGTTTTTACAAAAAATTGCCAATGGCATTGAACGATGGCCTTAAATTCCATCATCTTATGATTGACCTTGGATACAGAGGCAATGCAAAAGGTTTCCCTACAGCTCTAGAATTCCTTGGGGCACTCAACCCCATTGATAAGAAGCACATTAACATCATCAATGAGCATCTTGAGCACAACCTATTTCTAAAATTGGGTAAGAGAATCACATTTGATTTTCCCTCATTGAACATGGACATTCACCATGCACGTGAGACCATTGGTAACAATAAAATAAAAGAGAGGGAAAAGCAAGAAACCTTGACTGATAGAACATTTAAGATCTAGAGAAGAGTACAACTTAGTGTTAGTATTAATCCTAGTAGAGTTCTTCCCCCACAACGTAAAAACCACTTTAGTGGACTAAGAACCCACGACTAATAACCCACGTAAAAATCGCACGCTTTTGCAATGTCCTTCTATCCCACATGGAGCATGATTATTGGTCTCTACATAGTTCTTACTATCTTTCTTTACAATGAGTGAATCTTTAAAGATTGAATAACTTGTCAGTCAGGTCGTAAGGACTCAGACTCTTCTCCTTAGGAAGGTACTCAATAAGGTCAACACGTTCACACCTAGAAAACAATTCATGGAGGCATTGAGAAAATTTAGGAGGGTCCATATCAATCGTAAGATGCAAGAGATAGGCCATGTGCTCACCTTCTAGTAGTTATAGGGGAGGAGATGTTTGGATTTTCTTTAACATGATTGATAAGAAAAATTGATGGTTCTCTTTCTCAATTGCACACTCGATCATCGCCTAGTTGACTATATAGGGAAAGAACTCTTTGTTTTATATTTTTCTTGAGGACTTTGCCCATTTAGGAGGCGGCTTGAGTGAAATCGAAGATACAAAGGGTTTTGATAATGGAAGCTCCAAGATGAGTATTCCATCAACAAAGAATAGAACCTTGAGCGCAAGAGCTCCATAATAAGCTCAATAAGAAAGACGCACCTTGACCAAACGCCAAGTGGATTATAGGGCCCTCTTGACCGAGATGTACATAAAGAGGAGAGAAGACACGAAAAGAGATAATCATTACATTTTCTCTTAGTTACACTAGAAAGACGCGCGCGCAACCACACACACACACACACACACAATTGCCTTGATGCGATTCTTTCCGCGTGACAATCACTCAGAGGAAGTAAGTTAGGCTAGAAGCACACGCTTCCGGTTGTTCCTTGAGAATCTTTCTTCACTTCCGGTTGTTCACTTGAGAATCTTCACTTCCGGTTGTTCCTTGAGAATCTTTCTGCTTTTCAGAATCTTTCGGCTCTTGGGTCTAGCCTGCTCTGATTAGATACGCCTAGCTCTGATATCCACTTGTAGTTGATTCGCCCTTGCTCTTGGATCTATCCTTGGCTCTGACGCCAATTGAGGGTGGATATTCTGGCTCTGATACCACTGATGTGGTTTTACTCGGCTCTGCTGATACCACTGTTTGTCGACGCGACGAAGGCTGAACCTTATTAAGCCTGTGGAATTCGCCACGCCCAAGAAGAACTAAGCTAGTGTGATTTAGAACACCTCTGTAATCAATCAATAGCTTAGCAAAGTTTCTGATGCTTAGCGTATAAGAGTGCACTCTAAATTCACTGAAAAATTTCACCGAAACTTCACCAGACTGTCACTGGACTGACACCTTCATCATACCGGAACTGTACCGGAATGAACTTCAATTCTGTTTATAATTACTTCAAATGAATGTTTATGAAGTAAGGGAGTGATGCGTGTACTTCCTTAACTTACTGAACTCTTCCTGAAGTTTAAGAAAAAACTCCACTAGTTTAGAAAGCCTCTTTCCGGTCAGGCTTTGTACTGTGTGTAGATATCTTTTCTACCGGAACCCTTAATCAACTGAAAGTAGAGATGTCTAGCTACAGAATGAGCTATCTCTCATACAAAACTTCGCAGTACTCTGCGAGATCTACTTCGTTCTTCTACCAGAAATTACTCGTTTACTGAGAAACTCTAACTGACCAAAAATACGTTTACTGTGAAAACTTTAACTGTTAACTATCTTTAATCGTAGTATGACGATACTTCGGTTTCTTCACATACGAATAGTGCACGCGAATTTCCACATGAACATGTGTTTTCTATTAGAGAAGATGTGTACAAACAGGCTTGGCCTCTTCTTGCTCAAGCTACAGAAACTCTCATACAGTGAGTAGTTCCTTCCCACCATCTCTCACAGATGAATACCCAACATTTCAGGTTTCTGTTATTCATCTTTACATACGCAATCTCTGGCGTCTCCTTCTACATACACGATCTCTAGCATCTTCTTCTAACCATAACTAAAAACTCTCTGTCTCTCTCTCTCTCTTCTTCTATTTGTGCTATTATTTATACTGCGCGCTCTTCTCACGCACGTTCTTGTTCGCACTTCCCCTTCTATTATTCCTATGCACGTTCTCTCTATGTACAGTTTGATTCGGTGTAACGAACTTTGATCGTGGAAGATTGTGTATTGTACATAACAGTCGTGGATTTGTCCCTCCACTAAGGCTTTTGATTTTCTTTGATTCTGCTTCTCTTTTTCTTTTTCCTTTTATGCATGTCTGTTTGTCAAATTCGTGAGTGTTTCTTCAACAGCTCCCCCTCAATTACTAATTTGACATCTTCCGGTCTTTCATATATCTTTCTTTCTTTTATACCTGCCATCTCTTTGAATCTGTTTGTCTTCATTCCATCCAAGCTCTTTGTCAAAATGTCTGCAATCTGATCTTTTGTCGGAGTGTATACTATTTCTATATCTTTCTCCATTACCTTTTCCCTCAAGAAATGATACTGAATCTCTATGTGCTTTGTTCTTGCATGAAATACTGGGTTTGCTGCAAGATACAACGAGCTCATATTATCTCCATGTATGATAGGTACACCTTGATCAATACCCATGCTTTTGAACAAGGTCTGCATCCATATTATTTCTTTAGCTGCTTCTACGAGTCCTATGTATTCGGCTTCTGTTGACGATAACGCTATTGTGTGTTGCTTCTTTGAACACCAGCTTACCAGATTATCTCCTAGGTATATCATATACCCGTGCGTTGATCTTCTGTCATCTTGACTTCCAGCTCAGTTTGAGTCACTGTATGCTTTCAGCTTTATATCTGACGTAAAAGGATAATATAATCCTTCTTTTATAGTTCTTTTGGCGTATCTAAGAACTCTTTGTCCTGCAACCCAATGTTGATGTGTCAGACAATGCATGAATTGTAAGAGAACTCCCACTGCATAACTAAGATCTGGTCTCGTTAGCGTAGCATAAATTAAACTTCCTACTAATGACTGATATCTCTTCATATCTTTAAACTCTGCACCACTGTATCTGCTGAGTTTATGATTTACTTCAAGCGGTGTTGAAGCTTCTCTGCAATTCTCCATATTAAACTTCTTTAGTAAGTTTAAGAGATACCTTTCTTGTGAAACATATACACCATGGTCTATGTATGTGATTTCCATTCCTAAGAAATATGATAATTTCCCTAGGTCACTGATCTTGAACTCTCTTTCGAGTAGTTCCTTTACTTCTGTAATCCCTTCATCTGAGGTTCCTGTGATTATTAA
Source organism: Ceratopteris richardii (assembly GCA_020310875.1). Taxonomy (NCBI): domain Eukaryota; kingdom Viridiplantae; phylum Streptophyta; class Polypodiopsida; order Polypodiales; family Pteridaceae; genus Ceratopteris; species Ceratopteris richardii. The sequence goes on along the minus strand of CM035423.1, from coordinate 158,716,575 downwards.
GTCGTCTACATAAATACAAATGTAGATCATACCTTCTTCTGTTTTCTTTATGAGTAGACTTGCGTCTGCCTTCGAACTTTGGTATCGAAGTTCATTCAGATATTTCACAAGTCTGTAATTCTAGGCTGTTGGAGCTTGCTTCAGTCCATAAAGTGCTTTTCTTAATCTGCAGACAAAGTTTGGGTATCTGAAACTTTCGAACCCTTCAGGTTGTTCCATGTACACTTCATCAGAAATGTATCCATTCAGAAATGCGTCCTTTATATCTAGCTGACTTAGCTTCCATCCTTTCGATGCCCCTACAGCGATTACTGTCCTTATGGTTGACATTCTTGCCACCGAACTAAACGTATCATCATAATCTATGCCATGCGTCTGAGCATAGCCTTTGACCACCAGCCTTGCTTTGTGTCTGGCTATCCTTCCATCTGCAAATTTCTTTACTTTGAAAACCCATTTATTTTCGATTACTTTCTTACCATTTGGTTTTGGAACAAGTTCCCATGTCTTGTTCTCCTCTAGTGCGCTAATTTCTTCTTTCATTGCTTCTTGCCTTTAGCTTCATCATAGCTCTGTGGTTCTTCATCATCTTTGACCATATATGCATAATCTTTGTGAGTTATGTATGAGGTATCATATGAATACCTTTCTAGTTGTCTTCTAGTCCTGCTTGACCTTCTTGGTTCTTCATAAGTGTCTAAATACACTTCTTCATCTTCATTTCTCATACCTGATCCGATCCTGGACGTACTTGCTTGCATATGATCTTCATCTCTGTTCACCTGCACAATTGATTTTCCTTTCTCTTTCCTTCTTACCTCTTCTTCAATTTCTTCAGTCGTATGACTTTGATCTGCATACCAGCTTTTCTGTTCATCAAAAGTAACATCTCTAGAAACAATAAACTGTTTCGTTAGAGGACTCCATAACCTAAAACCCATCTGTTTTTCATCATATCCGACGAACACATATTTCTCTGCTTTCGATTCAAGCTTATGTCTCAGTTGTGATGGTACATAAGCATACGCTACTGATCCAAACACTTCGCAATGATCAAGTCTTGGCTTCTTTCCCCACCAAGCTTCATAAGGGGTCATTCCTTCTAATGTTGTACATGTAATCTGTTTACCAAGTATGTAGCTGTGTTTACAGCTTCAGCCCAAAGATAATTTGGACAATTCTTTTCGTTTAGCATAGCTCCTGCAAATTCAACTAGAACTCCGTTCCTTCTTTCTGCCACTCCATTTTGTTGTGGTGTATATCTGCAGGTTATTTCTCTCTTAATACCTGCGTTCCAAAGATAGTCATTGAATTCTTGGGAGAAGTATTCTGCCCCTCCATCAGACCTCAGTCTTTTATGTTTTCGTTGGGTAAGTCTTTCAGCATATGCATGAAAATGCCTGAAAGCTCCAAACACTTCTGATTTCTCTTTCAAAACATAAAGAGTTATCCACCTTGTTGCATCATCAATGAATAAGACATAGTACCTCGATCCGCTGATTGATCCTTCTTTCATTGGCCCCCATACATCTGTATGAATAAGCTTGAGTACTCCATCATGTTTGAATCCTTTCTTCTGGAAAGGTAACCTGTGGGCTTTTCCCATCTGACATGCTTCGCACTTGTGAATCATATGTTGATTCTGTACATTCGGTAATCCCAGTACTGACTGGTTTGCTATCATGGCTTTAATTCCTTTTTCATTGAAATGACCCAATCTCTTATGCCATAGATCAAGTTCTATAATTATCTTTTCTCCATGTGTGAGCAACACTTGGCCGATGTTCCCTTGTACTCTTAAAGTAAAGAGTCTTCCTTCTTTCTTTCCAGAAAGGATCTGATTATATCCATTCTCGGGATCTTCTACAAATACTCCTTTGTTTGTAAATTTGACCTGAAAACCTTTTTCAACTATCTGTCCCACACTAATCAAATTTTTCGGTATTGTTGGAACATACAAAACATTGGTTAGCAAATCTGCTCCATTCTTGCATTTCACTTTTCCAATTGAATGTACGTTATGTCTCGTATTGTCACCTGTTTGAACAGTGTGATTGGAACTACCTTTTTCTAGTTCTGACATCAGTTCTATATTTCCTGACAAATGATTAGAGCATCCAGAATCAATGTAAAATACCTTTAGGTCTTCATTTTTGGATGTGCTGATAGAGTTCATCATCAACGATGTACGACTTTCATTCTGCGTGTCATTTGCGTAGTTGTTGTAGGTGGTGTTGTAGGATTGATTCTGTCCCCAACTTCTCACTCCACCTCTACCATAACCGCCTCTTTGGCCTTGTCTGCCTCTTTGATATCTTCCGCTCCTAGTTCTGCTATTATTGTTCTGATTTTGATTTGATCCTTGTTGATTGTGCCAACAGTCATGAGACAGATGATTACTTAATCCACAAATCCAGCAGGCCTTCTTGTTGTTATTCTGGCTACTTCTTCCTCTTCCAAAACCTCTTGCTCTTCCTCTGCCAGTGCCTTTACCCCTTGCGTAATAGGCTTGAGAGCTCGACTCTTCTTCGTCTTTTGGTTTACCTTTGTCTTTCTTCTTGTTCTTCATGTACATTGCAGAACTTTGTCCTTTATCTGCATCTCCTTTCAGGTCTTGCTCATATGTGAGCATCAAACCAAGCAGCTGATTTAAATCTGGTACAAAATGATTTAAAGAAAGTTTAATTGAAAGTACGAAAGGTTTCCACCTTTCATCTCCTCTCAAACCTGTGATCACTTGCGCTATCAATCTGTGATCTTCGACTTCTTCATTTATGGATCCAAGACTATCTGCTAGGTCCTTCATCTTAGTAACATAGTCACTAATGCTTTGACTAGACTTCTTTTTGAATGTCGTAAATTCGGACCATAAGCTAGCCTTCCTAGCTTTCGTAGTATTTTGGAAATGATCTTCCAACGCACTCCATATGTCCTCCGCTTTCTCCAGACCTCTAATGTGCGGTAGTAGATGGTATGTTACGGTATTATAGATGTAGGCTCTTGCCGTTGCATCTTTCTTCTGCCACAGCTTCAAGGCTTCTAATTCTTCTTTTTCCGGTATCATCTTCGAAAGTCGGCTTCTTTTCTTCTCCGGTCACATACATCATTAAGTCCTTACTCAAAAGTAAGGCTTCCATGTGCATTACCCATGCGGGATAATTATCTCTGTCCAGTTTGTCAATAGTAACGTGTTCTGCCATAATTTTTCCAGTGAGTATGATGTTAAGGGTTTTACCTTTCACAAACCTTTACTCTGATCCTGAAAGATTCTGTACTGTACATAACGATCGTGGATTTGTCCCTCCACTAAGGCTTTTGATTTTCTTTGATTCTGCTTCTCTTTTTCTTTTTCCTTTTATGCATGTCTGTTTGTCAAATTCGTGAGTGTTTGTTCAACACGCACGTAGCTTCAAGATGCATTCTATCCGGCAGAAGTCTTATATTATGGCAGGAACGACTAAAGTTGCCACCCACAAAGTGACACTGTTGCCAATCAAACAATGAGCAGAAGATTGGAATAGAGTATATGTTGTTGGGTCTCTCTCTCTCTCTCATGCACACACGCACAAAGTAACGCAAACACTCATCTGCACACGCAGACTTTCTACCTTCGTTGGGAGGAACAGCCGAGCCGGCGTCCGGTGTCTCACACACACACATCACACACAGGCACTTCCAACCATTCAAATGGCCTATTTTTTAGTATAATTACCTCTGCGTTAGCGTGAGTACTGAGATTAACCATGGAAATAATGAGAATCAAGAACGCAGCCTTGCTGATTGAAGCCATGGGAATTGTGAAGAAGCCGAAGAAGCTGCGAAGCTGCTGCGCACTACAAATGCAAGGAGGGATTAGGACCGCTCTGGCAGCGCACAGTCTCTCAATGTCAAGTTTATATTGGGTTGAACCTCGTAAATGAGGAGCTCATCTGAGCATCCGACGTCGAGAAAATCGCTGCAAATACACATAATTTCACGACAAACTCTCCACCAATAGAAAAAATTTACTTTTCTCTTGATCTTTTTCAATAATTCGAAGAACTAAGTCCTCTTGATCGTTTTCAATAATTGGATGATCATGGTATGAGAGCTCTACGCAAGCATCCATGGAGACCCCTTGGTGATTCACCTTGTTCATGACATCAAATAAATTTAGATTTCTTCTCATTTCTTTGTAAGTGATCTTACATGTAGATAAAGTGAAGGATGGCTATGTTTGTAGGTTGAAGAAAGCATTTTATGGTCTCAAGAAAGCCCCAATGGAGAACCTAGAGGAGGTTGTATACATGGACCAACCATCAGGGCTTGAAGATAAAGTCAAGGATGGCTATTTTTGTAGGTTGAAGAAAGCATTTTATGGTCTCAAGAAAGCCCCAAGGGCTTAGAATCAAAGACTTGTGGAATATCTAATCAATAGTGGATACAATCAATGCAAGCAGATACATCATTGTTTTTCAAGAAGGATGGTGAACTATCTCTCTACTTGTGTGTATATGTAGATGACGTAATCATTATAGGAAATCATGAAGAAGGTATCAAGGACATCAAAAGGAACCTTGGGAGAGATTTTAAATTCTCAGACCTTGGAGATCTAAGGTACTCTCTAGGTATTGAAGTAATATAAAAAGACAATGGCATTTGTCTTATGTACAGGGAGTACGTTTTGGATGTTTTGAAGAAGTGTGGACTTACACAATGTGAACAATTATGTAATTTTAGGGAGGTAATATAAAATTGAATTCAATGGAAGGTAATGAAGTATAGGATCCACTTCTATATAGGTCTATGGTTGGATCATTAAACTATGCCACTATTACTAGATCAGCTCTAGCATATATAGTTGGTGCGTTTTCTCAATTCATGCATATAGCTAGAGTTTCACATTTACTTCCAACAAAGAGAGTAGTCAAATGTCTCAAGGGTATACTCAATGAAGGTCTATTTTATCATTTGAAGATGAATTGCATGTAAAATCCTATACAAATGTTGATTGGGCTAGATCCAAAGAGGATAGAAGAAGCACAACTGGATATGTAGCAATGCTTGGCAAGAAAGTCATCTCTTCAATGGCAAAGAAGCAACCCAAATTGCCCTCTCATCCACTAAAGCTGAATATAGGCATTATCTCAAGTGACTTGTGACCTTATGTGGCTCAAGAAGCTAACGTTTGAGTCAAACTTGTAGGTTAATCAATTTCCAATCTTATGTGACAATATGAGTAGTGTGTACCGATCTGCCAATCCAATCTTCTATGCTGGAACCAAACACATAGAGGTACAATATCATTACATCAGAGAGAAGGTGCTTCCTAAAGAAGTTCATGTGCAATATATAAGTACTAAGGACCAATGTGCTGACATGTTCATCAAAGCTCTCGACTCAATGAGTTATCAAAGTTCAAGAAAGGCAAATCCCAATTGAAAAACTGGCTAGTACATGCACGATTGTTTTTGGCTATCCAAGCTTATAACCATTTAATTAAATATTATATTTCAACTATGATGTATTCTTCATAGGAGACTTTTTTTAGGGAACTAATCACTATGATAGAAAATACCCCAATTAGCAAATCCTCTTTCTTCCATCATTATTCATGAGGGCATCCTCTCTCTTATAGATGAATATTCTACCCTTTAGCATGTATGAAATATTTTTACAAGGAATATTTTGCCCCATAAACCTAAAAACACAATCAATTTTATGGTTCTATAAAAAAAGAAATTGTCTTCCTACAACTGTTGCACGAGCCATTTCCAAGATTGCTAAATATTCCAACTCATATATGCATAGGCATAAAAGCATATGTTTTCCTCGCTTCTAAATTCATTTCCTATTACGTTATATTCTTTGCTTTCTTCCTCAAGTAATTTTCTCCTACTACAAGGATGTCAATATGGTACTTCCCTTGTTTTAGGTAAATTAATCGTTGGCTTAGTCCATTCAATAGCTAAAATAAGGAAGTATAACATTTCCTCTTCTACTAGTTTTCTTTTCCCTGAATAATTGAAAATTTATATACACTTTGATACTTTTCCATTATTTTAAATCTCCATTTGTTTTGTTGGATGCTTATATAGGAATAATGTTGGCCTATCAAAATTTCATGAGCTTGTTTGAATAGCTCTTTCCTCTCATTTTAATCTACATAAGACAATAAAAATCCTATTGAATCTTGATAATATAAGTTTATTGAAATAGTGTAGTATTTTCTTGTTTCATGTCAACATTTTGATGTCTTAGATATGTCACTATGTTGTGGCCCATATGCAAACCTATCACTATCTTCTCTAGAAATTTTGGCATGGTTTATAGGTTGAATGGATAACCAATTTCATGCCCAATACTACATCAATAGATAATTTTTCTATTTTTTGTCTCAACAGATGGTCTACTCTTATATGATTATTTCCTTTCTTGATAACTACCCTAAATTCAAACATATCAACAATAGGAATCATCTGACAAGCCTACTTATGCTACAAGTTGTGTTTGCTAGATGAGTTTGTGTGAATGATCTACAAAGAACTTGAAATTACTTTCTATCAAATAGTGCTTGTACTTTTTAATGACAAAGATCATGCTTAAGCCATCTCTTTCTATTTTTGTATTGAAGGCCTATTCACAAAAAATGGGAATTACACAGGATTTTGAGACAATTCTTTGTGTCCCAATTTCTTAGTTTTTGACTCATTCACACACTACAACATGTTATTATTTTTTATTGGAGTAATTTAAATTGATATTTTAATATTAATTTTTATTAATGGGGTCAAGGTTGGGCTCAAAATTAAGAAGAGAACAATGTAAGTAATATAAATGGGACTTGAATAATTCTCAAATTTTTTGAATAGGCCTTATTGTTTCTCATAGGATAAATCAACCATATGCTAGGATAGCAAATGGGAAAATACAATTTCTCCTTTTTAATATTTTATAAAAGTACATGCCTAATCACATAATGGGATGTATCAACATGCACATGGGAGAGCTTGCTCCATTCTACAACTTTCAAGATGAAGGTTGTGTTCAACATTCTACTCAGTTTACTGAATGTATTTTTACATTCTTTTATTTTATTGAGATTTTGTATATGAACTACATATAAGAGCTTGATGATGATAGGTGCATAAGAATAAAACTTCTATAGCAATAAAAATATCCCATAAAAACTTAAATCTCCTTTATGTTCTTTGGTCAAGATCAATTTCTGCTCACTACTATTTTATCCTTCTTCTTGGATATCGCATTCTTGGAGATAGTTTGACCAAAATTGCGCACATGAAAGATCTATGTCTAAGGATATCAATATTAAGGTTTGTCATTACTTTTTTTGGCCCATACTTGTTGCATGCAATTTTCAATGTATGTTGTTGTATTATTAAGGCCAAAAGTTCTTTAAGGGCCATCCACATTTTGAAAGGGACTCTATGCTTTGGGACTTTTTTTTCTCATTTTACAATCCAAAGAAAAAAGTTTAGAATGATTCCATAACCTTGTATCTTGAGTGATTCCCATCTCCTTTCGTGATTTAATCTTTATCTTTCGATTCTCTTTTTTTCTAATCCTTGATCTTTATGTTAAAAAATCTATTTCTTATGGTTATGGACTTTTGATATTAATATCTCAACTTCAATTCATATTTTCACGTCCACTCTTGCACACAATTTATGCAAACACATGCAATATCTAAAGATACTATTCATTCCACCACCAATATTTCATTACAAGATGTTAGGTTTTGAGGTGATGGTGAAACATTTCTAAGAGTTTTTAGGAGGACGTAGCCCACCAGTGCTCCACACTTTTGGCTTTCACACTTTCCTTTGGAGAAGTGGAAACTTGGGCATGGTTTATCTAAATTTGTGGTTTTCAACCACGTTTAGGGATTCCAACTTTTCATAATTATAATGTGCCATAAAATTGCTTTCGAGGCACTAGTTGTAATTGCTTTTTCCTCAGAGAATCAAGTATATCTCGATTGAGTTAAAAGAAACCTAGTGTGGCCACATCGACTTGTGAAGTTAAGTATAGGGTAGTATTCATAGATACAATGGATTGTAAATTTCCAACATGCCTATTGATGGATCTATGCATGGAGGTTGATGGACCTACACATGTTCTCACTAATAGTCAGAGTGCATTGATAGTTGCAAGAAATCTTGTGTTCCATGCATCTATGAATCACATTGAAGTTCATTATCATTATGTCATAGAGCAGCTTCATGCTAGGGATATTTATTTGGTATATGTGCCTACACAAGATGATATGCCAGACATATGCACTAGGGTTCTTCCACCGGGATTGTTTGAGTCTTTTTGCAAAACTTTAGGCTCATGACCTTGTGAGGGCTGATCTGTCACTCCTCGTGTGTTCACATCATTTGCTGCAGGGGGTTTTGTTACACTTACATCTCCCTTGAGTGGCTTTGGTGTGAACCGTTTCCCTATACATGGGATTTTACTCTAAACTTGGCTAGAGTTTTTCTTTTCCTCGTGTAACCACATTGTCACTCTAGCACAATGGTGAGTACCAACGTGAGGAGATACACCTCATAAATGTCAATCCGTGGAGACGTGAGGACCGGTATGAAGACCGCGAGCAAGTGATGGCACAAGTGCGTGAGTGAAAGCACACAAGCATGCACACACATACACACACACGCGCACAAGGTAAGAGCAAAGAGTGGAACAATGGAAAGCTTCGATTACCAAAGAGCTCTCTTACAAAACTGAAATCTACAACAAGCTAACCCCAAAAATGAGCTCTCCAGCCCTTTTTATAGTTTTTGAGTGGTTTTGGCCCTGTCCAGACCTAGTGTCCGGCCTAGTTAAAAAATAGGTTCCAGGGCTTATTTGGGGGCTCAAACGGAGTCTAAAAATCATGAAAATTGGTAGGATGGTAGTTCTAATACTCCTCAAGCTCGAGGACTCCTCGGCTTGAACAAAATGGAGTTACAAAAATGGAAAATGGTATTTACAATGGTTTTTAGTGATAAAAATCACTAGTTTTGTAGGAATTTCTTCTGAAAATTTGACAGGTGCTTCTTGGAGCTCCCTACTTGCTCCTTCTTCTTGTGTGTCCACTTCCTTGATGCACTTCCATTCTTTGTCCTTGATCTTGAGCTTCAACACTCCCCCCCCTCTTGAGTCTGTCATCCCTGACAGACCCTTGTTGTAGTGGTCGTTCCATGTAGTACGTTGAGAGGTAGCGTCCTTGCGTCCAACAGGGGCGATCCTTCTTCCCAATGTGTCCTGGTCGTTTGTCTGGTTCTTCACTTTGCCACTGTCATCTTTTGCAATGTGGAGTCCTTTTGTACGTACTTCTGCCTTGTATTCCATCTGGATGGTGCATTTGTGAGTTTTCCAAAACTACTAGTTGCTCAAAGGAGGTGTTCAATGTTGATTATGAGCAACTCTCAATGGTGGATGGCTCCCTTGTTCTTGTAGTGGTCACTGTGATGTCCTTTGATTCTTCCAAAGATGGCCTTCATAGTTTTCATGCCAAGTACTTGTAACCCGTAGTGAATGGTGGTTCAGTGCATTAGTGCATGGGTTGAACAAAATATGTGCCTTGTGCATGGCCTTGTAATGTGGCCCTACATATGCGTACTTGGAAAATGCATGGCAAGAAGTATGGTGCAAGAGATTGGGTCTTGAGCTAAGTGCTCAAGGGTATGCTGACGAAGAGGTTTCCTAATCTATCATGGTTTTAGTGTTGTTGAAACATACGCGTCTTACCATGGTGAAGGGTCCGTTGCTCTTCATCACTTCATGTTGTAGTTCCATCATGGTGTTGGACCACCGGCTTGTCCTTTTTGTTGATGGATGTTCTTGCTGAAAGTTCGCTGATGAGCATTTTCAAGCACAGTCCTCTTCTTTGCACAGTCCCCCCCCTTTTTTTTTTTTTTTTGGAACAATGGCATCAAACAAGAAGAAAGAGGTTAGTATCAATAACATATTTTGCATGTGAAAATTGTGTCTCATGTGCCTGGGATTTCTCGATTGTGTCTATGCACGGCCATGTAATGTGGCCCTATGTTGATGCATACTTTGGAAGTGCATGACCTCAATGGTGCAAAAGACAAGGTTATGCCAAAGGCACATGGTTGCTGCACGTCGAGGCTTTTGATGTTACTCGCATAGTCGATGCATTCTTTGTTTGGAGGTGTCGATTGGATCTCGAAATGATGTAATCCTCCTAATGGGAACCCATTTCCGAATAATATTTGGCCCTGTAGAGATCACCTCAGGCCAGTTCCTCTTTGGATGCTGTCCAAACTTTGGTATCCAGTGTGGTTGGCCCCTTGGTTCTGTGGATGTTGTTTGTGCTTTTGGCTTCCAAACCCATATCCTGGGTGAGTGCCTGCTTATTTTTGTAGAAGGGTTGAGTTTATCTTCTTTTGGTCTTTGTGCTCTGTTCTTACCCTTTGCTTTCCTTGGCTTCTTTGTTGAGGCCTTTCGCATGGTGGGGAGCATAGGCCTTTGTACGTGTAAGAGCTTCTTGGGTACCCACATCTGTAATCGCCCTTGTTGAGATGTAGCTAATTTTTTAGGCACCCAAATTTGTACCTGATTGTGGTCGGCCTTCTTTGATAGCTTCAGTACCCAAATTTGTTGGATTCTTCGTGCTGGAGCCTGTCGTAGGTGCTTGGCCCTTTTTTTTTCATGGTCGATCTGGTTGGGTGGAAATCCTTGAGGCCACATCGATGGTTGCACTCCTTTCTTTACCCAGATCTGCTTCATGCCCATAACTTCTTTCTGCTTGAAGGCTCTTTGTCTATTTGATAGACTGGCTGTTTTACACTGTTTTGCTTGCTTTTGAGGTTGAACTACTGTGGATGCTTTACTCTTTGAAAAACAAGAAGAAGGTTCATCTTGCCTTTGCGACTCTCCTTCCATGATTGCGTCCGTCTGGATCATATAGCTTTTGACATCTACAACATCTTGTTCGAGAAGATTAGCCATAGAGGAGCAAAGAGAGTGTGTGGTGTCAGTGTCAGTGGGCATGCGATTCTCCAATTCTACTATAATGCATTGATTATATACCCAAACTTGAAGAAGTTGACTTCTTAGGTTCAAGTTGACAGCATGGTCGTAAATCCAATCTTGACCCAAGACAAGTGGCTCTGTGAGGTCCTCATCATGACACACTAGCATTTTGACTTTTATTGGAACATCTTGAAGGTAGATGGGAATTTCCACCTCTCCCAAGCAAGGGGTTTCCACACCTCCTAAACCTATGAGATAGGCTTCTATGGGCTCGATGTTCAATTGCAGGCCTTGGCAATATGAAAGTCTAACTGCACTAGTTGCTGCTCCTGAGTCAACCAATGCTCTCACAGTCCTTACACTCTTTCCTTGTCCTACCTCTATCGTCACAAAGGGCCGTCGATCAATTATTCGAGAAGTAGTTATGCCCGATTTCTGGCACATGTCCATGTGATATTTTGGAGTTTTTGTGTTGACATCTAGGCCTAGCCGCCGTAACTTATTTCTTCTGATGCGCTCTCTAGCCTCTGCTTGAGCTTCTTCTCTAACCCTTAACTCCTCTTCTTTTCGCTTCTTAGCAGTGTTGAGTCGCATGAGCATTTCCTCTGTAAGAGGTTCTTGATATAACTTGACTCGGCATCCACTAATATAGTTTGGTAGGATATCACCTTCTAAAGTGGCCACTTGAACTGCACCACTAGTGGAGAGTCTATTAATGATCATGGGTCCATATCCTCGTTTCTCCAATTTGCGGGCATGTTGCTTTAGCGTATAAACCAGCACTAGATCTCCTTCCTTCAATCCTTTATCCTTTACATGGGCATCAAAGTATGCCTTTTGCTTTCTTTGCAGCATAAATGCCTGCTGCTGCCCGTAGCCTCGTCTCACCTAAGCGTTCTAGATCAAAGATTCTGGAAGACAACTCATGTCCATTCCACTCATGCTCTTGTGCTACTTTCAAGGCTGGGATTAGGAAGTCCAATGGTAGCACGGCGTTCTGTCCAAAGACCATCTGAAATGGGGTGGCATTGAGTACCGTTTTGTAGGCAACTCTGTATGCCCACACAGCATGATGAAGTTGTTTGTCCCAATCAGAGCGTTTATTATTTACAAGTTTCGTCAATACGTTACATAGGATCTTATTCGTGCTCTCGGCCTATCCGTTGGCTTGTGGGTGATAAGGGGCATACTTCTTGTTGGAGCAAACCAATCACAAATTGGTGATTATACAGATCTTGGAGAATGCTTATGGTCAGAATGAAGCAAAGAAAGACACTTGTAAAGTGAAGAAGAATTCAGGATGATGTCTTGTACACATATGTACATATAAGTGAAGAATCTTGTAAGCTAAGTATAGTTAAACCCTTAGGATGATAAGGAGTAGAGTCATAGACGCGAGATGAGTCTAAAGTCGTGTATATATAAGATAATTATGACAAGAAATGAATGAGAGAGAGTAATAGAGTCATTGTATAGATGACAATTTTGAGGAAGATGTGTAGAGAGTTTTTTCCCAGAAAATAGCGACGGGTTTTTCTCTGAGTGCTCTCTGTCTGATCATGTGGATCAGAAATCCTTTTTTACACATCTAATTGAGAAGCTAATGAAGCTATGTCTAGAGTTTCAGAATCTAATTCCTCTCCTACTGTGAGAATGATCATTAGGAACATTCATATGTAGAATGTGAGAACTGAAGCCTGAAAGTAGCGCACTTTTCCGTCTCAGTATTTTGATCAGATCTGAGTGTATACTGTAAAGTTTTTGATGAGTGAGCACTTAAAACTTAAGTTAGAAGATAAGGAAGCTATGGCTAAAAGCATTTAGCAAAACGGGTTTCAGATTGGGAGAAATCAAGTTAAGAAGTTGGCTATGTCGAAGGCGCAACTTCTGAGAGTCATTTTCTGACATGTATTTGATCTTAATGATCAAATTAAACTTTTGGTGATTAGTTTTGAGAACTAATGACTAGTATGATTGCGCAAAGGTATTGCTAATACTTGTGCATCATTTACTTGAAGGAATTTGAAGATTTGTGCAGGTAAAGAAGTTGATATCTGAAGCAGACTTTCTGAAGTTGACACTTCTTCACTCAGAGAAGTGTTGCTTGAAGTTTTGGTAAAGAAGAACATTGTTTGTGTAAAGTTTGGTTTATAACTGACATAGAAGTGTTCTTAAGTCAGTATAGATCAAACCTTTGGAGATTAAGAGGTCTCCAACAGTGGTATCAGAGCTAAAGGTGAAGTACAAGAGAAGAAAAGATAATCGAAGTTCCGACTGGTGCAGATATTGAAGATCTTCCAAATCAAAGGAGGACAAGGACAAATTATTGAAGATAACTTGCAGAAGTTCATAGTACAAGTTCGAAAGAATCAAGAAGGACAAAGACTATATCAAAGGTACACTTTCTCCTCATAAACCATAGTGATTGCAGATACAGAAAGTCAAGGATGGGAGAAAGCTTGCAGATTGATAAGCTAGATAGGGAGAACTATCCAGCATGGTCCATGAGGATGGAAGCACACCTCATGAGCAAAGACCTTATAGCATTTATTACAGGAGATGAAGAAAAACCTGAATTTGCAGATCCTAGTATTCCTACTAGAGAAGAGCTTGCAATGTTGAAGACTTGGATGAGAAAGGATGCTCAAGCAAGGAGTATCATCTACATGGCTGTAAATGATTATCTTTTACCTCACATCAGAGGTTTGGAAAGTGCTACAGATGTTTGGAATGCCTTGGAAGAGCATTTCCAAAATACAACTAAGTCTAGGAAGTCCTCACTATGGGCTGAGTTCACAACCTTCAAGAAGAAGAGCTCACAATCAATTTCAGATTATGTGGCAAGGATGAAGGATATTGCAGATAGCTTGGGAGCAGTGGATGAAGACATTGAAGAGGAAAAGTTGGTAAGACAAATACTTACAGGTCTGAGAGGAGATGAGAAGTGGAAGCCTTTCATATTGTCCATAGAGTTGTCACTTGATCACTTTACTCCTGATCTTAATCAATTGCTAGGACACATGCTAACCTTTGAGCAGGATCTTAAAGGAGACAATGATAGAAGTACAAGTCAAGCTATGTACTCCAAGGACAAGAAAAAGAATGGCAAGGGAAAGCAATCAAATGATGATGAAGGGAATTCAAATCAAGCTAACTTTACAAAAGGGAAGATGAACTTCAGAGGTAAAGGAAGAGGAGGTAAGAACAAAGATAATGCTAAAGCTTGTTGGATTTGTGGCAGAACAAATCATTTGGCAAATGATTGTTGGTATAACAATCAAAATGGTGGAAGCAATAATCAGAATTATAATCAAAGAGGTAGAGGAGGCAGAAACCAAAGAGGCAATTTCAGAGGAAGAGGTGGTAGGACATCATATGGTAGAGGAGGTGGAAGAAACTTCCAATCTCAGTTCTACAACAACAATTATTACAATTATGCATCAGATCAGAAGGATGACATGACTCTTATCTTGAATGCAACTCATGAATCAATGGGAGAAGATCAAAGAGTGATTTATATTGACTCAGGGTGTAGCAATCATCTGAGTGGGAATCTATCCTTGATGACTGATATGGAAGCAAGGGTGAATGGACATACAGTTCAAACAGGTGACAATACCAAACATAAAGTGGAGAGCATTGGATCAGTGAAGACAAAGAGTGGAAGTACACTTCTGAGCAAGGTACTTTATGTTCCTACTATTCCTAAAAATTTGATAAGTGTAGGGCAAATTGTGGAGAAAGGATATGAGGTAAGATTCACAAATGATGGTGTCTATGTACAAGATCCAAATCAGGGATATAGAAACATAATTGCAGGGAAAAAGGAAGGAAGATTGTTCACTCTCAAAGTCCAAGGTAATGTGGGACATGCATTATTTACCTATGGAAGTCAAAAGGTATCTGAATTATACCTATGGCATAAAAGGCTAGGTCATTTCAATGAGAGAGCTATAAAGGAAATTTCAAAGAATCAGGTGGTGCTTGGATTGCCAAATATTGAAGGGCAACATATGGTGTACAAGTGTGAAGCTTGTCAATTAGGTAAAGCACATAAGAGTTCTTATAACAAATCAGGGTACAAGCATTCAAATATGCTTGAATTGGTTCATACAGATGTATGGGGTCCCTCAAGGGACTATAGCATAAATGGATCCAGGTATTATGTGTTGTTTGTTGATGATGCAACCAGGTGGATTACTTTGTATGTAATCAAGGATAAATCAGAAGTTTTCAAGACATTCAAACATTTTCATGCTTATGCAGAAAGGATCACAGGGCAAAAGCTCAAGAGGTTGAGATCAGATGGAGGGGGAGAGTATTTCTCTAAAGAGTTTGATGATTATTTGTGGAATGCAGGTATCAAAAGAGAAGTAACTTGCAGGTACTCCCCTCAAGAGAATGGAGTAGCAGAAAGGAGGAATAGGACTCTTGTAGAGTTTGCAAGAGCCATGATGAAGGAAAAGAATTGTCCAAATTACTTATGGGCAGAAGCCATTAACACTGCAACATACCTTGTGAATAGGCTGCCTTGCAAAGCTTTGGAGGGAGGAACCCCTTATGAAGCATGGTGGGGTAAGAAGCCTAGTCTTGATCATTGTAAAGTATTTGGATGTATTGCATATGCTTATGTTCCTTCACAATTAAGACATAAGCTAGAACCAAAAGCAGAGAAGTATGTGTTTATTGGATATGATGATAGACAAATGGGTTACAGGTTGTGGAGTCCATCCACAAAGCAATTTCTTGTTACCAAAGATGTGACATTTGATGAGCAAAACACATGGTATACAGGATCACCAAATGAGTATACAGGTGTTGAAGAAATACAAAGGAAAGGAAAGGCAAAGGTAAAAGTGTGTGAAGAAATTGTTGATGAAATTGAATCAAGAAGTAGATTGCAGGATCATGTAGAAGAAGGGCCAAGATTTGATCCAGAATCAAATGAGGCTGAAACTTCAAGAAGTGCAGAAATCAGAAGATCTACAAGGGAAAGGAAAGAACCTATAAGGTATAGTTATGATACATCTTTCCTAACAACAAAAGATTATGCCTACATTGTGAAGACAGAAGAAGATCCAACCACTTATGAAGAAGCCAAAGGTAAACAGAATTGGGAGAAGGCAATGCAGGAAGAGTATGATGCTCTACTTGAAAATGAAACTTGGGAATTAGTACCAAGACCAAAGAATCAGAAGGTCATTGGATGCAAGTGGGTATATAAAACAAAGAGGTTTGCAGATGGTAAGGTGTCTAGATATAAGGCTAGACTTGTGGTCAAAGGTTATGCCCAAACTTATGGGGTAGATTATGATGAAACCTTTAGTCCTGTTGCTAAGATGTCTACAATTAGGACATTGATTGCTATTGCTGCTTGCAAGGGATGGAAATTATCACAATTGGATGTGAAAAATGCATTTTTAAATGGATACATTGCAGATGAAGTATATATGGAGCAACCAGAAGGCTTCATGGAATCAATTGGATCAGATTATGTGTGTAAGCTCAAGAGAGCTTTATATGGGTTGAAGCAAGCCCCAAGAGCTTGGAATTACAGATTGGTCAAGTTCTTGAATGAATGTGGATTTCAAGCATCAAAGGCAGATAGTAGCTTGCTAGTGAAGGCAAGTGAAAATGGATACATTTACATATGCATTTATGTTGATTATATTATTGTTACAGGAACAGATGCTCAAGGAATCAATGAACTCAAGAAGCAAATAGAGAAGGAGTTTAAGATAAGTGACTTGGGAAACTTATCTTATTTTCTAGGAATGCAGATTGTGTATACTCAACATGGAGTATATGTTTCACAAGAGAGATGTTTGAAGAATCTCCTAGTCAAGTTTAACATGGAAGATTGCAAGACCTCAACCACTCCATTGGAGGTAAATCATAAATTAAGCAGGTATGGAGGTGAAGAGTTCAATGATATGAAGAAATATCAGAGTTTGGTAGGTAGTTTAATCTATGCTACCTTGACAAGGCCAGATCTATCATATGCAGTAGGTGTGTTGTCACAATTCATGCATTGTCCAAAGAAGACTCATTGGATTGCAGCCCAAAGGGTACTCAGATATATCAAAGGAACCCTAAGTGAAGGTTTGTATTATGGATTCACTTCTGACACAAGAATCAAAGTGTTTAGTGATGCAGATTGGGCAGGTGACTCAGATGATAGAAGGTCTACTCATGGATATCTCTGTTATGTTGGAGATAAGCTAGTGTCTTGGTGTTCAAGGAAGCAACATACAGTTGCTTTATCATCCACAGAAGATGAGTATAAGGGAATGGTAGAAGCTGCAAAAGAAGTCATATGGTTGAAGACCTTGATGAAAAGTTTTGAGATTGATCATAGTATTCCAATAATTTTTGGAGACAATATGAGTTCTTTGTATTTGGCAGCTAACCCTGTTTTTCATGCCAGGACTAAGCATATAGAGATTCAGTATCATTTCTTGAGAGAAAAGGTACTTGATAAAGAGATTGAAGTAATGTATACTCCAACAAAAGAACAAGTAGCAGATATGATGACAAAGAGCTTGGATGGACCTAAGCTACAGAGATTCAAGGAGATGGCAGGAGTGAAGAAGAATGAAATAATCACAATTAGTGATTGAGGGGGAGCTGTTGGAGCAAACCAATCACAAATTGGTGATTATACAGATCTTGGAGAATGCTTATGGTCAGAATGAAGCAAAGAAAGACACTTGTAAAGTGAAGAAGAATTCAGGATGATGTCTTGTACACATATGTACATATAAGTGAAGAATCTTGTAAGCTAAGTATAGTTAAACCCTTAGGATGATAAGGAGTAGAGTCATAGACGCGAGATGAGTCTAAAGTCGTGTATATATAAGATAATTATGACAAGAAATGAATGAGAGAGAGTAATAGAGTCATTGTATAGATGACAATTTTGAGGAAGATGTGTAGAGAGTTTTTTCCCAGAAAATAGCGACGGGTTTTTCTCTGAGTGCTCTCTGTCTGATCATGTGGATCAGAAATCCTTTTGTACACATCTAATTGAGAAGCAAATGAAGCTATGTCTAGAGTTTCAGAATCTAATTCCTCTCCTACTGTGAGAATGATCATTAGGAACATTCATATGTAGAATGTGAGAACTGAAGCCTGAAAGTAGCGCACTTTTCCGTCTCAGTATTTTGATCAGATCTGAGTGTATACTGTAAAGTTTTTGATGAGTGAGCACTTAAAATTTAAGTTAGAAGATAAGGAAGCTATGGCTAAAAGCATTTAGCAAAACGGGTTTCAGATTGGGAGAAATCAAGTTAAGAAGTTGGCTATGTCGAAGGCGCAACTTCTGAGAGTCATTTTCTGACATGTATTTGATCTTAATGATCAAATTAAACTTTTGGTGATTAGTTTTGAGAACTAATGACTAGTATGATTGCGCAAAGGTATTGCTAATACTTGTGCATCATTTACTTGAAGGAATTTGAAGATTTGTGCAGGTAAAGAAGTTGATATTTGAAGCAGACTTTCTGAAGTTGACACTTCTTCACTCAGAGAAGTGTTGCTTGAAGTTTTGGTAAAGAAGAACATTGTTTGTGTAAAGTTTGGTTTATAACTGACATAGAAGTGTTCTTAAGTCAGTATAGATCAAACCTTTGGAGATTAAGAGGTCTCCAACACTTCTTGTGTATCACCATGAACTTTTGAAGGAGATGTTCAATGACCTCATTCAAGAAGTGCGTACCTCTATCACTAACCAACTCTATTGGTAACCCATATCTAGTGAACACATTTTCGAATAAGAACTTAGCCGTTGTTTGAGCATCATTCTTTGTCGTGGCTTTTACTTCCACCCACTTTGTAAGGTAATCTGTGGCTACAATAATGTATTCTGCATGGGAGTTTCTAGCTGGGGGGTTAATAGGACCAACAAAGTCTATGCCCCACTTCGAGAATGCGCGTCCTCCCATCATGGGCCTCAAGGGCATTTCATCTTTTCTTATCGGATATTGGGCACGTTGGCATGTGTCACATTTCTTCACATAAGTATGTGCATCCATATGAAGAGTGGGCCACCAAAGTCCTGAGAATAGAATGGTCTTAATTACTCTGTCAGGCCCAAAGTGTCCACCTGCAGCACCGCTGTGTGCAGTTTCTAAGACTTTCAAATAGTCTGATTCATGAACGCACAGTCTTAGGTAACCATCCTTGCCTCTTCGATATAAGTTGTCTCCTACCAAGGCATAGTCTTGAGCCTCTTGCTCCATGCTCCGTTTTCTTGCAAGACTAGCCTGATTGGGTAATGTTCTCGATCTCATGAACTCAACCAATGGAGCACTCCAATCTGGGATTAATGACACATGATAAAGAGTGGCATGCTCCACT
This sequence comes from Ceratopteris richardii, assembly GCA_020310875.1. Lineage (NCBI taxonomy): Eukaryota > Viridiplantae > Streptophyta > Polypodiopsida > Polypodiales > Pteridaceae > Ceratopteris > Ceratopteris richardii. The sequence continues at coordinate 158,697,228 of CM035423.1, read as the reverse complement.
GGGGGTCTCTTCTGGCACACTGGACAATTTTGGATCCACTCCTGTATTTCTTTGTCCATGCTAGGCCAATACACTCCTAAACGTTTTAGATTCTGCAATGTTCGTTGTTTAGAGTAGTGATTTCCTAGCAGTCCCTCATGGGCTTGTTGCATCCAACTAGTATGTTCGTCGTCCTCAACACAACAAGCTAATACGCCCTCGGTATCTTGCTTGTACATACTTCCGGCCAATATTTGATACTTTTGTGATTTTACAATTTCTTCTTTGCTTGTTCTCACATTTTTATTTGCAGGCCCAAAGGTTAGGACTGGTACCAACTTATTTGCCCATTTAGGAACAACTTCTAAATTGAACAGATAAGCATCGGGCAATTCATCAGACACTCCTTGCAGTGGCTCTCCTAAAGTGATGCGAGAAAGATGGTCTGCCCTAAGATGGGTTCTACCTTTCCTGACAACAACTTCAAAGTCGTATTCCATTAGTAAGAGGAACCATCTCACTGAGCGGCCTGTATTGCAAGGTTTATTGACCAAATATAGTAAAGCTTGATGATCAGTGAAAAACTTGAACTTATTGGCCAATAAATAGTGTCTAAACTTCTTCACCGCATATACCATACCTAAGCCTTCTCTCTCCGTTGTGGTATAATTTCGTTTAGCTGCATTTAATTGCCTACTAGCATATGCTATTGGCAAATCTAGGTTTCCTTCACCTGTGGGTTGTGCTAGCACACATCCAATTGCATGATTGGAGGCATCTACATGGACATGAAAGGGTTTGCTCCAATCCGGAGTAGTCAATATTGGTGCTGTGCACAAACGTCTTTTCAGCTCCTTGAAGGAATTCTCGCATTCCTCGTTCCACTCAAAATTTGTTAACAACCCATAAAGAGGTTTAGCTATGATGGCATACATGTGGATAAACCTACGGTAATATCCACAATGGCCCATAAAGGCTTGTACCTCTTTAACATTTCTTGGTCTTGGCAGCTCTGCTATCGCTCTTACTTTGTCCTCATCTGTTGAAATTCCATTCTTAGAAACAATGTGACCTAAGATCTTACCTTGTCGTACCATGAACACACACTTTTCAGGGTTCAGACAAACTCGATAACCTCTACATTTGTTGAAGATCTGTCTGAGCTCAGGGATGTGGTAACTTCTCTGTTGGGAATGCGCACATAAATCATCCACATATACTTCTAAGCTCTTTCGTAAGAACTCTTTGAAGACATGACACATGAGCCTTTGGAATGTTGCAGGTGCATTGGTGAGCCCAAATGGCATCACACGAAATGCAAAGATTCCCCATTATGTGGCAAAGGCCGTTTTGTGTTGATCTTCGGGGGCAATGGCTACTTGGTTGTAACCTGAAAATCCATCAAGGAAGCTATAAACTTCCTTGCCTGCAACACGCTCCAATAGATGTTCGGTGATTGGAAGTGGATAACTATCTCTTATCGTAGCGGCATTAACTTTTTTAAGGTTAATGCACACTCGCAATTTCCCATTCTTCTTGGGCACCACTACAATAGGGGACACCCATTCAGTGTGCTCAATCTCGTAGATGAATCCAGCTTCAATCAGCCTGTCAATTTCCTCCTTTATTTTGGCTGCATAATTGTCATTATATGTGTAGGGCTTTTGTTTGGTGGGCTTGGCATCAGCGGTCATCGGAATCGTATGAGAGCAAATCTTTGGATCTACTCCTTTCAAGTCTCTATAGTGCCATGCGAATACATCCCTATATTCCCTTAATAGAGCTACAAGATCTGCTTCTTCTTTTGCACTTAGGTCATCTCCTATGTACGTACATCGTTCTTCGTTCCCTTCAATGGTCACTACAATTTTTTTGGTCTTTTCTTTATTGTCATATGCTTCTCCTATAATGGCCTCTCTCTTAGGCATTCGTACCAAAATTTTTCGGTCTTCCACTTCATATTTCTTGAAATTTTCTGGTACTTCAAACAATGATTCTTCCTCTTCTTGTTTCACTGCTTTTCTTTTCTTTTTCTTTTGACCTCCTTCACTTCCTTCCTTTGAATTTATCGTTTTAATACTCGTGAGGGGTTCTTCTTCTTTTTGGGTTAACACTCCTATGTCTTCTAAGTAGTGTTCCTCTAAGTCAAAGTAAGTATCCATCACAATGGATTCTAGATCATCGTCATTCTCTTCTTCTTCTATGAACTCACTAGGATCACACTCTTCCAACAGGGGCTGACACATGAACACTGAAATATCATAACCCTCCTCATCACAATGAGGTGTCCATTGTTCTTCATTGACTGCTATGTCCATGGTAGCTAAGATTTCTGCCCAACCATGAGGTTCAAATTCCTCATCTGGAAATATCATCGGTGTATAGGCTGGGTCTTTTATTGGTCTATCTCCTGGGGGAGTTCCTTCTTCTCTCGCTTTTAGGCGCTTTTCCTCTTCCTCTGCGACCTTGCACATCCACAAGTGAGTATCTTCATGCAGCCAAGAAGGATCAGGTGAACTTCCAGAATGCACAGAGATTGAATCTTCTTTTGCTTTGTGGATAGGATTCGACTGTAGGGGTGGTACATCTATGAAGGTGTAATCCTTCAGATTGACCTTGGTGGTGACCCCTAAGTGCTGTAAGTACAAGGAGTTGGTTCCCCAATCCTGTACTATTTGCAATTGTCGTAGGAAGGGTCTTCCTAGGATCATCTCGTAGGCATTATTTTTCTCAAAGTCACATATAGCAAACGTATGTTCAAACTCTACACCACAAGTGGTTAGAGTTATCCCTTCAAGCAATCCTAGAGGTCTTTCAAAATGACCATCTGCCATTTGAAGCTTCATTCTAGTTGGTCTTAATGTGGGTTTGCCCCATCGCTTCCACAAGGAGGTGGTCGCAATAGCAACACCGGCACCTGAATCTACGATTGCTTTGGTTGTGTAACCTTGATAGGTGATTGGAAGATAAGTGTTACCTTCTTCACCTTCACTCATGTCTCCTATCTTATCGAGAGGTATCTCTGGAACTTTTTGCTTAGAGCCTACTTTTGGCATATTGGATTCAAGTTCTGGAACCTGATCCTTCACATGATTCCAGAGCTCCGGTTTTGCCTTGAGCAGCTCCTCTACAGTGAGATGACATTGAACCTTAGTGTTCTTCACAACATCAGTGTTTCTTGGAATCACCGAGTCTTCATTTCTTACCAATATTGTGGGAGCTCTGATCTGGATAGATTCAGATTCCCATGGGCCTGTGTCATGAGGTAACTCTTGTAAAGAATTAGATTCAAAATCTAATCTTTCATCTTCTTGTTGCTCTGCTTGGTCTCCATAGATAGACGGAATGTCTTGGGGAAATTGATCATGAAGATCATCAATCTCAGGAATAGGAGGGCAATTACCCTTCTCCTTGGCCCATTTCTCTTCCTGTATTTCCCGCAAGAACTCTTGAGAGTACTGTTGAATTGAAGGAGGTATTCCAGCATCCGTGGAATTAGGAACATAAGCTCCCATTGGTGGTGAGCTTCCTCTTTCAATAGTTGGTTGAGCCTGTGGAGGTAAAGAAACTTGTGGTTTGTTTACCAACTGCTCTAATCTTTCTAGTAAGCCTTGGAAATGCACTCCGGTTTGACAGAGTTTGTCTGATTGAACTTTTGACTAGTCTCAAGTATAGCTTGAGCTTGTTCTACCATTTTCATGCACATTTTCATCCGTTCAATCTCTAAATCTGCTCTAGGGTAACTCTTGTCTAGGTTTGCAGCTGTTGGCCCTTCTTGAAGACGAGCCTGGTAGGCCTTGAACATCATGTCCAAGCCTTCTGGGGTTGGATCTGCGAGAACAGACCCTGGTTGTGGGTTATTTACAATGGGTGGTGGGGTGGAATGAGGTGGAGTGGATGGAGCTTCGGCATGCGAGGGGCTTTGAGATGCAATGTCTTCTATTTTCGTTTTGGTATCCCTTAGGCTTTCTTCTAGCTCGGATAGCTTTTTGTTCCACTTGCGATTAGCCTTCTCTCTGGTATCCTTCCATGTTCTTGGTTTCCTCTTACTAGGTTCTCCTGCCTCACTTGACTCCGATTGCTCAGATGGTTTTGCTTGTTGTGCAGCCTGTGCCCTAGTAACTGCCTGTACAGGAGCCACATTACTACTACTTGGACTTGAATCTTCCACTAAGCCTACCACATTGATGGGTGTAACCTTGGGTGCACTAGAGGGGTTTCTCGGACACTCTCTAAGAAGATGTTCCTTGCCACACTCAGGACAAAAGCCTTGTATTGTGATGTTTTGTCCTAGTCCCAGAGCTGGTTGGTGGGGACATTCACGAATGAAATGGTCGCCCTGACATCTAAAGCATGGTCCTCTAGGGGCTTGTGGTCTTACTTGTCTCAATTGGGGCCTAGTATTTGGATTCGTATACATGACATTGGAGTATTCTGGCTCCCAATTTTGTTCCATAGGTGGTGCCTCATATTGATACTGAGAAGTCTCACTTTGCTCAGGTGACTCTATATAATGAGCATGTGGACTATCTTCATGGAAGTAGTCTGAACCATGAGCGTGAGAATCATTTTCTGAGACCAATGGGGTTAGTGGCACCAATGCTCTACTATGGTTCTCCTCCGCCATCGTATATTTAACTGGGATCACAATGGCAGGAGCTGGCGGTTGGTTTCCTAGGACAGGTTGTGGCCTATATGGTGCCTGATATTGCTGCTGGTATTGAGGTTGATATTGTTGTGGCCTATAAGATGGCTGTTGGTACTGATTCTGATACCTACCCTATTGGTAAGGTTGCTGATAATTTTGTTTAACAGCCTGCCTGTTATAGGGACAATCTTGGGTCATATGATTTGTATATTTCCTCTCAATGGTGCAATATAGAGCATTAGGGTTTCCTTGGGGTTGAGTCGTTAGCGGGCAAACATTAGCCATGTGATCTCCTCCACATGTATAACATCGCTTCACTGAAGTGACCCTTGGCATTTGTCTATTTTGAACTCCTAGCTTTTTGGCCACTTGCTCAGCTATCTCATCTATCTCAGTGGAGGTTCTAGAGGTATGACTTGTAGAACTATCAGAGTCCTTATAGAGTTTGGATAGTCCTAACTCCTCACCCAAGTTGTCTTCTATGTCAATGCATATCCGTATACACTCTTCTATGGATCTAGGCTCTTTCAAGTATACATATGACCTTAATTTTGTGCTCAATAGGCCATCTAAAAACAGTGCCACCTGTGTGGCCGATGTGGGTAATTCTGGTACAGGGCATCTTTCCAAGTACTGTCTAAACCTTCTTCCTGCAAGTCGCACTGTTTCTTGGGGTGTCTGCTTGAAGCTGTGGATCAAGGATGATGTGTTATGCCTGATACCGCTTTTGGAAAATTCCACAATGAATTCTTCTAGCAGCTGACCTATCTCTCTATAGTTGCGACTGTTTAGGGGTTGAAACCAAGCTAAGGCAGTACCCTTAAGAGTCAAACCAAATGCCTTGAACTGGGTGAATAAGTCTTCAACCTGTTCAGCTCTTAGCACTTGTTTGAACTCCGCCACATGATCATAAGGATCTCCAAATCCATCAAAGTAGTTCTTCATTGTCTTAACCACTTGAGAGGGTCTAAGTGTTCTTGAGTGCTCTCGTGGTCTAGGCAATGGAAAATCATGTTCATCTCTTTGGTGCCTATGAGCTCTATGTCTCTCCCTTTCAGGTCTTTCCATTCCATATCCTGATCTGTCTCTGCCCACAGTGTCTACGAAGCTTACCTCCAGTCTCTCTCTAGTTCTTTCCCTCTGGGTTTCATGAGCCTTGGATGATCCAGCTCCTTGGAGGCCCTGGGAAACATTAGATCTTGGTGGAGGGAAAATTGATTCACCTTGCCAGGTGTAAGCATGTCTATCATGATCTGATACCAAGAATAATTTCTGAGATGTGTGATCTAGATAGACAGCTTTCCCTGGTGTCTCTGGCTCCTTGAATTCATAGATGGTGACTACTGGACTGGGTTGATCTGGCCTAAATCTCCAAAAGGCTTCCTCCGTTTCTCTATTCATGAATAGTTCTATGCTTTTGTTATCATGAGGAATCCATTCTGGAGTGATTACTCTAGTCAAGACTAACTTGCCTCTAGGGGTCTTGGGTTCTCCTCCTAGGTCTCCTTGCTCTAGGTCTCCTATCTCATTCTCAGGAATGATATTTCCAAACTCATCTGTCCTATCTGGTAAGTTGGTAACCACATACATTGTTCCTTCCTTATCAATGTAAGCACCCTCTTCAAACTTGACCACTGGGTGTTCAAGTCCAAAGGGTTGGTCAGGATTCTTGAGTTGAACCACTGATCGTCTTAGACCATCCTCATAGATGCGAGCACCTAATTGGTTGGTCCGGATATACTCCAATTGGGTCTTATAGGGACCTTCTGGTGTCCGTAAATAGGCAATGCCTGAGCTACGTGTGGGTCTTTCCATGCTAAAAGACATTTCCGAGTCACTGGTTTCTGAACTTCGTGTGTAAGGATACCCACTAAGCTGTTGGGCCCAAGACTTGGCTGTATGGTTGACACTAGCCTCAGATGATTTGATGCTTTGTCTATCCTTGCCTAAGTGTCTTCCAGATCTCAGGTTCATAAGCCTTGGCTTCTAGTCCCAAAGTTCTCTTATATTGCTCAAAATCCTTTGGAACACCTTGGTTTTCCAGTTTTCCTGAGGGTCAACTTCAAAATACCCTATCTAATAATCCTGGTATTAATTTAACCATAACCAGTCGGTGTTTTGGTTGTACTCCCCACGAGCTTTCCAACAAAACCAAAATCACAGCAAACGGATTTCGTGTGAGAAAGTTATGCCAGTTCAGGGTTTTGGGGGTTAAAACAGGGAAACAGGGTCTCTCTGGAAATGCTCCAAATCAAGCGATACACGACATTTGTAGGACACGATACTTGATACTTGAGGAACTCGATACACGATACTTGGTATGTATCGCGATACCTGAAGTAGGCGATACACGATCTTCAACAAGTATCGTGAGCAAACTCCACGATACACGATCTTTGATAGGTATCGCGATCGCTGTATAACGATACGCGATACTTGACTATCACGATACTCGGGCAAAACGATACTTAGCTCAAGACGATACTCAATATTTGGAAGAAAACGATACACGATCTGTGACTTAGGCAATACACGACCTTTGATAAATATCCCGATCTCTGATAAAGGATACCGATCGCCGACCGAAACGATACCGATCTCTCATGCAAACGATACACGACCTATGAACCAAACGATACACGATCGTTGGTAAGTATCGCGATCTCTGAGAAGCGATACACGATACTTAAGCCAAACGATACACGATCTTTGATCCAGACGATCTTTGGCCGAAACGATCTTTGGCCTGAAACGATACACGATACTTCTCAAGTATCGCGATCTCTGGCCGAAACGATACACGATGGCTGGGAAATATCGTGATACTCAACCACAGGAGATTCACAATACTTGCTAAGTATCGCGATACTCGACCGCGGGAGCAAAACGATACTTGACCCTTAGACAAATTTTGGGAAAGATTTTTTCTAAGTTTTGGTTGTACATATGCTCTACTCTTTCCTCTCTCCTCTCCTCACTCTCTGTATCACCCCAAATCACTCCTTTTCACCTCTGTCAGTACCAAACGATACCTACCGCAGATCGTTTCCCTTTCCAAACTTAGTTTACTGAGAAATTATAGATTAAATGGGTGTTTGCTCACCTTGCGAGCCTCTCTAACTTCTTAGTCACTTCCCCTTGCTCTGTGTAACCCCAGTTTGCCCGATTTCTCACTCACAATCTCTGGCGCAGCTTCCACGATACTTGGTGCAGGTTCGTCTTTTCCGGGGCTATTCACTCAGATTTTTTGTTATTTTTGGTACTACTTCTTCAGCGCCTCTGTTCTGCACCCTCTCTAAGCTTCTTGCTCACAACCACAAGTAAAAACAAGGTGAATGTACTCTAAAAAATGGAAAAACTGAGAAGATGAAGGTGGGTGGAGATGGTGATGATGGTGAAGATGAAGAAGAAGGAAAATTCAGAAACTGAACTGAAAATGATGATTTTTTTACCTTCCAACGTCGCTCCTCTACGTCTTACCGTCACACGCTCGTCCTCCAAGCTCTCTCCCCGGCAACGGCGCCAAATTTGGTGTCACTCTAGCACAATGGTGAGTACCAACGTGAGGAGATACACCTCATAAATGTCAATCCGTGGAGACGTGAGGACCGGTATGAAGACCGCGAGCAAGTGATGGCACAAGTGCGTGAGTGAAAGCACACAAGCATGCACACACATACACACACACGTGCACAAGGTAAGAGCAAAGAGTGGAACAATGGAAAGCTTCGATTACCAAAGAGCTCTCTTACAAAACTGAAATCTACAACAAGCTAACCCCAAAAATGAGCTCTCCAGCCCTTTTTATAGTTTTTGAGTGGTTTTCGCCCTGTCCAGACCTAGTGTCCGGCCTAGTTAAAAAATAGGTTCCAGGGCTTATTTGGGGGCTCAAACGGAGTCTAAAAATCATGAAAATTGGTAGGATGGTAGTTCTAATACTCCTCAAGCTCGAGGACTCCTCGGCTTGAACAAAATGGAGTTACAAAAATGGAAAATGGTATTTACAATGGTTTTTAGTGATAAAAATCACTATTTTTGTAGGAATTTCTTCTGAAAATTTGACAGGTGCTTCTTGGAGCTCCCTACTTGCTCCTTCTTCTTGTGTGTCCACTTCCTTGATGCACTTCCATTCTTTGTCCTTGATCTTGAGCTTCAACACACATATACATGATATAATCATATGTGGTGGCACTTTTCAGATAGGGATTTACTTATAGCTCTCGCTTCACTCATTCTCATACTACTTATCATGGATTTATATAGAGCTCTTCCAGCCATCAACTTTTCTTAGTGTAGCGATCTCCTTCTTCACTCTTATGTGTACTTCTATTCATGCTTCCTCACTCACTCATACATCCAACACATAATACAATAATTATATTATTGATTCTTGATAATAATATAAGCATCTTGAAATAATGTAGTATTGTCTTGTTTCATTTAAAGTTTTTGATTTCCTTGATATCTCACTACGTTGTGACCCATATATCAACATTAACACTATCCTCTCTAGAAACTTTTGTATGGTTTCTAGGGTGAATAGGTCAAAATCGTGCATACCATATACTACACCCATTGGTCATTTTTCATTTTTTAGTCTCAAAAGACAACCTACTCCTAAATGAGTATTTTGTTTCTTGAATACTACCTCAAAGTAAACTAGTATCAACAATAGCAATTATATGACAAGCCTACCCATGTTGCGAGGTGTGTTTACTAAATGCAATTTAACGGTCATATACAAAGAACTTGGAGTTAATGCCGAAAAATTAGTTCTTGGACTTCTTAATGACAAAGAACATGACTAGGCCTTTTCTTCCCTTTCTTGTATTGTTTCTCATAGCAACAATCAACCATATGCTAGCATAGGAAATAGGGAGATCCCACATTTCCCTTTTAATATTTTGTAAAAGTACATATTGAATCACATACTTGGATGCATCTACATGCACATGGGAGAGCTCGTTCCATTCTACTTAGTTTACTAAATATATTTTTGCACTCTCTCATTTGATTTAAATTGTATAATCAATCCATATAAAAGCTTGATGATGATAGAAACATAAGATTAAGCCTTCTATAGTAGCCAAAATATCCCATGAACGCTTAAATCTCCTTGATTTCCTTAGGTCAAGGTCAATGTGGGATCATTATGATTTTATCTGTCTTAGTGGAAATCCCATTCTTGGAGACAATGTACCAATAATGGTGACTCGCCTCACCAAAAGATGCATTTATCAAGTCTCATCTATATTTGATTAATACAAAGTTTTTAGAAGACCTTTTGTAACTATAGAATGTGAAAGGATCACTATTTTAAATACGCAAGTAATTTACATGTATCTCCATTCTTCTCCTCAAAAACTCTTCAAAGACATGACACATGAAATAGTGGAAATTATTGGGGAACTTTTTAGACTTATAGAAGCACTAAATGCCTTTGGAGGTTCTTTTTTGACTCATGGCTTCTTCGAGGTTAATGTGCATATGAGTTCTTGGACTAGAGCTTGATATTACTCAGTATATTTACAATCGCTGTGGATGTTCTTGCGCATGATATTAGAGAATATTAGTTGTCAAGTGATTTAACATGTATGATGGCATTGAGGTATTCACCCGACTTTATGCTATCCCTTCATGAATTTAATCATTTTTTTCTAGTGGTTGTATACTCATATTGTCTTCACCTTATGATTAATGCCACTTGGATATGACTTTACTATCAAAAACTATTTGGCTCTTGGTTGGTACTTTCATCTTCTTGTTTTCTTGTAAATGCATGATCTAAGTTGGAGCATCAATACAAAGATTATTTGTAACCTTCATAGGGTTAATATTTTGACATAGGTTCAATAATTTATTCTTGTAATTTTCATTGTCATTGGAATTAGTGTATGGTCATTCTTAGTTATGGCTTTATGGTTCCACGATCCATTGTATAAGGGAGAGCTTACCACAATTTTGGAATATTATTACATTAAGAAGTGTTCCAGTGTATCCTTGATGCTAATATGTTATGTTTGGATATTTTTTTTTCTCTAGATTGCATGTACTTGGTCACACATGACTCTTGATCGCTTGGACCGATTTGTGAGATTCATTCTTGAGTGGTTCTTTTGCATTGATATAAACATGAAATTTTTTGTTCTTCTTGTAAACAAGGTCTATTGTTCTTCTCTACCTCGTAAATGAATATTGTTGATATCTATCTACCTTTTCTTTCATCTTTTCTCAATAAGTTTGATTATGATTCATGGCTTTTGTTTAGGGGGTTTTGCATCTTCTATTATAAGAAACATGTTAGTGGAAATATTTCGATAAACCAATTTTATATTTGTGTGAGTCCATAAAGGTCTCTCAATATTCTTTAAATAAATGAAACAGTCAATCTTCTTTACTTTTATACTTAAAGTTGTGCATTCGAGCATTCCTTTTGAAACAGAAATGTACAAACATTCTTTCTTTTAAGTGCATGAAGTAAAAAACATTACCTATGGAGGGATGCAAGTAACTTGATGTTATTTCAAAACATCTATGCTTGCCTAATATCTTTCACTATAATTGAATCATGAATCTAACCATAACTAATGAGAATTATCGCAAGCACATGTTGAAATTCAACACAAACTTAAAAATACATAGCTCGTCTATGAGGTATGTCCTTCCTTTGCCTTTGAGAAGATCCATCCTTGATCCTTGATTCTTCCAAAAGTAGCTTGAAAATGCTCGGAAGTCCTTGCATCATGATGCTCCAAGATTCATATGTGCAATACTCTTGTTTTCCCCTTTTTTCTTCATTTTTCTCCTTAGGTACGGTTTTGCCTAACTCATCTTCGATGGATCCTTTCCAACATATGATTATGTCCATGTATTGTGCTTCAAAAAGAGAAGGAGAGAAAGAAAACAACTTGATAACTCCTCTCCTTAGCATGGCTAGCAAGCTTGGGATACTCTGAAGCGAACTTGAGCATGAAAAGAAAAAGGGAAAGAAGAGAATTGGTATTCAATGGCTATAAAAGATTGTCTATTCGAAGAGAGCATTAAAGAAAAAGCTCCAGATCGCTGCCATTTTAATCTCCTAATGTGGGCTCATTGGGATTCAAGGAATTCCCAGATATGAGGTACTTTGATTGAAAAGAGTTCATATAAGTCACTATATAGTTGGTGTGTAATTTGAAGAGATAGAGATCTTAATACTTTTAGCGTTTCCTAAGGATGTGATGTTGCTTGTTCTTATCTCAAATAATATTTTAGAGAGCCCTTAGCTAGAAATCTTCCACATGGCTTCTTTGAGAGCCATCTTTTCCTAAGATCATAATATTATCCCTTATGCCAAGAGGTAACTCGATAGTTAAGCCTATATATTGTGCATCCACATATTTGATAGCCATAATTGCCTTGGTACTCTCTCTGCCCATGTGTTCCTACACAATGCACACTAGTCAATGTGAATTGTCCATATGGAACCCCTTGGGGGTGGGAGGAGGGGGGGTCATACCTCCTAATGCATCCTTAAAAAGACCTTTTTCTAATATGCACTTTGTGGAAGTACGAAGTCCATACCATCAAAAGAAGAGGGCAAATTCCGAGAATGGAAGGATGAAAATATTTCAACATGTCAAACCAACTTACAAACAAATGAAAAGAAATCTAAATTTATTTCATGACATGAACAAGTTGAATCACCAAGGGGTCTCCATGGAAGCTTTCCTAGAGCTATGGTACTAATGTGAAGAACTAGGGAATTCAAAAAGGCACGTAAAAAGGAGAACATATCTACACCTAGAAACAAGCTTGTGATGCGATTCACTTGAACACTTAAAAACTTCCCTTCAGAAAGACAACAGAACCCCCTTTGATGCAAACAACACAATGCTCTTTTGAGCATGACTAAGAGGTCTCCCAATGGGAACCAAGTGTGATGAGTTATCATATCACGAAAAACTCCCTTTTGGACACATCATGCAACGGACATACCAGTTCCACAAAAAGGTGAGCAAAGCCCACTCGTAACAATGGAACTAAGGAGAAAGACCCTCACCATGACAAGATTTGTCTCATGATAATCCGAATGGTCTCCTAACCTATATATGCACATGTTCTCTATTCAACAATTATAGCAACACCCCATATGCATCCCAATGGATACCTCAAGATGAAGGCAATACACATATCTTGGGAGATACCATATACAAGGTATCTCAAATATAGACCTGTAACCTAGGCCTAGCCCATGTGGGCCTCATACCAGTCTATCAATGGACACTTCATACATAAGGTCCTCCATCCTCCATAAATTAAGGAATCCGGCATACAAGGGTCAATTTGCACCAAGTAATGATGGGGCATAATTGTCGGCATATTCCCATCCTAGTCCATGCCTACCTTGACCTATCTGAGAAGTAGTCAAATATACTCAAATATCTTCCTACCATCTTTCTCTCAATTGAACGTTCTTGTACGTGCCCGAGATCCATCACTATCAAGTCACAAACTAACCTCGACTAATACATGATCCCAAAGATAGCAATTATATAGCAATCCCCTGCAAGAGAAAGCTACACATTGTTGAGATCTCTATGGAATCAAAGAGAGCACACCTCATAAATCCAAGGATAACAATCATTCTCAAGTAGCACCATCTTTTAGATATCTCACAAGTCCACCTCGACATATCTACCAACAAAGACTAGACCAACATAGGTATAGGTGATGATTATTTTCCATACATGTGCAATAGCCAGAATCATCTAGACTCGAATGCACATATTTGTGTGGACCCAAGGCATCTATCCAACAGAAAGCTCATGATCTGCTATAAAAAAATAGATCATATGCCACTTCGGTGTCAAAATTAAAAAATGTGTAAGTGACGCAATGAATCTAATCATATCAAGTGGATGCATCTCTCCCAAGCGACTTGTTAAGGAAATGAACTCCTCAACCTCATAACAAATATCATTATGTGACTCATAAAGCCATAATCTTCATCACTATGTAAATATCATCGATGGATCCTCTATCACACAATAGATCCCATTGATGTCATGGACAAAGGGAACCATCCTAAACCTCAAATTCCATGTGACTTCTATATCTCATGATTCATTCAAAATTTGGAGAAAACAATGCTTTGATTGCGTCCAAAACATGTGAAAACCCTAAGATCGGTTGTCTTCTTGCTTGATTCTAACATCCAGAGATCATGTTTCGAATTGATGACATCATCTATAATATTATCAATTGTAATCGCCTTTCATGAACCGCCCTTGAAAACCTATTGAAGGAGGGTTTGGCCACATACATACTCAGTCTTGCCAATATCAATCTTGGGAGCTCAAGGAGTTTTGATCACCAAGTACTTTCAAAGTCTCAGCTCCAATTCTTGTCTTGTTCCTTGTTCTCATCCTGTTTAGTCTAGTTCTTGGACATCTAGCCTTGTCTTCTTGTAATCTTGTAGTACGAGATCTTATCTAGTTATTTCTTGTATCTAGTTCATCTCCCTGAAGGGAGTTCTTGTAATCAAGGGATCGTGCTTCATACCTATGATCCCAGGTTGTGGGATCTCTTGCATCATCTCTAGTTACGTTATCTATACCTATCAGTCCCAGGTTGTGGGAATACTTGTATCAGTTATTTATTATTGTATTATTTTCCTACATGGATAATCTTGTAATTCTGAAATCTTGTCTAGTCTAGTCACAGGGTACAATCTAGAGCTCCCCTGATATTTGTGCTAGCTTCTATCCAAGACCAGGCATCATGGAGAATGCCTATGAACAAATTGTGGCATCACTTCAAAGTCTCCAATAATAAATCTAGGACCTAACTCATAGACAGACACAAGTCGAGATGGAACATCCGGTGCATGTAGGCGCACTCCTCCAAGAATTACAAGAACGGATCGGGAATCTTCAAGCAAATCAAGGAAGTATTGAAGTGAATCAACGGCCTAGCTCATGCTTCATGAAGGAACCCAAGATTCGCACGCCAGAAAAGTTCGACGGTGATCGTATGAAGTTCCACGGATTTCTTCAAAAAGTTAAATTATACATCCGAATTCAACGTGATAGATACCCTGACAAGACATCTAAGGTCGGCTTTATTGGAACCTTGCTCTGTAGCCAAGCATTATCATGGTTCACCCCAATCTTGGAGAAGAACAGGGCAGTACTTCAAGGCTATGAGGGTTTTCTTCTAGAACTCACCGCCACATTTGGAAATGCAAACATAAGTCAAGTGGCAGAAAAAAAAACTTCAAAACCTACATCAAGGTAACTACCTTGCCTCTACCTATGCATCAAAATTTAGGAGATTGATATGTGATCTCACTTGGCAAAAAGACTATTTCATAAGCCAATTTCGATGGGGTTTAAGAGATGATGTGAAGGACCTTCTGCACATGATGCCAAAGGTTAAGACATTGAATGAATACATCACCCAAGCTATTCAATGTGATAACCGCCTTCTTGAAAGGAAATAAGAAAAATTGCCAACAGAAATCCTTCCAACCCACTCCTAGAGATGATTCTATGCCCGAACCTATGCAGATATATGTAACTAGGTTCCAACCTCTAACACCACAAGAGAAACATAAGAGGAGAGATAACAAATTATGCCTCTATTATGGAAACCCTAGACATATTGCAGTTAATTTTCCCAACAAGAGAACAAACTCCAAAGTCGCAGCCACCCTTGTAGAGCAAGAAAACGAGGAAGATTTGTAAAAGAGACCATATAGCCGGACCATGATATAAGAAAGGGTCTCATATTTCTAGCTACACCTATAGAAACATGTCTTGCCCCTATTAAGTCAATCATGCCTAAGAAGACCCTTTGCTTACAGCCCTAGTAGATTCAGGAGCCTCCTCATGTTTCATCGATGAAGGATTAGTTAAGAAACATGGAATTTCAGTACTTGAGAAGAACAAACCAATAGTAGCTACAGTAGTAGATGGACAACCTCTAGCATCTGGGAATATAACGATGGAAACCACATCATTAAGAGTACACCTTGGTGACCATGATTCCCACATGTTTCTACATAATATCAAGTCCATTAAATATGGTTATTATTGGAATGCCCTAGTTAAAGAAACATAATCCAGATATTAATTGGGAAAAGAATAAAATCACCCGTCGAGATATCCAGAAGAACCAGACATATGTTGAAGCCAAAGGCTTCATACATGCAGTAAGGAAGTAGCCGACATATTTGATCTATGCCATACCAACTCAAGAGCCCAAAAAAGATGATTCAATGAAGCTACCCAACCAATATCAAGGTTTGAAGATGTTTTTGAAAAGAAGAATGCATATATCCTCCCAAAGCATAGATCTTATGATTGTGCCATAGAACTTCAAGAGGGATCACAACCACCCTTTGGACCAATCTATAGACTATCCCTAGAGAAACTTACAAAATTATGCAAGAATATTGATGAGAATCTAGCCAAGGGGTTTATCAAACACTCAAAGTCTCCTATAGGAGCCCCTATCCTATTTGTAAAGAAGGACAAGACTCTATGAATGTGCGTAGACTATCGTGGGCTGAATAAAGTCACAATAAAGAACAGATAACCTCTACCACTTATCATTAGGGCGAAAAATGACCAAAAAGGGGTTGTTTGCTAATGAGAGATTAAGGAAATTGACAAATAGAGTCTTTCTACGTGTACAAGAATATAACATTGCTATCTCTTTTAACCGTATGAAGAAATTCTATTTTTAATACGATATTCTTTTAAAGCGCCACTAAAGTGATAAAGAGTTTCGTATTAAGTGTACAATTTTTTGGTTTGATGCAATAAAAGATATTTCGGCACACTACACAAAGCATATTCTCAAATTTCCAAGAAGGAATTGATTTTTGAAGATACGAAATATTTTTTAGTTCAAAAAATTTCATGATCATTCAGCGACAGGGTTTACATCAAATCAAAAGTTTCCACGTGTACAAAACCTTTTTCTCTATAAATACTATCAAAATTTGTGAACGTCAGTTTCTCTCTTTGAACATTCTTCTTCTTCTAAGTTCAAATGGCTTCTTCTTCTCGTCATCCTTCCAATCGTGTAACCTCATGTGAGGTTTACAACAGAAGAGGGGATTCTTTGTGGAAACCTCTTTCTGTGAAAGTAAATGAATGGATAACTATGCTTCCTAGCTACAGAGGTGCCCATAAAGTCAAGCGTGCAAAAAGAGACAACACAAGAAACCACTAGAAGGGACGTATTCTCAGTTTCAAATTGAAGAGATGCGATTGGTTTGCACGAGTACAACATGTGTACACTGCAAAGGATCTTGTTCTAGAAAATCATCTTCACTTCCCTTCGTACTGTAAGTGAAGCTTTACAATGCTCTTCTATCATTCCAGTTGTTTTTGTATAATAAAACATATGTTTTTGTACTGCAGATACCTTTGCTTCCAATATTGTGGAATGGCTACCTGTTGAATGTTCAACAGGAACATTCAGAGTTCTTCATAAGGAATATGCAGAACTCATGTATGCAGACAAATCTGTTCAATTTTTCAATAGCATAGAGTTACTTGTCCATTATGCAAATTATCAAGTGCCATCAAGGAGGAGTTCTTATGGAAATCTTGTTCATGTACCTGGTCCTTGCATCTCTTCATTAGATTGGGATGCTCCTAATCATTCAATAGTTTCAAGTTTTCTATGCAAAATTAAATTTGACATCCAAATGGCAATGTCAGCAGGCCGAATTTTGAGAAGGATAAAGATTCAATGGTTTTTGCCTATTCATGTCTTTGTAGCATGCTTTAAAAACATGTTATTACAGAAAACAAAAACAATGTGGTTGAATAGGAGAGTCTCTATTTCAGAGATTGATTATGTTTTAGGTAGGGAATGGGATAGCAAAGAAGTTCAAAAGCTAGGTGACATTATTTTATGTAAAGTTAGTCCCAATTCTCTTTCAATCTCATATCAGATATGTCGAAAATCTCTGTTTCTAGGATATGACTATAGAAGGTGGAAAAAAATCTTGGAGTTTGGATAGCCTTGGACTCAGAGGAGAGCTGTCCAGAATTTGAGTTAGAAGTATTGATTCATCCAGATTTTCAATCAAGGAAAATAATTGTCACTACAAATTGGAATTTCAAAAATGTAAGGGAGCTCCTAGAATACCTTGATGGGGTATCATCACAGTGTAGATTCTCAATTGATGATGCAATACTTAACATTAGATCAGAGAAATCATTATCTTGCATAAGTTGCCTGCCACCAAGGGTGATTAAGTTCCAACCCTTAAGATTGTAACAAGTTAACCCTGACATTCTTACATAATGTATCTTCCTCTAATAGAAGCTTCTATTGATACTTCCATTGAATTTTCTTTGCAGGATGGTGACAAAGAATGTGTGTTAAATTATGAATCTTAAATGTCTATATTCATATTTGCATTCTTTAATTTACTTTCAAGATTTTGATGAGGTTCTTATTGTACAATGATAAGAATATAAACCAAGACATTCTTAGATATTTTTTAGGTCCTTTATTTCATATTTCCATTGATTTTTATTTGCAGGAGTGAATTGATGACTTCAATTATTCCCCTTCATCTAAACTCATATTGGCATTTTTTTGTTTAATCTTAACATTCTGATGAGGTTCCAACTAAGAAAAAATTATACAAGAACTTGCATAAGTTAATTCTAGATGAACAAGAGATCTAGAATTCAATAACAATGGCCCCTGTCAATGAGTTGCATGTAAATATACTTTCTTAAATGAAACAAATATCTTTCCAAAATGAAGATGAATACTTACTTTTCAATATATGGGTAGATAACACATTCTACCTCTTCTGTAAAATTCTGTAGAAACAACTTGGCATCTCCATGTTTAAGCAAAAAACACTGTGTCACCAGAGGATCTAAAATAAATACTTTTCTTTGAACCGCTTCCTCACATTGTTGAAGAAGAATCCTACAAATCAAGAAATAAAAATTCAGTTAAGGAACTAGAAAATTAAGCAATACATGAGCACTTTATGGCCTCTAGATAATACCTGAGTGAAATGTTGACCACACTATCTGATATTTCAACATGAAACTCCCTCAACATTTTGTTGTTTTCAGGTCTAATGTCAAGAAACCATTCTTTCTGCCATGGCATTACAACATTAACTATTATCTGCCCATCTCCTTTCTTAAGGAGCTCTTTATTTGCTTTCTGTAACTTTTGTATCTGGTTTAAGATGACACTTTCCTCTGTAAATAATCCTTGGTTTTTCCTCTCCTCCTAATTATTTGCTACAATTCTAGTTTCATGATCATGAGTGACTTGAGGGTTGATCTCTTCAATGACAACTATTTTTTTGGGTGCTCGGGTTGGAGGTATATTTAAAATATCGAAGAATGTTTTATCATGGTGATCAATAGGAACCAAAGATTTATCAAATTTCTATCTTATTCTTGAAACAATAACATAATCCTTCCCCATTAGTGTTACCCTATGAGAATGAGCAACACATAAATATGCATCATTCATAAAATCAATAGCAAAGTCCTCTGCAGCTTCTTGGAGGCATAGCAGTGCTTGAGTTTGCCACCTCACATTGATAAAGGATGAGGTCTTCATTAAAGAATAGAGGTTGCCTGTGATATGCTTGACAACTCTCATAAATGGAAGTCTAGGGATCAACAATCCCACAGACCTTTTTGAGCTCTTCTAATTTCCCTCAAGGACTTTACATGGTACTTGACCCTTTTCCTTGAAGGCTTGTCTGATACATTGCCTTGAACCTTCTGGGGATTTTGCTCCTGGACATTTTGCTCCTGGGCATTTTGTTCCTAGGCATTTTGATCCTGACCCTCAGGGTACAACTTCCTTGTTGTCTTTTTGGTCCTAGCCATACTCTACACGAAATGAGAGTCTTTAGGCAAGGAATTAGGAAGGAAAGGAAACTTACTCTCAAAAATTTTGATCAAGGACTCTTTCCACTGTCAGATACACGACCGATCCAAGTGATAAGAGTCATTCGAAAATGCCCGGATGTCCCTTATCGCTTGCATCGGTCGTCCTTGAATTCATCATCAAATATCAATCAATACTAGTTCAAACATATCTTACAATGCAAAATACTCAAATATCACTAAGAAAAACATAATTTGCAAGCTATGATCAACGACTCTTTCCACTATTAGAGACACAACCGATCCAAGCGATAAGAGTCATCCGGAAATGCCCGGATGTCCCTTATCACTTGCATCGGTCGTCCATGAATTCATCATCAAATATCAATAAATACAAGTTCAAATATAGCTTACAATGCATAATACTCAAGCATCACTAAGAAAAACATAATTTGCAAGCTATGATCAAGGACTCGATGCCATTTAAGAAACATGACCAATCCAAGTGATTAGGGTTATCCACAAATCTCGGATGTACCCTCATTGCTTGGATCGGCCGTGTCCATATTACCTAACGTAGAGAGCGCTCTCTACAGAAAATGTGAAGAAGCAACTTAAAAACTTGGTGGCAATGGAACCTCGACGCTTGGAAAGTGTTGACAAAAAAAATGAAAGAAATGAATAGGGAAGCTTAAATAGGTCCCAGAACTAAGTTGACTGTTGGTGCCACATGGCACGCCACAATTGGTCCATGTCATATAGCCATTGCAAATTCCAACATCTTTTGCCATGTGGCATGATTTGATTGGTCCATATCATCTATCCGTTGAATCACCCAACATACCTTTGCCACATGGCACTCACTGATTGGTCCACATCATTCGATCGTTACTTCCTCCCTCCTTGCCTATAAATATCTCATCAAGGAGGAAGATGAGGTCAAGGTATGTTGTTTAATATATTCTTATGAATTTAAGGTTTTGTCCAAGATCTCCATCTTTAGTGAGAAATCGACCACGACCGATGCAAGCGATAAGGCCCATCATATATTTTTCGTTTGGCCTTATCGCTTGCATCGGTCGTCTTTGGACTTGAAAAGGAAGATGAGGTCAAGGTATGTAGTAAAATATATTCTCATGATTTTTAGGCTAAGGAGATGAGATATGACCATCGGTTTTCTCCAAGGTCTCCATTTAGACTGTGGGAAATCGATCACGACCGATGCAAGCGATAAGGCCCTTCGGATATTTTCCGTTGGGCCTTATCGCTTGCATCGATCGTGTTTGGACTTGAGGAAGATGACATCAAGGTATACGGTTAATTATATTCTCAAGAATTTTAGGCTAAGGACATGAGATGGGACCGATGCAATATCTCTAGCTTGTATCGGATTTGTCCAAGATCTCCATTAGAAGTGTCAGAAATCAATCACGACCGATGCAAGCGATAAATCCCATCAAATATTTTCCATTGGGCCTTATCGCTTGTATCGATCGTGTCTAGGAGTTGCATGCAGCATTGATAATAGATACTGGCTTTGTAAGAATTCACCTCATTCAGCAAATATAACATGTTTCTAGGTAGTTTGCAAAGAGATATTGATGACGACCGATGCAAGCGATAACGACCATCTGAATTTCTCTAAAGACCCTAATCGCTTGCATCAATCATGTCTCTTGCTTTATGTCTAATTGTTTCAAGTTACTTTTTATGACTCCTAAAGTGTGCTTGCACTTCATCTGTCCTTGTTTTTCATTTTTACCACAGTTAACTATATTGGATGAAGACAATTACCTTGGTAGGGGCAAGGGAACAAGAAAAGCCATAGAAGAGAAAGGAAACGCAAAGGTGGATATTCACTCTATTATCCACTATCTTCCAAACTTGAACCCAGACACTTTTTGTGTTATTCACAAGCACTATAGTGAGGAGCCAGACTTTGCATTGTTCTCCTTGAAGACTCTATCAAAATACATGGGTTTTACTCCAATACCCTTTAACGCTTTCAGAGTTTTGTTGCCTGAAAGAGCAGCTCCATTCAGAATTTTTGGATATGCCCCAGGACTCAATGCTTCAAGGGCAGGGTACTTTCTTTGTTATTCAAGCCATGCAATGGCTACAGGGGTGTCATATTTAAAAAGCATTGCTGGATACAGGAGAAAAGAGTTCCTTAGATACAGAGGTGATTTGCCAAAGCCAAGCTCTTTAAAGAGGCTCAAGGAATGACTTCATTTTTTCAAATTCTATTTCTCAACAAATATACATATACAGAAATTGCCCAATGTGATATAAGACATTGCAAATTTTTTTGGTGTAATTGATCCATGGCCTAATATTAATTGTTATTGATCCATGATCTGTTCTCTGGTCAAAGTCATCTGATGGTAATAGACATATTTCTTTTCAAAGCTTAATACATCATGAAATGTACATACATGAAATCTTTATTTCTCAAAGAAAAAAAAGACATTGCAAATATTAAAGCTCTGTTTGAAATGTAGTCTTTTTCATTTTGTGATATTGACATGATGATTTTGTCTGGTGATAGTCATATTCTTTTATATTTGGCATGAGGTCCTTTGTAATTGTCTTCTAAAGAACCAATCAAAAAGATCTCTGAAGGCATTGCTCTTTGTTACTCCTCCTCCTTTCCTTGTACACCTAAAGAAGCTTGTCCTTGCTTGGTAATGAGATTTTTCCATGCCTTGGGTGTCCCACATGGCAAGTGGTTCTTTTTCTGCAAAGAATACACCATGCACAAGAAGAATATGTTAGAAGAGCAGAAGAATCTCATTAGATCTTTATTTCAATTAAAAATAAATAAATTGAATAAAATATCTTTGGAACTCACCAAGTAGTATGTTATGTCTTTGGCACCCCATGCCACTATGATGGTTTCTATAAGCTCTGTGGTCACCTTTCTGAAATCTGTCACATAACTTTTTGATGTTACCTGCTACCTCATGATCTTAAAAAGATTATCTAGTTTGACCCACACCTCCATTCTCTTTTTTGTTATTTCTGATTTGCTTCTTACATTGGTCGTGACCTCACAAATTTTTTTCCAACAATTCCACATGGCATTTAGTTGCTTGTCATCATGGTTGCTGAAGAATATCCTTGCTTTTGCACCTCCCATTGAGACATCCTGTGGTACATCACCTGTATTTTGTGAAAGCTTTGGATCTTTTCTTAGAGGAACATCACAACCATGAAATCCCATTTTTGAAAGAAGACATTCACATTTATTTATGCACTCATCTGCAAGAGTTGTAGGCTTGATAGAATATGCATAATCCAAGTGAAGATGGACCAACTTGTCAATCATTCTTTACTCTGCATGTAGCGTACATATGTGTACATTTGTCAATGCTATTGGAAGTATGGGATCCTAAATCATTGAAGAAGATGAGTAGTTATGAAGAATAACATTTTGTCTAGAAGGAGCCTCTTCAACCTCAACTCTAGCGATCCATCCATTTGTGCCTAGGCTTTGCATGTAGTACAAGCAAGGGTACTTAGAATTTGCTCCCCCACTTATACCAAACATGCATTTGAGTGTCTTTAGGTCTCCACTCAAATGCCACTCAACTTGAAAGTTCCCGTAGTCTTTGACATTCAACAATTCTCCTGCATGATGCCTTTGGATAACATTTGGAATGTTTGTCTTTGAGAATAACCATTTAAGTGTTTTATGGCTCTCAGATGGAACTTGAGCATAGCCAACCCACCATAACTCCATTTCTGATTGTACTTTGAGAGACGGAGTATCCATTTTCCATTCATGTTGTTTTATATTATGGAACTGAACCATGTATGCTTGAAGCTTTATAATATCTATCCATATGTTGTTAAATGCATTGTAAGTGAAATGTAACTTTTGTTTTCCTACTTCGTAAGGCATGTTACCGTGAATATGATTATATTCACCAAATACTGATGTGATCTTTTTATTCAAGCAGAGCCGAAACTTTCCTACATGATGGAGTCTAGGCAATCCAAAACTTCTAACTTTGTTAAATTTTAAAAATTCACACCAAACTTTTGAAATTGCTCTATAACCTTTCCTACTCACTCCGACGCTATCACAAATCTTCTTAATTTGAGATGGTTCTAGTAACAGATTCATATCTGTCATGAGTTTTTGGAAAACAAACCCTTTCAAGCATGTATTTTTATTCAGTTTCAATATTCTTAAAACATCATTTTGACTCAAAATTTCATTATAGAAATGTACGCGCTCAAGACTTCTCGACATAGTGAAACCTAGCACATTTGTCACATGATCTCTAACAATTTTCATTCTTTTCTTTTTCTTGCCAGATTTTTCAGTCAAATCTAAAAAAGGTTTTACTCGTTTTGACTGCATTCTCAAACCTATAGGAGTTTCTTTCATTTTTTTAAAAGACTCAAAGTGAGAAGAAAAAGTGGATAATTTGCTTTCTAGCTCCCTTATATGTAAATCCTTCTGATGTAGTGTGTTTTGTAGATAGTTTATGTATTGTACATAATTCCTTGAAATATCCCAGAGCCTTGAACAATAGCCTCGTAAACCATCCTCACCATCTCCTACAAATCTAATCAGATCATGAAGATTATGAACAGGGGGATACCTTCTAGTTTGTGGATCAATTGGATAAACAGATCCATCTATCCATATGTCGATATGTTTCTTGCCTTCCTTTCGCAATCCATCCACTTCAGGAGGATGAAGAGCCCTTTGGAATACTTTTCTTGTCGTCGCATACTCTTGACTAACTGCAATGTTGATATGGAACTTTTCACAATGACTTCGATTGTTTGAAAGCTCAGCGAGAGTATTTGGGTTAATGTTCTCCATGGTCTGCTATGGAAAGTGATCGGCAAGTGTCTAAAATGACGTGAAAGAGAGAAACAGGCCTGCTATGAAAAGTAGAGTAAAAAAGCTCAAAATGTCATCAGCACACATTATAATTTTGATCAGCGCTGGATGAGCACAAACTTCGAGGCATAAGATATCACACAAAATTTTCATGATTATCATACGTGTTTCTCTCTCTTCAAAATTTGCATAAGATACGTTTTAAATGAACTTACACGGAAATTCTTAAAGGATTTGACAACTTTAATCAAGATTAAGCAGAACTAATTGAAATCCTTACACAGTCGTTTTTCGCCCTAATGATCAAAGCTCTTGGAACGCCTTGGAAAAGCAAAGTTCTTCACAAAGATTGACCTTCAAGGAGCTTACACTCTTGTTAAGATCAAAGAAGAAGACGAATGGAAGACAGCATTTCAAACAAGGTATGTGCATTTTGAATATGTAGTTATGCCATTTGGTCCAGCTATCTTTCAACGTATGATGAATGATATCTTTCGAGAATATTTAGATGAGTTTGTGGTAATATATCTCAATGATTGAAAAGATCAAAAGGACTTAGTTCTTCCAACTATTGAAATTCACATTCACCACTGCTCAAATTCTAGTTCGTCTTGATTCTAGCAAGCCCTTCTTCATAGAGACAGATGCATCAAACTTCGCCCTTGAGGCCATTTTATCCCAATATGGAGATGGATACCTGCATCCAGTTGCATATCATTCAAGGAAATTTTCCCCTTCATAAATTGATTATGAAATCCATGATAAAGAACATCTTGCCATAGAGGACGCGTTTGATACCTAGCGTCACCATCTAGAAGGAGCAACTCATAAAGTTATTGTGTATACAAATCACAAGAACTTAGAGTATTTTATGATCACCTGAATCCTCAATAGAAAGCAATCTCGATAGAGTAACTTTTTATCTAGGTTCTAATTAGTCATTACATATTGTCCAGGACGCCAGCAATGTCAAGCAATGTCAATCAAATGCCTTGTTAAGAAGATCTTACATTGCAAAGAAAGGTGAATAGGTCTTTGATCAACAAGAGAGTGTATTACTCAAGCCCAAGCATCTCCAATTAGCAGCTATCTCTTCAAGCCATCATGAACATTCAACCTTGAATCATTTGATATGTGACACTCTACCACAAAATGAATTGTTTTGTAACGTTCAGTAGAAAACTCAAGAAGGAAAAGTCCAAGAACCTATTGTATTTCTATCCAAGAAAGCAGAGCACCAAGTACTTCAACAACATCATGATAACCTTGCAGCAAGACATTTTGGAGCGAATAAAACAATAGAACAGATATCAAGGGATTTTTGGTGGCCTCAAATGTGGAAGGAATTCAAAGAATATATCCGAACCTGTGAAACTTTTAATAGATCTAAGATACCATGACATAAACCTCATGGCCTCTTGCAACCTTTACCTTTTCTAGAAAGGCCATGGGCTTCATTATCTATGGATTTCATCATACATCTACCAAAGTCACATACGTATGATGACATTCTTGTTGTAGTGGATAAATTTACAAAGATGGCACCAAGGTAGGATCAAAACTCAAACCGTATAGTTTTTTGTATGTATGCTATGTATAGTACGTACCAAACTATATCGTACATGTTCAATGTGTTTTTAAATTAATGTAACATTTTCATATTTTTTCCCTCGATTCAAGCATGGCCCAACTCTTATTTGTCATAATTCATTGTTTAATGTTGATATTAGTGTTTAGATAACTTGATTCTTGAATATGCAACATAAAATATATGTATATTTTTATCATTTATGACTTGTCCAATTATGGGACAACGTATCAAACCTCAAGGTTCGGTTCGGATCTCAAACCATATGCGAACCGTACGTACAAAACCTAACATACCGTTCCATCTTGGATGGCACACTTCATTCCAACTACCAAGGCAATCATAGGTGCAGCCATTGCTAGACTTTTTCTTAGATACATCTTTCGGCTTCATGGATTGTTTAATGATATTGTTGGTGATCTTTGCACTAATACAAAGGCACCCAATACCCTCTAACACCTACCACAAAGTATATTCAGCAGAAACATGTTCAAAGGTCCCAATCTAGGGGGTCTCACAACAAATACACCCTATGATCCTCCTTGGGGGAATCCTCTCATAACCTATTGCCTATGGATGCAAAGATTGGTAGTCATACCACCTCATTAATCATCCACCCATTCCTCAACTTGTTTGTGCAGTGTCCTATGAGAGAGATATCAAACCCACCACAAAGGGGTATGAAAAGTGTACATATTTGGAAAGACCCACACTCTTGATCTAGGATTGGATCTCATCCATATCTTCAATTGTAGGTCTATCCATATGCCTTAGGACCGAAAAATAACCCCAAAGAATATTCCTCTCGTCCATGAGATATCAATCACTCATGTGACTCTTGGCCACGTCATATGGCATGAGGTAGAGGAATATCTACCCTACAGCCTTCATCCATAGGGAGGTGCTAAAAATCTCTTTCACCCCACCAAAACATGCATTGAATTATTGGAATTTTATAGCCCAGTGTTGACATTCAAGGATCACCCCAAAACATGAGTACCTATCCTTTTCCTCTCTCCCTCACATTAGAAGGGGTTTTTTCCTCTACCCAAAAATCACTATGGGCAGCCTATGAAGCTCTTAATCTTTTACAGGTTGTAATATGAGTCTTTCTATGGCCCATACTAATGAAAGGATGCTTAAACAAATAATGGATAAGACATATTGTAACCTACTCATAAAAGTATTGCTACATTTCAAGGGAAAAAAAACTTTAGAATTGATGGCCATATTGAAACTAATTAGATGGACATTCTTCTTGATATGTGCATTCATTTAATCATTTTCGAAAACCCAAGGAATATATTACAACAAGTATGAGCTTGATATAGCATTCTTTTTTCAATATTTCTTTTCATCTATGAAGTCCTTTATGATACATTGGATTAGTTTACATATGAAATCCATGGTGTTTCATATGGACTTAGTGTGGTACTTTCACTATATTTTCTCAAGACCACTAGAGCAAAATCCCTAGGTTAGATTGGATTCTTTAGAAGATAATGAGAATCGCAAGCGTGCATTAACTGATAGAAGGCAAGCCCACAGCTTGGGATCCTTGAAGGAAGAGAAGATTAGTCAATAAGATTCAAGAAGATCCCATGACAAAGGATCATAGTTATATACAAGGTATCTCTGGTTCACATGAAAATATGAACTATACGCTTAGAAGCTCCTTCAAAATTATACATCTCAACTCTAGAAAACAAGACCAGTGATGAAAAGAGTAAAGCCAAAGGGTTACAGTTGGTTGTACTCTACCCCATGGTGTGCTTGCTCAAACTCTACCCTATGGTGTGCTTGCACATGACTTCTTCCCCAAGCTTGATGCTCTACAATTCCTAAGGATATATGTTGGAAGGTCTGAAAAATATGGTGGAAAACTCCTTGATTCATTCCTTTTACAAGGAAATTTTCAAGAGCTAGCAATCACAGGCCAAGGTAGGATTGATTAGTGCTAAACATTATGCATGCAAAGGATCATAGTTATATACAAGGTATCTCTGGTTCGCATGAAAATATGAACTATACACTTAGAAGCTCCTTCAAGATTATACATCTCACCTCTAGAAAATAGGACCAGTGATGAAAAGAGTAAAGCCAAAGGGTTACAGTTGGTTGTACTCTACCCCATGGTGTGCTTGCACATGACTTCTTCCCCAAGCTTGATGCTCTACAATTCCTAAGGATATATGTTGGAAGGTTTGAAAGATATGGTGGAAAACTCCTCGATTCATTCCTTTTACAAGGACATTTTCAAGAGCTAGCAATCACATGCCAAGGTAGGATATATTAGTGCTAAACATTATGCATGCCTATGGATGCAAAGATTGGTAGTCATACCACCTCATTAATCATCCACCCATTCCTCAACTTGTTCGTGGAGTGTCCTATGAGAGAGATATCAAGCCCACCACAAAGGGGTATGAAAAGTGTACATATGTGGAAAGACCCACACTCTTGATCTAGGATTGGGTCTCATCCATATCTTCAATTGTAGGTCTATCCATATGCCTTAGGTTCGAAAAATATCCCCAAATAATATTCCTCTCGTCCATGAGATATCAATCACTCATGTGACTCTTGGCCACATCATATGGCATGAGGTAGAGGAATATATACCCTACAGCCTTCATCCATAGGGAGGTGCTAAAAATCTCTTTCACCCCACCAAAACATGCATTGAATTATTTGAATTTTATAGCCCAGTGTTGACATTCAAGGATCACCCCAAAACATGAGTACCTATCCTTTTCCTCTCTCCCTCACATTAGAAGGGGTTTTTTCCTCTACCCAAAAATCACTATGGGCAGCCTATGAAGCTCTTAATCTTTTACAGGTTGTAGTATGAGTATTTCTATGGCCCATACTGATGAAAGGATGCTTAAACAAATAATGGATAAGACATATTGTAACCTACTCATAAAAGTAGTGCTATATTTCAAGGGAAAAAAAAACTTTAGAATTGATGGCCATATTGAAACTAATTAGATGGACATTCTTCTTGATATGTGCATTCATTTAATCATTTTCAAAAACCCAAGGAATATATTACAACAAGTATGAGCTTGATATAGCATTCTTTTTTCAATATTTCTCTTCATCTATGAAGTCATTTATGATACATTGGATTAGTTTACATATGAAATCCATGGTGTTTCATATGGACTTAGTGTGGTACTTTCACTATATTTTCTCAAGACCACTAGAGCAAAATCCCTAGGTTAGATTGGATTCTTTAGAAGATAATGAGAATCGCAAGCATGCATTAATTGATAGAAGGCAAGCCCACAGCTTGGGATCCTTGAAGGAAGAGAAGATTAGTCAATAAGATTCAAGAAGATCCCATGACAAAGGATCATAGTTATATACAAGGTATCTCTGGTTCGCATGAAAATATGAACTATACGCTTAGAATCTCCTTCAAGATTATACATCTCAACTCTAGAAAACAAGACCAGCAAGTTCTTGTTCATAGAAGTCTTGTTTTTACCAAAAATTGCCAATGGCATTGAACGATGGCCTTAAATTCCATCATTTTATGATTGACCTTGGATACAGAGGCAATGTAGAAGGTTTCCCTACAGCTCTAGAATTCCTTGGGGCACTCAACCCCATTGATAAGAAGCACATTAACATCGTCAATGAGCATCTTGAGCACAACCTATTTCTAAAATTGGGTAAGAGAATCACATTTGATTTTCCCTCATTGAACATGGACATTCACCATGCACGTGAGACCATTGGTAACAATAAAATAAAAGAGAGGGAAAAGCAAGAAACCTTGACTGATAGAACATTTAAGATCTAGAGAAGAGTACAATTAATCCTAGTTGAGTTCTTCCCCCACAACGTAAAAACCACTTTAGTGGACTAAGAACCCACGACTAAATCCTTGAGGGATTGAAGAATGAAATCCCAATCTAATATGTCAAAGGATTGATCAACTTAAATATTCAGAATTTAAGGTTTGGATTGGCTTATGTGGCTAATTCCAACACTTACTTCATATCGATGCTGGCCTCTGAGATTGCCCACAATTGAAGGTGATTTGTAAATGGATTCACGCACGCTTTTGCAATGTCCTTCTATCCCACATGGAGCATGATTATTGGTCTCTACATAGTTCTTACTATCTTTCTTTACAATGAGTGAATCTTTAAAGATTGAATAACTTGTCAGTCAGGTCATAAGGACTCGGACTCTTCTCCTTAGGAAGGTACTCAATAAGGTCAACACGTTCACACCTAGAAGACAATTCATGGAGGCATTGAGAAAATTTAGGAGGGTCCATATCAATCCTAAGATGCAAGAGATAGGCCATGTGCTCTCCTTCTAGTAGTTAAAGGGGAGGAGATGTTGGGATTTTCTTTAACATGATTGATAAGAAAAATTGATGGTTCTCGTTCTCAATTGCACACTCGATCATCGCCTAGTTGTATATTTTTCTTGAGGACTTTGCCCATTTAGGAGGCGGCTTGAGTGAAATCGAAGATACAAAGGGTTTTGATAATGGAAGCTCCCAAGATGAGTATTCCATCAACAAAGAATGGAAGCTCCCAACAAAGTATTCCATCTCGTTGAGGTAGAGTTGGGAGGTATTGGGCGGAGTTCCGCACGTAGCTTCAAGATGCATTCTATCCGGCAGAAGTCTTATATTACGGCAGGAATGACTAAAGTTGCCACCCACAAAGAGACACTGCTGCCAATCAAACAATCAACACTGCTGCCAATCAAACAATCAACAGAAGATTGGAATAGAGTATATGTTGTTGGGTGTCTCTCTCTCTCTCTCTCTCTCTCTCTCTCTCTCTCTCTCTCTCTCTCATGCACACACGCACAAAGTAACGCAAACGCTCATCTGCACACGCAGACTTTCTACCTTCGTTGGGAGGAACAGACGAGCCGGCACTTCCAACCATTCAAATGGCCTATTTTTTACTATAATTACCTCTGCGTTAGCGTGAGTACTGAGGTTAACCATGGAAATAATGAGAATCAAGAACGCAGCCTTGCTGATTGAAGCCATGGGAATTGTGAAGAAGCTGCAAAGCTGTTGCGCACTACAAATAGAACGAGAGGAGTACGTTGCAAGGAGGGATTAGGACCGCTCTGGCAACGCACAGTCTCTCAATGTCAAGTTTATATTGGGTTGAACCTCGTGAATGAGGAGCTCATCTGAGCATCCGACGTCGAGAAAATCGCTGCAAATACACATAATTTCACGACAAACTCTCCACCAGTAGAAAAAATTTACTTTCCTCTTGATCTTTTTCAATAATTGGAAGAACTAAGTCCTCTTGATCGTTTTCAATAATTGGATGATCATGGTATGAGAGCTCTACGCAAGCATCCATGGAGACCCCTTGGTGATTCACCTTGTTCATGACATCAAATAAATTTAGATTTCTCCTCATTTCTTTGTAAGTGGTCTCACATGTAGATAAAGTGAAGGATGGCTATGTTTGTAGGTTGAAGAAAGCATTTTATGGTCTCAAGAAAGCCCCAATGGAGAACCTAGAGGAGGTTGTATACATGGACCAACCATCAGGGCTTGAAGATAAAGTCAAGGATTGCTATTTTTGTAGGTTGAAGAAAGCATTTTATGGTCTCAAGAAAGCCCCAAGGGCTTAGAATCAAAGACTTGTGGAATATCTAATCAGTAGTGGATACAATCAATGCAAGCAGATACATCATTGTTTTTCAAGAAGGAAGGTGAACTATCTCTCTACTTGTGTGTATATGTAGATGACGTAATCATTACAGGAAATCATGAAGAAGGTATCAAGGACATCAAAAGGAACCTTGGGAGGGATTTTAAATTCTCAGACCTTGGAGATCTAAGGTACTCTCTAGGTATTGAAGTAATATAAAAAGACAATGGCATTTGTCTTATGTACAGGGAGTACGTTTTGGATGTTTTGAAGAAGTGTGGACTTACACAATGTGAACCATTATGTAATCTTAGGGAGGTAAATATAAAATTGAATTCAATGGAAGGTAATGAAGTATAGGATCCACTTCTATATAGGTCTATGGTTGGATCATTAAACTATGCCACTATTACTAGATCAGCTCTAGCATATATAGTTGGTGCGTCTTCTCAATTCATGCATATAGCTAGAGTTTCACATTTACTTCCAACAAAGAGAGTACTCAGATGTCTCAAGGGTATACTCAATGAAGGTCTATTTTATCCATTTGAAGATGAATTGCATGTAAAATCCTATACAAATGTTGATTGGGCTAGATCCAAAGAGGATAGAAGAAGCACAAGTGGATATGTAGCAATGCTTGGCAAGAAAGTCATCTCTTCAATGGCAAAGAAGCAACCCAAATTGCCCTCTCATCCACTGAAGCTGAATATAGGCATTATCTCAAGTGACCTGTGAGCTTATGTGGCTCAAGAAGCTAACGTTTGAGTCAAACTTGTAGGTTAATCAATTTCCAATCTTATGTGACAATATGAGTAGTGTGTACCTATCTGCCAATCCAATCAGAGAGAAGGTACTTCCTAAAGAATTTCATGTGCAATATATAAGTACTAAGGACCAATGTACTGACGTGTTCATCAAAGCTCTCGACTCAATGAGTTATCAAAGTTCAAGAAAGGCAAATCCCAATTGAGTTTTACAAAAAATGGCTAGTACACGCACGATTGTTTTTGGCTATCCAAGCTTATAACCATTTAATTAAATATTATATTTCAACTATGATGCATTCTTCATAGGAGACTTTTTTTAGGGAACTAATCACTATGATAGAAAATACCCCAATTAGCAAATCCTCTTTCTTCCCTCATTATTCATGAGGGCATCCTCTCTCTTCTAGATGAATATTCTACCCTTTAGCATGTATGAAATATTTTTACAAGGAATATTTTGCCCCATAAACCTAAAAACACAATCAATTTTATGGTTCTATAAAAAAGAAATTGTCTTCCTACGACTGTTGCACGAGCCATTTCGAAAATTGCTAAATATTCCAACTCATATATGCATAGGCATAAAAGCATATGTTTTCCTCGCTTCTAAATTCATTTCCTATTACGTTATATTCTTTGCTTTCTTCCTCAAGTAATTTTCTCCTACTACAAGGATGTCAATATGGTACTTCCCTTGTTTTAGGTAAATTAATCCTTGGCTTAGTCCATTCAATAGCTAAAATAAGGAAGTATAATATTTCCTCTTCTACTAGTTTTCTTTTCCTTGAATAATTGAAAATTTATATACACTTTGATACTTTTCCATTATTTTAAATCTCCATTTGTTTTGTTGGATGCTTATATAGGAATAATGTTGGCCTATCAAAATTTCATGAGCTTGTTTGAATAGCTCTTTCCTCTCATTTTAATCTACATAAGACAATAAAAATCCTATTGAATAAGCTTATTGAAATAGTGTAGTATTTTCTTGTTTCATGTCAACATTTTGATGTCTTAGATATGTCACTATGTTGTGGCCCATATGCAAACCTATCAGTATCTTCTCTAGAAATTTTTGCATGGTTTATAGGTTGAATGGATAACCAATTTCATGCCCAATACTACATCCATAGATAATTTTTCTATTTTTTGTCTCAACAGATGGTCTACTCTTATATGATTATTTCCTTTCTTGATTACTACCCTAAATTCAAACATATCAACGATAGGAATCATCTGACAAGCCTACTTATCCTACAAGTTGTGTTTGCTAGATAAGTTTGTGTGAATGATCTACAAAGAACTTGAAATTACTTTCTATTAAACTGTGCTTGTACTTTTTAATGACAAAGATCATGCTTAATCCATCTCTTTCTATTTTTGTATTGTTTCTCATAGGATAAAGCAACCATATGCTAGGATAGAAAATGGGAAAATACAATTTCTCCTTTTTAATATTTTATAAAAGTACATGCCCAATCACATAATGGGATGTATCAACATGCACATGGGAGAGCTTGCTCCATTCTACCACTTTCAAGATGAAGGTTGTGTTCAACATTCTACTCAGTTTACTGAATGTATTTTTACATTCTTTTATTTTATTGAAATTTTGTATATGAAATACATATAAGAGCTTGATGATGATAGGTGCATAAGAATAAAACTTCTATAGCAATAAAAATATCCCATAAAAACTTAAATCTCCTTTATGTTCTTTGGTCAAGATCAATTTCTGATCACTACTATTTTATCCTTCTTCTTGGATATCGCATTCTTGGAGATAGTTTGACCAAAATTGCGCACATGAAAGATCTATGTCTAAGGATATAAATATTAAGGTTTCTCATTACTTTTCTTGGCCCATACATGTTGCATGCAATTTTCAATGTATGTTGTTGTATTATTAAGGCCAAAAGTTCTTTAAGGGCCATCCACATGTTGAAAGGGACTCTATGCTTTGGGACTTTTTTTTCTCATTTTACAATCCAAAGAAAAAAGTTTAGAATGATTCCATAACCTTGTATCTTGAGTGATTCCCATCTCCTTTCGTGATTTAATCTTTATCTTTTGATTCTCTTTTTTTCTAATCCTTGATCTTTATGTTAAAAAGTCTATTTCTTATGGTTTAATATCTCAACTTCAATTCATATTTTCACGTCCACTCTTGCACACAATTTATGCAAACACATGCAATATCTAAAGATATTATTCATTCCACCACCAATATTTCATTATAAGATGTTAGGTTTTGAGGTGATGGTGAAACATTTCTAAGATTTTTTAGGAGGATGTAGCCCACCAGTGCTCCACACTTTTGGCTTTCACACTTTCCTTTGGAGAAGTGGAAACTTGGGCATGATTTATCTAAATTTGTGGTTTTTTTCATAATTATAATGTGCCATGAAATTGCTTTTGAGGCACTAGTTGTAATTGCTTTTTCCTCAGAGAATCAAGTATATCTCGGTTGAGTTAAAAGAAACCTTGTGTGCCCACATCAACTTGTGAAGTTAAGTATAGGGTAGTATTCATAGATACAATGGATTGTAATTTTCCAACATGCCTATTGATGGATCTATGCATGGAGGTTGATGGACCTACACATGTTCTCACTAATAGTCAGAGTGCATTGATAGTTGCAAGAAATCTTGTGTTTCATGCATGCATGAATCACATTGAAGTTCATTATCATTATGTCATAGAGCAGCTTCATGCTAGGGGAATTTATTTGGTATATGTGCCTACACAAGATGATATGCCAGACATATGCACTAGGGTTCTTCCACCAGAAATGTTTGAGTCTTTTTGCAAAACTTTAGGCTCATGACCTTGTGAGGGCTGATCTGTCACTCCTCGTGTGTTCACATCATTTGCTGCAGGGGGTTTTGTTACACTTACATCTCCCTTGAGTGGCTTTGGTGTGAACCATTTCCCTATACATGGGTTTTTACTCTAAACTTGGCTAGAGTTTTTTTTTTCCTCATGTAACCACATATACATGATATAATCATATGTGGTGGCACTTTGTACTTAGGGATTTACTTATAACTCTCGCTTCACTCATTCTCATACTACTTATCATGGATTTATATAGAGCTCTTCCAGCCATCAACTTTTCTTAATGTAGCGATCTCCTTCTTCGCTCTTATGTGTACTTCTATTCATGCTTCCTCACTCACTCATACATCCAACACATAATACAATAATTATATTATTGATTCTTGATAATATAAGCATCTTGAAATAATGTAGTATTGTCTTGTTTCATTTAAAGTTTTTGATTTCCTTGATATCTCACTACGTTGTGGCCCATATATCAACATTAACACTATCCTCTCTATAAACTTTTGTACGGTTTCTAGGGTGAATAGGTCAGAATCGTGCATACCATATACTACACCCATTGGTCATTTTTCATTTTTTTGTCTCAAAAGACAACCTACTCCTAAATGAGTATTTTGTTTCTTGAATACTACTTCAAAGTAAAATAGTATCAACAATAGCAATTATATGCTTTGTGGAAAGCTTCAAAATTCTCCCTAGGTAGAGCCTTCATAAAAAGTTCTACAATGTTCTCATGCGTAGGCACATATGCCAAGCTGATCTCCCCAGTAGAGAACCTCTCCCTATCATAATGATAATGCACCTCAATGTGCTTAGTGCGAGCATGGAACATAGGGTTCCTGGCAACTACCAATGTGCTCTAACTGTTAGTGAAGATGGTGGTGGCAGAAGACTGACCAACACCCAAATCAGCCATCAGGCGTCTGAGCCACATACACTCAACAATCGTTGTAAAAGCATAGAAATCTGATGCAAGAGAGGCCTATGAGAGCTTGATCGAGTAGGATATGATAGAGGTGCATCTAATTTGCTATCACACAAAGTCTACACTAGCCATTTTGGCATAGTTTTTGCCTACTCAATATCAGCTCTCTCATCAACAAGTGCATCATGTAAATCTGCATTAGAAATGGAATGATCTGCATCATCACATGAAACTTGCAAAGGCTGATAAGTTGCCTCATTAGGAGCAGCAGTAGACTGTCCACCTATAAAAAGAGGCAACAAAGTATCATACATGTCTTTGGAGCTAACAAATATCTTCTTAGTACATGATAGCAATGGCTGAATAGCATCTTCCACAAAAACAACATCACGGCTAATCAAGATGCATTTAATCTGTAGATGATACAGACAATAGCCTTTACCTTCAAAATTGTACCCAACAAAATACATTTTACTACTTTATCATCCAATCTTCTACGATGTTGTTTAGGCACTAATGCATATGCCAGACAACCAAAAACATGCAAATGAGCAACAGATGGCTTGCGACCATGCCAAGCCTCATATGGAGTGATAGACTGCAATGCTTTAGTGGGACACTTGTTAAGTACATATGCTACACATATAACAGCCTCAAGCTAGAAACAATTTGGTAAAGCCTGACTCCTGACCATACATTTAACAACTCCATTCCATTGAGGTGTATACGGTACTGTACACTGTTGTTTTATCCCACGTTCAACTAGAAATGCATTAAAGTCAGAAGACATATACCCCCCCCCCCGATCAAAATGGAGGGTGCCCATTTTACATGCTGAGAGATTTTTCAGCCAAAAGCAAAAACTATTTGAAGCACATAAACACTTCCGACTTTGCCTTCAATGGATATACCCATGCATGCCTCAAAAAATCATCGATAAAAATCACGAAGTAAAGATAGTTCCCAAAAGAAGATGTCTGCATAGCACCACAAACATCACTATGTACAAGCTACAATTTCTGAGCAGCCCTAACCCAACCATCTTTTGGAAAGGAAGAATGCTAAATTTTTCCCAAAATACAGCCTTCACAAACATGTTTTCCTGGTACCTCAAGTTTGGGCAAAGAGGACACCATTTCAGATTTCTGCACGTGTAGCAAACTAGCAAAATTTTGATGACCAAAGCGTGTATGCCAAAGCTTTGC
>CM035423.1:158593826-158621326 GCA_020310875.1 Ceratopteris richardii | reverse complement strand
TTTGCTTCCTCATACCAGAGGACTTGAAAGTGCAAGTGACATTTGGAATGCTTTGGAAGAGCATTTTCAGAATACAACCAAATCAAGGAAAGCTTCATTATGGGTAGAGTTTACTACCTTCAAGAAGAAGGCTTCACAATCAGTATCTGATTATGTGACAAAGATGAAAGGCATTGCTGATTCTTTAGGTGCAGTTGATGAAGATATTGAAGAAGATAAGTTGGTAAGACAAATTCTCACAGGACTAAGAGGAGATGAGAAGTGGAAGCCATTTATTTTGTCTACAGAACTTTCATTAGATCATTTCACTCTTGATTTGAATCAATTGTTAGGACATATGCTAACTTTTGAGAATGATATCAAAGGAGATGTTGATAAGAGCGCAGGTCATGCAATGTATTCTAAAGACAAGAAGAAAGCTAGCAAAGGAAAGCAACAATCAATTGAAGATGAAGGTACTCCAAGTCAAGCACACTTCCTAAGAGGAAGAGGAAGTGGTAGAAGTAGAGGAAGAGGCATAAATAACAAAGATAATGTCAGAGCTTGTTGGATATGTGGTAAGACCAATCATCTATCTCATGATTGTTGGCATAATAATCAAAGCAATAGTAATTTTAATCAGAACTTTAATCAAAGAGGAAGCGGTGGTAGATATCAGAGAGGAAACTTCAGAGGTAGAGGTGGTAGGAATTCCTTTGGAAGAGGTGGAGGAAGAAAATTCCAAAATCAATCCTATAATAACACCTACTACAATTATGCATCAGATCAGAAAGAAGATTCGACTCTTATTATGAATGCAACATGTGAAGCCTCACATGAAGAAATGAGAATATGTTATATTGACTCAAGATGTAGCAATCATCTGAGTGGAAATATTGCTAGCTCATTCTCATCACAAAGACTAGAGGCAGCCATAGCATAGCAATATGATGCAAAAGAAGCACTATGAGAGCATGAACAAGTACAATATGATAGAGGTGCATCTAATTTGTTATCTCGCAAAGTCTGCACCAGCCATTTAGGCATAGTTTTTGCCTCCTCTATATGAGACCTCTTATCAACAAGTGCATCATGTAAATTTGTATAAGAAATGGAATTATCTGCATCATCATGTGGAACATGCAAAGGTTGAGGAATCACCTCATTTGGACAAGCACTAGATTGTCTGCCTTTAAAAAGAGGCAGCAAAATGTCATACACATCTTTGGAGCTATTTGATGTCTCCTTAGTACATGAAAGTAATGACTGAATTGCATCTTCCTCAAAAATAACATCACGGTTTACCAAAATTTGTTTAGTCTATGGATGATACAGACAATAGCTTTTTCTTTGAGAACTGTACCCAACAAAAATACATTTCAGTGCTTTATCATCCAATTTCATGCATTGTTCAGGCACTAATGCATATGCCAAACAACCAAAGACATACAAGTGCACAATAGATGGCTTGTGACCATGCCAAGCCTCATATGGAGTGATAGATTTCAATGCTTATGTGGGACACCAGTTAAGTACACATGTTGCACACATAACAACCTCAAGCTAGAAACTATGTGGTAAAGCTTGATTCTTGACCATACAGCTCGCCATCTCCATGAGTGACCCATTCTTCCTTTCTGCAAATATATTTTGTTGAGTTGTGCATGGCACTGCACACTGACATTTTATCCCACGTTTAGCCAAAAATGCAGTAAAATCAAAAGACATATATTCCCCCCTCTATCCAAATGGAGGGTGCCCATTTTACATGCTGAAAGATTTTTAGCCAAAACTAGAAACTGTTTGAAGCACATAAACACTTCAAACTTTGCTTTCAATGGATATACCCATGCATGCCTGGAAAAATCATCAATGAAAGTCACGAAGTAAAGGTAATTCCCATAAGAAGGTGTTTACATAGGACCACAAACATCACTATGAAGAAGCTACAATTTCTGAGTAGCTCGTACTAAACCATCTTTTGGGAAGGCGGAATGCTATATTTTGACCAAAATATAGCCTTCACAGATATGTTTACCTAGTGCCTCAAGTTTGGGTAGAGAGGACACCATTTTAGATTTCTACAGGCATAGGAAACTAGCAAAATTTAGATGACCAAAGCGTACATGTCAAGCTCTGCATCTGACATAGCCTAAGAATATGAATTGGACATGTTGAATCATTCACAGATTTTGCATAATCTATGAGCTTATACAGCCCACAACATAAAATGCCAGAAGCAATAATGAAGTTGCCATTTGATAGATCATGAACTATATATCTATAATCAACAAATTTCACAACCAAGCCGATCTTGGCTAATGTTGAAACTGATAACAAATTTTTCTTGATCCCTGGCACAAATAAAGCATCCAAAAATATAAAAGAACTACCACTAGTAGTAGCCATAAT
Organism: Ceratopteris richardii; assembly: GCA_020310875.1. Taxonomy (NCBI): domain Eukaryota; kingdom Viridiplantae; phylum Streptophyta; class Polypodiopsida; order Polypodiales; family Pteridaceae; genus Ceratopteris; species Ceratopteris richardii. The sequence goes on along the minus strand of CM035423.1, from coordinate 158,618,935 downwards.
GATCTTCTTATCAACTCCCATGATAGGATAAGAGGAGTCATTGGCACATGTGATATTATTCCCTGCAAGTGTAGGCTCAAGTGAAGTGAAGAAACTACATTGTGAGGTAATATGTTTGGTTGCCCCACTATCAAAGTACCAAACATCTGAGTCTACTACAGACATACACTATTCATGAGAAGATGGGTCATAACTACAAATAGTAGCAAATGCCCATTCTTCATTTCGCACAAGATTTGCACACTCTGATTTGGGTATAGAGGACTCTATAACAACCATTCTAGCCTCTTTTTTCTTTGCCTCTTTTGTAGCCAGTTTTGGACTGCTCTTTATGACATGATCATTTCCTTTATAGTATTTGCAAAACAATTTTTGCTTTTTTGTTTTCTTCTTGTGTTTTTCATTGTTCTTTGATTGTGCAGAATTAGTAGATTTCTGCTTACTAGTAGACGAGCTCCATTTACCTTTACCCTTCTAACTAGCGAGGAAACCTTGATCTACAATATGCATAATGGACCTGTTCTAGATAGACTAATCTTCCTACAATAGAATAGAGACTAAATCCTCAAATGTTTAGGCATTTGGATTGCCTTTTATCATCGATCAAAGAGTAGAAGCAAACCTCAAATATGAATCTCGAAGACCATTCAGAAGAGTCTAGACAAGTGAACTATCTGGCAAGACTTCATCAACAGAAATCAACCGCTCCTTCAAATATTTGATCTTTGTCAAAAAAACTATCTATGCAATCTCCTTCATTCATGTGCTCACTCTCCAACTCTTTTCGGAGGTAAGCAACATGAGCCTCATTCCTTATTGGGTATAAAGTGGTAAGTGTATCCCAAGCATCCTTTGCTATTTTGCAAGAGTGAATGTGAGGAATAAAGGCACATTTGATAGGCAAGGCTATCAATGCATGTGTTTGCGCATCTCTACCATCCCAAGAAAGTTTCTCTACAATAGGTGCAGTAGGAACCGCAACATGAATAGGAATCTCAAGAACATCATCTTCAACACTATTTGCATCACCTTCAATAACTATATTTGCAGTTGTAGTAGGATATTTTCCAATACCCTACACTATATTCCATAGTCCTTTTGCAACCAATACATGATGCATCACATATGCCCATAATGGGTAATTGATACCATCCAACTTATCCTCAACAACCAAGATATGGAATACATCACTGCTTTGAGCCATAGCCACTGACTAAGATACCCTGATGCAAAAAATTAACTGTATCTCAAAAAGTTGAAGAGAACTACCCTATCAAGTTTAACTAAACCTGTAGCAAACTTCGAAGCATATACTGACAAACCAAAACCTGTAAATGTTTGGCACAAAAAGATGAAATTTCTTGTAGAGGTGTTGTGATAGTGCATTTAGAGGTTGAAACGAGATCAGATGGTGATTTCAACATGACATAGTGAAGCTGTTTTGAACTCCTAATCGCTTTGAGTATGCTCACCAATTTTCATTTGGTTTTGAGATTGTGATCAGAGGGGTGTTGACGATGCCCTAGATGAAGTGACAACTTGTTCTGATACCAATTGTTGGAGTTTGAAGTCTATGGGAGCATGCAAACAACACAAGGAAGAAGAAGACGCTTGAAGCACAGCACACAATACTGAATGTATTACCAAGAGAATATACAACAAGATTAGTAATCCATTAGGGTTATAGGCATATATACAAGCCATGGGAAAAAACCTCCTAAAGAGGGAAAAATGTGCCCCAACGGTCCTAGTGTGCTCACACATATCAGTACCAAAATATATCAATAGGGTTGTTTAGGCACCCATTTCCGAATCATCACAAGAGTATAAACCTTACATTTCAATTGGGATCGAGGATAAATAATTTTCACAAGTAGGTGACTACCTAGATTTTTCTAGATGGGATGTAAGTGTGATTGAAAGTTGGGCCTTCAAGCATGATTTGGGTACCTAGATGAAGGAAACATCAGGAGTTCCTTGGGGATTTGCTTATGTATTTAAATTCCTTGTATGTTCATTGGTTGATATTCTCTAATCTTGGTTGTACAATTCATGTATCCATTGGCGTGACTTGGTTGTCATTTATTTGGCAGAGTGGTAGGTAACTCACCTTTCTTCATCTAGATATGCTTCATCTTGGGGGTCTCAAGTTGTATTTGATCATGGGGGTCTTTGTTGAGGTTTTCTTCTTTTAATGATGTTCTTCTATGGTTGCTTTTTAATAGAGGGTCACTCGTGTTCATAGGCATATTTTGATTTGGAAAAGAAGGAGGCTCCAACACTTACATGGCTTGTCTGCAAGATATCAGGGCATTATACACAAGACCTTGGTGCACATGTAAAGTGTGTCAACTTGTAACAAGAAGGGTGGTGACCTTCTAGTTCAATTGGAAGGCATCACTTATTAACTCAAACCTGAAGAAGTCATTTCCTAATATTCAAGTCTATTGCATTATTTGTATTCAATCCTCATCCAATACTAAAGGCTCTATAAGATCATCTCAAGTAACTATCTTAAATGCCTTTATATATAGATTATCACCAATCAATGTGTAATGTTGAGCTTCTTGGGTTAGACTTTGTTGTCTAGTTGGATTGGCATTAAGAGGAAAAATGCTTGATTTTAAGAATTCTACCACTAGAGAGCTCCACTTTGATTCCAAAGAGACATGATAGAGAGTCACATGTTCCATCCGGAGTCTATTCAAGCATGTAGGACACTAATTTAATAGAACATGGACTCTTTTTGCATGGTAGTTCAATATACACCTAAGTGTTTCAAATTCTACAAAGTTTATTTTCTTAGACTAATTGTGACCTAATATTGAAATGTGCTTATTTCAGTAGGTTTTCATGCCCTTAACCATCAACACAACAAGAAAAAGTGCCTTGTTGGTCTTGTCTATATAAACCTCTTGATAATAATTAATATCTTTGTGATCATGTTACATCATCTTCATTGGTCTTCAAATGCTTATGTAAAGGTCCAACAATCAATATAGGCACTGATTTTTTAGCCCATTTAGGAGCCACCTCTAGGTTAAAGATAGTCATCTGGAAGTTCATGAGACACACCTTGCAAGGATTCACGTGAGATGAGGTTGAGAAAGGTGGTCAACCCATCAGTGGGTTTTACATTTCCTAAGCACCACTTCAAAGTCATATTCCATTAGTAAGAGAAACCATCTTACTAAGCATCCTATTCTAGATCCTCCAAGTGGCATTCCATTCATATTAGAATTGCCTTCACGTGAACCCTCTCTAGCTAGCTTAGAAAGACATGTATATGCCACTTTTGATTCTCCATGTGGAAACTCCCCTCCAAGTTTCTTTTAATGATGCTTTCCCACATTAATTATTACTTGTAAAATTCCACTTGTAAAAGATATGTTGAATGGGCATGTGGCCTAGACATGTGATGGAACATGTAAGAGAAGAAGTCACAGAAGTCATTCTTGAAGTACAAGTATGAGAGGCTCACTTTATATGTACAATAGAAGTACTTGATTCATGAGAAACTTCTTAAAGAGAGGTAATGATACACTTTTAGTGAGGCTCTTTCTCCATTTGCTTCTTTAGGTTTTGAATACCTTTCTCATCTGTACCTGTAAGAATTATATCATCAACATTGAACCCCATAAGAGAGCTGATCAATAGAAGACCTCCAACTTATGAGAAGCACATAATAAGAGTCGTCATTTAGAGAGAGGGAGGAGAGAGAGTTGGAAAGCATATCTTCATGCTTCTCTCTTAGAATTGTAATTTGGCTTATTGTAAGGTTTCCATTGCTTCTTCTCATTGCTCTGTGTAGTTATCTCTTCATTTCTATTGGCACTTATCTAATGTCTTCTACTTCTACTCTACTTCATTCCTACTATGCATACACTCTATTCCCTCTCTAACAATCTCTTTGGTCTTCTACTTATTATTATTGTCTCTTCTGTCAACATCATCTCTCTTTTTTTATATTATTGTGTGAATCATATGCATGTTCTGATTCCTTATCCACTAGGCTATGAACTCACAAAAGAAGAGCATATTTAGCCCCAATCCAATTGAACTCACAATGAAATTTGGCATGCCCGATGGGACCTGTGGATTTTTTAAACTTCTTTGATTACATGATCACCATCAATGATGCTTGAAGCTCCTATGAGGTATCATTAACAACACATAGACCAGTGGATTTCAAATCTCCTATAGAATATTAACACATTTTGTCACATAAGGTTTCTCAAACTACATATTTTGCGAGAGATTATCTATGGTGCAATAGATTCAAGTAAGCTAGTCATGAGGAGATGAATTGTTCATGATGGCAATCCGCTCACTTTGAAAACCCATAGAATTTAAAAGGACAAGGAGAAGAACTAAGCAAGAATCTGCATTGATGATCCAATTTACTGCTTCATCCACTATCATCCATACCCATATGCCTCGTTGATGTTTGGCTCCTTCATTTTACTGTTGCAACGTCACATCGCTGCTATTCCTAGAATGGTCATATCATTTTCTAGGGAAACATGTGCATCTCCTTTGACCTTCCCTCCTTCTAGATCCTTCCTACCTTCTTGAGGCCACCCCCACTATCTTTTCACTAAGCCATCCTATTGGATGTTGATCAGATCTTGCAGATACACGTACGTAGAGGATAGTACAGAAATGAGATCTCAAAGAAGCATAAACAGAATAGAAAGAGATAAGAGATTTGACATCAGATTTGGTATAATCTCCCCCCCACATACTCTGATGGACGATTCTATCAGAATATGTGTATTTATAGATATTTCTCATTATGTCTTGAATAGAAGATACATAAGGTTGGCACTTCGAAAAGCATGTGTTCTACAAAAATCTATTTTATTTACAAAATCGTCACTTTCTAAGCAATCTACTATTTTTAAAAATAATTTTCTTTCTAAAGTGATCTATTATTTTTACAAAAAAATATCTAAAATACTATCTTTTAACTATCTTCAAAAATATCTAAATAAGTCCACGCATGTTCACACCCTCATGAGTCTTCACCTACTAAATCAAAACACAATCACATTAAAACCCTCAAGACATTAAAATCCATATAACATTCCATTATTCCATAAAGTATAACATGCCTTCTAGTTGACGAGCAACTGACCTCCGTTGATAAGAATAAAATAGACATGGAAAGATAGTCATATGTCCCATCACTGAACAATCATTAGCATGTCCATGTAAAAACACATGCATGGAATTGGAAAACTAGAAGTTAATGTGACTGTGGATGATATGCAGGGCTAAAGTCTATTTTGGAACCTTAATTTTGAAATAATGCAAGCCAAAAGTGATTACAAAAATGAACATCTCGATCTGAAAGAATAACTTTTGAAAAACCATGATGTGAAAAAATACAGTTAATTAATAAATTACCATGATAAAAAAATACATTTTAAATAATTAACTTACCATGATGAGAAAAAATACATTTAATAAATAACATATAGTAAAGAACTTACCACAATCCTCTGTAGTAGGGGTAGGGTCAATGGCCTTATATAGAACCAAAACCTATTGCTAAACATGTGAAAAGAATGTTAGCACTATTTGAATTAAAAGAGAAAGGAGAGGCTTTATCTTGGAAATATTTGAAATAAGTAAATAAATAAATAAATGAGAATGTTTGATAAATAAATAAATAAAGGAAAGAGAGTGTTAATTAAATAAATAAATAAATAAATAAGGTGAAGAGAGTGTTAAAAGATATGTTAGATATCAATTAAAAGGAGGTATCAAAAAGTGAAAATAGGGTAGTGGATAAAGCATATATCTTGTAAGTATGAGGTTGTGGGTTCAAATCCCCCGCATGCTAAATAACAAACTAAGTAACCTAACTGGAGAAGTAAGTAGACTAACCAGGGAAATAAGGAAGCTTTTATTGCCACTCATACGTTAGAATTGGTTCGCATGTAGCCAATAGTTGTCAATGGAACCAAAGAGAACCATGAGTGCTAGAGAAGCCAAAGATGCCAAAGTTATGCCATAGTCATGTGCTATAGTCAACGCCTTGGATTAAGCCAAAGGAGTAACCAAATTGATAAACGAACTTGTCAAAGGAGTAATCGAATTGATAAATGAACTTGATAAATGAATTTGATAACCGAACCAAAGTCGAACAGTGAATAGTGCATAGGGAGCACAAGGAGTACAAGGAGTACAAGGAGTACAGTGAGCCTAGTGAGTGAAGGAGTAATCGAATGATAATTGAATTGATAAACAAATTTGATAACGGAACTAACCTTGAATAGTGAATAGTGCATAGGGAGCACAAGGAGTACAGGGAGTACAGGGAGTACAGTGAGCACAATGAGCATAGTGAGCACAGTCGAAGGAGTAATCAAATGATAACCAAATTGATAAATGAACTTGATAAAAGAATTTGATAACCAAACCGAACTCAAACAATGAAGAGTGCACAGGGATCACAGGGAGTACAGGAAGTACAGTGAGCACAGTAAACACAATAAGTATAGTAAGTACAGTGTCACAATGAGGACAATGAGTACAGTGAGCACAATGAGCATAGTGCACAGTGTGAGAGGAGCACAGTGCACAGTAACAAATTCGAAAAAAAATTGGAAAAACACACTGGCTAACCAAAAACAAACTAACTTGATAAACAAAAACCTGGATAAGATGATCGGGATGGATGCCAAATCACAACGAGATGTCACATATCACAATTAGATGTCGATACATACACCTCCATAGATGTGCCTTGGCTCTAATACCACTATTGACCGGATCTTGCAAATGCACATACATAAAGGATAGTACAAAAACAAGATCTCACAAAAGCATAAACAGAATAGAAAGAGACAAGAGACTTGACACCAGATTGGGTACAATCTCCCCCCACATACTCTGATGGACGAGTCTATCAGAGTATATGTATGTATAGGTATTTCTCATTATGTCTAAATAGAAGATACATGAGAGTGGCGCTTTGAAAAGTGTGCATTTTACGAAAATCTTCTTTATTTGTAAAATTCTCGCTTTCTAAGCGATCTACTATTTTTACAAAAATGTTGCTTTCTAAAGGGATCTATTATTTTTACAAAAAATATCTAAAATACTATCTTTTAACTATCTTCAAAAATATGTAAATAAGTCCACTTGCATTTACAACCTCATGAGTCTTCACCCGCTAAATCATAACACAATCACATTAAAACCCTCAAGACATTAAAATCCATATAACATTCCATTATTTCATAAAGTATAGCATTGGACCTCAGCGTGATCCCCATCCTCCTTCCACCACACATAGGATCACCCCCATTCTCACCACCACTCCTCCTTCCATGCATCACGTCCGACCACGTCTCGTTGACTCTTTCCCTGAACATAACCTCGTTTCCCCATCATCACTTGCTCTATCCCCCCCTCCATGCATCCCGATCTTCAGTCAGCTCCTGATCACCTAGTCGCCACACCACATATTTCCATCAAGATAGCCTCCACTTCCCCTCCTCAAACTTCACCACCTCGGACTTCCGCCCTCTTGGTCTCCTACCCATCTACCACCTCATTCCCCTCCCGTAGCCCCTCCCCACCACTCATAGGACCCCCTTCAAGACAATACCCCATTCCTTGGGATGCTTCCGGCGTGCTCATAGTTGCCCGGGATGATACAGATACCGCATGCCATGCCTTGGATTCCATTTCTATGCCATTCTTCATCAGTAGTATGCCTCCACAATCAAACCCATCCAAACTTTGTCCACATCCCAGTGGCATTCATATTGTTAATCATTATGGTTTGTCCAACAGGAGTGTGATCATTTTTGTGCAGATTTGGATTCTACGAATTGGACCCTTTTGGAGATGCATCAATGTTCTTCACTTGGCCTCTACGACAACCTTGCTTATAGTCTAGTCCGGCATGAGCACGATCATCTTTGATGATGTATCAATGAGATTGCAGCTTTGGCTGAGCAGGCATATGTTATACCTCCATCACCTTCGACACCTACACCACCAAAGCACCTTGCACCACCCGTCAAAGGTACTCCACCTTATGCCCCATCACCTTCCCATGCTCCACCGCATCTTCCACCATAGTCTTAGGATGATCTAGTTCTTGCTTAGCACGCATTTTATTTTGGGTTTTGTAGTTATCTCTAGACATCCTACCCTATGTGATTGTGGCTAGGCATTTCTTTTTTTTGTTCCTACATGAGTATAGCCTTGTGGCTATTAGTTGTATTGTTTCAGTTATTTTGTATGGATGGTTCTTTTGTAGTCAAACTCTATGTTGATCCTCCACCTTGCCCAATAGCCTGCCATTGTGCACTCCTTACACTCAAGCTTCCAACAATGTTGAAGACTTGGTCACCTCTATCGTCGATGTGCAACACCTCCTTGATGATACTTTGCCACACTTTAGTTGCTCTCTTGGTTGCTCTTTGCACACTCTCTCTGCATACTTTGTCACGTCGTTTTCACTCTCTCTCTCTCTCTCTCTCTCTCTCTCTCTCTCTCTCTCTCTCTCTCTCTCTCTCTCTCTCTCTCTCTCTCTCTCTCTCTCTCTCTCTCTCTCTCTCTCTCTCTCTCTCTCTCTCTCTGTGCATACTTTGCTTCTCTGTGCATGCACTATCCAAGTGTGTCTTGCTCTCTCTTGCTCCCTAATTGTAGAATATGATCTTGCTCCTTGCTTATGATCTTGCCTAGTGTCTTTCCAAGAATGCTCCTTTATTGTGTGTTGATTCCTCTTATGTACGTCGCTTCAACTACTTGTCTATCTTGGTGCTCACTTTGATGTCACAAGAACCTCTTCATGTAAAGAACAATGACTCCCTATTTTTTCTTGTAGTGACTTTATGGAAAACAAAAAAAAAATGGGGGACCATACATAAGCTCTTGTGTATCATCTTCACTTCTTGTCTTTTCCACTTTTGGCCTTAATTTCTACAAAATGTGCACATAAGCGAGGGTTCACCTAGAACTTCCCTAATACTTTAAAAGCCTTAAAACCCTTCAAAAAGACCCTCTTGCAACCTATATTTACTTTTCCTACAAGACCATTCTCACAACTTATTAGTGCACTACCTGTGCACCCATGTCCTTGGCCACTTGTACACCACCTGTGCACCACTTTGCCAAGTCATCATTTTACTTTTTCACAACTTTGTATACTTGTGTATGTGCTTCTTCGGCTGGATTGCTATGCACAAAGAACATTTTGTCTTATTCTAGATAAAGTTATTGTAGTTTTTTATTCTAATCAAGACATAGAGGCTTTTGGTGTAATTGTCTTTCTTCTTCTTCTCCATTCTTCTCCTACAAACACTCAAGGCCCTTTCAACTAAAGAATCCCCCAACACCTTGTTCCTCTCTTTTGAACATCTTTGCCTCAAATCACTTTTAGTGAATGAAAAAAAGTCATGAACCAAGCAAAATTCCAAACAAAACAATTGGAGGACAAAATTAATCATAATAAAATAGAATGCAAACCTTTCCTATTGGAGTAGTCAACATTATTATCTCTTGTTGCAATTACGAGAATGTGAGAACCATCTATAGAATGAGCAACAAAGACTATTCCTTTGAAAGCCTAAAATACATATACATAGATATGTTTGCTGATAGTTCTTTATAGAAAATTGGGGTTAAGGGAATGAGGAATACCAAAAATGAATTCCAATGTGTTTCTATTCCTTGAATATCACATCATAACATTGCTTGAACATAAATAATTTTCAACTACATAGCACAAGAGAGTACAGTATAGCAAAGAGTATAACCAAGAAAAGATGGTGTGCATTATATTGATTACAAGAATACAACAGATACAGAATTACTTCTGACTTCAGCACATTCTCTAATAACTTTTGGTCTACACCCTTCCTAACACTTCGCCTCTCTCTCACAGAATATGGAATTACATCACTTTAACCTCCCCTAATCGGTTTCAATTCTGAATAACAGTTAATATTCCTAGGAAGTTCTAGGGACATTTACAAATATAATTTACAAATTCAGATAATTACAAAATTCTGGTAGCCATACCGATAGTAGCCTAACACTGGCACACACAGTGGACTTGAATCCACTAAACAACATGTCATCAGTATCTGAAGGTGGATTTTGTATTCTACCTAAGTCATACAAAAATTCATCAAAAATTTCATGAAGTTGAGCAACTCTAGAATCGATTATTTCCCAGTAAAGATCTTTGTTAGGATAATTTGTTAAATGAGCTTTCTAGGCCGCTCCTTTTGCTTTAGCTTATGAATTATAGATATCGATTATTTCTACACCACTTAAACCTCCCTTAATAGGTTACAATTTTGAATAACAATTAATATTCCTAGCAAGTTCTAGGGACATTTACAAATATAATTTACAAATTCAAATAATTACAAAATTCTAGTAGCCATACCGGTGACAACCTAACAGATGTTATCATTCATACATATACACAAATCCACTAATTAATGCATTCATACATATATACATGAGTTACATAAACATTCATGAGTTACATAAATACATGAACTTACATACACGCACAAACATACATACACTTGCATGACTTAAATACATAAGCATGCATGCAATCATTCATGCATATACATATACATACACACATACACATACATGCACATTGTTGCAAACACAAATTAGATACATGCAAGCATACATACACATGCATGACCTAGATACACACACGCATGAAAGGATATATACACATGCAAAAATGAATAACATACATGTATATAGCATGAGTTAGATACATGCACATACATGCATACATTACGTTAATTAAATACATACACATGCATACACACATACATTACATGAATTAAATACATTTACAATATGAAATCACTCATACATATGCATACATCCAATAATTAATTCATGCATTCATATATACATGAGTTACATACACATTCGCATACATAGATATAAACATACATCTAGCATTGTCAACAAAATATAAATCTTCAATATTTCTAAACATTAATAGTCAAATTGCAATATTGATTTCCAAAAAGGACAAGAGAAAGACCCAAGCCTAATCACTCGTCTTAACATCTAAAGCATCTATTTGAAGATTCAATCTAATCATCCCTCTTAATATATTTTAAAAATGCACACATGGCATGTAATCCTTATAAAAATGTATGCTAATGTTTATCTAATTACATGAACTCTCTAGTGGTTTCTTTGACATGTGACATAACATTCTTGTCATTGTTAAGAATTTCAGGGAATGACTCTTCATGTTTTGATGTGCAATGGGTCCAAGCTTCTCATATTGTTTAAATGTTGCATATTCTACATGCTCAATATTTGAATGAGTTTTAGGATCTTTAGATGATGAAGAGGCATGAATAAGGGGAGTGATAGTATCCCTACCATGGTAGTATTGATCCGAAATATCAAACCATCTGCAAGGCATTACTATAAAGTTTCTTGGTGATACCAAATACAATCTAACATTATAGTTCTCTAAAAAAGTAGGCAAACTAAGGACTTAGCCTAGTTGTTAAGCCTAATGGATGGGAAGGAGTTATTGGATTCAATCCCATGAGTAGTATGGAAGTGTTTTTTGACAAAGACTCTCTAGAAACTTCTATAAAGCACCTAACTTGAGTTTAATTGAGTTAAATTGAGTAGATTAGGACACATGGAGAATTTACCATTATTAGAGTCAAGAAAACATAGACACTTGGGGAGATGTGCTTGCACATGCATATGCCAAATTGAGATAACTCGAGTTCTTAACCTCAAGTCATGGGCTATGGAGGAGAGCCATTGGTTGGGCAGAGATTCACCATTCATCTCTCTTATGGTGGAAGGGTTGGCCATCACATTTGTATTAACGCCATTATCTTATTCTTGGATCTCGTGGAGAAGGGGAAAAACTTTTCATGCTCACTTGCATCTCTCTCCCAATCATTTCACATGTTGAATATGTCTCCCCTATTTGTTTCTACACATAGGTGTAGGTTTCATCGAGTTTGGAGGATGAGAACCTCCACTAAAAACCAATTGCCAAGTATGTTCAAGCTTTTCATGTTGAAGTGCTTATCTAACAACCCGCATCCACCCAAGGATCTCACCCACATGCTCACCTTCCTCTATAATAAGATCTCTTAACTAGTTTATATAGCTCTTCTTCCACCTTCTAACATCCCATAAGGAATAATCACACTAAATCCCCAGCCATACACAAAAAAAAACAAAGCTCTCTTTACAACCTCGTATGTGGCCATTTTTGCCTATCTTTCTCTTTGTCTCTCTCCTATGTCAATTTGCAGACTCTTTGTGTACATAGAATGGCTAATTGTGTGGGCAATCACTTGTAGTGATTGGCACATACTAGTGGCTATACAACTGCAAATGATGTTGTTGTGAATTACTCACATGTCACTTCATGGTGGTTAATTTTCTTGCTTAAAGAGTGAAGGAAAGAAATGATTGCAAACTACTTCAAAGAAAAATAAACAGAGAAGCAAGATGATGGAGAGATGCTAGAGGAGAAAGATATTGGACAATTGTTTGGAGCAAGCTTGGCTCACTCCAAAATTAAAGACTTTTCAATAGGCATGTGGACATGGATCCAAGGAGAAGAAGTCATCTTTCTTATTCTTTGCTTTGTTTGATTCTCTTTGTGCACATCAAAGGCAATTTCGCAATGATTATAATGTATATACCTCATGCATATGAAAGCATACACATTGCATGGTTAAATTATGGAAAGCCGGAACTTATAAATGTAGAGAAAAGTATGTTTTTGTAATACTTATACACTAAAAGATTGAATTATGTATGACTCATACATGCACAAAACGAATACTCTTACATGACTTTTTTCACGGCATGTAAAGGTTACACATGAATCATAAACTTGTATTTTGTGCATGCACAAAAAGAGGCGCACAAAGAATGATTGAATCAAAGCAAGGAAGTACAAGCATATACTTCATTTCTTAGATGAATTGATTGAAAGATCAAAAGGATTATGTGCATGACTTGCATTATTCATACGTTGAAAAAAAACATATTTTATGTTCTGCTAGAAAGGTGTTGCATCACATAAGAAGCAAAATAGGAGTTAAAGAAGCACGCACTAGGGATGTTTATGCATGCTAGTAGAATGATACTCATGCATATCACAAGGTATTTTGAATATGGATGTTAAGAAAAGTTCATCATGCACATACGAAATGTTATAAGTTTTATGACTTGAAGGTTGCAATTGAAAAGGATAAACATAGAGTATCTATGAGGTATTAGATTTATTTTTCCAAATTCATGGAAAACATGTAAAGCTTCTTAAGCATGACGGTATGCATGTAGAGAAACTATGTACAATCACGTTCAAACAAGTCTAATGAGTACTCTAAGTATCTTAATTACTTAGAGTAGGCTATTTGAAAGGATTCAAAATGATTGTTGTTGGAAGGCGTGGTTCCAAATCATGCACACATAGATATAAGGAACATGGCATATCCAATGGTTACTTCAAGCATATTATATATTTAGATAAAGTCATTTGGGAAATGTCCAAGGAAGATTTTTTTTATGATACAATAAATTAAACGAAGTGGGTTTCATTGTTATGGACAATGAAAAACGTTTGATAATCAATTATTTAATCTAAGAAATGTGATTGAATTTGGAATGAAAGTAGCTTGAACTTTTTCCTTTCATACATTGAGGGAAGAAAAATGTTGAACGTGAAATGTGGCGGTGTGTGATGCAAGACATTGCATCCATAAGTGTAACTAAGATCGTATGGGATATTGGACCTTGAGATGGTGGGTATGTTTTAATCTTGGAATCATTTCAAGAGGGTTTTAAAATGAACCCTAAAGTGAAACTAGGAAATGGTGGTAGCAATACAAGTTAGCTAGAATACACTCAAGGGTTGAAACACTTCTATAAAGCGGAAACTCCTCAAGTTCAACAAGAAGTAAATAAAGAAAAACAAGATTTTCTCAAGTACTTCCCAAACAATGGAAAGTGGTACTTAGAGATCCCCAAAAATATATTGGAGTAACTTTTTATGCTCTCAAGATTGAAAAAGGATATCTCAAGATAATGACTAAAATATTTGCCAGTATTGCTTGATCAACAAGAATTGATCAAGTCCATCCAATTGGTTACGAATGGAAATACCATAAACTTTATTTGCTAAAGCAAAAAGATTTGGATCAAGACTCTTCTTGGACTATCAATGATCATGAGAAGTAAAGCTTTACGTCATAAGTCCAGAGTTTTTCAAGGATGATATATAAAGACATTAAAAAAAAAAAAAAAAGATCAAGAAATACCCAAAAAAGAAGTCAATCGTCTAATTTAAGAGAAGTATTCAAATGTTTTGTTGAGGGATCTTAAGCTTGAAGGTTAAGAAAGTTCTAACTCTAAAAACTTATGTGCTTTGAATCATGAAAGGAAAGGTTCCAGCCTTCAAGCAAGGTACTTTATAGCACAAAGGCTCAAGTTGTTAGAAAATTGACTTCGTGTTCATTTTCCAATCCAAGGTTTTGAACTCATAGAAACTTGAGTTCATGATAAAGTCTCCACACAATGGTGTAAATAGGTACTATGATAGTGTAAGTATGGTCTAGTGGTCTACAACATCAAGTTTTGCACCAACATCAAAGTATGTACAATGGAATGAGATGCCATACTTTAAAGATGATGAATGGCTAACCTCAAAATTGTCGAACTTAGTTCAAGTTCAAGTCTTTGAGAAAAGTGTTCCAAGTTTGGACCATAAAGTTCAGAGATTTTAAAGAGTTCATTTAAGATTTGGATTGATCAAGTTGAACTTAGGTTGACTTGTTAGGTTGATCAAAGTGAATAGGACCTTCTTTCTCACCTTCTACCAAGGATCTAAAGACATAGTAATCCTATCATCGAGAAAAAGTTTGTTGGTTGTCGATCAAAAGTGGAACCCAATGGCAATATCCAAGTTAGATGTTCAAGAGTTCGATCAATCCAAGTAAAACTTCATTCATCTAAAATGAACTCAAGTGGATTTTATGAGAATCCTCTAAGTCTTTGATTACTTAGAAGTTTACATATAGTTGTTAGAAACATGCACCAAGTTGTCGAAAGATGAGAAAGGTTTCTTGAACCTTTATGTAATATTAATTTACCTAGATAGGTCTTCAAGGCATTTTCTAGAATTGTTCCAAAAAAAAACCTACAAACATAACCAAAAACATTAAAAAGAAAGCCTTCAAAATAGTTCATATAATTTGTAAAAAACATTGCCATGCTAAAAAGGAAGGCTCTTATTTCTTGAACTTCATTAACATCGTCCTCCCTTGTACTTTCTATGGCCTCCTCATATTCTTTGGATGGGTAGCCTTTGTGTATCCTCATATTCTTTGGATGGGAGCCTTTGTGTATCCTCGTATTCTTTGGATGGGAGCCTTTGTGTATCCTCCTTGTATTCTCCTCATATTCTCTCGATGGGAGCCTTTGTGTGCCCTCTTGGTACTCTCTAGATGGGGTTGATTATATACCTTGTACCCTCTGGTGTCGATTTCCAAGAGGGAAGTACCTAATATTCATATATCACATGGAAGTGGCTGGTTTAACAGAAGGAAATTTGAATATGATCATTCAACAAAAGAAACGGACATTGGAAAACTTGACAAACCTCTCATGGCAACACAAAAAAAAAATCACCATAGGTGTAGTGAAGGCAGAGAGAAAGAGATAGAAAAATAGAGGTAGAGGGAAAAAGATAAACGAATATGAAGGAGAAAGAAATGGATGAACAAAGAGGAAGAGAGAAAATGAAAGTGGAGATTAGAGAGAGAAGGAATAGATTATAAAGAGAGAAAAGAGTAAAGAAAGTAAAAAAAAGGGGAAAGTAAGAAAAAGAGCAAAGTTAGCATACATACCTTCATGAAAATGGACATAACTCTCTCATATGAAACCCAAATTGGATGATTCCACTTGATATAGAAACTAGTCTCCAAGAAAGTCTAGAGAACATGAAAGTTTTTTCCCAAGGAGTTAAGCCTTCCACCTGACACTTTGAACTTCGATTATTATCAAACTAAATAGAAAATGAATAGGCTTAGTGCATGTGTGATCCCCCATATCCCATGAAACAAGGGAATACACCATGAGAACCTGAACGCCCATCACTTTGGGCAACCCACAATGATGTCTAGATGTATGACTTTAAACCCACACAACCTCCTACAAGACATCCAGCCCATGGGGTTGTCGAATCCACAAGCTTTGTCACAAGGCTCAAAGGTTCTCACCATTAATCCACATCCAAATTACCCAAGATATAGAACCTTTCACGAGCAAGGAAGCTTTTGCTCCCAAGAGGCTCAAAATGAGGTTACCCATATTTTGAACACATAGAAATCAATATGGGGAAGGCCAGCAGTACAATTTCAGACTTCCTTTTTACAGCTGGATCTAGCCCTGAAACTTCAAGAAGTCTTTGTTTACTCTTAGGACAGGCACATGGAGTTCAGGTTGGGTGACCGAAATTTTTTTGGGACACCCTATATTTTTTGGGGCACAGTGTATGAAGATGAGTCAGTTCAGTGACATACGGTGACCTGATTTTGGGGCTCAGGCATGAAGGTTTCATTCAGTGCTAACAAAAAAACTCTATTTAGTATTTTTTTTCTGAGAAAGAAGAATTGGGTGACTTAAATGAAGGAGTCACAGGGCACCAGTCCGTTCAGACCATCCGAGATAGATATAAAGCATAAACACTTTAGATGTGGCTCAAAATGTGTAGAACGACCGTGTTTCAGGTCAGTCCCAATCCATGTGCCCACCCTATCTAACTTGAATTGCATGAAGCACTTTCCGCCACCCCAATCAATGTGCCCACCCTGTCGGACTTGCATTGCATGAAGCACTATCAGGCAGAAATAGAACTGTCTGTCTAGAACGAGGAAGGACCTTCACCTTAGAGACACTGATATATTATCGATACAGCTCTTACAATACAATCACACCCTAAGGAAAGTGCCTACAAACAGACATCATCATATTTAGGCGTCTAACTTGGCATCATATCAAAATCTGTTATATATGATAACTGAAGAAGAATTATGGTTCTTGAGTTTAGACATCACAATAGAGAGGTCAATTCGATTGTGAAAAAGCTTAAGGACCAACCACAGGAAAGATGATAAGGACAAAGCTGCCAGGACAGAGAAACACCCATTCCACCTCAGAATAAGCCAAAAAATGTCTTCACAAGAGCATTACACAACCAGAAATAGTATAGCTCATACGCACCCAGCTCTCATGAAGATTCCATATCAGAAATTCTATACAATGAAATACTTCAGTTCTGTCAATTCTTTGATACTCATTACTATGCTTCAAGACTTTCTTGTGAGGAACCCTACTGTTGATCATGGCTTTGAATAACTGTAGACACAAGACGTTGTTGTAAATTTGACACGGACGAACCAAAAATATCAGTTCTATCAATTCTCGATACTCATTAGCTTCAAGACCTTAACTGTGAGAGGAACCCTCTTATTTTTCGTTGCATTAGTAAGCATAGAAATAAGATCTTGCTGTAATTTTGACAAAGGAAAGTTTCTATGATGAGTTTGCCCTGCCATCAGTTGGGAAACAGATGTAGGAAAATCCATTTAACATGATTTCTGTTTTTGTCTAATTACTTTCGAACAATAGCACAATGTCCATGGCCTTCACTTAAACAAACAGAAAAGATGTACAATGATACAAGCGTGTATGAGAAATAAAACGAGGAACATTACATAAATAAAGCCGATTTTCTGCACATATATACAAATAGAGAAGAAAAAAGATACACACAAAAACAAGCATAAAAACAGGAAATTTTCACATGTAAAGAAGACAATCAGAGCGTTCTTGGATGCAGATAAATATGACATGTGAACATGCTAACACTACAATTGCGACCCCGTAGAATTCAAGCAAAACTTTGCAGATACCAATACGGGGGATTTCTGTACAATAAAACGAACAACCTAGGTGAATTTGTAAGGAAAAATCAAATTTAGGCTCATCAAATGCTGTAACTTTGTTAGTAGGCCTCGTATCATGGAATCGCCATCAGCAGAATACAAACAACCCCTCCCCCCATAAATCTTTAGCAAAACTTACTACCGAGACGGCGTACAACCAATTCTCTCTATGATTATCCTTAAGTTTTGCAGATAGTAAAATGATAGCTTAACGCATTCAGTATGATGTGAACGTGAAAACTACTGAATCGCTATTATCAACTAGTACAATCAAATTAAAAGATGTTGTACATAGGCTTCCAACGTAGGCTTTAAATTTGAGAACAACTGGGGAAAACACTAAAAAACAGACAGCATGTATCGGGAAGGTAAAACAAGAAAATTACACTCAATTCTTGCACGAAAGAAGCATCAATTGAGAGGCACAGCGAGAATTATGTAACTTCTATGAAGAATTCTATATTAGAGGAATTGAAAGAAGTACAATGACTTATGGAGGAAAGGATGTGACTGAGCAAAATAAGAGTACGCAAGACTCCTTCAATCCTCAGAATCGGAAGGGCTATAAAGAGCTCCCTCATCGGGATCGGGAGGCGGATCTTTATCCTCGTAGGCATCTTCGTCAAATCCCTCGGCATCAGGAAAATCTTCGAAATTACCTGGGGGTGCCGGCGTTGGGTAGCTGGTGGTCTCTGTGCAGAACTTCTTTACCAGCGCAAACGGAAGAAGAGGAACCGATATCAGCATAGGCAGTGGCTTGCACTTCGATGCAACGTAACTGCTCGATAACGAAGGGGCGCTATACGCTTGATGACTATTCCGAACTGATGAGGAGGCGGACACGGAGAAACGACGCCCGCAAACCTGATAGCACAAGACACTCTTCCGTCTACACAGTAGGGCGATCGCCATTGCCGCTGAGGGTTTAGGGCTTTGTGGCCTTGATAGCCTGTACCTACGTTATTGAGACAGGGACCAAATGGTTAACTTTTAATGTAGTCTAGCTAGGCTTTGAGGAAGAGAGGAAAAAGACGAAAAAAAAAGAAATTTTTCTTTTTTTTAAGGAGGTTCGCAGATAACTACAAGTGAATGGACATAGCACGTGTGGGATCTTCCGTATTTCACAACTAAGGCAGAACTTCCTTTATATTAAAAAAAAAAAAAAAAAAAAGAAATCTCCATGAAAGAGAGGGTGAGAAAACAAATTAAAGTTCAATTTTCTAAAGATCGTCTCCCCAATACCACAATCTTCAGAAGCTTCATGTCACCCAATTTTGTTTGATTTTTCCCTCTACAACGCTCGTCTACACATTTCTTATGTTGTATCTTATATCTACATTTTAACCATCAAGAGGCTTCTTTTACTTCCCTCCATAGCCTACAAGCTATTCAAGCCTTTCTTCTTGCCTCCTTCAAGCTCCTGGTAATCCCCATACTAGCTTGCTTAAATTCAAACCTCCATTCACTATACCATGGACCAAATAACGATGAATTTTCCCAAGAAAAGTATGTTTTTCTTGTGGCATTGATAAATTCATTGCAACATCAATATGTCAATTGACCCAATCAATTTAAAAGGTTCATTGTTTATTCATGGATTTATGAACGCATACCTTTATAATTGTATTCATATTCATGTTTTGTTTAAACATAGGCAGATCAATCACCTCCGTAAGTGACTTTATAAAAAGCATTTAATTTTTTTTAAGACCTGCATTTGGGGCGGGGGGAGGGGGGGGGGGGGGGGAGGGGGGAGTTCGGCCTTTGATCTACTCCATCGGGCTTGAAATTAGAAACAAAAACTCACCCACCCAAAGGATCCCCTTTATCCTCCCTTTTTAGGGGCTCAACATCGGGGCAATCTACAAATATAGAGCCTTATACTAAAGTTCAAGGGTACGATGTAATTAACACTACACCACAAACCCCCAATTGTAAACTTGTATTTTTGTAAATGCACTTAAGTCAAACCTTAAGAGAAGTTTTGTAAATCAAAACTTTTCTTAAGTAAATGCACTTTGAGACTCAAAAAATTAAGTGTGTGGAGAGTATTGCACCATATGTAATGGACTCTCATTTGTGAGTGTTTATACTATCACTTTTTGTGTTCGTTCCATCTTTGGCCTCAATTCACTCATGTCTATTGCTCATGTATCTATCAACATAGTCCTATACAATAGTGATATGAGAGCTCGCATCCAAACATCGGGCATTTCGTGTCTATCTATGCATCCACGTCCATTTGCGCATATGTATATGAGTCCATTTGTGTATATGTATATGAATCGCCGCCTAAAAATATGGGTGAGCTTGTAAAAATAAGTTGGTTTCTTTTATTAAAAGACTTGCATTTTGCAAAAAAAAAAACGGTACAATAAAAAATTGTCTTGAATACATGCACGTAAAGACTTATCCACCAAAGTGCACACAATATCATGCATATTACTTGTTTTATGCATTTACGGTATCAGTTTACATGCCATGTATGTCTCAAATTTTGGTTCACATATGCTTGTCACTAGCGTATTTATATGGTCTTAAAAATAGTGGTATTATAGCCTACACGTGGCCTTTTGTAAAAAAAGATAATTTTTTATGTAATCAAAATTTCTCATAAATACACACACTTTGAGATTCATTTATGAAAAAGGTTACACCAAATATCGTGCATAATCTTCATTCTATTAATTTTCATGGTCTATTTACACACTTTATCTATCCTTTTCTACTTGAAGCTCCACTCCTTTCCTACTCCATTCTAAATCAAACACTATCCATTTGAGAGGAAGGTATGTCATTCACAAAACATTTCTAGTTATTAAAAAAAATGAGAAATGGTAGTATAAATGATCTGGCCAAGGATCAATATTTTGTATCATTTCTCTCCTCCTTTAAATTCATTTGAAAGATAGGATCTTGAGTTTAAAGAAGAGGCAAAGGAAGAGGTCACAACCATGCTCTATATGATAGATCATGATTCTCGTATGTTTAAGCACATTTTTAAGGACGAAAATGTTCTTTGATGATGATGATCTTATTGTTGAGATATCAAGCTCAACATGTGATGATCCAGGATGACACGTATCAGTTTTTTGTTTCTCTAACATGTATAGTGGTCACGCAGATATATGTCACGGATACTTCATTGAGCTTTATTAGATTTATCTACCGAGAGTGATGGCACAGTTGTTTCTTGCCAGCTCACTCACTCACGGACATTAATTTTTTCCTTATGTACTGGTCTTTATATATTGCACTTGTTGTATTCTTGTTTTAGGTCATTCTTGTACATTCCTTTTTATGTAATAGAAGAAGAAGAAGAAGAAGAAGATCATTCTTCCTTGCCTCAATCTGAGCGTGTGCTTCTCTTTGATTCTGAGAGAGTGTGTGTGTGAGCTCTCTTCCTTATCTCCTTCCTCATGCCATGGTATCAGAGCCAGCATGGTTGTAGAGAGCTCGTGGAGAAGGCCACGGTGAAGAGTACGCATCAAGGCGTGGAGAAAACGCGATTCACAAATGACCTCCATTTGCTACGAAAATCAGTGTGAAGGTAGAAGACCTCCGTTTCGAGCCTACGAGGTGGGGCCCACAAAAAAACCAAGTCAGTATCAAAAATTATAACTTGCATCGTGTTTGGCAACACTCATACATTCCAAATCCAGAATTTCAAGTGATTCTGTGTACTGTTGATACACGAAAACTGTGTTTTTATGAGATCGAACTATCACCTCATAGTGCGACAGTGTTCAAGCAGAAGTGCTGCTTGTAGTGTTTTGCAGTGTTGTGAATTGATGTAGAAATGGCAAACGCAGATGGAATGAGTCAGCTTATGAGCGATAAGCTGGAGAAGAACAACTTCCATGCTTGGAGATTCAGAATGACGAATTTCCTTATGGGAAAAGGCTACTAGAAGTACATCGAAGGAGAGAACAAAAATGCTCCGCGTTTACCAGATAGGAATCGGACTACAGAACAGTTAAGAGCATATGAGGAATGGAATCAAGGAGCACAAAAGGTAATGTATTGGCTATATGTTAGCATGTATGATAGCATGATTGGGCACATACAGTATGCCAAGACTCTGAAAGAGGCTTGGAACAGTTTGGTCACATTGTACGAAACCAATACAAAGGCACGGAAATTGCAACTCAAGAATGAACTGCATACATTGGAGAAAAAGAGCATGTTGGTAAGTGACTACACTCTGAAAATCAAAAGCATATGTGAGTCACTTGCATCTATTGGTGTGAATGTAGATGATGATGATGATAAGGTGGAAGTGTGCCTTCGTGGTTTAGGAGCTGCATATAAGCAGTTCAGAACTTCTATACAGACTAGGGAAAATATTTCGAATTTTGCTGATTTGGTATCTATGCTTCTTATTGAAGAAAAGAATCTTGGTGAGGATTCAAACTCCCAAGGAAAGCCCAGTTTTGAGCAGGTATTCTACTCCGACAAAGGAAGAGGCAGAGGTAGAGGTTTTAGAAATCGAAGAGGAAACAGTAACCAAGACCAAGGTCAACAACATAATCATGCAAGAGGAAGAGGATAGTTTTGAGGCAGGGGGAGCCAAAGAGGTCGCAAAAATTTCCAAAGAAATGATTCAGGTAATGTAGTAAAGGATGTTGGCATTGTGGTAAACTTGGATGCTTTGAACGTGATTGCAAGTTGAAGAATCAAAATAATAGAAGGCAGCAAAACAACTATGCATCCACAAGTACACATGATTCTGAGAAGTTGTTCATGGTTCAACATCACATGATGAATACGATGTTTGCTGGTGTTTCAAAATTGAATGATAATTTCTGGTATGTTGATTCAGGTGCTTCAAATCACATGACCAGTCATGTGGAATGGTTCAGTACTTTGCAAAAATTGCCAGTTCCTGGATATGTTGAAACAGGTGATGACACATCACATCCTATTGAGCATACAGGAAACATAGCACTATCTATGGAGGATGGAAAGGTAAAACATCTTGTTGATGTGCTGCATGTTCCAAATATAACAAAGAATTTGGTTTCTGTTGGACAAATGGTTGACCAGGGATTACAAGTCAGGTTCAATGTTGATGGATTATATGTAGAAGAGTACAAGTAGGATGGATGACTGGTTGCCAAAGGAAACAAAGTGGGTAGGATGTTCACCTTAAATGTGAAGATTCCTGAAATGAATACAGCCATGTTTGCAAAAGGTGCAGGAGTTATTGGAGATATAGAGATGTGGCACAAACGGATTGGACATGCAAACTTGCAAAGGCTGAAATTGATGCAGCCAAAGGAGATTGTCCATGGACTAGCAAATTTCAAAGTTGCAGAAATGCAAAAGGTATGTGCACCATGTCAATTTGGTAAACAGTCAAGAGCATCATTCCACATGACAAGCATGTTAGTGAGAATGTACTAGAAATAGTACATATAGATGTTTGGGGTCCAGCAAAGACCACATCTATGGGCGGTTGCAGATTTTATGTTACTTTCATTGATGACCATACATGCAAAATATGGGCATATTTCATGAAAGAGAAGAGTGAGGTGTTCACTCACTTCTAGAATTTTAAAGCTATGGTGGAAAAGCAGACAAGGAAGTACATTCAGACATGAAGATCTCATGGAGAAGGTGAATACATGTCAAATGAGTTCAACAGTTTTCTAAAAAATCATGGAATTCGGCGTCAATTTTCATGTAGATACACACCACAACAAAATGGCATTGTTGAACGCAAAAATAGACATATTGCAAAAATACAAGAGCCTTGATGGCTGATAAGAATATGCCTCATTGTTCTTGGGCAGAAGTTGTGCATACTGTTGTATACATCATGAACATAACTCTAATTGCTGTTGTACATCAAGTTATACCTGAAGAGAAGTTTATAGGTAAAAAGCCAAACTTATCACATCTGAAAGTTTTTGGCTGCATTGCATATGTACATGTTCTAGATGAGTTGAGGACGAAGCTTGATCCGAAAGCAGAAAAATGTGTCTTCATTGGATACTCCCTTGAGCAAAAAGGGTACAAATGTTATAACCCACTCACATGACAGGTGAAGGTGAGCAGAGATGTGGTATTTGATGAAATCTCAAGCTTCTCTGCAGATGCCAAAGAAGGACTGAATCTTGAACCAAATGACAAAGAAAATGCTGAAAAATCAAGTGCAGAATCTCAAGTTTTGAGTGGACTAGATGCATCACCAAGCAATAGTTCCAACTCAAATCCATGAAGTGGAAGATTGCGTGGAAATTTCAGTCCAGCAAATTCATCAAATACATCCAAGAAAGGTAAAGAAAATCTTTCTGCTCGTAGTAAAACATGTGCAGGTTTTGAAGATAATGATGGAGATTCAAGTGGTTCAGAAAAGAGTCTTGATGAGGAACTTGGATTGCCCTATGTGAAGACTCCAGGAGTAAGAAGGGCACATGCAGATGATACAAGGAGAAGTGACCCAAGACCAAGAAGATATGGGAGGATGCGTAATTCAGGGCAACGATAGACATATGATAGTTACATGGCTCGCCATTGTGCCTACATGACAAAGGTAATACGAGATGCTGAACCTTCTTGTTTTGAAGATGCAATTGGTAATGCAGATTGGGAAAAAGCTATGGATGAGGAGATGGCTACACTTTATGGAAATGATACATGAAAGCTGGTTCCATTGCCAGAAGGAAAGAAACCCATAGGCTGCAAGTGGGTTTACAAGGTAAAGCACAATGCTGATGGTAGCATAAGCAGGTACAAAGCATGATTGGTAGCAAAAGGATATGCATAGACATATGGTATTGATTATAAGGAAACATTCAACCGTGTAGCTAAAATGTCTACTGTCAGAACACTTGTTGCATTAACTACAGCAAAAGGATGGACTTTGCATCAGATGGATGTGAAGAATGCTTTCTTACATGGTGAGTTACAGGAAAAAGTATACATGGACGAGCCACAAGGATGTGAAGATTCAAAGCATCCACAATATGTTTGCAGGTTGCAAAAGGCTTTGTATGGGCTGAAGCAAGCTCCTCATGCATGGCATGCAAGGATTGTTGATTACCTAACTAACATTGAGTTTTCTATGTGTGATGCAGATCATTCACTATA
>CM035423.1:158586326-158588826 GCA_020310875.1 Ceratopteris richardii | reverse complement strand
TGTCAACTTGATATAATGGCCATCTCCTTCCTGCACTCACTACAATCAAGGTTCTAATTGCTCCCATCTTTGCAACCGGGCTGAAAGTCTCTTCATAGTCGATGCCGTGAGTTTGCTTGAATCCTTTTGCTACTAGTCTAGCTTTATGCCTTGCTAGAGAACCATCAGCATTTCTTTTTATTTTAAACACCCATTTATTTGGAACAATCTTCATACCTTCAGCCTTTGGAACTAACTCCCATGTGTGATTGTCCGTGAGAGCTTTCATCTCTTCTTGCATAGTTTCTTGCCATTCTTTTTGTGTACATGCTTCTTCATATGCATCCGGTTCTTTGTCTTTGACCACCTGTGTCATATATGCAAAATGCTTTGCGATAAAACTATCATAGCTCAGCCTTTCAATTGGATACCTTGCTCTTAAAGACCTCCTTTCATTTCCTTTTGAACATTGCTTCTTCAACCGGTTCAACTTTACCTTTGGTGTGATCACCTCTTCATACTCTTCTTCACTTGCATTTGAATCACTATTTTGGGCAGCACTTTCAGCTTTAGATCTTTCATAAGCTGATGTTGGTGATGAGGAATGACTCCTTAGCCTCCCCTTCCATGTTGAGCTTTCTCCAAGTGATGTAGAAGCATCTGGACCTGACATTTGAGTGTTTGTTTGCTGAAATTCTTCTTGGACAACACCTCCATCATCTTCACAATCTTCTTCAAGAATCTTCTCTTTCCCTTTGTCTCCAAACCATGGTCTTAGCTCATCAAATACCACATCTCGTGAGACTCGTAGCTCCTTTGTCACCGGATTGTAGCACCTATATCCCTTTTGCTCCGATGAATATCCAATAAAAATACATTTTTCGGACTTTGCTTCCATCTTTGTCCTTAGTTCTTGAGGGATGTGAACATAACACACAGATCCAAAAACTTTGAGATGTGTAAGGTCAGGTTTCTTACCGGAATAAACCTCCTCGGGAGTTAGATTATGCACTCCAGCCGTTGTGCACTTGTTCATCAAATAAACGGCCATACTAGTTGCTTCAGCCCAATAGTTTAGTGGCATCTTCATCTCGTTGAGCATGCATCTTGCAACTTCTGTGATATGTCGATTTTTCCTTTCAGCTATTCCATTTTGTTGAGGTGTGTACCTACATGTAAATTGTCTCTTGATGCCATTTTCATAAAGAAAATCTAAAAATTCTTTGGAGAAATATTCTCCTCCTCCATCGGACCTCAAGGTCTTTATGTAGCGTCCTGTTTCCTTTTCTACCTGTGCTTTAAATCTCTTGAACATGGAGAACATATTTGATTTTTGTTTTATGCAAAACATCCATATTTTTCTTGAATGATCATCGATAAAAGTGACAAAATATCTATTACCAGCCACTGATGGTTGTTGTGATGGTCCCCATACATCCGTGTGTATCAAGTCGAGGACATTCCTTGCCACATAGTTGCTTTTCTTGAATGGTTGTCGAGTTTGCTTTCCTAGTTGGCATGCTTCACAAAACTCATGTAGTCCGGCATCATTGAATCTTGGAAGACCTCTTACCACTTCATGGTTGCTCATGTCCTTGAGCTTGGGAATGTTGATATTGTCCAAACCTTTTGTGCCACAAATCGATTTCAACAATCCTCTTGTTTCCAAACTGAATATACATCACCTTTCCATGCGGTTGTTGAATGTCCAAAGTGAACATCCTTCCTTCTTTCCTTCCTT
The DNA here is from genome assembly GCA_020310875.1 of Ceratopteris richardii. Classification (NCBI taxonomy): domain Eukaryota; kingdom Viridiplantae; phylum Streptophyta; class Polypodiopsida; order Polypodiales; family Pteridaceae; genus Ceratopteris; species Ceratopteris richardii. The sequence goes on along the minus strand of CM035423.1, from coordinate 158,587,106 downwards.
GAGCAATGACCTTGAATCCTTCTTTTGAATTCTTTATAAAGCAACCTTTTTCATTGAAGATAACATGATATCCTTTCTCTACCATTTGTCCTACTAAAATCAAATTCTTTGCAATAGTAGGAACATGAAGAACATCAGCCAATACCTTCTTGTCTCCAAGCTTGATATCTCCAACATGCTCAATTGCGTGTTGAGTTTCATCGCCAGTCTCTACACATCCTTTTCCACTTGGAGCTTGTAGCTTTGTGAACAAATCTCCTTGGCATGTCATATGGTTGCTGCAACCTGAATCTATGAACCATTTTTGGTCATCACTTCTCGAGTTGTTGTAGTCATGCTTCATGGCAAGCATGGTTTGCTTGTCTCCTTCACTTGATGTACTCACATAGTTATTTTGGCTCCTTTGGTTGCCTCCATTCAGCCTTCCATTCTTTTGCCAACAATCATTTGCATAATGTCCTAGTTTACCACAATGATAACATGTTATACCTTTATGAGGATTGTATGAACCTCGACCTCTTCCTCTATTTCTTCCTCGACCTCTTCCATGTGTGTTGTCATTTGAGTTGTCCTTGTTGTCCTCCGAGTTGTGTTGGCTGAAATTTGTGTTGCTGTAGCTCCTTCCTCTTCCTCTCGAGCCTCCTCTTGAGTTCCTTCCTCTACCTCTTCCTGCATATAACATTTGACTATGGCTATCCTTACCTTTGTTGCCTTCTCCTTGTTGAGCTACCTCTTCAGCCACAAGATTTGGTATAATCTCGTCGAATGTTGGTAAAGGAT
>CM035423.1:158523826-158581326 GCA_020310875.1 Ceratopteris richardii | reverse complement strand
AACATATAGCACAAAGAGAACTCACACATCCCCCACTCTTCTCAACCTAGTACTACTTGAAAGGATAGAGGAACTATAGGATACAATGTTATTATAGGATATAGACTCGAACATCCCAAGATTATCAAGGTTGTCTATTCCTTTTCAAATAAAGGTTATATGATCTCATCTACGCCTACTGTACAAACACACACACACAAATACAAGATGGTGTTGTAATTCCACCATTAGTTTTTTAAGATAAAATCCCTTTGTTTGTGCTCACATACTTCCTCCATGATCATTGAGATGTTTTGACAACTCTCAAATATAGCTAATTGAATAACCCTAAGGAGCACTAGAAGGTTTAGTAGTATTTTGGAGATCACTTCACAAATACACAAGGAATTAATTCTCTTTAAAACTATCTTTGACCATTAAATCTAGCAGTTGATAAAAAATTGCAACAAATATATAGTGCCCCCACTGTCGTTGTGGCTATAAAAGCTAGAATCTCTATGATTCCTCTTCTTTCTAACCCCTCTTGGAGTGTATCTCTTCCACATGATGTTCTGCATCTTGAAAATATCAATTGCCTACATCCACTATTGAATATGTAGTTGAGCTTGATTTGCACATGTTATGAATATTGGATCTTCCTACATGCTGCTAAATTCTCTATGAACTCTAAATTTTCTTGCTTTGATACTGTTTGTTGGTTTTCAGGCCCACAATCAATATGGAGACATAGAGGATATAGAGATAAGATATATAGTAGACAACATATGAGAGAGATCAAAGGAGAAAAGACAAGATATATTCATTACATTCCATGTTTAAGCACATGAAGTTACAAGATAGCATAGAGATTATGCATAGATTACAAGTTTCCTATAACTCCACAATCTCCAAAGCTGAATATGATCTCTTAGATGGTGATCTAGATAGGAGCTAGATGAAGGGATATAGGCCAATAGAATGGGTAGCAAAGATGGATACCCTACTGGTTCCAAACGCTACAAACTATTATCCTCTATGGTAAGGGGAACATTCTTATAAGGTCCTCCAAGCCTAGGTTGGCCTACCCATCTTTTAGGGTCCTGGTAGCTTGATCCATGCCAAAATTACTTTCCACAATTGATTTATAGTGTATATCCAATGGTAGAAAGGTGGGATCAACAACCATTTGTTTGTCGCCCTTGATCTTGCTTAATCCACACTTAAGATCAAGTCTAGATCCAATGGACCACATCAAATAGACCTTTCTCCAAGTTAAGAAAGTTTCTTTTGTTTCTAGCCCTTGATTTTGGTTGATCCTCACATAGGACCAATCCCAAATGTAATGGCTTAGAAGCAAACTTCGTAATGATCCACCTATGGTCTACTCTCAACCTCATCTGACCTCATAGTCAAGAACCTATGAATGTCGAACACTCTCACATGGCTTCTCCTCATATTGGGGGCCTTACAAAATAGAGTGTCCTGGAACAATGGTGATGTGATATAAGGATGAGGCATTGAGCATATCTAACTTCCCTCCTCAATGTCCATCTCAAGGTGAACTTCCTTCTTGGCATGATGCCAACTCCTCCATGAGGGTGGAGTATTGTGTATGTCTAATACCCCCGTTCAATGTCCACCCAAAGGTAAACTACCTTCTTGGCCCAATGCCAAGTCTTCAAAGATGTATATGAAGTAGATCCTTTATAAGCACTTTGGTGAAGGTACTTGATGCATTCTTCTTGGTTGGATAGTAGACTATTTCTAGCATCCTTCTCAAGTGAACTTTTCCAACTCTTGAATGTCTATCATGAGGCCTATTTGCAAACCCAATCCAAAGTCTTACTACAAAACTGATAGCTTGTATTATGCTCCATATGTAGACAAGAGTACCAAAGACCTTAGAGTAGCCCTCAATGTGTATCCAATGGTACAATGATCTTATGGCTTGTTTCACCCCATAGAATGACCTCTTTAACTTACATAACACATTCTTTGAATGTGAAGCCTCAAACCTTGGTGGTTGAGATGCATGTACCTACTCCTTGAGGTCAACATTCAAAACATGTAACATGTAACATGAAAACTTGTGACTTCATCCGAGCTACTACCCCCCTAGTACTATTTTAATAGTGATCATTAGAGTAAAAAACTCCACATCAAAAGAATTCCACAATTTATCTTCCGTAAATCCTCTCTTTCATAACTACATGATCTTGATAAGTTATTTGATAATAGAGAGGTTTCATATGTCTTGAAGCATTTTGGCAATAGTAAGTTATAAACTCTTTATGGGTTATGGGTCCAAACTTTTACATGCCTCTTAATTCAAAAGAGTATTTTCTAATCCCCATAGTTCATGGTATTTGCATGCTCTCATATTTGGGGCCTATTGCTCTACTTGGTAATCTATACAAAATTAATATCGAATTCTTTGTTCGTTGTATTTGATGCATTTACCTATATTTATCAGACCTTGCCCTATATTGGTTTGTACATGGATTTCCTATTTAAGACAACTTTCTTTGGCCACAATCGATTTTGAATATACAAGACATCATAATTCGATTATCTTCATGCTTCAACAAGCTATCCTATAGTGTTTATTTGGATTTTGGCTACTTTGTCCTATATCACCTTGGATTTAATTGCAAGATAGCAATTATCACCTTATTCCTTTCACACAAGGCTAATATAACTATTCAAAACATTTGATTTGACATGTAATATGAAAACTTTCCACTTCATCCGAGCTGCTACCCCTAGCACTATGTGAATAGTGGTCATTAGATCAAAAGAGTCTTGAAAACCAAAACCCTCTACTAATGAAAGTCATGATGATACCAATGTATCTTGATAGCATTCCAATATTCCATCTATCATATTCTTCACCTTCTAGACCCACTTGGTGCTAGTGACCTCCCATGCATCATTCTTCATTAAGTTGTCATAAGGCTTGCATAGACTCCTTCCATGGTAGATCTACAAGTGCTTCATCTTCAATTACCGGCTTCATTACTTCCTTCATAATCTCAATCATCATGGCTATGACTATTGTGAGTAGAAGACCAACTTTTCTCCTCTACTCTCCATGATATCCTTAGTCTTTCTACCTTATCTTCAATAGTTGTTGACATAGGATTACTTTGACCATAGAGATTCTCCACCATTGGAGTGACAACCAATATGTTTGGGTGATTTTAGGTTGGTAAACACTCCTTTCACCATATGATGATGATGCTTCCTCTTGTTCATAGGTAGGGATGACTCTTGGTGTAGGTCCATAGTGAATTACACCGCTTGATGATAAAGTGGAGGCTCCTTCCTTTTCCTCCACTACCTGTGGCTGCTCCATAAACTCCACATCACGGCTCCCTTTGATCTTCTTTGCCTCATGTTCAAATAATATGAAAGCCCTTTTCTTTTCATAATGACATAAGAAGATGCATCCCTTACTTTTGGTTCTAGTTTATTCTTCCTTTGAGCTAGGACAAGAGCATAGCACATGTACACTCTCTAAAATTCCAAAGTTTGAGAGCAATGGATTCTTACCAATGTAAGCTTCATGATGACTCTTTTTTATTTGATTAGGAAAGACCTTGCCTTTCTTTGGATACATTGCTATCCCAAAAATGGTGTGACTCTCCCATTCCTATGCTATCTTCATGTGATGTGTGATGTGTCACTGATTGACACTTTATCCATTTTTCATTGCAAAAGCCTTCAAGCTCCTCTTAGTTGAGCTCAAAACCACATCCTATTCCAAGCTTCTTCACAATCTTACCTAGTTCATTTTCAACAAGTCTTGTTTTGTTTTTAATCTTACCAAAGCTTGACCCTTATCACGAAGAAAATTCATCCACATCCTCCTATTGTAGTCATCAACAATGATAAGGTAGGGATATCTTCCCAAGGCTTGTATAGACATCTTACCACACAAGTTACCATATGCCAACACTAGAGGAACCTTTGAACTACTCTCGATTTCTTGTGGGAATGTCTCCCTCTATTGTTTGCCCATCATACAAGGTCTACAAGGTTCCTACATGCCATTTAACACAAGTAAGTGATCAATAACAATATTGTAATGAAATAAGAGCATTAGGAACACCATGTGCTTGAGAGATGACTATTCTCCCAACCTTATGCCTCAAATGTAACTGGAGTCCACAAGTTCATATGTGATATCCAACACTACTTTAGCAACTTCCACTAGAGTCCACTAGTGATAGGTGTGCTTGCCACTTGAGTTAAGCCTCTAGAATCAAGTTAACTCGCATTAACTTGAGTTAGAAGGCTCTAGTGTTGTTTGGGAAAAACTTTGTTCCCATGCTCCCCATGGAAGTTGAGCCAAAGACCTCCTCCTCAACCTTGAGACTTAACCAGCAGGCTAGCTGGATCACTTGTTTTAGAGAGCACATGAACCTATGCTTAATTATAAGCTCGAGATCTTTGGACATACACATAAGTAACCAAACAATTTTTTATTTTAGATATGTCTAAATGGGTTGGACATTCAGATCATAGAATTTACTTTATAACATTCTTCTCCCCTTGGGAAAGATTTTCATCCTTGAAAATAAAGCTACATATAGTAACTATAAGCATACCCCAAAGCTTCATGTGCTAAACAAGAAGAACATGTTTTCATCTATGTGGTGGAACTGACCTCGTATTTCAAATGAATAGAAGAGAATCTATTGGTTGATCCCTACCCAAATAATTCAAAACACCATATAGCATTGCACTTGATAAACTAATTTGAGTGCAAAGTAGGGAATGACTAATAAGAGTGGATAAAAAAAAGATCCCTGGAAAATTCATTGTTTTCACTTGTGCTATTTAGGCACTAATATGTGAAATGGATGGATTCAAATTACTACTCCATTTTTGGACATCAACACTACATGGACCGAGTAAGTGAGGTGGGAGTTCTATGCCGGTCTAGACTTTGAGAAATTTTGTTTACTTGAATTTGATTTGAATTCAAACTATAAGTTTATTGAACGAAACTTCTAACTTAGACGTTTGTACTGTGATCACTTCCAACCAACATTTTCTTGAATTCTCACCCTGCCAGAGCACTAGTATGTCCAACCGGGCTTGAAAATCCTAGAAAAAATGTAGGTCAAATTTTGCCATGTACTTTCCATCATGTTCACTTTAAATTGACCAAACCAATTTCAAAGTGAACTTTGTCTAACTTAGGACACTTATCTCAAAGACTTTAGCTTTAAGTTCTTGGGATTTATCAATCTTATGAGCAATTCCATAGATTTCTTTTTAAGAATGTATTAAAATCTATGAAATTCATTGGAGTGATGCTACTTAACTTGAAGCAAACTCAAATGAATAAGTCAAATTAAAATCTAGCATCTTTGAAGATTTTATGGGTTCTTGTATAGGACATGTATCTGTGATTTTTAAGTTCGTTATCCACTCTTGTTGTCTATCCTTGAATTTTATTGAAATGAGTCAAATACTTTGACTGAAATGACTTTTACTGAAATCTAATGAGCTAAGAGCATTAGGAAAACCATGTGCTTGAGAGAAGAATCTCCTCCCAACCTTATGTCTCTATATATAGCTATTCAAATCAACGAGGACCACAAATGTAATTGAAGTCCACAAGTGCATGTGTGATCTCCACCACTGCTTCAACACCTTCCACTAGAGCCCATTAGTGGTAGTTGTACTTGCCAGTTGAGTTAAGTTTCCCTCCACTCAAGCTAAAATGATAAGTTAACTCATGTTAACTTGAGTTAGAAGGTTCTAGAGCTATTTGGGCAAAACTCTCTCCCCATGATCCCCATGGGGGTTGAACCTAAGAAATCTCCTTCTTGACCTTGAGACTTAAGCACGAGGCTAAGTGGATCACTTACGTTAGAGAGCACATGAACCTATGCATAAGTCTAATCTCAAGATCTTTGGGCATACACATGAGTGACCAAATGGTTTCAAATATGTTTTGAATCAATCAGACACTCAGCTCATAGACTTTATGTCATAAAAAATACCCTTCTTTTGCATCGTCTTCAATATTTTCCCCCTCATTGTGATGGATTCTTGCTTAGGATGCATAGAACTAGAGTGACCTCTCTCATCGGCCACGTGATGAGATGCACCATTATCTAATACCCATGAATCCACAATTGCTTGTGTTGAGGAGCATATCAACTTTGCTTCAACCTCATCTAATTTCTCCTCCTTACACTCTTCATCTATCCTCTTAACATGACAATATGAAAATGTTTGTCCCTTTATTTTGCAATGGGAGCATTGTCCTTGAAACTTCTTCTTACTACTCCTCCCCTTCTTTTCACTTTTCACCTTTGGTTGAGGAACCACCTTTTCTTGATGCATTGGTGAAGAATGTAGCATCTTCATTGCTAATTCTTGCTTGGGCTTTAAGGTGAAAATCCTCTTCCATCAATAGTGAATGAAAATCCTCAAATATCAAAGGTCTCACCTAAGTCTTGAGAGTAGTTAACCTTCCATCATACTTTGGTGGAGGATTTTGGAGACACCTTCAAGCTAGCCCCTTGCTAATCTTCTCTAGTATCCTTTCACAAGCCATTCCATCACATGGATTCTTGATGTGAATAATGGATTCCTTACCGTTCTCTTCATTTGCAAACATCTCTACTTCCAATTGATTTTCTAAATTTTGAATGCATGTTTAGTTTCGCACCTCATTTGACTCTTCAATATACTCCATGCCTCACTTGCCTCGAATGTATGTTGAATGAGAGGTAGAATGGAGTCCAAATAATTGATCACTATAGCATATAGTGCATTTTCATTCCTTATCTTCCAAGCTTGTAGAAGCTTTGTGTTTGGGAGAATCCCCATACCCAAATATGATGGGTAAAAGGCAAGTTGTGTCTCTTGTTCACTTCCCATCACCATCTCCAAAAGATCATAAGGATCAAGGATAACCATAATCTTGAACTTCCAAAGAAAATAAGTTGTACCATCTAACTTGCCTTCACTGAAGGATGGTGGATGAACACATAGTCTTTGCATGACAAACTCCATTGTGCCAACTCCTCTTCCACTTCCACTTATAAATCCTTACATCTTCATAGCATTGAAGCCTTTGTGCCCCATGAACTTGAAGCCTTTAAGCCTTTAACCCCGACGAACTCTAGTGTTGGAGCCTTCAACTCCTACAAATCATGGGTATCCTATGTGGAAAAAAATTGGATCCACAAGTTTCAAATCTTCATACATCCAAGCAAATACACCTTGGTATTCTCATAAAAGGTCTATTAACTCTTTCTCTTCCTCAATGATTACATCGTTCCCTATGTATGTGCTTCTTTCTTCACTACTTTCAATGGCTACTACAATTTTCTTGGTTATTTCCTTATTGTTGTAATCCTCTTCCATGAGAGCCTCTCATTTTGGCATTCTCACCATAATTTTTCTATCCTCTATCTCATATTTACTAAAATTATTCATCAATTCAAACAAAAATTATCCTAAGCTGGTGTGTTTCCCTTAGGTTTTTTTCTTCTTGTTTTCCAAATCGACTTGAGTGGTTAACAATCTCGTTCTTACACTCACTTCGTTCATGGGCTTTCACGTTGACTAAGTACAAGTACTCTTCCTTAGAATCACAAAAAAGATCCATAATAATGGATTCTAGATGTTCCTCATCTTCTTTTGCTAAGGGCTCACACATGAATAGTGATATGCCATAGCCATCCTCATCATAATGGGAAGTCCAATGTTCTACATTCATAGCTATATCCATTTTAGCTAATATTTCTTCCCAACCATGAGGTTCAAACTCCTAATTTGGAAATGTAATAGGTGCATAGGCTAGGTCTTTTATTGATCTAGTGTACTCAAATTCTCCTATGTTCATGGCTTCTAATTACTCTTTCTCTTCTTCAAAAATCTTACACATCCACAAGTGTGTGCCCTTGTGCAGCCATGAAGGATTTGAAGAAACTATGGAATGTACAGACCCCATGTCCTCTTGAGTCCTCTTATGGATGGGGTTCCACTGTAAGGGTGGGACATATCTATGGGTGTAATCCTTAAGATTGACTTAAGTAGTTATTCCTATGTGTTGTAAGTACAATGGATTGGTTCCCCAATCTTGCACTATCTACAATTGTCTCATGAAGGGTCTAACTAAGATCATTTTATATGCATGATTTTTCCCAAACTCAAATATAAAAATGTGTGTTCAAACTCTGCTACATAGGTGGTGAGAGTGATTCCTTCCAATAAATACTAATGATCTTTCAATATGTCACCATTTGAACCTTCATCCTCATGGGTCGCAAAGTTGGGATATCCCAATGCATCCGTAAAGACATGGTTGCAATGGCAACACTTGCTCCTAAGTCTAGGATTGCCTTGGTAGTGTGTCCTTGATAAATAATAGGGAAATAAGTGTTTCCTTCCTCGTCTTCACTCATATCTCCTATCTTCTCTAAAGGTATCGGATTCTACCTTTGAGTGAGAACTAGAAAGCTCTCGAACTTGGTTTGCTACATGTTTCCACAACTCTAGCTTTGCTCTTAAGAGCTCGTCTAAAGTGAGATGGCACTTCACTTATTGTTTTTTATGGCCGCTGTGTTTCGAAGTATAATTGAATCTTTGTTCCTTTTTAGTATCATAGGGGATCACATTTGAAAAGACTTGGATTCCCATGGATCTGTGAACTATGGAAATTTTTGTAAATAACTAGATTCAAAGTCCAATCTTTCACGTGATTGAATACCTTCTTGATTGTCGTATACAAATGGAATATCCTTTGGGGATTAATCTTGTAGATCATATATCTCTTGAATGGGCAATGGATTCATCTGTTCTGTACCCCACTTCTCTCCTTGGATCTATCAAGAATTCTTGGGAATACTTGGTAATGGAAGGAGGGATTCCACACTCTATTGAGTTAGGAATATAAGAATTTCCTAACAAGAAGTCTCCTTTTTCACTTTCAGTAGAATGAGCCTTTTGAGGTGCCAAGTCCTCATGTTTAGATGCCATTTTCTCTAATCATTCTAAAAATTCTTGGAAGTGCAACTCTAGTTTGACTAGGTTGTTGTGGTTGAAGAGTTTACTAGGAACATAACATGGGTTAGTTCTACCAATTTGATGTATAGTTTTGTTCTCTATACTTCTAGGTCCACTCTAGGGTAGCTCTTGTCCAATTATGTTGTGTTTGGTCCTTCTCTGAGTTGTGCACGGTATGCCTTGAACATCATGTCTAAGTCTTTTGGGGTGGGATCTTCAAGTATTGAACCACACTTATATATGGTTGGGCTATATGTTGCAATGTGAAATGTGAGTTTTACAAAGTTTTCCTTGGTTTCTTTAAGGTTACCTTCTAATTATGCTAATTTCTTTGACCATTTTCTCTTCACTCTTTCTCTAGACTCTTTCCATGTTTTGGTTTCCTTTTACTAGGATCTCTGCTTCCACTAGACTTTGATTCCTTCTCTAATCTCCCTCCTTGGCTTGCTACAAAGCTTGTGTTCTAACGACTAGTTGAATGGGAGTTAACTTGGGTGGTGTTCTACTTGAGTTATACACTATGTCTATCACATTAATTGGGGTAATTTTTGAGGCATAAGTGGGGTTCTAAGGGCATCATGAATGATATTTTCCTTACCACACTCAGAACATAATCCTTGAATCATGAGATATTGTGGTTGTCATGTAGGTGGGGGATAGGGACATTCACATATGAATGATCTCCTTGGCATCTAAAACAAGGTTCTCTAGGAGTTTGTACTCACATTTTCCTCATGTCAGGTCTAGATTTGGGATTGGCATACATGATATTTGCAAAATTGGGTTCCCAACTATATTCCTATGGTGGGATCTCATATTGATACACATCGGAATGTTTTGAAGATTTTGTGTCATAGGTAGGGACATTCTCGCCATGTGAAGAGTGATAACTATTTTTGTTTGGATCATTCTCTATGATCATTGGAGAAATAGGTATCAAACAAACAGAAGGTTCTTGTTGTCTCAATACAATACAAATTCCAAAAGATGGTCTATGGATCTATGAAATATATAATCTCATATATCAAGAGCTCAAAACAAAGATGAAGTCGAACTTAGTACCAAGCTTTAAGCATCAACAAGCTTTCTTGGAGAGTGCTGCTGATGATACTGAGATACCATAGGTTGTGCTTCCTAAGAGGACTAGATCACATGATGGGTCATATGAAGAACAAAAAAGGTTGAATCAATGCATTCTAGAAAGCATTGAGATTCACAAGAGAAAGGTGGATCAATGCTTTAAAAAATTGAGTAGAGGTGAGGAACAACATGATAGGCCTATTGATATGAAGAAGAAAGAGGCGGATGAGATTGTACAGCGTGAAGAGAGAATAGAGTCATTATAGATGAAAGTTGAGGATTTATATGGAATTAACACATCAAATATATTCGACGAGATTCAATGAAATTCGACGTGTTAACTCCATGTAAATGCTAAGCTTGCACCTGCAATGACTCTATTTCCCCTTCAAGCTGTACAATCTCATCTGCCTCTTTCTTCTTCATATCAATAGGCCTATCATGTTCTTCCTCACCTCTATTGAAGTTCTGAAAGCATTGATCCACCTTTCTCTTCTGAATCTCAATGCTTCGCAAAATGCATTGATGCACTCTTTGTTGTTCCTCATATGACCACCATGTGATGTAGTCCTCTTAGGAAGCACAACATATGGTATCTTAGAATCATCATTAGCACTCTCCAAGAAAGCTTGTTGATTCTTAAAGGTTGGTACAAGATTCAACCTGATCTTTGCTTTGAGCTTTTGATATACGAGATGATATATTCCACAAATCCATAGACCTTTTTCAGGAAGTTCTATTATATCGATACAACAAGAACCTTTTGTTACCTGATATGCATTGTCCTGGATGCCATTGATATTGATGAGATAATGGCATCAAGACAATATAGTATCATTTTTTGATGCATTGTCTTGATGCCATTGACCTTTGATTGATCAAAATCTGATTGTCTAGCAAATAAAGATACTAAATATTAATAATCTGATTATTTATATACACATATTTATATGTACATATTATACATACAAATATTCAAATATACACAAATATACATGCTGAAATATAAATACACATACAAAACTATAAATGTATAACGTATGTATGTGTTATGTATTTAGTATGTATGTGTGTGTGTATATGATATGTGTGGATATGTGTATGTGTGTGTATGTATATATTTATGTGTAAGTGTATATATATGTATGTGTATGCATGTATGTTTGTATGTATGCATGCCTATGTGTGGATAGGTATGTATGTGTATGTGTGGATATATATATATATACATATGTGTGTGTGTCTGTGTGTGTGTAAGTGTATGAATATGTGTATGTGTATGCGTGTATGTGTGTTTGTATGTATGTATGTGTAAGTGTATGTATATGTGTATGTGTATGCACATATGTGTGTATGTGTATGCACATATGTGTGTATGTGTATGCACATATGTGTGTATGTGTAAGTACGTAATATGTATGAGTGTAAGTATGTGTATAAGTGTATGTATGTGTGTCTGTTATGCATGTTTATAAATTTAAAGTTTTTTTATATTTTGATCTCTTTTTTTTGTTTGAGATTAAAATAAGAGGAGATATTGTATGGTAGAACAAAATAAGAGAAGACCTAACATACCACCTGAGACGTGGTAGTTTTTTCGTAGATAGCTACATCTTCAAGGATCATTTCCTTGGCAGAAGGTATACAAATTAATAGTTTATATTATTATGACTTATAATTCTTATATATTTTATAAATGTTTTATATTTAATCTATGTATTTTCGTTTCATTAAATAAACACAGGCTGCTACAAAGAAGAGACTTGAGCTAGGTCATAGGTCACATTTAGGCCAAATGGACCATCATGGTTTTGTAGCTAGATTTTTAAGTATATATATTATTGAAAGCATATTTTTTATTTTAGTTAAAATACTAATCATTAATCTTATTTATTTATTTAAATGCAACGAAAGGATTATGGTTGATATCCTAGAAGAAAGGAAATTGATTTTGCTACACATTGTGGATATCGACGTCTGAGTGAGTATATGCAAGTTCATCCAAATGCTTTCGTAAGTATTACTAAATTTCATATAATTATTTTATTTTTATTGATACTTTATTTATTTGTGTTTGTTATATATAATACAAGAGTATTATGGAGAGGCCAATATGGATGAGGTGGAGAGATAGACACAAGCAGGATGATTTGGATCATCACAAAGTGCTCACTCCTCTAGACATGATGCCACTACAGATACATCAGATCTTGAGGATGATCATGAGAATGAGGTTGATCATGATGATTAGGACTTACATGATGATGTGGATGATGTGGATGATGATGATCAGGATGGTTGATATATTACATTGGATATATATTTTACATTGATATACATATTTTTTTATATCTATATATTTTCTCATTCCACTTATGTTTTAAATTGTGTCTATGGTGCTAACTAATGAAAAGTCTTGTTTGAATGATTTTTATTGCTGTTTATATTTAGCATGTATTCTATTAATTTAATTATGTATTTCATTCATATTATATATGTGTTTATGTGTGTTATATATATGAATGTGCATGTATTTGCAATGTGTGTATAAAATGTATAAATGCATGTGCATGTATATGTGTACATATATGTGTGTATATATATGTATATATGAGCGTATGTGCATATGTATGTGCATATGTATGTGTATATGTGTATATGTGTATATGTGTATATGTGTATATGTGTATATGTGTGTATGTGCATGTGTACATGTGTGTTTATGTGTGTGTGTGTGTGTATATATATATATATATATATATATATATATATATATATATATATATATATATATATATATATATATATATATATATATATATATGTGTGTGTGTGTGTGTATGTATGTATGCATATGTATGTTGTGTGTGTATATGTAGGTATATGCATGTGTATATCTATGAGCATGCATGTGCATGTGCATGCATCGTCATTTGCATCCATGTGTATGTGCATGCATGTGAATATGCATATGCATGTGTTTAAGTATGTGTTAATTTGTATATGAGTATGTGTATATGCAATAATGCATGCATGCATGTTCTTTTATGTGTTTTTAGTTATGTTTGTGCATAATATGCACGTGCATATCTGTGTGTGTATGTGTATGTGTAAGTGTATGTGCATGTATAGTGTAAGTGTAAGTGTATGTATATGTGTGTGTGTATGTGCACGTGTGTCACTCTAGCACAATGGTGAGTACCAACGTGAGAAGATTCACCTCATAATTGTCAATCCGTGGAGACGTGAGGACTAGTATGAAGACTATGAGCAAGTGAAGGCACAAGTGTGTGAGTGAGAAGCACACAAGCATGCACACACATACACACACACGCGCACACAAGGCAAGAACAAGGAGAGGAACAATGGAGTTCTTTGCATTAGTCAAAAAGTCTCCTACATAAGCTCAATTCACAAACAATCTAACCTCAAAAATGAGCTCTCTAGCTCTTTTTATAGTTTTCTAACTAACTTTGGTCTTGTCCAGACCTAGTGTCCGGCCTAGTTAAAAATTAGGTTCTAGAGCCTATTTGAGGGCTCAAACAGAGTCTAAAAATTATGAAAATTGATATGTAGCTAGTTCTAATACTCCTCAAGCTCGAGGACTCCTCGGCTTGCACAAAATGGAGTCTATTCTACCAAAAACGGAATTTACAATGTTTGTGTAGTGATTAAAATCACTTGAGTTGTAAATGGTCCATGGAAAAAATGATTGGGCCTTGTTGTCGTATTGTGCATGACTCCTCCATTGCGCTAGTATGCTCTTCATCTGACTTGTATGCCAACACGCCCCCCTTCCTAGCGTCTGTCGCCCCTGACAGACCTCTGTTCTATCGGGTGGTCGATATAGTATTGGATGACATTGGTGGCAAGTTCGTGTTCTCCTATCCTTAAGCCTCTTGCTAGATCAGCTTCCAATGCATCCCAATTTATTGCGCCAGGGACCTCTGGTTGCGGTGTGGTGTAGTACTCAGAGTACATTGCTTGTTCACAAGCAAAGAGATGGAGCAGGTGTGTTGGCTTCGGTGCGAAGATCTCCGAGTGATACTCCCAGAAACCTGATCTGAACATTTCTTCGAAGGTCTGTTTGTAACATGCAGGGAGGTATTTGATGCGTGCATGCCAGGCGTAAGCCACACGAATACTGGGGGTGGTGCTCATGTCATACACCAAATCATAATTTCCATTGGTAAACCCCGATAGACGTACTTGTGGTGCGGCTGCATTTCTAAAGGTTTTGAGGACTACCTGCATCATATCTAAAATCTTAAGCATCATTTGAGCTGCCACATCTGGCATGGGCTTCAATCGCGGCATCCAATGTCGAATTGTTCCCATCATGTATGCTACCGACGGTGGTCCCTGTGGTGGCGCAATGTACAGGTAGTTTAGCCATTGCTTGCATTGCGCGTTGTTCTGCACTTTGATATTGAATGCCTTCCAAGACCTGCGACGTGGAACTGGAACGTAGCATGGATTGTATAGGAGATGTAAAGGCGCGTTGTTCCATGTGCGTAGCATTTTTGGATATGTCTCTAGAAGTTTCTGCCGCCAGGTGGGTTGACGAATTTTGCCTTTTTGCACCTCTGGAGGAAGGTCTTCGGGTTGAAATTGGGTAGCAAAGGTAGGAATCTTACCCGTGACTCTCTGTATTTCTGCATTATAATCAGCCAGGATAATATAATAAGGCCTGTATTGGAGTTCAGATGAGAGGATAAGGTGTCTCGATGACAGGTTCTTGAAGTAAGCAGATTGTAGCACAGTTTCCTCTATGACCCTCATGGCCTGATTTTGCACTACTGTGCGCTCTTCGTGAGAACTCCCGATTTCCTCCACTTGACGTAGCCATGGAGGCCGTGGTGCTTCGAATGTGTCCTGAGCTTCTTCCGTTTGTTGGCCTCCTGGGAAGGGTTGTGGGTCCTATTCTTCTTCAAATGTTTGTTCCACAGGAATTTGTACTACTTCTTCGTCGGTGGGAGCCTCTGGAGGGGAAGGTGGTCTCTCATATTGTAGTAGACGTGCTTGCAATTCGGTGACCTGTTTCTGGAGATCTTTTAAGGCCTCTGAGTCTGTGAGAAGTGAAGCCGCGGAGGAGGTGGTTTGAGAGGCTGCTGTTGTTTCTTTTCGGTGTTTCTGCTTCAGCTGACCCAGTTCCTCTGATAGCAGGTCATGTGCTTCAAGCAGCATGGCATAGTCTTCCAATATGATCTTGATATTGTCGGGGGTCACTGCTTGAAACTTTGATGGGCTGATGGGTGCCCCAGGTGTGCTTTCGATAGCTGCTTCTAGGTTTTCCTGATTTTGTAAGTGCAGGCGTCGATTCTCTTCATGAGCGGCAGCAAGATGTCGCTTGAGTAGGACCATATTTCGTTGAAGCTTTGAATTGCGTTCCAGCTGTGTCCGTAGATGACCTTCTACCACTTGTATTGCTTCCTGATCTGTGTTCTGTAACTGTACCTCCAATATGCTATGAGCCTCTTGGAGAGTTTGGAATTGTGTGTGGAGGCGAGCATTTTCCTCCTCTAGTGCAGCAAGGCGGTGTTGTAGTGTCTCCGAGTGCTCTTGCAGGCGTTCATTCTGTTGCTGGAGCTGATTGTAATCTGTCCTTAAGTTTGATATACAAGCTAGCATGGTGTCCAATGCATTTCCTATAGATGAGGGGGTGGTGTTTACAATGGAAGATGCATGGGAAGGGAATTGGGGAAGGGGAAGAGTGAATGATGTGTCTATTGAAGACGTGTGTGTGGGTAAAATTGGTGGAGGGGGAATGGGAGGAGGTGGAAGCGTGGGGGGAGGGGGAGGTGCCGTGGGTGGTGAAATGTCCATACTTTCAGGAGTGGGTGCGAGTGTGGGGTCTACCATATACATTGGAATGGTAGGTGGTGTGTGTGTGAAAGTGGTGAATAGATGAGAAGTGGGGTGGGGAGCTGAAAATAAAGGGAATGGTTGAGACCTGGGTTGAAGAGTTCTAGCAAGGAAGTTATGGAGGGATTGGAGAAGTGGAGAGATGGAGGTCGGGGGTTGAGGTTGTAGAGTTGAGGAGGGCATGAAGGGTTGCGTGGTAGCAGGGAAACCCATGAATATGGATCTAGGGTCAGGATGACCTATGGCTGAGGGCATGGGGGATGGTTGTCCTAGGGTAGGCTCTTTGAGCGATTCGGTGGATTGTGTAGTGATGGGGGTTGCTTCATAGATTGGGTTATCAGAGGTGGAGAATAGGGTTGAACTAGAGATGGGAGTACGGAAGATGAAGGTTGGTTCGGTGGGTTGAGTGGTCGAGGTGATTTCCACGGTTTCTGCTCTAGGAGGCGATGGTGGGGGTGTGGGTGGTAGTGGCTCGGTGAATTCCTCATGGGTGACTGGGTGCTCTTGGCTAGCAGTTTCTGTTGCTTGGGAGGTTGTCCTGATGGGTTCGGATGTAATAATTGGCCCTTCTGCCGTTGTAATGGGGATCTGGATATTCTTACCTGAGCGTGGTCGTGTCTGGAATCTTCGTGGATCATATTGAACTGGAGACCTCCTAATGGCGGTCCGCACTGCTTCTACTACCCCATATGTTTCTGCCATCAATAAGAGACCTTCACTATATTCTGAGTCAACTCGTGCTTCTTCCAACAGCTGAGTCATGAGTACTCTACTGCTCTGTTCGGTGAGCAGTTGTTGCGATCGCACTCGTTCCATAATTTGATACAGCCTTCAGAGTTCTGTTGTATAGGCTGGGGATTCAGTGGTCTCGTCTTCATATGCTCCTTCTTCTTCTAGGTGTCCTTGTTGTTGACCTTGCTGAGCATCACTCCAATGTACATGGCGGCCGTCTGTAGATTTTCTTCTTCTTTGTGAAGATGTGCCTTGTTCTTCTGCATCTGAATAAAACTCTACATCAGAGAGAGTTGTGTACTTTGTAAGAATGCTTCGAAGTCCTGGGGATCCATTCCTTCAGCATCTCCAGTTGTAGCAAATTCAAATTCAGATGGAGCAGGAGGAGCTGAAGGGGTAGCTTGTGTCGTAGTTTCAGATCCAGACCTATGTATCCTAATGGTAAAGGGAGGTACAGTGGTCTCCCCTCGTGGCGATACTTTAGGAGTAGTCAGAACTTCCCTTGTCTGGACACAAGGGATCGCACCCCTCATGCGCTTGGATTGATGTGTGGACGTCTTGAGCTTCTTAAACATTTGTAATTGTGCCCAAGTTAAGGCACGTTCAATGGGAACATCGTATGCTAGGCACCGGTAAATAATGCGTGTGATTGCACAGCAACCGTTCACCACTAATTTCCTAGAAGACCTTTTATTTGCTTCATACAATTGATCTATAATCCATACCGGCAGCTTAATTGGTAACGCACCTGCCTCCGCTAAGTAGAGAGCGAACCAGATTCTTTTGTGTGGTTGTGTGAAGCGGTCTTGGCCGGGGAAAGCAAAATGTTGCATGCACATACGGAGAGGGATGGACACGTTTGGTGTGAGTGCTGCCATGTCTTTAAGCTTCAATAGTTTCCTATCCTTCATGTTAGTAGGAACGAGAGCATCCTTCTCAGAAGGTACATGTGTGCCGTGCATATTCAAAGCAGCGCTCACCAACTCCACAGTAAGTTCAAACCTCTTTAACTCGTTGTTGCCCAGCAAGGAAGGAAGAACAAATGATCCTGGTTTGTCCTTTTCTTCATTAGCTTGTAATGTGGAGACCAAATAATAGCATCGGAGGAGATCCGGTTTAGGTAGTGGTGCTTCAAAGTATTTTGCTAGCCCTGCACGTTGCCATATGGTTTGGAGATCCTTGGTGTTCTGTAGAGTCTCAAACTCCTTGGAGAAAAATTGGAATCGAACCCATGATCTGTCATACTCGCACTTAGACTCCCATATATACTTGGCCTCTCCTAATGGACCTGGCATGCCATTGAACCAATGAGAATTGGCATGGACTCTTTCTGTGATCCCTGTGGGTGGATCCGGTACCGGGATCTGCTGAAGGTGTTGCAGCTCCACAGGTCGTTCAGTTGGTGGCACATCCACAGGTAGACTATCCACATCGATTCCTGCAGTAAGTATTCCTACTTGTGAGCTCGGACCTGTCGCTTCTGCCATGTTACTTCTTGCCTCCTGATTCTGTGAGAATATAGAAACATGTGTTAACATTGTAAAGGACAAGTTAGAACCGTTTTTGTCCCCATTACAACATTATCATGAGGTTCGGGATAGATTAGTAGGTTAATAAGTGCTCGGTGCTTGTGTGTGTAGTTAGGAATTGGTTGGACCTAAGAACTAAGTGGAATGATGTAGTGTGAGAGTGACGTAGTTAGTAGGTGGGCATGGATTTACAACTGGGGTCCGGGGGTTTATTACAAGTTTTAGGTTGCCAAATGCAGTGGATGGGCTTTGATCTTGATTTTGTGGAGACTCTGAAGAGTTTGATAGGGGTATCTGCTTGAAGATGAGGCTTTTTAGGGACCCATTTACAAGTGATTCTACTAGTGCTCATGGAAGAATATGTGTCCGTGCGTGATGCGTAAGACTGGGCCTCAGATGTTCGAGTGAGTGAAACATGTTGTACCGGTTGCGGCCTTGGTGTAGCTATTTGAGCTCGCAAGCAAGCCTTAGGCACCCAGATTTGTCGTGATTGTGGGCTGGCCTTCATTGACTTCTTGGGTACCCAAATAGACTTCACCTTCGCAGAAGAATTAATGAAGGACTTCTCATTAGTGTCATGTTGTTGACTACTAATAAGAGGTTTTGGCCGTGGGGTCGGCCTGGTCTGAACAGGGTATTCGCCTTTTCGCCTCCATACTTGCTTCCATGGCTGAAACAATCTGCTTTGCTCCTTTTTTTGGCATCCAATATCGGTAGTGTTCTGCTTCTTCTATATTTGATCTGCCGTGGGTTGTTGCAACCTTCTGGTCTTTGGAAAAGAAGGGAGTTCCGTCCTCTCCTTGGCTCCATTGTTGAGATTAGCCTCTTTCTGCATCATACAGTTTTGGACAAAAATAGCATTGTCAACTTCATGTGCGCCCCTGGAAGGACCAGGAGTTTGTGCCTTGCCTAGTTCCTTGAGTGCCTCATTTTCCAATTCAACTGTAATTCGGCTATGATCTACCCATACCTGAAGAAGTCCACTTTGACTGTCATCACTTCGTCTTGAATGGAGATGGGAAGATCCACCTCGCCCATGCAAGGAGTTTCCACACCTCCCAATCCTATGAGATATGCTTCTATAGGATCGACAGTTAATTTCAATTCTTGACAGTAAGACAACTTGACAGCACTAGTGGATGCACCTGAGTCAATCAAAGCTCTTACAATCTTTGCACCCTTTCCTTGTCCTACTCCTAGGGTTACAAAAGGCCGTCGGTCGATTATTCTATGGGAATGCCCACCTGAAGTCTCGCACAGGGCCATAGGATAGCCTACAGATTCTTGAGTGTCAAGCATAGGCGGGTCTCTGCCTTGTCTCCTCAATTTCATTTGTTGGATGCGTTCTAAAGCTTCTGCCTGTGCTTCTCTTATAATTCGTTTCTCTTCTTCTTTACGTTTCTTGGCAGTGTTGAGTCGATTTAGCATCTCTTCAGTAAGGGGTTCCTGATATAACTTGACTCTGCATCCACTTATGTAACTTGGTAGAATATCGCCCTCTAAAGTGGCTAGTTGAACTGCGCCACTTGTGGAGATTCTATTGATAATCATTGGTCCGTAACCTCTTTTCTCTAATTTCCGTGCATGCTGCTTCAATGTGTAGACTAGGACTAGGTCGCCTGCTTTCAAGCCTTTATCCTTCACATGTGTATCAAAATATGCCTTTTGCCTCTTCTTCGCTGCATAGATTCCTGCTGCAGCTCTCAATCGTGTTTCGCCTAGATGTTCAAGATCAAAGATTCGAGAGGAGAGTTCATGGCCTGTCGAGTCATGCTCTTGTGCTACCTTCAATGTAGGTATCAAAAAGTCCAGGGGTAGCACAGCATTTTGGCCAAATACCATCTAAAAGGGGGTGGCTTGGAGTAGCGTTTTATAGGCAACCCGGTATGCCCAAACAACATGGTGTAGCTGTTTGTCCCAATCAGAGCGTTTATTGTTCACTAGTTTAGTCAGCACATTGCATAAGATCTTATTAGTGCTCTCAGCCTGGCCATTAGCTTGTGGATGATAGGGGGCCGATTTCTTATGTATCACCAAGAATTCTTGGAGAAGGTTTTTTATGACTTCATTCAAGAAGTGTGTGCCTCTATCACTCACCAACTCTATTGGCAATCCGTACCTCGTGAATACATTTTCAAATAAGAACTTTGCTGTTGTTTGAGCATCATTTTTTGTAGTAGCTTTCGCGTCTACCCACTTGGTTAGATAGTCTGTGGCCACGATGATATATTCAGCATGTGAACCCTTAGCTGGGGGATTAATAGGACCAACAAAGTCTATTCCCCATTTAGAGAACGCACGTCCGCCCATCATAGGCTTCAGTGGCATCTCATCCTTGCGTATAGGGTACTGAGTTCTCTGACAAACATCACACCGTTTCACATAGGTATGTGCATCCATGTGAAGGGTTGGCCACCAAAAGCCTGCAAATAGTATTGCCTTGATTACCCGATCTGGTCCAAAGTGTCCCCCTGCTACACCTTGGTGAGCAGTATCCAAGATTTTGAGATATTCACTCTCATGGACACATAGTCTCAGGTAACCATCTTTACCACGCTTGTATAGATTATCACCAATGAGTGAATAATCCTGGGCTTCTTGTTCTAAACTCCTTTGCCTAGCCAGAGTCAAGTCTGGAGGGAATGTTTTCGTCCTTAAGAAGGATACTAGAGGTTCACTCCAATTTGGCACTATGGACACTTGATAAAGAGTGGCATGTTCCACAGGTGGTTTAGTGCAGCAGATTGGGCATTCCTTGCACAACTTTTGGACATCAGCCTCCATAGTCGGCCAATGCACTCCGAGTCTCCTTAGTGTCTGTAAGGTTCGTTGCTTTGAGTAGTGTTGCTCTAATGCACCTACATGTGCTAAATACAACCATTTAGTGTACTCGTCCTCTTCTACACAACAAGCCAAGATCCCTTGATCTGTCTGTTTGTACATGCTTCCTGCCATGATATGGTACTTCTGGGCTTTTACTACCTCTCTACCTTGAGTGTTTATTACTGGGTGGTTAGGCCCGTATGTCAATACTGGCACTAGTGGTTTAGCCCACTGAGGTATTACTTCCAAATTAAACAAGTAAGCATCAGGAAGATCATCTGATACTCCTTGTGGGGCTTCTCCGGATGTGAGCCTAGAGAGATGATCTGCTCTCAAATGAGTCTTGCCTTTTCTCACCACTACCTCAAAGTCATATTCCATTAGTAAGAGGAACCATCTCACCAATCTACCTATGTTGCATGGCTTGTTTACCAAGTATAGTAGAGCTTGATGATCAGTAAAAAATTTAAACTTATTTGCAAGCAAATAATGTCTAAACTTTTTAACCGCATACACCCTGCCCCAACCCCTCTCGTTCGGTAGTGGTATAGTTTCGCTCAGTTGCATTCAACTGTCTACTCACATAGGCAATTGGAAGATCCATATTACCTTCACCAGTAGGTTGTGCAAGCACACATCCAATGGCATAATTGGATGCATCCACATGAACATGGAAAGGCTTATTCCAATCTGGTGTGGTTAAGATTGGTGCTGAACATAATCGCCGTTTAAGCTCATTGAAGGAATTCTCACATTCCTCAGTCCACTCAAAGTTTGTCAACAGTCCATACAGAGGCTTTGCTATGATGGCATACATGTGTATAAATCGTCGGTAATAACCACAATGCCCCATGAAAGCTTGTACTTCCTTGACATTCTTTGGCCTAGGTAATTCGGCTATAGCTCTTACTTTCTCTTCATCCGTAGATATGCCATTCTTTGACACTATGTGTCCTAAAATCTTGCCTTGCCTGACCATGAAAACACATTTTTCTGGGTTCAAGCAGACTTGATATTCTCTGCATTTGTCAAAAATTTGTTTGAGTTCAGGAATATGGGTTTGTCTAATGTTGGAATGAGCACAAAGATCATCAACATAGACTTCTAAGTTCTTCCTCAAGAACTCCTTAAATACATGGCACATCAGCCTTTGGAAGGTTGCGAGAGCATTGGTAAGCCCGAATGGCATGACCCTAAAAGCGAATATACCCCACTCTATGGCAAAAGCCGTTTTATGCTGATCTTCTGGTGCAATGGCCACTTGATTGTAGCCAGAGAACCCATCTAGGAAGCTGTACACTTCCTTGCCTGCCACCCTTTCTAAAAGATGCTCAGTGATAGGAAGCGGGTAATTATCCCTGATCGTGGCTGCGTTAACCTTCTTCAAGTTAATGCATACTCATAATTTGCCGTTCTTCTTGGGCACCACCACAATAGGGGATACCCATTCAGTGTGCTCAATTTCATAGATAAATCCAGCTTCAACCAAGCGGTCTATCTCTTCTTTGATCTTGGCAACATAGTTGTCATTATATGTGTATGGCTTTTGTTTTGAGGGTCTGGCCTCTGTAGTCATGGGAATCGTATGTGAGCATATGTCCGGGTCCACTCCTTTCAAATCCTTGTAACTCCAAGCAAATACATCTCTGTATTCTCTTAGCAAGGCTATCAGCTCATGCTCTTCTTCCTCAGTGAGGTCATGTCCTATGTAAGTGCACCTCTCTTCTCCTTCTTCGATGGCTACCACTATTTTCTTGGTGGTTTCTTTGTTATCATAGGCCTCTCCCGATTGCGCCTCTCGTTTAGGCATTCTAATCATGACTCTCCTGTCATCTATCTCATACTTCTTAAAATTTTTCGGGACCTCAAACAAAGATTCTTCCTCTTCTGGTGTGACTTCTCTCTTCTTTCTTTTCTTTCCTTCTTCCTTATGGGTTACATGTGTGGCTAGCCTTACATCCTTTGTAAGCTCTCCGTGCTTCTGGGGTTGAAATTCTACTTCATAGAAGTATTCTTCATCTGATGCAAAAGGTGGGTCCATAATGATTGACTCTAGATCGGAGTCACTCGCATCCTCAAATGCATCAGGGCTAGGTTCACACTCTTCTAAAACTGCCTCTCCCATGATCGGCTCTATGGAGAAGACTGAAATGTCATAGCCATCCTCATCACAGTGAGGTGTCCATTGTTCTTCATTGATGGCTACATCCATGGTTGCTAGAATTTCTGCCCAGCCGTGAGGTTCGAATCTTCGTCTGGAAAAACTACAGGTGCATAGGCTGGGTCTTGGATTGATCTATGGGTTTCTTTTGCACCTATCTCCCTGGCTTTTTCTCTCTTCTCTTCTTCTACTGCTACCTTACACATCCATAAGTGAGTGTCTTCATGCATCCATGAGGATCCTGATCCTAGGGAATGCACCGATTCCGTATCATCTTTGGCTCTATGGATGGGGTTCCATTGGATAGGAGGGACATCTCTATGAGAGTAATCCTTGAGATTGACTTTGGTTGTAACACCTAAGTGCTGCAAATACAAAGAATTGGTTCCCCAATCCTGTACCACTTGCAACTGCCGCATAAATGGTCTTCCCAAAATCATTCATAGGCTTGATTTTTGCTAAAGTCACAGATAGCAAATGTGTGCTCAAACTCTACACCACAAGTATTGAGAGTTATCCCCTCGAGTAGTCCTAAGGGTCTTTCTATGTGCCTGTCAGCCATCTGCAATTTCATTCTCGTTGGCCTGAGAGCTGGCTTGCCCCATCGTTTCCATAAGGAAGTGGTAACAATTGCAACTCCTGCACCTGAGTCCAAGATGGCCTTGGTTGTGTATCCCTGATGAGTGATGGGGAGATATGTGTTTCCCTCTTCGCCCTCACTCATCTCTCCTATCTTGTCTAAGGGTATTTCTGGCACTGCTCTCTGGGATCCTACCTGGGAATGAGGTTTTGCTATCTCGGGCACTTGATTGGCTACATGTTTCCACACTTCTGGTCTAACCTTAAGCAGCTCTTCCAAAGTGAGATTGCACTGCACTTTGGTGTTCTTCACTACCTCTGTGTTCCTAGGTATGACTGAATCTTCGTTTCTTACCATGACTGTAGGTGCTCTCATACAGGTGGACTTTGCTTCCCATGGGCCTGTGAAATGGGGTAGTTCTTGTAAAGAATTAGACTCGAAGTCTAATCTTTCTTGAGATTGGGCACTCTCCTGCTCTCCATAAATGGAAGGAAGGTCTTGTGGGAATTGATCGTGTGTGTCATCCACAAGCTCAATGGGAGGAGGAACTTCACTCTCTTTAGCCCATTTCTCTTCTTGAATCTCTCGCAAGAATTCTGGTGTGTATTGATTCATAGAAGAAGAGGTGTCTGGCTCTGTAGAGTTAGGCACGTAGGCCTCAGGCACATAGGCTTTCTGGGTAGGAAGACCTGCTCTTTCACTAGCCTTGTCATGGTGTTGAGGGGCGGGTTCCTTTTGTGATTGTGCAATTAGATTCTCTATTCTTTCTAGGGAGGGGGGGTTGTCTGGTTCAGTGGAATTGGGCACATAAGCTTTCGGTGGGGGATGGGTCATGTTTTTGCTTGCTTTATCTCTTTCTTGATTTTTTTCTTCCTTGGCAGATCTTGCAATTATGCCCTCTAACTTCTCTAGAAGTCCATCCAAGTGTAATTGCGCCTTAGCTGAGCCCGAGTAATTGAAAAGGCGACTGGCTTCAAACATAGTCTGAGCCAATGCGACCATTTTCGCGCAAAGCTTGGTTCTTTCTATCTCTAGGTCAGCTCTGGGGTAGCACTTGTCATGATCCGTTACATTTGGCCCTTCTTGGATTCTGGCCTGATATGCTTTAAGCATCATGTCTATGTCTTCAGGAGTGGGATCAGCTAATACTGATCCTGCTCGGGGTGGTGGGTGGGTTACGTGGGGTGTATTAGAGGGTGGAGGGATGGAGGGTGATGGGGATGGTAGCGGTGGGAATGTGTGAGAGTGCGGTTGAGATGTGATCTCTATGATTTTGGCCTTGGTTTCTCGTAGACTTTCCTCAAGTTCACTCATCTTCTTTGCCCATTGCCTTTTCATACGTTCACGGCTATCTCTCCAAGCTCTTGTTCTCTTCTTATTTTGGCTCTCAGTATCGCTAGCGTCTAGGCTCTTTTCCTGGCTTACCCCTTGGTTTTGCTGCAATGCTTGAGCTCTAGTGATTACCTGCACTGGTGCAGTGGAAGTGACACTTCCTGTGGAATTGACCACTAACCCAATAACATTAATTGGAGTGATTTTTGGCATATTGCTGGGATTCTTGGGACAATCTCGTAAGAGATGTTCCTTTCCGCACTCCTGGCAAAAGCCTTGGATCGTCACTGATTGGGGTTGTGTAGGTGCAGGCATGGGGCAATCACGTATGAGGTGATCACCCTGGCATCTGAAGCAAGGTCCTCTAGGAAAAGGGGGTCGTATCTGCCTAGGTTGAGGTCTAGAGTTGGGGTTTGTGTACATGACATTAGCATATTCAGGCTCCCAAATAGGTTCACTCGGTTCCTCACTGTAGTAAGACTCACCATATTCAGGAGACTGCATGTAGTAAGCCTGGGGACTATCAACATGTGTAGAATCAAAGCTATGGTCACTGGGATCACTTTCTGAGATTAATGGTGTTACTGGGACTATCGCTCTATTCAGGTTTTCTTCTGCAGCAGCATACTTGACCGGAATCACATTAGTAGGAGTAGGTGGTTGCTGTGCTAGCACTGGCTGGGGTCTCAGTTGGGCCTGATATTGCGGTTGGTAATTTTGCTGAGGCCTAATATACTGTTGTGGTGAATATTGACTCTGGTATCTGCCTGGTTGAGGGTATGGCGGAGGGTAGGTTTGCCTAACCGCTTGCTTATTGTATGGGCAGTCCTGTGCTGAGTGATTTGTGTACCTTCGCTCTATGGTGCAATATTGGCTGTTAGGGTTCACTTGGGGTTGAGCCGTGATGGGACATGCGTTTGCCATATGGTCACCACCGCAAGTATAGCACCTCTTTACTGGGGCAAATCTAGGAATTTGTTTACTAGAGACGCCTAGTTTTTGAGCTACGTTTTCCGCAAGTTCCTCAATTGATGTGGATTGTGAGGAAGAGAGGCTAGAGGTACTATCTGAATCTTTGTAGATTTTGGATAGCTCTAACTCCTCCCCTAGGTTATCCTCAATATCGATGCACATGCGTACACATTCTTCTATAGTCCGGGGGTCCTTCAAGTACACATATGATCTCAATTTGGTACTTAGCAATCCATCCAAGAATAAAGCCACTTGCTTAGCGGCTGTGGGTAACTCAAGACCAGGACATCGCTCAAGACATTGCCTAAATCTTCTTCCTGCAAGTCTCACAGTCTCTTGCGGGGTCTGCTTGAAGCTGTATATCAATGAGGAAGTATTATGCCTTATGCCACTTTTAGAGAATTCGATAATGAATGCCTCTAAAAGTTGATCTATGCTTCTAAACTGCCTCTCGTTTAGTGGCTGAAACCATGTCAGGGCGGTGTTCCTAAGGGTTAAACCAAAGGCATTGTACTGCGTGAACAGGTCTTCAACTTGTTCAGCTCTCAAGACTTGCTTAAACTCGGCTACATGATCGTAGGGGTCTCCAGTGCCATCGAAGTAGTTTTTCATGGACTTAACTAGCTGGGTCGGTAAAGGTCCTCGTGTGCTCTCTTGGTCTTGGCAAAGGGAAATCATCGGCATTTCTTCGGTTCCCTGGGGCTCTATGTCCCTCAGGTTCCCCTCTATTCGTGTCCATTCTCGTTCTTTCTCTTCCCCAAGAGTTGGCAAAGCTTACCTCAGGTCTCTCTCGACTCCTTTCTCTTTGAGTCCCCTGAGCTTGAGATGTTCCAGCTCCTTGGCGACCAAAGGACACATTTGATCTTGGTTGGGGGAAGATAAATTCTCCTTTCCAAGTGTAAGCATGCCTATCATTTTCTGTAACCCCAAAGATCCTCTCTGAAGAGTGATCTAAGTAGGTAACTCTTCCTGGAATATCAGGATCTTTGAACTCATATATCATGATTGTTCCTACCTCACTCGGTTGACTAGGTCTATATCTCCAAAAGGCTTCATCCGTCTCTCGGTTCAAGAGGAGATCTATGCTTTTATTATCTTGGGGAATCCATTCTGGTGTGATAATCCTCGTGAGAACAGATTTGCCTCGAGGGGTTCTAGGTTCTTCGCCCATGTTTCCTTGCTCTAGGTCACCTAAGTCCGTTTCCGGGACCACATTCCCAAATTCATCTGTCCTATCGGGATGACTGGTGACTACATATATTGTCCCTTCCTTGTCCAAGTATGCTCCATTTTCAAACTTGACAGCTGGGCGCTCTAGTCCAATGGATTGGTCAGGGTTTTTAATCTGGACCACCGCTCTTCCTAGGCCGTCCTCATAGATGCTAGCACCTAATCGGTTGGTCCTAAGGTACTCGAGTTGCATCTTGTAAGGGCCTTCCACCCTATGTAAATATGGCACCCTAGAACTTCCTGTAGGTCTCTCCATACCGTGGGACATCTCAGACTCGCTAGTCTTAGAACTAGGGTAATACGAATGATGGCTCAACTGCTGGGCCCAAGACCTCACAGTATGATTGACACTAGCCTCTGAAGATCTAAGACTTTGTCTGTCTCTCCCTAGGTGTCTACCTGACCTAAGGTTCATATGCCCTTTGTACGTTGCTGATTCTTTGGTACCAGTCACTTGTTCCTTTTAAGTTCCTTTGGATGTGTTTTCTTGTTTTTAGTTAAGCGTCATCAGGAGCACTTTCGTGGGTCGTACTTGATGTTCTGCGTCCGCTTAGTTTAAGTTCTTTTCCTTTAAGTTATCCCTTGACTACAATTTAGCCTACCCTTGCACTTGAGAAATTAAGGGCTCTTCAAACTTGAGTGTTCCTATCGTACCCCTAGTCAATCAGAACAACTACTCGCACTTAGCCTATGCTAAGAATAGACTGAGGGGGTTAAGTGATGTTCCAACCTCAAGTCGCTCCTCCTTGCGATGCTGGTCTACCCAGGAAGCACGTTCCCGAGCTTGTTCGCCTTGGCACTTACTTTGCTTTCTCCAAGAGCTCTCGATGATCCTGTAAGAATCCCAAGTTTAGCTTCAAGTTGATCCTTCAATTGACATACAATTTATTTCAGACACTTTTTTAATGACCCTTGTTCCCCCTTTTGTATTGCTAAAAATTTACTCTAGAGCTCCCTTGGTGTTCCTACCCCTCAGTGTGTCAACTTCCAAATATCCTATCTGAAAATCAATGCATTATTCTTATAAAAAACAGTTGAGGGCTCGTAGGATATGCCACGAGCTTTTCGACAAGCCCTAGAGCTCAAAAAATGGATTTCGTATGAAAAAGTTATAACCATTCAGGGTTTAGGGGGTTAAACAGACAAAAAGAACCTTTCAGGAGTTTTAATGCATTTTTCTAAGGCCTTTGCAAGTGTGTGAGTATTTGAGAGTGCAAATATGCCCAAAATTTAGCCTAAATTTCCAAAAAATTTACCCCTTAATTTTTGCCGAAAATGTCTGTCTATCGCGATAGACGGTGTCTGTCGTCTGTCGTGATTTGGTCTGTCGCGATAGACGGTGTCTGTCGCGATAGACTAGATCTGTTGTGGAATTTGGTCTGTCGCGATAGACAGGTGTCTGTCGCGATAGACGGGGTCTATCGTGGGTCTCTGTCTGTCGCGATAGACGGTGTCTGTCGCGATAGACTGAAAAAACGCAAATTTTTGAGAAACTTCTAGTGATTTGGAGTGCTCTAATGGTGTAGGTTACCGTGCCAAACACGCATTCACAAAATATTAAGTTTTTCTGTCTGTCGCGACAGACAGAGGTCGTCGTCCCGGGACCTGTGCAGAGTCTGTCGTACCTGCGCACACTGCTGGAGAAGGTGGTACAGCTAGTTCCTGCAACAAAAGCTCAAAAACACACCAAAAACAGATAGCATGCAAGCTCTCTCTCGCTCTCTCTCACAATGAAATGAGGGAAATGAGGTGGGGAGTGTAATATGACCAAAAAACTGAAATTTTTTGTGGAGATGGAGATGGAGGTGGGAGATGGTGGGGATGATGATGGTGATGCGAAAGTAAGGAAAAAATGAAGAAAAATAAAGAGAAGGAAGGATATTACCTATAACTCCAATGTCTCAACTCGACGTCTTACCATCACACGCTCGTCCTCGAAGCTCTCTCCCCGGCAACGGCGCCAAATCTGGTGTCACTCTAGCACAATGGTGAGTACCAACATGAGAAGATTCACCTCATAATTGTCAATCTGTGGAGACGTGAGGACTAGTATGAAGACTATGAGCAAGTGAAGGCACAAGTGTGTGAGTGAGAAGCACACAAGCATGCACACACATACACACACACGCGCACACAAGGCAAGAACAAGGAGAGGAACAATGGAGTTCTTTGCATTAGTCAAAAAGTCTCCTACATAAGCTCAATTCACAAACAATCTAACCTCAAAAATGAGCTCTCTAGCTCTTTTTATAGTTTTCTAACTAGCTTTGGTCTTGTCCAGACCTAATGTCCGGCCTAGTTAAAAATTAGGTTCTAGAGCCTATTTGAGGGCTCAAACAGAGTCTAAAAATTATGAAAATTGATATGTAGCTAGTTCTAATACTCCTCAAGCTCGAGGACTCCTCGTCTTGCACAAAATGGAGTCTATTCTACCAAAAACGAAATTTACAATGTTTGTGTAGTGATTAAAATCACTTGAGTTGTAAATGGTCCATGGAAAAAATGATTGGGCCTTGTTGCCGTATTGTGCATGACTCCTCCGTTGCGTTCGTATGCTCTTCATCTGACTTGTATGCCAACAACGTGTATGTGTAAGTGTATATGTATGTATATGTGTGTGTATGTGCATGTGTATGTGTGTATATGTGTGAGCATGCATGGTCATGTATATATGTATATGTGTATATGAATAAGTAAGTTTGAGTATGTTAATTAATGAAAATAAAACAATTTAATTCATATACAACCAATGAAAATTACACTTCCAATAATTAGCCATATTTTATGCTTGGTGAACTTTTTGAATAAAGTGTAATATATATATATATATATATATATATATATATATATATATATATATATATATATATATATATATATATATATATATATATATATATATATATATATAGAGAGAGAGAGAGAGAGAGAGAGAGAGAGAGAGAGAATAAGAGAGGGATTAGAAAAGAGAGAGATCTAGAAAGAGCTTGTAACCACACCACAGATGTGAGCATTGGAGGTCTCTTCGATTAGATGTGCATAAATGACAATCGAAGAGTGGTCTAACATTTTTGATTTTCTATAAACATCACATAAGCGATGAAAAACTGTCGTGCCCCAATAGCCGGTTGCGTCATATAAGCAACAACTTAGTGTCGTATAAGTGACATTAAAGAGCATCGCATAAGTGATGCTAATGGACATATTCTATGAGCGACACTTAGGGCCAAGTCGTATAAGTGATGCGGAACTAGCGATGCTAATGTTTACATCTCTCTTAGCATCGGTGAAGACATCGAATATAACATCGAGATTAACGTTGTTTAGATGAATGTACCGTCACTACACCCCCTTTATTCTTGTAGTGGATTGACACTAGCTTTTGAAGATTTCAAGGTTTGTCGATCCAATATGCTTCCCTCATCCCAAGTTCATTAATTCATTATTATCCTTGGACTTTATGGTTCTCCTTTTTACATGAATCACTTGTTCATTGATAATCTAATTATTTGCTTTTTTCTTTTCTTGTTGCTTTTTTGGTGCCGTCTTTTGAGTGGGCATAATTCTTTCCGAAAAATTTCCCTCTTCTAGGTAATGTACAATATGCTTAGTCTAATCATGTGTGGTGGTTGATTGATACAATCTAGCATAGTTCGCATGTTGAACTAGCTTACAATGTGTACAATATTTGATATGATCATGTACATCCTTTTCCATGTTAGGGTAGTAGAATCTTTCCTGTTTTAAGTTTTGTCATGTATGTATTATAGAGTGATATTAACCCACCACATTGATATGAGCCTTCTTTACAAGCTCTAGTTTTTCTACTTCATCGATGCAACACAACTGTCAAACATTGGTCTATAAAGACCACTCCATGTGTGTGTGGGATGAGGGGTCAGCCATAGCCAAGGTCCCAAGCTTGGGGGATATCCTAAGGTATTCAATCGTAATGGGGATGAGTGTTGCATGATGGCCACATGGTAGCACTAGAGCATTCCATATCATTGCTATTTTGAATATAAAGGGATATAATGGATGGGAGGAGAGTGGCACACACATCATTCACTAGTCTTGCTTACAACAACGAGACACACTGACTATCTTGATAATACAAGCTTCTAGCTATAATGTGAAATCTAATTGTTTTGTATATGCTTTAGAAGATTTATTGATGATTTCATGATAAGGTCCATAAGTGAGTATTGGCAGTATTTTCTCTACCCACTTGGGAACTACTTCCAAGTTGAAGTGATAATCATCTACAACGCCCGTAGGTGCTTCACCATTTTTTGTTGTTTCGGTTTTTGTTTATCTTGTCTTTGCTAGCTTTCCAAGTCTATGTTCTCTTTTTAACTCGACTCTTGCACTTATACGTGATGTTCTTATGATTCTAAGGTTTTGATTCTCCTTGTTCTCATCAAATGGTTTAAAGGTCTCAAACTTTGTTTGGACTTCTCAGTGCTGCATTTGAGCTCTGGTTACCACTTGCACCAACATTGAGTTATCTTGCCATGTAGAGGCTTGATCGAATAACTCTATGATGCTTATACAATTGGTATTCCATTTGTTCGGGTTATTAGAACATTCCATGAAAAGATTCTTATTTCCACACTCATTACGAAATCCTTACTCAGTTCTAATACTAGGTTGATAGTTAGATGGATGAGGAAAATCTCGAATAAAGTGACCTTTGTTGCATTGGTAGCAAGGCCCTCTAACTTGAGTTCTATTTTTCCTCATAAAAGGTATGATAGTGGTGTACCAAACATTAGAATAACCTCCTTCCAATCCTTAATTCAAGTAGAATCCTCATCATAGTACTAATCAGAGGAAGAAAAGTAATCTATTTGTGGCTCCTCATAGTAGTATTGCTCTCCTCTCGGATAATAAAAAATAGGTTCTTGAACATCAAGAGGCACAATGACTCTTTCCTTGTATTCCTCTAGATTGGTGTACTTTACTAAAACTACATTTTGGGGTGGAGGGGTTGTTGCCCTAGGACAGTTGTGGAGGATGGGAGCCTTGTTGAACTCTTGATGGCCTAGGTGCCTAATAATATTGCCAATGATTATATTCTCTTGGATAACCATGAGGCACATATGTATATGGCCTAGGCAAAATTACTAGGTGAACATTTATGCCAAAATCTTTTGTCTTTTATTATTGATGTCACTAAAGTGCATCGATTAATTGACGGAATAAATGCAAGGTCAATACAGAGCCATAGAGCTGCAAGTGAAGGTGAATTTGATAGCAGATGTTTGTTTTGTGTATATCTTGAGCTATAGACTTCTGATTGAGGTGTTCTATAGATCCTTATGTAGAGAAGAAAGAGTTCTTGAAGTTTACTGAAGAGACAAAATTCAAATTCAGAGGTTATTATCCCTGAAATAGCAAAACATAGAGCAACATATTTTCACCATAAGAACCCTAATTGCTTTTGGAGGTTCATTTTGCTATGGAACTTCTTTGATAGAGAATTTTTGATGTGCGAGCTCTTATTTTTAGAGCTTGAAGGCATTATCCATGTATGATCGCTGTGATAACTTCTCCATATGAGAGTGGAGCATGATCTTATCATGTGTTTGGCATGTGAGCTGACATTATGGTTTACTTTTTTTAGATTTATGTCACCTTGAGTTTGATCATGATAATATCAATGGATGTATAGTGACGTTGTGGTTTATATCTTGCTTATGCCACTTGGTTACGGATTTACTTGTCGATTACACATAATATTATGAGAGTTGATTTTGGATCTTGGCGTGTGCTTGTATTCTTGTTTTTATGCAGGTACATGATCCAGATTGGAGCCTGAATTCCACATCCATTTGTCACCTTGATTGGCTATTACATTGATATCTATTAAATCCAATGATAACCTTGAAATCGGCTTTAAAGTGATTAATTTTGGAGCTCAATGCTTCACAAAAAGTATTTAGGCAACACCAAAAGGTATCAATGCTAGTCAAATTGTTATGCACAAAAGCATTTGTGTCATTGACAAGGAGTCTCATGATCATGTGGTCTTGGTTGAAAGGAGGAACAAGGCCTTGAATAAGACCTAAACATGCGTGATTTTCAACTAGGCAATTAAGACCATCGACAAAAATTGCAAAAAGAAGAAAAGCCAAGGGTCATCCTTATTTGATAGACCGTTTTAAATGAAGAGCTTGAGAAAGTGGCCATTTATATTTATCTGAGTTGAGGCATTTCCCTGCAATGTAGAGATCATCTCATAAATTTATGGCCACAACCAAGGTCTTTCAGAGATTGGAGAATGAAGTCCCACTCAAGTCTATCATAAGATTTGTCAAAGTCAATCTTAAGGAAGAGGATATCTTGATCAAAATCTTCAGTGAAAGCCAAGCCTTCCCATACATCAACGATAGCCTCAAGGATGGCCCTCCCTTTGATGAACCCCTTCTCATCCTCACTGGTCCATTTTTGAAGGTGGCAAGCAATGCGATCAGTAATAATCTTAGCAAGGATCTTGTAATCGGTTTGTAGCATCATAATGGGACACCGATTTTCAATCCTATTTTTGTTGCTTTTTTTTTTATGAATAAGCTTGATAATGCCTTGGTTGAGGCATTTGGGCAGTGCACTAAAAGATACGGCCTCTTGCAACATCAACCGTAATAGAATAGACACCACATACTTGAAGGTCTTGAAAAACTCATTGGTAAGGCCATCCAGTCCTGATCTTTTGCCATTAGGAAGTGCATCAATAGCTTCAAAAATTTCATTATCCAAAATGGGAGATTCAAGAAGAGGATTCATATTTTGTGGAATTCTTTGGGTTTTGACTCTAGAGATTGCCGCCATGCTATCATGTCTATGAGGCAAAAGAGGTGTGGATACCCCTAAAAGCTGGGTGAAGTGATTGAAAATAAACATACTATTTTCTTCACTCTTCTTGCACTTAACACCATTGATGTCCATCATGAAAGGGATCGCTTCCTTCAATTGCTTCTTCTTAAGGAGGCCACACATCTCTTTAGTAGGTTTGTCCGCTTTTCACACCACCAATCTTTAAATTATATGTGGAGATTCTTTCTTTAAATTTCCTCTTTATATCTCAACATGCTTTTGATTTTTTGGAGCCTTGTTTGGTAAAGAGTGGCCTTTATTGAATTCTTTCTCAAGACACCTAAGCCTTTGATAGAGATTTTCCCTTCTAGCACAACAAATGTTTTGAAGATTCTTCTAAGTCTTGACCAAGATGTCTTGTGTCTTCATGATTGCCATCCTCCAACACTTGATTGGAGAGGAGTGGGTGGCAAAGGCCCAATTCTAGGTAGTGGTAATCTCTTATTAGACCCAGGGGAATGAGAAGATTGTTGGATTGGAATGAAACTAGGGGGCTTTCTTGAGATTGACATACGGCTTGAAGATAAGCACAATCCGGTAGTGGTCAGAGACAACAAGATCCATACATTGGGAGAGGGAAGGGGGTCTCACTTATTGATGATATTCTATGTAATATAGCTCCTATCAAG
Organism: Ceratopteris richardii; assembly: GCA_020310875.1. Taxonomy (NCBI): domain Eukaryota; kingdom Viridiplantae; phylum Streptophyta; class Polypodiopsida; order Polypodiales; family Pteridaceae; genus Ceratopteris; species Ceratopteris richardii. The sequence continues at coordinate 158,546,502 of CM035423.1, read as the reverse complement.
TCTAGCTTTCCTTAAGTCAACTCCATACTCATTTTTTTGAGAGATTTTTGATGGTTCATTTACCATTGTAAAAGCCTAGAGTTTTACATATGTAAAAGTAGAAAAAGAGATCCTCAATTCCATGAATGGTTGAGTTGAATTTAATCAATCAATCAATCACCTAGAAGGAGGTCAAACTAGATCTTCACTTTTCCTAGATTGTAGGAAAGTGAATTGATTCCTCAGGATAGGGCTAGAGCTTGTTGGAAAACATGGTTTCGATGTCCTCTTGGTCCATATAACTCACGGTTTATAGCATGTGTATATTTTCTTAGTCCTTGTGCACACAAGCAGACGGGCCGAATAAGGATCTTGATAGGACTCTTAGTCCCAGGGAAAGATACATACTTACGCTTATGCTTTGTTGGAATCACACAATATTGTACCGCTTATCCTTCCTCAAGTTATCCACTAGTGTTCAAATATACTTTGATTTCTTCGTACCCTTGCTCTTACTTTTTCTTTCACTCTCCTCCTTCCTATCTATTTTTTTTACTCGCTCTCTTTTCACTTTCCTTCCTACTCTTGCCAACTTTCTCCCTATCTTAGATCCACACACACACACACACACACCGCCCCTCTTTTCCCACTTTGTACCTCACTCTCGTGCACTTTTGCTCGTGCTCCCTCACTCACGCACACCCTTCCTCATACATATTTTTTTGCACACACACACATTCACGGGTATTTGTGCACATTCTCACCTTCCTTCTTTTTTTTTTTTTTTTTTTTTTAATCTCTCTCTCCTTCACTCACAAAACCAATACTTAAATAGTTGTCCAAATGCCACAGTCAGAAGTTCTAAAGGTTTAGTGCTCAATAAATGTTTATGCTTTCCATGAAAATTTACAATCAAAAGCATTATACAATGAGATGGAGGCCATACATCAAATCGGTTAAACATTAACTAAACAATGCCAATCATTCCTTCCATTCCACTCTTCTGTACGGTTCTTGAACGTGTGAAGTTTACCACAGAGAGATTATAACTCTCGTGTTAACCGATTCATGCTTTGTTTTAGAACACACTAAATCCAAGTTTAATCTCCTTGTACCATGTGCTTTGTCAACCAAAAATCCCATTGCAACAAATTTATTTTTGTTTTCGCCACCACATGCAGGCTCATCAAGATATGTGTATAGTCTATATCAAACTCACGGTTCTAGAATTTCATTTCATATTCCCTTATGTGCATACAGTGGTCATGAAGATGATTCCAATAAATTTGTGAGCACCTTTTCAAACAGAGACACGAACTCCAACTTCTAGTTTCTCCTCTAAGTGCCTACGGTCTCCACATTATTTACTGTTACTGTGTAACTTTTTGCAATTGAAGTGATGCTTGCCGCCAATCCAAAACATGCATACACTGTTAAAAAATTCTGAGCAGATAACAAATGGTAATCTATGACAGTACCTCACCACCAAGTTATAGCAATCCCGAAAAGGAAACCCTCAAGCCTGTGAACTTTCTAAACATATGACATCTTGGACTTCATAGCTTGGAATCATTCAAGTCGTAAAAGAAGCAACAAAGCATTGTAGGCAGGACTTACATTAGAATTCTAAGCATAATTATGAGGCAAAACAATGATTGTAAAAGTGCCTAATACTCCAAAAAGATTATTACGGGGAGATTATTGAGTAATTTGCTATGGGCGTGATGGCTTAAGTCCTTCAATCACATGGATTCACTTAAAAAAACAAGATTACCTGTAATCTCCGCATCCTGATTTGTTTCTTTATCAAATCTTCTGTCAAATCTTGTTCGCTTTTGGCTGTATGAGCCAAGAGAAACTCTTCCCTTGACACTCTTTATGCCTCGTGTCTTTTCCCTTCGATCCTTGCTTTAAAGAAACCAGCGACACCCCTTTTTGATTCGTCTGAACACAGAAGAAGAAAGAAGAACCTCCAAGCGTCCGCCTGCCTTTTCCTCAGAGCTCCCTCCGATATATTCTCTGTTTCTCTCTTCTGTTGTTCAGCAGCACCTCCGCTCTCGACTGCACCCTCCTCACAAACCTCTGACAGCGGTGTAGGTATGGCTCCCCGATGCTCTGTGAGAACAAACCAAAGCGACAGAGCTCCTCCCTGACGCGAGCTTTGCTGCCTCCAGTATCCCCCAACTTCTCTCTCGATGCACACTTGGACAGCCCCGTTCGTGTTATTTCTCCTGCATAATTCCCCCTTCCACACCTGTATATATGGAAAGATCCCTCTTCTGCTGCTGTTGTCTAGCAGTCAGCATGGGTATCCAGCCTCCCCTCCATTGCTCACGAACCTCCAGAGAACCGGCCCAAGCACCCTTCCCTGGTCATCTTCTCTTTTTTCAGCATTCGCCAACAATCCTCCCTTTTTTTATCAAAGGGCAGCAACAAAAACCTTAGTACAACACCTTCCCTCCATGGCAACACACGCAGAGATCCTCAGACAAAAAAACCAAGAAGAAATTCCCAAATGTAAGCACTGGTCATAGTATTCGAAAGTTGCATGCTTTTCCCTCGGGATCTAGACGAATCTACTTCCTCAGCATCAGTATAGCCCTCTTTACATCTCCCTGCTTTCCTCGGTTTGAGAAGACCCCATCTCACAACATTATGTGTTCCCTTCACTGATCCTCGACAAAGCGGCACAGCTCAATAGCCATCAAAAACCATCCCGTGTTGTTCCCCCTATTGCACGGTATATATTCAGAGGACACCAGTATCATCAGGCCTTGAAAAATAGTGCCCAGCCTTCGACAAATCTGAATTGATGTTGAATATGCTCAATAAAGATCTTATCTATACACATCATCCATTCATCGCTTCCCATAGTAGCTATTTTGAACCCAAAATGCCTCTTCAGATAAGCTGTCAGAGTTCTACAATCATCCGTGCGAGTTGAATTCCATCCATGCCTTGAACATCTTCCGCCACTATATAAGTCTGCTGCTTTCTTCAATACCTAGTCCTAAGGGGCAACCCCCTCCTCCTACAGACTCAACAAGTTTATACTCTCTGCGATGATGCTTGCTCCCCCCACTCCTTCCCTGCTCTCTGAGAGCTCTCCCAAAAATGAACAGAGCCTCCAAAAAAAAATCAGCCCCCCCCGATAGAAGGTCCTTTTCCCTTTCCTTCAAACTCGATGTAATCCTCCCTCCCTTCTTTTCACTGGTGCAGACCCAGACACAAGAAGAAGACCTTCTCTTCCACTGTAGACGTCTTCTGCCCCTCCCCTTTCTCCCGAATGAAGCTACAACATGAATAATTGAGAGGACTCCTGGATACCCTCTACACACACTCCGAACAATCGATTCTTCCTCTCTCTCTTTAACAAGGTCTTCGCCCTCCTTGACAAGCTCCTTTCCCTCTGTACCTCCCTTTTTCGTGGTCTACACCTGCACACGAAAAACAGCCCGCTCGAGGACAAACAAAAAACGAAAAAACAAAAGGAGTTGTCGCCCTTTTTTCCCCCTTTCTGGATGATCCTCCTCTATTGCTACTAGAGACTCTTTTGTCAGACCTGCAAAGGAAACAGAGTGAAACAACTTTTGGACTATTACATCTACCAAATTAAATTCGTAGATATCTAATTGAATTTGTTAGCTCCCATGCTTGCAATTGCTCTGGTGAAAAACCGAGGAGCGATCAAAACATCTTTATCAAATGAGTGGATCGATCATTCAAGAACCGCAAGTGTAGCCTTTGTCTACTCAAAAATGGTAGAAGCTCCCCACGGCAAAAGTTTGAGGAAATCCGTGTTGTATGTGTTAGCACTCCCATGTTGTATTCCTCTCGTCAATTATTTGATCAATTCTTCAGATACGTGCAATCAAATAAATTCCCCTGCCAAATACAAACATATTAGTGCATACAAACCAACCATTTCTTGAGCTAACATACTCCCCTCTTCTTATTTGCGAAGTCGTCCTCGACGAGCCACTCTCGCTGCAATATAATCAAAACAGCCATGAAAATGTCAGTGTACAACTAGTTTGCATACCTTTCCATCGAGCCAATACTCCAACTGAACCTGCACTCGTTGAAGCTTTTAGTGCTAAAAAAAAGTCACTCATGAATACATACAAAGCATTTACTTCAAAATAATCCAAGAACATGCACATATATGCAACTCCATTTCAACCATGCATCAATTTGCTCATGCATTCCATTATGAAAATAGTCTCAACCGAAATAACACATGCATACCTTTCCATGTCTTACATATGCAAATGTCGTTGCAAAAAACAGAAAAGAAAATACCGAAATGGACAACGACAACTGAAATGAATCAAACAGGACATGCAAAAATACCCAAAATGCATACCCCATTATTGCACCTACTATTCGCTATGTACAATTATTCCATGACTAGACACTCCCGAAGAATCCCCATCGTTGCCCTACAAAAGTTATCGAGACTCGAGTACAAGTCAAGTCCTACATAAAAAACCCTGGAGTGTCCCACACACTGGAAAACCCTCGGATAAAGCACACAAGTTATAAAGCAACCCCGTTGCATTACCTCGCTAAAGCCTCATCCGTAAGTACATATAGAGTCTCCGCGCCTTCAAGAATGTTGATTCAAAGTGAGCTGATCTGTCACAAGCCATCACATACCAATCACACAAGCAAATAACGTTCCCTTCCAGGCGATCATCGCCCTCTCCTCTCTCTCTCTCCCCCTCAGGAGTGGGGAATAATTTCATATGTACATCTTATTTATTTTCACACGTTGGCCTACGTTGTCACTGGATGCGATTCGTGGACCTGACCACCCGATCAGGTTGATTCCACCCATCTACCAATGCAATGCAGCGCACAACACACAAACAGACAATGATAACACATAACATATATCAGCTAGCCCATAACGAAGCTGGATACGGCTCGTGGTCGTGACTACGCAGCCACGGTGGCTCCACCTACCTACCAACCCGTTATGGCGCGTAGCTAAGACATAAACATATACATCCCAAGCCTATGGCGAAACTAGCTACGGCTCGTGGTCGTAACCACCCGGCTAGGATAAATCCACCCACCTACTAGCCCACCATAGCGCATTGGTACGATCACAGCAATACAATTTTTTTTTTTTTTTTTTTTCCATAGTTAATTAATTTACCCAAGTCCTGAGAATTAGGGAGAGGAAGAAAGGGATTTTTTTTTTTTCCCACACATGCATGCAAACATATACACTCTAGCCTTTGACAGATCAACCACCCCTTCAGTCCATTCTCTCAATTACAGACACTACATAGGCATTCATCGATTTGACTTTTCACTAGGTAACTACACCCAGCTATGCCTTAGTCCCTCCTGTACCTATCCTTAGACGATCTAGAATGTGGGTCTCCGGGATGTCTCATGTAGCCTCTCATTGTACTCGCATCCCAACGACTTCCCTAGGCCGAGTCAGGCTCAACTTCAGGAGCTCCGTCATCACTTCCTATCGTTAACACATCTGCCCAAGCCCAAGTGATATCGTTTTCTTTGTTAGGCATTTCCCTCGAAGGGTCGAAATAGTAATATCGATCCCCCACCCATCCTACATGTCGGGTCAGGTATTCCTCAAAACACTCAATATAAAACATAACATCCAAACCTTGGTTTATAAAGCATACCAGCCAATGCGCTTCCTCAACATCGTATTCCGTCTCAAAGTCCTCGACATCTATGTCCATGCGGGCGAATGTTTGGTCCGAGAAATATATCCTTAGCTCATACAAATAGAGTTGAGTTATTTGATCTGCCATTTTGTTACTTAGCTCCTAACAGTCTCTACGCAACACAAGAAAAATAATTAGAAGTCCAAAATTCTTAAGCTAACAAGGAAGAATATTTATGACACACAAATCATAGCTTACATATGCGCATATATATATATAACTATACATGTATGTACAAGGAATCTACTATGTCCTTCTGCTTGGATCTCGTCTGGCTTCTCCCGTCCTAATGTCACTTGAAATATGGTTTAACTCGAAGCACGTTAACCTTCACGGGAGCACATTCTTCTCCTAAGTCTTGAATTTGCATGGAACCATTGGAATTGAGTTCCACCACCTTAAACGGTCCTGCCCATCTTGTCTGTAACTTCCCCGGGAATTTATAATATTTACTATCATAGACTAGTACCAAATCCCCTTCTTGAATCACATAGGTCTTGAGATTCTTATCATGCCTCTCTTTACGTCTCTTCTGAATAGCTTCCAGACTTTGCTGTGCAATGAGTCTCTTTTCTTCCAGCTTGACCAGTTGTATGTACCTTTCCTTCAATGACTCTTCCTCTCCCATCCTGGCCTCAATGGCCACTCTTAATGTCGGAACTTCTTTTTCGATGGGGAAGATGGCTTCCTCGCCATATACTAGGGAGAACGGAGTGCTCTTAGTCGTCACTCGGTAGGATGTTCTATACGCCCACAAAGCTTCCAACAGTCTCTCATCCCAGTCTCGCCTATGCACAGCTACTGTCTTTGTTAGAATCTGTTCAAGAACTTTGTTAGTGACCTCCACTTGTCCATTCGCTCTCGGATAATATGGAGTGCTTTTTCTATGTTTAATCTTATATAATTCCATTAACTCCTCGATCAATTCGTTGACAAAATGTGTTCCTCTATCACTCACTATTTCCAACGGGCATCCGAACCGGGTGATAATTTGTTCATACAAAAATTTAGCTACATCGACAGCTCGGTCAGTCTTCAGAGCTTTAGCCTCTACCCACTTGGTAACATAGTCAGTACAGACTAGAATATACCTGTTGGATCTTCGTTGTGAGGGAGGATCAATAGGCCCCACAAAATCAATTCCCCATTTCTCAAACGGCTTAAGAGCCAGCACCGGCGTAAGAGGAGCAGCATGTGCTAACGTTGGTTTGCCCATTCTTTGGCATTTGTCACATTTCTTGCAGTATGTATGAGAGTCTTTGAATAGCGTTGGCCACCAATACCCAGCCAATAAAATCTTCCTTGCCGTCAGCTCACCAGCAAAATGCCCACCGCAGGGTTCATCATGTAATGCTCTCAACACTAGGGTTGCTTCTTCTTCCTCGAGACACCTCCGATAAACGCTCTCATGGACAAAATATCGATAGAGCTGCCCCCCAATGATGCTATGGTGCTTCGCCAATGCTAACAGTTTTTGCTTCTCTCTCTTGCTTGCTCCTGGCGGATATTTAGTGGTGCACAAGAAATTCACCAAGTCGGCATACCAAGGTACTTTAGCATCAACCTGGAATAGATGCCCATCAGGAGCATCATCGGGCACACCAGAGATTGGCTCCTCATTAACAACTCGAGATAGATGGTCAGCCAATATATGCGCTTTGCCTGGTTTGGTTACCACTGTAAACTGAAATTCTTGGAGGAGTAGCATCCACCTCATCAATCATCCTGATAGCTCGGGTTTATTAATGATGTACTTTAGGGCTTCATGATCCACATAAAACGTGAAATGCTTTCCCATCAGGTAATGCCGATACTTGTTTACTGCAAAGATCATCGAGAGACATTCCTTTTCTATAGTCGTGTAGTTTCTCTCAGTGATATTCAAATTGCGACTTGCGTAATAAATAGGGTGGTCCAATTTCCTTTCATCGGCTTGACATAGCACTGCTCCAACCGCAGTATGAGAAGCATCTGTGTGCACATGAAATTCTTTCGTCCAGTCAGGTGCTACTAAAATTGGCGCATTTATCAAATTCTTTTTGATCAAGTCGAAAGCAACTTGACACTCTCCAGTCCATTGGTATTGTTGGTCTTTCCTCAAAAGATTCGTCAGTGGTGCTGCTAAGGATGCAAAATTTAATATAAATCGTCGATAATAATTAGCATGCCCCAAGAATCCTCTGAGTTGCCGCAAGTTTTGAGGCGGTGGAAGTTGTCCAATTTTTTCCACTTTATCCTCGTCAACCGCGATCCCTTTTTCGGAAATAACATGTCCCAAAAGCAATCCTCTTCGTACTCCAAATGTACACTTTTCAGGATTTAATGCGATGCCCTTTTCAATGCTTCTTCTTAAAATAGCTTCGATCCTCTCCATCATGTTTTCATCATTGCCCCTGATTGCAAAATCATCGAGGAATATCTCCATCCAATCTTGCAAATAGTCTTGATATGCAGCTATCATTGCTCTCTGGAATGTGGCCGGTGCATTGCATAATCCAAATGGCATCACATGATATGCATGCGTACCCCATTCTGTGGTGAAAGTAGTTTTTGATTGATCCTCTTCATGGATTTGGATCTGGTTGTATCCACTGAAACCATCCAAAAATGAGTACAATTTATGGCCAGCCACTCTGTCCAAGATTTGATCAGTGAATGGCAAAGGGAAGTGGTCCTTTTTTGTGCGCTCGTTCAACTTCCGATAATCTATGCAAATGCGGATTTTCTTATTTTTCTTCGGAACAACTACAATTGGTGATACCCACTCGCTGGATGCGATGGGATATATAAATCCAGCCTCCAATAATTTAGTCAATTCCAGCTTGATCAATTCCGAATAGACTGGATTTGTCCGCCTAAGTCGTTGACATATTGGTCGGGTGCCTTCTTCCAAATCTATATAATGTTGGCAGATTCGGGGATCAATTCCTCTCAGATCACTGTATGAGCATGCAAAGGCCTTGCTAAAATTTTTGAGTGCCAATTTAATGCAATCTCGTACTCCCTCTGGTAGCTCTGACCCCACGCTCAAGAACTTTTCTGGAAAAACTTCCCATTTCTCCAACTGAGCTTCTCGCGAATATTCCTTATTCCTTGATGACACTGTGATTGGAACGTGCTTTCCAATCACGCGTGCATGGTTGGCCAGTAAATCATTCTTTTGTTCTTTTTCAACCACACCCAATTTCTTAAGTTCAGCTTTTGCAATGGCTTCCCGCACTTTAGTTTTACTTTCCGCTTCTCTGTCTGATTGTCGACTTCTCCTTAGAAGCTCTTCTTCTAGCATTCTAACCCTTTCTCTCAACTGTTGCACTTCCATTGCCGGAGCTAACTCCAGTTTCAACTCTTCTTTTGAAGTTCCCTCCTCCAGGGATTGAGTAGCTTTGCTTTTCTTTGCATCTATACTCAACATGTAGCACTCAAATTCACTTGTATGTGTCAACCATCCCAGCAACTCCTGGTCTGAGTCATCCTTGTAACATAGTGGATCTTTGTACTTGCCCACTTTCGCATGTTGGAGGTTGGCCAATTGCAGATTAAATCCATCCTGTGAAAGGTCCTTGGAAGTCTCCGTGCGCAAGGCAAATCTTACCCGTGCCATTTCTTGTCTAACCTTTTCCTTTGCTTTTTGCTCCCTTTCCTCAGCTGTTGTCGATTTCTTGCCGGTCAAGTTTGGAGACACTTGAAGTTGTATTCGATCAACCTTTGGTCCAATTGTGATAAATCCTGTGCGCCAATCGTGCACACATTCAGCTTGCACCAGCCATGGCCGTCCAAGTAAGATCGAGAAGGTCGCCTCTGAGGTCCTTGGTCTTACTATCAGATAATCAACTTTAAACTCTAGACCGCCCACAACTGTGCTTACATTCTTCAAAAGACTTGCAGGCTTTACTTGTGTTTGATCTGCCATTCTCAAGGACATCAGCGTTTCTTCCATGTGGTTGAGGCCCAAAGCTTTCATCATGAACTCAGTCATTAAGTTGATTGCGGCTCCACTATCTAGCTGAGCACCGACGACTGCATACCCTTTAATCTCGACCGTCATAGTTGGAGCATTCGAATCAATTTGCGTCGTAATACTTTGAATGATCCCTTGGACATCTTTATCTTGTCTCTTTTTATCTCGAGCTTTCCTCGGCTTCTTAATATATTCATTGTAGAATTGTTTCCTATAAGCAGGTGAACATTTTAGCAATGTGCCAATGTCTAGCGTGACTTCCGTGTCAGCGAGCAGCTTTACGATGCCCACTTCCTCCGAACTTTGTCTTTCCTTTCTACACTTCGGAGCCCTTAATCTTTCAGGGAATGGTGCTATGCGTGGCACAAACTCCTTGGTCACTGGTGGAAGAATCTCTATCTCTTCCCCATCCTCAAACTCTTGCTGCTCAGCAAATCCTCCAACTTGGTTTTCTACCTCTTTATGTTCGGGTATCTTCTCTTGGCTTGCTTTTCCGCTTTCACCTTCTGGATTTTTCTTCAAATACTCTTGAGTTCTTGTGACTACCGCCACAGTTGGCTCTTTATGCGGTTTCTTGGCCTCGTAAGCATCCACAAAGTGCATTGACGAGCTAGAACCTTCTTGAGGGTTCGGTGTCTTGAACACTACTCCGATTGTAGGAACATGCTCTTGAGCTCTCGTTGTGGAATGCATTTGAGCATCAACATAATTCGAGGACCCTACTGGTCCTTTTTCCTTGCCGGCGGAAGCTCTTCGTTTTGGACAATCTTCCTCAAAGTGGCCCTCTCCACTACAGTACCTACATAGTGGGGTATAATCAATTGGTTTCTTTTCGTTTGGACATCTAGATTGAGTATGGCCAAAGCCATGGCATCTCCAGCACTGGATTGGGCCATCTCTCCTTTGATCACGTGCGGCTCCTCTTGGATAGTCTCCTCCTTGACCCTGAGCACCATATCCATAAGTCGGTCTGTTTTCCCAACGAGATGTAGGTGGGACACTTTGAGCAGGCAATCCCGTGTAAGGTCTTTCTCTTGTATCTCCTGATTTCATGGTCCTCTCTTCATAGGCTCTCTTGTTGTAACATCGGTCCTCCGTGTGATTTGTTCTTCCACAAAAAGTGCAATGCATTCTTGGTGGTGATCTATCTGTGAATACTCTCGAGACTCTAGGGCATTCTGAAGCCAAATGACCATAACCATGGCACTTTCCACACCATGTATTTGATCGAAACACTTGATTCGGGTTTGTAGTTACCTCTGGTTTTACTGTGTATGTTTCTTGGGTCAGTGTGGTAGCTTTTATAGCTTGCGTGACCAACTCCAATATTCGTTCTTCAGTTAGCGCAGGCTTTACCTCGCCTGGCGTACTAGTGGCAGCTACAAAAGTTGGAGTCGTCAATGCGGGACTTCCTTGGCCAGGATCTTTTATTGGAATATTTCCTGGGCCTCCCATTGGCTCGTATAAGAGCTCCATCTTCCTCTGTTGGCATAATTGTACTTCCTCCCAAAGCCTTGCTTGTTCCTTAGCATCTATTAAAGTTGCAGGTCTTGTCAGGCTGATATGCTGCTGTGCCGTAGGATCTCTCAATCCCGAAATGAATCTTCTTTTCAATGTCTCATCGTTCGGGGCATTTGCGCCCATCTTTCTTACCAAGGTTTCCATTCTCTGAATGTAGTTATCGATGCTCTCATTGACTCCCTGTCGCAAAATCCATTTGTTGGGCCAATCTATCTTGGAAGCCTTGTTGTCGAAACTTTGCCAAGAAGGCTTCCTTGAGCATCTGATAAGTTCCACGCTCTTGTGGTGTCAGATTCCCATACCAGTTGGCTGCCTCATCACGGAGAATAGCCGGAAAAATTCTCAACCTTTGACCCTATAGTCAACTACCTCATTGGCTCACAAGTAACCTCAAACAGCTGGATAAAACTATCTGGATCTTCGTCCCAAGCACCTGAAAACTTGGTGAAGTCCCCCAAATGAACCGAAATCCGTTCAGCCATTTCGAACAGAGGTGTGATGTCAATATCACTTCGATCCCAGAAATTTAGTGCACGTGGCCTCACAATCCCTCCTTCAAACTTCCGCACTTGATTCGCGACTCTCCTACGGGAGTACACGTTTTTGGCTGATTTCTTTGAGCCAATCGAGGTCCACTCACCTGGCGGTTCCCACCTTCTCCTTTCTCTTTCAAGGGCTCTTCTCTGAGCGCGTTCCTCTCTTTGCGTTTGTGTTGCTCTTGAGGATGAGCTCCCCTCGCTCATGTACTAGATCTTGGGTCCGCAAGCTCGGCCAACATGTGGTGCTAGGCGAACCTATGGCACTCTCTTATAGAGACGTGCCAAGCTAATTCCCGGCAAACGCACCAAAATGATAGGACTCTTAGTCCCAGGGAAAGATACATACTTACGCTTATGCTTTGTTGGAATCACACAATATTGTACAACTTATCCTTCCTCAAGTTATCCACTAGTGTTCAAAAATACTTTGATTTCTTCGTACCCTTGCTCTTACTTTTTCTTTCACTCTCCTCCTTCCTATCTATTTTTTTTACTCGCTCTCTTTTCACTTTCCTTCCTACTCTTGCCAACTTTCTCCCTATCTTAGATCCACACACACACACACCACCCCTCTTTTCCCACTTTGTACCTCACTCTCGTGCACTTTTGCTCGTGCTCCCTCACTCACACACACCCTTCCTCATATATATTTTTTTGCACACACACACATTCACGGGTATTTGTGCACATTCTCACCTTCCTTCTTTTTTTTTTTTTTTTAATCTCTCTCTCCTTCACTCACAAAACCAATACTTAAATAGTTGTCCAAATGCCACAGTCAGAAGTTCTAAAGGTTTAGTGCTCAATAAATGTTTATGCTTTCCATGAAAATTTACAATCAAAAGCATTATACAATGAGATGGAGGCCATACATCAAATCGGTTAAACATTAACTAAACAATGCCAATCATTCCTTCCATTCCACTCTTCTATACGGTTCTTGAACGTGTGAAGTTTACCACAGAGATATTATAACTCTCGTGTTAACCGATTCATGCTTTGTTTTAGAACACACTAAATCCAAGTTTAATCTCCTTGTACCATGTGCTTTGTCAACCAAAAATCCCATTGCAACAAATTTATTTTTGTTTTCGCCACCACATGCAGGCTCATCAAGATATGTGTATAGTCTATATCAAACTCACGGTTCTAGAATTTCATTTCATATTCCCTTATGTGCATATAGTGGTCATGAAGATGATTCCAATAAATTCGTGAGCACCTTTTCAAACAGAGACACGAACTCCAACTTCTAGTTTCTCCTCTAAGTGCCTACGGTCTCCACATTATTTACTGTTACAGTGTAACTTTTTGCAATTGAAGTGATGCTTGCCGCCAATCCAAACATGCATACACTGTTAAAAAATTCTGAGCAGATAACAAATGGTAATCTATGACAGTACCTCACCACCAAGTTATAGCAATCCCGAAAAGGAAACCCTCAAGCCTGTGAACTTTCTATACATATGACATCTTGGACTTCATAGCTTGGAATCATTCAAGTCGTAAAAGAAGCAACAAAGCATTGTAGGCAGGACTTACATTAGAATTCTAAGCATAATTATGAGGCAAAACAATGATTGTAAAAGTGCCTAATACTCCAGAAAGATTATTACGGGGAGATTATTGAGTAATTTGCTATGGGCGTGATGGCTTAAGTCCTTCAATCACATGGATTCACTTAAAAAAACAAGATTACCTGTAATCTCCGCATCGTGATTTGTTTCTTTATCAAATCTTCTGTCAAATCTTGTTCGCTTTTGGCTGTATGAGCCAAGAGAAACTCTTCCCTTGACACTCTTTATGCCTCGTGTCTTTTCCCTTCGATCCTTGCTTTAAAGAAACCAGCGACACCCCTTTTTGATTCGTCTGAACACAGAAGAAGAAAGAAGAACCTCCAAGCGTCCTCCTGCCTTTTCCTCAGAGCTCCCTCCGATATATTCTCTGTTTCTCTCTTCTGTTGTTCAGCAGCACCTCCGCTCTCGACTGCACCCTCCTCACAAACCTCTGACAGCGGTGTAGGTATGGCTCTCCGCTGCTCTGTGAGAACAAACCAAAGAGACAGAGCTCCTCCCTGACGCGAGCTTTGCTGCCTCCAGTATCCCCCAACTTCTCTCTCAATGCACACTTGGACAGCCCCGTTCGTGTTATTTCTCCTGCATAATTCCCCCTTCCACCCCTGTATATATGGAAAGATCCCTCTTCTGCTACTGTTGTCTAGCAGTCAGCATGGGTATCCAACCTCCCCTCCATTGCTCACTGTTGGGGCTTCACTCACTAATTAGGCATGGATATATGAAGACATATGAAGACATATGATGGAGGAAAGAAGAAGTGAAGAAAAGACTTACAGAAAATCAAGCCTAAGTGAAGGGACAATTTCACTATTGTAAATTAGTGCAAAATTAGAGTCTAGATTTGTATTTGATCTTTAGAACTTACGAGTTCAAGTCTAGAAGGATGTAAACTTTAGGTATATATGTTAATTTGAGTCAGAAACATGTATGAGAGAACTCAATTTTGTAGTTTGAGGTAGTAGAGAAAAGTCGTGTAATTTCTGAGAGAGATGGTGAGAGAAAACTTCTGAGTCTGAGAGAGTTTTCCATGGCTGTGAGCAAAATTAGACCAAGCCATTTTGTATACACCTTCTCTGATAATCAACACATGTTTGTGTAGAAGCATTGTGTCTAATTCCTAGTGTACATTGAGTTCTAAGTCATTTCATATGACTGTGTAAGGTAGTTGACAGTTATGACTTTTCTGGCGCACATTTGACTGATCTTCTTAAGGTCAGATCTCGAAGCACAGTGTAAAGTTTTTGGTAAGTGATAGCTCGTTGGAAAGCTATTATCCTCAACTACATTTGGTCAAAAGATCTTTGAGAAACGGGACGCGTACTCAGAGAAATCAGCTTAAGAGTGGAGGTATGTCAAATCGATGAAGTAAATTTCCAGTTTTCAGACATAGTGTAAAGTTTGGTACAAAATCAGAAGATTGTGGAGTTATTGCTTGAAAGTTTTGCTTGTTATATGTTACTGAACATTAGCAAGAACCTTTCATAGCAAATGATCAGAAGAATTTGTAAAGATTAAGTTGATACAGGTCAGATTGAAAGGTTAAAGAAGAGGCGCAGATTTCTGTGAAGTGAAATTTTTGATTTTCACTAAGTTCAGAGTTGAAGGTTCATATTTAGAGGTTTGCTAAGCTAATGATGGTTATGGAGGTCTTCTAATACCACATTAGTTTAGTTCTTGTGGTGTTTCACACACCAACACTCACGAACCTCCAGAGAACCGGCCCAAGCACCCTTCCCTGGTCGTCTTCTCTTTTTTCAGCATTCGCCAGCAATCCTCCCTTTTTTTATCAAAGGGCAGCAGCAAGAACCTTAGTACAACACCTTCCCTCCATGGCAACACACGCAGAGATCCTCAGACAAAAAAACCAAGAAGAAATTCCCAAATGTAAGCACTGGTCATAGTATTCGAAAGTTGCATGCTTTTCCCTCGGGATCTAGACGAATCTACTTCCTCAGCATCAACATAGCCCTCTTTACATCTCCCTGCTTTCCTCGGTTTGAGAAGACCCCATCTTAGAACATTATGTGTTCCCTTCACTGATCCTCGACAAAGCGGCACAGCTCAATAGCCATCAAAAACCATCCCGTGTTGTTCCGGCTACTGCACGGTATATATTCAGAGGACACCAGTATCACCAGGCCTTGAAAAATAGTGCCCAGCCTTCGACAAATCTGAATTGATGTTGAATATGCTCAATAAAGATCTTATCTATACACATCGTCCATTCATCGCTTCCCATAGTAGCTATTTTGAACCCAAAATGCCTCTTCAGATAAGCTGTCAGAGTTCTACAATCATCCGTGCAAGTTGAATTCCATCCATGCCTTGAACATCTTCCGCCACTATATAAGTCTGCTGCTTTCTTCAATACCTAGTCCTAAGGGGCAACCCCCTCCTCCTACAGACTCAACAAGCTTATCCTCTCTGTGATGATGCTTGCTCCCCCCACTCCTTCCCTGCTCTCTGAGAGCTCTCCCAAAAATGAACAGAGCCTCCAAAAAAAAATCAGCCCCCCCCGATAGAAGGTCCTTTTCCCTTTCCTTCAAACTCGATGTAATCCTCCCTCCCTTCTTTTCACTTGTGCAGACCCAGACACAAGAAGAAGACCTTCTCTTCCACTGTAGACGTCTTCTGCCCCTCCCCTTTCTCCCGAATGAAGCTACAACATGAATAATTGAGAGGACTCCTGGATACCCTCTACACACACTCCGAACAATAGATTCTTCCTCTCTCTCTTTAACAAGGTCTTCGCCCTCCTTGACAAGCTCCTTTCCCTCTGTACCTCCCTTTTTCGTGGTCTACACCTGCACACAAAAAAACAGCCCGCTCGAGGACAAACAAAAAACGGAAAAACAAAAGGAGCTGTCGCCCTTTTTTCCCCCTTTTTGGATGATCCTCCTCTATTGCTACTAGAGACTCTTTTGTCAGACCTGCAAAGGAAACGAAGTGAAACAACTTTTGGCCTATTACATCTACCAAATTAAATTCGTAGATATCTAATTGAATTTGTTAGCTCCCATGCTTGCAATTGCTCTGGTGAAAAACCGAGGAGTGATCAAAACATCTTTATCAAATGAGTGGATCGATCATTCAAGAACCGCAAGTGTAGCCTTTGTCTACTCAAAAATGGTAGAAGCTCCCCACGGCAAAAGTTTGAGGAAATCCGTGTTGTATGTCTTAGCACTCCCATGTTGTATTCCTCTCGTCAATTATTTGATCAATTCTTCAGATACCTGCAATCAAATAAATTCCCCTGCCAAATACAAACATATTAGTGCATACAAACCAACCATTTCTTGAGCTAACAGATCTTTAGAAGTGTTTCCCAATTTCTATACACACAACAGCATGGGCACTGTGATTATCACATAAGTCTCCCAAGATTGGGGTGGGAGTTCGAATCTCCAGTCCTGCAGCGGCCCGCCAATAATCTTTTGGAACATTTTTTTCAAATAAAGGCAAAAGTGGACAGATCGCAAAGGAGACGGATGAAGGAGTTGTTTTGATTTTTGAACACGATCAAGTGATTTATTCGCATAACGATCGTACCTTTATTGTGCTTTTGAATAAGCTTTTCAAGGGAACAATCTACTATATAAGAGACTACTTGGACTCATTATATTCATCCTTCACCTAGTGTTCAACACAAGCCTTGAGCTTGGACCTTAGTAGAGGTGGTGTTTCGTCTAGCACATGGGGCAGCCATGATGCTAACTTGAAGCATGTTGAGGAGCAGCTATGGAGTTCTTCTTAATGATTCTTCTTGGAGAAGATGAAGGGTGTGCTCACACTCTAGCTCATGGAGAGGAGGTTATCTCTTGTTCATGGCAAGAAGACTTGGTCATTAGCAGCTTGATGGTGAGGATCGGCCATCTACATGATGTATTTGAAGATTGTCTTCTACAGGAAGATATTAGGTTGAAGATAGTCTTCTACAAGAAGATGTCGGGCTACTTCAAAAACATTGGATGGTGCCATCTACATGGTGTATTTGAAGATTATCTTCTACAAGAAGATATCAGGTTGAAGATTGTCTTCTACAAGAAGATGTCGGGCTACTTCAAAGACATTGGATGGTGGTTAGCATAAGATTTACATCTTATGTTAGTATTCAGGTACATATTCTCTTTATGCACACAGGTACTACTTGAATTTTATGGAGGCAGTGGCGTTCATATAAGAAGGAGTCCTATTCGGCATAGGTACAAGAGAAACAGTACGTATATGCTTTATGCATATTTTGATGAGGTGTTTGAGAAGGTGTGTTCACATGAGTTTGAGGATTTCCGGCAACAAACTTGTTAGCATTCCTTGCTACTTTTTAAGTATGTGATCTTTTCACACACGTATCTAACTTAGGGTCTTCCATAGCCTAAGTTCAGATGAGGGTTTGTTGACTATCAGTTTCACACTGATCCTTCCTCTTTCAGTCACTCATATTCACTCTTCTATAACCTATAAGGTCACACATCTCATATATATTCAGATTACTACCCATACATCTGAATATGTTTGTTACATTGTACATTCACTCACTCATCTATTTCTCATCACATAGAGTGGTTGAGAGTTTTGCTCCCACATTGTACATTGAACATTGGTATATATGATACTATGAGTAAGCGATGGCTTATGTAACACCTTACACATGTCGTCTAGTCTTTCTCTATCTTTATCTCATCATCTGTATGATTAAGTTGTGGTATGTTCATGTTTTGTCAATATGGAAGATTGTTGTAATTAATGTTGTACATGATTGGAACTATGGAACCATGGACCTGTGACATGAGCCTAAGGGCCTACCTCACTTCCAATAGAGCTTATGCTGACCCTCAAAGGAGAGACATCAACTTTGAGGTAGGAGAGCAAGTCTATCTTAGAGTTCCATCTAGATCTGAAACCACGAAGATGGGACCTTGTCCAAAATTATCTCCTAGGTATTATGGACCTTGTCAAATACTTAAGAGAATAGGAAAGATGGCTTACCAACTCCAACTTCTAGAGAATAGCCAGATCCATCCATTATTTCATGTTAGTTGGCTTAAGAAGAGGTTGGATGAATCTGACAACCTCATTCTAGATAGTGAGGTGGTTGAGACTATTTCTATTCAATCTATTCCACATGAGCCGGAGAGCATACTACGCACTCGAGAGAAACGGACAAGAACTCACTTATGTAAAGAGTGTCTAGTAAACTGGAAAGATAGTTTGGAAGATAGTGCCACATGGGAGTAGGTTAGCACCCTTCATAGATGATTTCGCGACTTTAGATTACCTTCCCATGAGTCTTCTTAAGGGGAAGGATACGAGGAAACAACACGGAGGTATGCCCATGTATTCTTGTTACATGGGGATATAGTTTGAGTACTAATCTATTGTTTCTCTCTTCAAATAGGACCTTCCAATACTATTTTTGAGGACACTAATGGAATTAAGGGGAAGGAAATGTTATGTGAAGAACTCCTAAGAGAGAGGTGTGAACCACCTATAATATTTTATTAGATGGGCTCACACATGAGTGCCATGTGGTACCCATGTGTGTAGCCATTTGGGGGTACTCTTGATGAGGGAAGAGGGGATTCATTGGGTAGTATGTAGCTGGGAGGAGGATTCATAGAATATACTCCGTGTGCATTCCATAAAGATAGCTGGTTATCATCCTTGGCCTGAGTACAAAACTACCCAAAAATGAGGGGATTTCATTGAAGAGCAACATCCATCAAGTGCTTGTTCAAGAATTCTTTAGAGAAACAAATGAGTTCATCCTCCCATTATGCCGAACAAGCTATTTGTGCCTCCTTTCCATGAACAACATGACATACTTGGTGAAGCCGATGTGAAAGAAGAGGGTGAGTAAATCATAGATCGGGCAATGTAAATTCTACCACAATCAATATGGATGACCTTGTACTGAATTCCTATGTTTTCAATAAGAGGATAGACAATAGAGAGCTATCCACTCTCTTCATGAGGGTTTAATCACGCCATGTGGTTTCTTTGGTAGAAAGAATGTATCTAGGTTTTGAAGAATATGAACTCTAGGTGTACATATGTGTTGGCGTGACATTGATGAATGACCATGAATTATGCAAAAACTTTGTCTATGTGTTTGAATTTGATATGAGTGATCAAATCATGCAAATAAAACAAATGGCATGGGCCCATTACAAAACGATGCTCCTTAGGTGGTTCATGCTAGAGGACATGGATAAAGTCACATGGAAAATGATGGATTTCTTTTGTAGGGTATTTGACATCTTTTTTGTATGATATTATTGGCTAAGAAAAGAATATTAATTTTATGGGTCAACTTTTTTGATCGGTTTGTTAAAGATCATGTATACATCAACTTTAAATCTAAAACCTGATTCATAATGCACATGTGGAAAAAAAGATGAGAAAAATGATACTAGGTTTCCATTCATCCGAAAAAAGTTATCCCTCCCCATTTCATTGGGTAAGAAGTTGGGATAAATGGATTCAAAATCTAAGATATGATCTTACAAAGGGGAAAACGTCAAGAAACTTTTAAATCTCTTTGTGGACTTAGTTCATATAAAGCACTTCCCTGGTAAAATGAAGCTGAAAAAAATAATAACCATGATAAAGGCTGAAAGGAAAATAAAGAGTACCTATGGGTGAGAGAATTCCTCTTGGTGAAAAAAAAAGATGTATCAATACACCTATGCATAAACTATAGAAAGTTAAATATTGCAACAATAAAAAACAAGTTTTGTTTGCCTCAAGTTGATGAATTGTTGGATGAAGAGAAAAAAGCATCTATGTTTTCAAAGTTAGATCTCTCTCAAGAATATTATAAAATAAGAATCAAAGCCAAATATCTCACGAAGCCAAATTTTCAAATGAGGTATGAGCACATCGAGTTTCTTATTATGCATTTTAGCTTAACAAATGATCTGATAATCTTAATGACTTTAATGAATACAATTTTGCATTCCTACTTGTGAAATTTGTAGTTGATTTTTTAGATGATATCAAAGTATAGAGTCAAAGTGAAGAACATCGCCTAACCCATCTTCAAAAAAATATTTGAAGTATTTCATGCTAACAAGTTGTATAATAAAGGTTCAAAGTATTATTTCTTTACTAGATAGATAAAATCTCTTCGTCATATAATATCTAAAAACTAGATTGAAGTTGATCCTTGATAAAAGAATCGCTTCATCCAAATTGAAAAAAGGAGCTCCAAAGTTTTTCGAGATTATCAAGATACTATTGTAATTTTATTCAAAATTGTACCAAGACTGCAATACCTTTAATTGATCAGTTAAAGGGAAATTCCAAGCTTCGAGGTTGGGGTAAAGACAAAAGTCAAAGTATGGAACAACTTAAATAAGCTATTGCTATAACCCCAATTCCACAAACAATAGATCCCAATGAACTATTCATACTTGAAACAAATATAAGCTCTTTCACAATAGGAATTATATTAATCCAAAATGGTTGTGAAATTTTGTGTAAAACAATAAATTGGACTCAATCTCTATAGGGATACTTTACCTATGAAAGAGATTTTTTTTTGTGATGATTCACACTCTCAAGAAATAGCACCATTACTTATACACAACAAAAGTAATGATTATCTTCGATAAAGAGAGCATAAATTGGGTTTTTCTATCAAACTAATCTAAGAGAAAAAAAGACAGATGGATGAAGTTTCTTCAAGAATTCCATTTGATCTTAGGTATAGAAAAGGTAAATTCAATGTGGAGCCTGATGCTTTGAGTCGCATTCCGATGCTAAACATCATAAGTTCCGTTCACGTCAACAGTGGATTAATTGTAAACCTTAATGGATAGTGTAAGTCACGTCCAACCTATCAATGGAAATGAGTTTCAAACTTAAGTTAACAAGGGAAAACTTGAAGAAATCCCAAGATCAAGATAGAGATTATGTTGTTCCTAAGCGACAAGAACTTTCTTTTTAGGTTGGAGATCAGTTATATCTCAGATTTAGTTGAAAGACAAACTATTAAGAGAGGTCCATGTCCTATGTTTTCATTACATTTTATTTGGTACTTTTAAAGTTCTAGGAAATCTTAGGACCCTAGCTTATGAGTTGGAGCCACCTTCATATTTTTGGGCACATCCAATTTTTCACGTCAATCACTTATAGAAGAAGTTAACTAACTTTGAAAATTAAGTATATTTAGAAGTTGTAGTCATACCTACCACAAATTAATCTATCCTCATGAACTAGAATTTATACTATGCACTATAGATAAACATACAAGAAGCCATTCTATGAAGAGTGTCTAGTAGAGTGGAAATATGGAATAGAAGAAAGCACCACATGGTAACATATATAGAGGAGAGTGGTTGAGTAATGAATAATTCCTGTTCCCACTTTTCTTTACAAAGATCAAGACAAGTGTGCCTTTCAAAATAAAAAACCACATGCCGTATATCTTTTGCTTTTATATTTTTGGTTCGTGAAAAATGAAATTCTAATGGGATTAACCCTAAATGGGATCCTCAATTCATGGTTGGAGTGGATATATCCAAGGACATCAAGACTACTATTTTCACTAAAGACTCAGATTGGTAAGTTGCTCCATGAGCACAACATTTTATACATAATTTTTCCTAATCCATGCTACAATTGTTATAAATAGGGGCATCTAGTAAAAGAGTGACCTTTTCAAAAAGGTTATGACATTTTTATAGGTGCCCAAGGAGATCAAGAGGCCAATGCTCCTTCACAAATGAGAAATTGAAATCTTATGTATAATAACAATAGGAAGGGGATGGCAAGGACTACCAAAATAATCACAATAATAATGTTATGGCTAATAACAACAAGAGAGGGATGGCAAGGACTCTTTTGGTGTTTTATTAGAAGACGTTTTCAATCCTTTTCACGAAAATAGTGATGCTGATGAAAATAATGAAAAATAAAAAGCTATTTAATGCTTTTGGTTGAATAAGGAAAATGTTACCCCCAATACAAAATCTCAAAGTAATGGTAAGTTCCAATCAGGTAATGATTTTTCTTCCTTAGATGGATGCATGGAGGATTAGGGTGGCTAGATTGTTGTTGGTAAAAGGCATAGTGGTTCTCGTGTTTCATCAAGTAATGTCCTTAGTCAAATTAGCAGTAATTCAGTGCTAACCATGTTTTTACTCTAGAACTCAATGCCATGGACAAAGAGAAAATGGAATCAATGGCTAGGAAGATGTTGATATTGAGGATGTGCTTATTACCCAATATGAGGATATTGTTGCACCTCAACACCAATCTTCCAAGGCCAAAAGGAAAGAGGTGATTAGAACCTCTGGCATAGTGGTTCAATTTACAAAGGCAAAAAAGAAATGAGGTTCTTTCCTCCAAGACTATTCATTTGATCATCATGATGAATAACCTTAATATTATT
>CM035423.1:158518826-158521326 GCA_020310875.1 Ceratopteris richardii | reverse complement strand
GTTTCATTAAAAACATTACACATTTGATTAGCCAATGAGTGAATTAAGTGCAGTAGACTTTTCTGTGTATTAAGTTTCTTCACAGTTGATTCAAACCTTGATAATTTGGCATTAGCTTTTTAAATTTGGTTGAGGTTATGAGTTGTTCTTGATAAATAGGTGCTCTAACATCAAGGATAACTTGTTATTTTGGAGATAAACACTCTCCATCAGTGGTATTAGAGTAGGAGTCATTAGATTTGAAGACAGGAGGACCTTGACTATTGTAGATATACAGAAATCAATATTTGAAGATTGAAAAAGGTGAAAGTCTGAAGTGAAAGCTAGAGAAGGAGGCCTGAAAGCTATCAAAAGGATCAAAAGGAACTATATTCATATTAAAGGTACATTCATTATTCACAAAGCTTGAAGAATATATTGCACAGGTGAAGAAAGGTGGGTAATGCACGAAGATGCCTTCAAAGTCAATCCTACAATAATACCTACTACAATTATGCTTCAGATCAGAAGGAGGATTCAACCTTAGTTATGAATGCAACTTGTGAAAGACAAAGTGAAGATCAAAGAGTTTTCTACATTGACTCAGGGTGCAGCAATCACCTCAGTGGCAACATAGCTTTGATGAATGATTTGGAGAATAAGGTGAGTAATCATATAGTCCAAACAGGTGATAACACAAAGCATAATGTGAAGTCCATTGGATCAGTAAAGGCCAAGGATGGAAGTACTCTTTTGAGTAGGGTTTTGTATGTCCCTACAATTCCAAATAATTTGATAAGTGTAGGACAAACTGTAGAGAAAGCATATGAAGTAAGGTTCACTAATGATGGAGTTTATGTTGAAGACCTTAGTCATGGGTATAAACAAATTGTTTGAGGAAAGAAAGAAGGAAGGCTCTTCACATTGAAGATTCAAGGCAATGTTGGTCATGCCTTGTTCACTTATGGAGAACATAAGATCTCTGAGTTAGATCTTTGGCACAAAAGGCTTGGACATATTAATGAAAGAGGTATTAAGGATATGATTAACAATGGTTCAGTGCTTGGATTGCCGAACATTATAGGTCAACACATGACATACAAGTGTGAAGCATGTCAATTGGGTAAAGCTCACAAGAATACTTATGGTAAGAAAGGGTTTATGTATTCAGAGAAGCTTGAATTGGTGCATACAGATGTGTGGGGTCCATCAAAGGACTTTAGCATCAATGGTTCGAGATATTATGTGATTTATGTTGATGATGCTACCAGGTGGATCACTATATATGTGATCAAAGATAAATCATAGGTGCTCGACACATTTAAACATTATCATGTGTATGCAAAGAGAATCACAAGGCAAAAATTGAAGAGACTAAGGTCAGATGGAGGTGGAGAGTATTTCTCTAGTGAGTTCAGTGATTACTTATGGAATGCACGTATAAAAAGGGAAGTTACTTGCAGGTACTCTCCTCAACAAAATGGTGTAGCAGAAAGGAGAAATAGAACTCTTGTTGAGTTTGCAAGGTCAATGATGAAGGAGAAAAATCATCCTAATTATTTGTGGAATGAGGCTATGAATACAACTACTTATTTGGTGAATAGACCTTTGAATGGTATGACACCTTATGAGGCATGGTGGGGTAAAAGACCTACCTTAGATCATTGCAAAGTGTTTGGATGTTTGGCTTATGCATATGTTCCATCTCAATTAAGGCATAAATTGGAACCTAAAGCTAAAAAGTATGTGTTCATTGGTTATGATGATAAGCAGATGGGTTATAGACTGTGAAGTCCATCCACAAAGCAATTCCTTGTGTCAAAGGATGTTACATTTCATGAGCAAGGTACTTGGTATGTAGGTACAATTAATATTTATGCAGGTGATGAAGAAGTCATGACCCAAAAAAAGGGGAAATCAAAGATTCAAATTTCTAATGATGAAGAGATTGTTGATGCTCAAATTGACAATGAAGAGATGCCAAGATTTGATCCAAAATATGAAGAATTAGAGAATTCAAAGAGTGGAGAAGCTAGAAGGTCAACAAGGAATAGAAAGCAACCCATAAGGTACAATTATGATACTTCATTTTTGACCACTAAAGATTATGCTTACATGGTGGAAGTAGAAGAAGATCCTTCTACATATGATGAGGCAAAAGGTAATAAAAATTGGGAGAAAGCTATGTAGGAGGAGTATGATGCATTGATGGAGAATGAGACATGGGATTTGGTTTCGAAACCAAATAATAAAAAAATCATTGGATGCAAATGGGTCTACAAGACAAAGAGGTCTGTAGATGGAAGTGTGTCTAGGTATAAAGCTAGACTTGTTCTGAAAGGGTATGCTCAAACATATGGTGTAGATTATGATCAGACTTATAGTCACGTGGCAAAGATGAAAACTATAAGGACTCTCATATCTATTGCTGCATGTAAAGGTTGGAAGCTATGTCAATTAGATGTGAAGAATGTTTTTCTAAATGGTTACATTTTAGATGATGTTTTCATGGAGCAACCAG
>CM035423.1:158506326-158508826 GCA_020310875.1 Ceratopteris richardii | reverse complement strand
AAATGACACATGAAAAGGAGAAAAATGCTAGAAAAATTCTAAAAATTGCTTGAAAAATTCCCAAAAAATTCAAAACATTTTACTTATGTCAAGGACTATGAAAGGGTTGCGAAATTTGCTAAGAATTTAAAGAAAAAGCATGAAAAAGGGTAAAAACGACTAAAATTGGAGCAAATAATGAAATGAGAGGGCTATGTACAACCTGGACAAATTTTGTAGTTTCCAGGTGATCCATAATTCTTCAAGTGTGTTGATGGTAGGCCTTGAGCCTTGATATGTTGACCAGTGGCAAGGCCTCTCCTTTTAGCGTCTCTAACTCCACAGCACCCGAATTCAGTATTGTTTTAACTCGATAAGGTCCTTCCTAGTGTGGAAGCCATTTTCCTCTGACTTGTGTGTAGATTTGAGGTCTATAGAGAATAACAAACATGCCTGGTTGTATGCTGTTATTCCATAGATTTCGATCATGTGCCTCCTTCCTCTTTATCTGAGTCTCTATCAATTATTTTGTTGCTAGTAGACATATCTCCTCCACTTTATGCAGTGCTCCAAGCCTTTGAGAGACACCACAATCTTTCTTTCCCTGCATGAATGCTACTTTAGGTGATCCATGTAAAAATTCAAAGGGTTCAATTGGCAATATCCCATAAACCAGTTGGAATGGAGAATATCCAGTGGCCTCTTTGTAAGCTAACCTATATGCCCATAGGGTACCTTGATAAGCAATGCCCCAGGAATTGGGCTGTAACATACATTCTTTCCGTAACATTGCAATTAATACCTTATTAGTTGATTCAGCCTATCCATTAGCTCTGGGATAGTAGGCACAAGAGGTCCTATGTAGAATTCTATATCTGTTGAAAATTTCTTGTAGGACCTTATTCACAAAATGAGTACCTTGGTCTGTACAAATTTCAAGTGGACATCCAAACCTGCAAATGATGCTACTGTAAATGAAATCAACAACAGTTTGGGCAGTGCAGTCAGGGGAGGCAATAGCTTCAGCCCATTTTTTCGCATAGTTTGTGGCTATCAATAAATACTTCTCTCTTTTTGGAATCAACGGAGGGTAGATAGGCCCTACAAAATCTAACCCCCACTTCTCAAATGGTTGCCAAGAAGTGGAAATAATCAAGGGGTTGTGGCTCTGCTTGGTGGGCTTAGGTCCACACCTCTGGCAAACATCACATGCTTTTCCCCAGTCATCAGTATCTTTGAATAATGTAGGCCACCATAAACCAACATCAAGGATCCTCTAACTCATAATATGCCCTGGAAGGTGCCCACCACGTGTTCCTTCATGTGCAGATTGAAGGACTTCCCTCACTTCTTCTTCTTCCAAGCACTTCCTAACCCTGTCGTCCTTTCCCTGTCTATATAATTTATCTTCAATGAAGGCATAAGGTCTGTTCTTGATTAGTAGTCTCTAGCTCCTGCCCTTTCTTTTGTACCCACATAGTTTCTTTACCCCAATCATGGATGACACTTGCATGCCTCAGTCATGATCTTCCAATTAAGAGGGGAAATCCTCCTTCAACTTGGGGCAGTCTTAAAACCACAAAATCCAGAATGAAGAGATTACCTTGTACTTCAAGTGGAACTTTTGGGATCAGCCCTAAGGGCATTACTTTGCTTTGATTTGCCAAAGTAACAGTGAAATTTGCAAGCCTTGAAGGGTGGAGTCCAATCTTTTCCATTGTATGTTTAGGCATCAAGTTAATGCCAGAACCACCATCCACAATAACTCCTTGAAACTCATGACCCTTGATAGATACTGTCAGCCGAGGACTCTTATAATCTGTAAGGGGTGCTGCCCCTACAATTTTACCTTTATGCATAACAGTAGTCTTTGCCACCAAACTTGTGGTGGAAGCCTCATCAATTATCTGCAAGAGTTTTGACTTGAATTTCCCATCCATCTTTATTAAATAAAAAATACTAACCTCCTTTTTCATGGACTTGAGTAGTTTTGAAGCCTCTCATTCCTTAAGAGCATGGGCGCCAATTGACTTATCAAACTCCTCATGAGCCCTGTTGAATGCATGCCCAATGGCATCACTAGTACATAAGAGATATCCTTTTTGCCTTGTATCTGCACTTGTGGTGGCCTTGTCTGCAGATGTCTCTTTGTCTTTGTTCAATCCATTAATTCTTGATTCTTGAACTATATCTACTTGAGCCTTTCCCTTGTTTCTTATCTGCACTATAAAAGATTCAATTTCTTCTAACTGCACCACCCTGGTAGATGGTGATGGCCCATTGACTTGATCTAACATTTCTTCTTTGTGCACAAAAATCATTTGAATGTGGGGCCCAGATGAAGAGGCTTGATTCTTAGGACAACAATTTGTATAGTGGTCTCTAGCCTCTGGGCAGTTCCTACAAGGAGGGGCATTTTCTGGTAGAGTGCACCTACTTTGATAGTGCCCACATTCTCCACATCTGAAACAAATGATTGGCCTCCTAGGCCCATTTCCAAAGTTATTCCTCTGTCTAGGGT
>CM035423.1:158408826-158498826 GCA_020310875.1 Ceratopteris richardii | reverse complement strand
TAGATAGATAGATAGATAGATAGATAGATAGATAGATAGATAGATAGATAGATAGATAGATAGATAGATAGATAGATAGATAGATAGATAGATAGATAGATAGATAGATAGATAGGTAGATAGATAGATAGATAGATAGATAGATAGATAGATAGATAGATAGATAGATAGATAGATAGATAGATAGATAGATAGATAGATAGATAGATAGATAGATAGATAGATAGATAGTTGGATGGATGGATAGATAGATGGATGGTTGGATAGAAGGATGAATGGATGGATGGATGGATGGTTGCATGCATGGATGGATGGATGGATAGATGGATGCATCGATGTATGGATGGATGTATGAAAGGATGGATGTATGGATGGGTTGGTGGATGGATGGATAGATAGATAGAAAGAAAGAAAGATAGATAGATAGATAGATAGATAGATAGATAGATAGATAGATAGATAGATAGATAGATAGATAGATAGATAGATAGATAGATAGATAGATAGATAGATAGATAGATAGGTAGATAGATAGATAGATAGATAGATAGATAGATAGATAGATAGATAGATAGATAGATAGATAGATAGATAGATAGATAGATAGATAGATAGATAGATAGATAGATAGATAGATAGATAGGTAGATAGATAGATAGCCTTAGATAGATAGATAGATAGATAAATTGATAGATAGATAGGTAGATAGATAGATAGATAGATAGGTAGATAGATAGATAGATAGATAGATAGATAGATAGATAGATAGATAGATAGATAGATAGATAGATAGATAGATAGATAGATAGATAGATAGATAGATAGATAGATAGATAGATAGATAGATAGATAGATAGATAGATAGATAGATAGATAGATAGATAGATAGATAGATAGATAGATAGATAGTTTTTTGTGCACTAATAAGCTTCCACTTTGGAGGATACACATTTGATTGCAAGTATTTTGGAATAGAGAGATACTGGGGGGCAGAAACAACCTATGATCAATGTGGCTTGAAGATAGGAGATGCAGAGAAGAGGACAACCTTAGGGACAGAAGGGAAGCTTGGAGCATGGCTCATCCTAAGGATGGGAAAAAGGGATTCATAGATGATATTGGTGAAGGTTCAGATGATAGGAATCTTTCTAACTTACTGGCTACCTTTGAAGCAATTGTAGACATTAAGTTTACCTATGTTGCTACGTGTCAAGATTATGCATTATATAAATGAAAGGGGGATGCACGTGCAAGTGACGTATTGCAGCTGATGGAAGAGTACCCACCAATGAGTTGCATACATCGAGGAAATAGAGAAAGATAGGAGGAAAGATTATTTCTCTTTATTAATGAAAGCAGAAAATAATGGAGATTCAGAAAGGGTTATCTATAAAATCAAGCTACCGAGTAAGCCTATTCTAGGGGAAGGCAAAGCTGAGAATCAGAACCATGCAATAATTTTTACTCGTAGGGAGGCCTTGCAAGCTATTGACATGAATCAGGATTATTACCTTGAGGAAGCTTTAAAAATGAGGAACTTGCTTCAAGAGTTCATTGTAAAGGAGAGTGTTGGTTCACCTTCAATTCTAGGCCTCTGTGAGCACATATTTACAGGAAGTGTATCTTCCTTTGCTGGATTTATGTGAAACCAGGAGTCCAACTTCATTACTGCAACCAAGAGCATTCAATTTCTGGGAGCGGAGTGACATCGACATCTCCCCTTTGTTGGAAATGGCCCAGCAGATTCTGGTTCATTCGGGGGACTTCCCCAAGTTCTGAGGTGCTTGGGATGAGGATTGGGACATCTTCATTAAGCTCTTTGAAGTTACTTGTGGAGCTAATGAAGTAGTGGAGCAAGGCCAGAGGTTGAGGATTTTTCCGGCTACTCTTTGTGACGAGGCAGCCAATTGGTATGGAATTTGAAACCACAAGAACAGGGAACTTATCAAATGATTAAGGACGCCTTCTTGGCAAAATTTTGAAGACAAGGCTTCTAGGATAGACTTGCCCAACAGATGGTATATCTGCGGCAAGGCATAAATGAAAGTATCGATCACTATATCCAAATGATCGAAACATTAGTGAGGAAGATGTTCTTGAATGCCTCGAATGATGAGACCTTGAAGAGGAGATTTATTACCGGCCTTAGGGATCCCACAACCCAGCAACATATTAGTCTTACACGACCTGCTCATTTGATGGCTACCAAGGAACAAGCAAGGTTATGGGAAGAAGTGCAGTTATGTCAGCAAAGGAGGATCGAGCCCCTATACGAGCCAATGGGAGGACCAGGGAGCAGACCTGTGAAAGATCCGGGCCAAGGAAGTCCTACGTTGACCACTCTGGCTTTTGTAGCCGCCACGAGCATAACAAGAAGGTGAAACCTGCATTGACCGAGGAATGAATTTTAGAGTTGGTGACTCAAGCAGTAAAGGCTTCCATAATGACCCAAGAAGCATACACAGTGAAGCAAGAGGTAGCCATGCTCCTCAATCAAGATGTGCTTAGAACCCACACCTAGTGTGGGAAGTTCCATGGTTATGGTCATCTGGCTTTGGAGTTCCCTACAGTCTCGAGAGAGTTTGTGGATAGACCACCATCTAAGATGCTTTGCACTTTTTACGATAGGACAAACTATATGGAAGATCGGTGTTATAATAAGATTGTTTATGAAAGACAAACTATGCAATGGAGAAATGCGAGAGAGCATCCATATACAGACTTGCCTGCTCAAGGTGTCCCACCTACACCTCGTTGGAAGAACAAACAGACGTATGGGCATGGTGCTCATGGTCAAGGAGGTAACTATCTTGGAAGAGGAGCACAAGACCAAAGGAGGACTCCAATTCAGTGTTGGAAATGCGGGGGTGATGGGCACATAGCATGAGTCTGCCCAAATGAACGAAAACCAGTCGACTACACTCCAATATGTAGATAATGCAGTGGAGAGTTCCACTTCAATGATGAGTGTCCAAAAAGAAGAGCTTACACCAGCAAGGGGAAAGGGCCAGTGGAGTCCTCAAACTACATTGAGACCCAAGTGCAACCCACTCCTAAAGCTCAAGAGCAAGTTCCCACGATTGGAGTGGTTTTTAGGACACAGAATCCTCAGGAAGGCCCTAGTTCATCAATGCACTTTGTGGATGCTGACCAAGGCAAGGATGCATGAAAAGAGCCAATTGTGGCAGTGGTCACCCAGATGCAAGAGTATTTGAAAAGGGATGCGAAGAAAAGAACTGAAAATGCCAACAAAGGAAAGACATCTGAGCGTAGTGAAGTAGAGGAAAGAGCAGAAGGACCTCTGAAGCCACTAGAACTAGAAGAAGGTGACTAAGTGGAGGTACTCCCACTAGTGGCAAAGAATTTCATGCCAGGTATTTCCCCATTCCTTGAGAGGCTGAAGGTTCCAAAGTGCCAAAAAGAAAAGAAAATTACCGAGGAAATTGACATTGTGGAATTGTTGGCTGAAATAGAAGTCACTTTGGACATTGGTACATTGCTAAGGTGCTCCCCTGCATATAAGAAGCAATTTTACAATGAATATATCAAGAAACCAAGGAAAGCTCAAGGTCACAAATGTTTCATAGGACCTAGAAAGCTTCTTGAGCAATCTTATAAGCAATGCTTTCACTTGAAATATTTCATCCACAAAGTGCTAACTTGCATTGATAATCTTCAAATTACGCTATCACCTTTGTCATAATATCTTGAGGACCAATAGTGAGATTATGAAACTCAGCCTCTAAAGTATAAAGCTTGGAAGGTTTTTTATCTTTGTATAGATTCCCTAGAGTATCGCAAGCTTCTTTTGAAGTCTTACATGCAGTGATGTGACCCTTTGTCAATTCATCACATGCAAGGAGAAGTTGGCCTAATGCCCTTTGATCTTTGACATTCCATATATTCCAAGCTCCTAGATCGCTTTCCTTATTGGGCTCTTGTTCTATGCCTTCAACCACCTCATACAATAGGTTTGTATAGAGGTAGGCCCTAATGGTGTCCTTCCATAGGTTGTAATTTGTGCCATTTAGTCTTTCATCTTTCAGCATGAATAAGGAGAGTAAATACAACTGACTTGAGGATGTTGCGTTCGAAATCATTGACATTATTTCCGTTGAATGAAGTTACCACACTTGCGACCAAATTGAGTTGGGGTAGGGGTAGGGGGGCTTAGAGTAGCCCTACACTTGCACCAAGAATGAAGTAGACACCTTGGAGAGAGGAAACTTAGAATAGCACGAAACTTGCACAAAAAAAATGAGATGAGTCGATGCAAAAGGAGCGCTTCGAGTAGCCTGTTGCACACCAAATAGTCTTAGAGTAGGCTAGGGACTTGAGAAGCTTGTTTGTGGGTGGGCTTAGACTAGCCTCCAACCCACACCAACACACACAAGATTCCTCATTCTTATGATTGAGTTATAAGGTTGGGCACTTAGTGCCAAATAGAGTTCCAAAGTTGAGGGTGGGCACCTTTGAAGAATACAATATAGCCCATTATAGCATGGCAAGTGCCAAAAGATAAGGTTGTTATCCTTAAATACAAAAACAACCCCTTAGAGATTACAATAAAAGATTGATAACTGGAGTGGCAAAATTGAAAGTGATTCTTTTCTAAGAAGGCAAGCTTTATAGATATCAAAGATGAAAAATGAGTGAGGGCCTTAGTTATCACATGGATGGACTGACATGATAGAAAAATGAGTGAGGGCCTTAGTTATCACATGGATGGACTGACATGATAGAAAAATTTATGTGAGCACTAGAAAAATCAGCCATCCAACTAACTCAAAAATGTGGGTGGACACATCATGGATGATGTAATCTACACACAAAAGCACACATCATTGATGATGCAATCGTTGCCATATTTCTACGTGCAATGTTTGCTGGTAGTGCGTGAAGACGCGTGGCTGCACCATAAGATTGATGCTAATGACTAATCCCATCAAGACAAATTCAGCTCTTGGTTATTACAATTAATGATCACCACGATGCAGACTACCTTGGCTTTTAGCTTACAATGTCGATGAGTTCTCAGACTTATTCGAGATTGAGGGGAATGAAATACACATATTTAGTTCATTGGCCTTGATTCCTATTCCCTGCTGTATGAAATGGCTAGATGATGTAAAGATCTGTGATGAAGAATGATGGGGGATATTGTATGTTCTAGTAACCAGACCACAAAACATACGTAGAGAGTGACCATACATGAAGAATTAGGGAACCCTTTGTAGAGTCTGGTAGTTTGTTTGAGATCATTCAACATAGGAGCACAAGGCACAATGTTGGATTGGTGGGGCTGTTAGCATAATTGCTGGTAGATTACAATACAATGTGGCATAGAGGTGCAATTTGTACAGTGCTTTCTTCTTCACCATACGTGTTGTGCACACCTCAATAGAAAGAAAATCTCTTTCTCTGTCACTCTCTATAAAGAAGGTGGTGTTGCACTGCTTCTTTTCCTACTATGCGAAAGGATTTCTTTATCTGTTATGCGAGTGGATGAGAGACACTTTGCTATTGGATTTTTAGCACACATAGATGTAGAAGAGAATCATTCTCTCTCTTTCTCTCTCTCTCTCTCTGATTCTGATTTGTAGAGCTACCAATTTTCTGTAGACACATGTGAGTTGATGGAGATCTACCTCTATGCAGAGAGTTCAACAAATGGATCTTTGATGCTATGTGTGTTGCTGAAGGAGTTGTGCTCCCCTATGCTTGTAGCCAATAGCCCTCGGCCTGATATAGAGATAATTATGGCATAACCATACTGCTCTAGATTGCTCAGGATTCAGCAAGTAGCTCCTGTATGGTAGCATAGCATCACACACATGTTACAGAAAATAGAAGATGGTTCAGTGATGAGGATAATGAGGTAGCGAGCCACATACAAAGGCACTCTAGTCTTTCTAACATGCTCCACAATGTGTCAGAGGAGTGTGATTGCAATTGAACTTCGTAACAGAGGAAGCAAGCAAGTTTCCACAAAGCTTTGATGTGCTTCCTTCCTAAGCATAAGTGACATAAGATTTCCTTCATAACATCTCGTGCTATAAGGGTTGCTCAAAGATTTTACATGCTATATCCCCCTCTAATAGAATATGGAGTGCACATAGAATAGACTTGCTTGCTATTGTTCTCTGTTGACTTATGGAAGGAGGTCAACAAAGTCATAGTTCCATCACTGCACAAAGTGCTTTACACAGCGACACACAAGAAATCCATCGAAAGCATAATAAAAAGTGTTTATAGATATTTTTGAATGATGAGATGCATTAGTTCATGCCTATTAAGATGAATAAAAATCAATCGCTGAACGACCTTGGTTTTGGCCAAAAATTCATTAGGACTGTCTCTACTCTCAAGTGATTATATTAAAGCAGTCTATCAGGCAAGGATGCCCCTTGGCCCCTCTTCTCTTTGCTACTGGTGCTGATGGTCTCAGGTGCCTTGTGAAACATCATGCTAGTTCAGGCCATATTCAAGGCCTCTCTCTTCCTCTCAATCAAGGAAAAATGATCATGAGACTATTTGCAGATGACACAAAGGACTTTGTGCATAATGATATGACCAGAATTGATACCTTTTCTAGATGCCTAAACACATTTTGTGTGGCTTTTGGATCCAAAATAAACCACTCAAAAACTGCCTTCAGGGTAGTTATGGGACATCCTCCACATTTTCTTGTTGACCAAGGCTGTCAGCTAATTCCCAGTTGTCAAATCTTCCGCTTGTTAGGATTCTGGTGGGATTTGATCTGTCGATGGCCCAACATTGGAATTGGGTACTCTCAAAACTCAATAACAAGCTGACCTATTGGAAAGGTATGTAGATCAACCTAGCGGGTCAGACCATGGTAATTAACATGTTTGTGATCTCTTCAACTATTAACTTTCTCTCTTGTTCGAGACCGAAGGACCAAGAAATTTCCAAGTTGGAAAGAATTTACAAAAATTTTTTTGGATGGGTGACCCCAACATAAGAGTAATCCCCAAAATTAAATGGGCTACTTGCACTAGCCATAAAGATCAAGGTGGTTTGGGCATTCTTGACATTGAAGGCATGGCCAACAAGCTAGCTTCAAAATGGTTAATAGCAGCTTGGAGCAACAGTGAAGCCTCTTGGTCCAAGCTTATTTTTAGGAACAGGTGTGCTCTTAAGCTCATGGACCTCCTCGGTTGGAAGGACCTCGACCCTCTCACCCTTTTGTTCTCCCCTTTTCCGATGTGTCCTAAGGGTTTGAACTTGGTTTGCTCTATATGGAAGAGTTGGAACAAGGTCAAACAACTTGTCAGGATCAGTGATCATTGGAGGTAGGCAGCCATTATAAGACATAATGATTTGATCTGGCTCCCTATCAAGGGCATCACAACTGTGGAGTCTTGGAACCTCCAAAAAGCTAGGAAGCTATGGAACAAAGGTCTTCCTTTGTGAAAACACCTTTAGAACCAAGATACTTGCCAGTGGATTAGATTTGAGGACATTGAGCGAGGCATGAGAGTGAACTACAAAGAATGGATCCTATTGCAGAGCTAATTCACCGCTTGGGATCGCTCAAAGACTTGTCTCCTCATTGGTCTGGTTCCTCCTCGTCATGAGGACCTTAGATGGCACAATGGCAATAGCCTTGACAAAATTCTGAGATTCAAGAAGATTCAAGGCTTCCATGTCATTCTTAATAGTAAATGGTGCCTTGATTCGTTGAGCTTGTGATGGGACTTTAAATTCCAATCCATTTGACATCCCCTCATCAAAATAAAAAAGTTAGTGCTTGTGTGGAAAATTATTCACTAGGGAATTTGGACCAATGTAAAGGCTAGCAAAATTTGTGGGCCCCTTCATGGTGCAAAAGGTGCCTATGTGGCAATGACTTGGGACACCTCTTTTTCTCATGCCCAAATTCAAATTCAGTCTAACAAACCCTTTAAAAAATTGTGCTTCTACAATGATAAATCATTTGGAAACAAGCTTTGATGGGAGAAGCGATCGCATGTTCCTGATCATTGTGGAATGTGATTAGAGGGGAGACCCCCTGGAAGGTCTAGAAAGAGAGGTGTCCAGTGTATTTTGGAATCCCTCCTAAAGAATGGTCAATAGAAAATCCTATTTTCCATTAAGGAAAAAGAATTTCCAATTGTAAAAAGCCCCCATCTTTTAGAAATCATAGAGTATTTTTCCTTGAGAACAACAAGATCAAGAGCAAATGGGTGCTGATATATTTAGGTAGTGATGTGTATGAACACACTAGCACAAACGGGGCACTTTTTTCCCTCTTTAGGAGGTTTTTCCCCCCAGCTTGTATATATGCCTATTGCCCTAATGGGTTACTTATCTTTGTACATTCTAGTGGTAATACATTCAGTATTGTGTGTTGAGCTCCAAGCTTCTTCTTCTTCCTTGTGCTATTTGCATGCTTCTGCAGACCTCAAACTCCAACAATTGGTATTAGAGTAGGTTGCCACTTCATCTAGGGCATTGTCGATACCCCTCTGGTCATAGTCTCAGAATCGTGCAAAATTTGGTGAGCATACTCTGAGCTCGTTTTAGCTTCTGAATGCACTATCACAGTGCTTGTGTAGGATATTTTGTCTTTTGCGCCAAAGATATATACAGGTTTCCGTTCACTAGTATAAGCATCTCAAAGTCTGCTATACGTTTAGTAGAACTCGATAGGGTAATCCTGCTCAACTTTTTGAGATACAATCATTTTTTTGCATCAGGGTATTTTAGTAAGTGGCCATGGATGAAATCAGTGATGTATTCCATATGTTGGCTATTGAGGATAAGTTGGATGGTATGAATTACCCATTATGGGCTTATATGTTGCATCATGTATTGGTCGCAAAAGGAATATGGAATATTGTGTAGGGTGTTGAGAAACATACTAGTACACTTGCAAACACAATTGCTAAAGGTGATGTAGATGGCATTGAAGATGACGATATTCTTGATGTTCTTGTTCATGCTACGGTTCTTGTTGCACCTACTGTAGAGCAAATTTTTTGGGATGGTAGAGATGCTCAAGCACATGCATTGATAGCCTTGTCTATCAAACGTGCCATTATTCCTTGCATTTGCTCTTGCAGAATAGCTAAGTATGCTTGGGATACACCTACCAATTTATACGAGGCAAGGAATGAGGCTTGTGTTGCTTACCCCCAAAAACAATTGGAGAGTGAACACATGAATGAAGGTGATTCCATGGACAATTTTCTAACAAAGATCAAATATTTGAAGCAACGGTTGAATTCTGTTGATGAAGTCTTATCTGATGTGAATCCATAATACAAACCTTCTTTGAGTGTACCCTTAATGTATCTTAGCACCCTTTGTCCTGCAATCAAATGTTCTTTCATAGGACAATGTATGAATTGAGACAACACTCCAACTGCATATGACAAATCATGCCTAGTCAATGTAGCATAGATTAGAATACCAACCAAACTTTGATACAACTTCATGTCCTTGAATTCTTCTCCTCCATATCTGCTCAATTTATGATTCACCTCCATTGGAGTAGGTGAAACCCTGCAATCTTCCATTTTAAACTTGATTAGCAAATTCTTCAAATAGTTTTCTTGAGTCACATATACTCCATGTTGAGTATTTGAAATCTCCATTCCCAAGAAATATGACAAGTCTCCCAAGTCACTAATCTTGAACTCTTTCTCCATCTGCTTCTTAAGACTTTGTATGCCCTTCTCATCTGTACCTGTAAGAATTATGTCATCATAAATGAACCCATCACCACTTGCTTTAACAAGCAAGCTACTATCTACCTTAGACACTTGGAAACCAAGCTCTTTCAAGAATTTCACAAGTTTGTAATTCGATGCCCTTGGGGCCTGCTTCAAACCATACAAAGCTCTCTTGAGCTTACATACATATTCTGGATAACATTTATCCTTGAAACCTTCTGGTTGCTCCATGAAGACATCATCTGAAATGTAACCATTTAGGAAAGCATTCTTCACATCTAATTGACATAGCTTCCATCGTTTACATGCAGCAATAGCTATGAGAGTCCTTATAGTTGTCATCTTTGCCACAAGACTATAAGTTTCATCATAATCTACACCATATGTTTGAGCATATCCTTTCACAACAAGTCTAGCTTTATACCTAGACACACTTCCATCTGCATACCTCTTTGTTCTGTAGACCCATTTGCATCCAATGATTTTTTGATTATTTGGTTTAGTAACCAAATCCCATGTCTCATTCTCCATCAATGCATCATACTCCTCTTGCATAGCTTTCTCCCAATTTTCCTTAACTTTTGCCTCATCATATGTAGAAGGATCTTCTTTTGCTTTTATCATGTAAGCATAATCTTTAGTGGTAAAAAACGAAGTATCATAACTGTACCTTATGGGTTGCTTTTTGTTCCTTGTTGACCTTCTAGCTTCTCCACTCTTTGAAGTCTCTGGTTCTTCATATTCTAGGTCAAACCTTGGCAATTCTTCATTATCAATTTGAGCATCAACAATTTGTTCATCATCAGGAATTCGAATCTTTGATTTCCCCTATCTTTGAGTCATAACTTCTTCATCACCTGCATGAATATTAATTGTTCTTGCATACCAAGTACCTTGATCATCAAAAGTAACATCCTTTGACACAAGGAATTGCTTTGTGGATGGACTCCACAATCCATAACCCATTTTCTTATCATCATAACCAATGAACAAATACTTTTGAGCTTTAGGTTCCAATTTATGCCTTAATTGAGATGGTACATATGCATAAGCCAAACATCCAAAAACTTTGCAATGATCTAAAGTAGGTTTCTTACCCCACCATGCCTCATAAGGTGTCATACCATTCAAAGCCTTACATGGAAGTCTATTAACCATATAAGTAGCTATATTCACAACCTCAACCCACAAAGAATTAGGGCAACTTTTCTCCTTCAGCATTGACCTTGCTATCTCAACAAGAGTTCTATTTCTCCTTCCTGCTACCCCATTTTGTTGAGGAGAGTACTTCAAGTAACTTCCCTTTTTATACCTGCATTCCATAAGTAATCATTGAACTCATTAGAGAACTACTCTCCCCCTCCATCTAACCTTAGTCTCTTCAAAATTTTCCCTCTGATTCTCTCTGCATACATGTGATAACGTTTAAATGTGTTGAACACTTCTGATTTATCTTTGATCACATATATAGTTATCCACCTAGTAGCATCATCAACAAATCACATAATATCTTGAACCATTAATGCCAAAGTCCTTTGATGGACCCCACACATATGTATGCACCAATTCAAGCTTCTCTAAATACATAAACCCTTTCTTACCATAAGTATTCTTGTGAGCTTTACCCAATTGACATGCTTCACACTGTCATGTGTTGACTTGCAATATTAGGCAATCCAAGAACTGAACCATTGTTAATCATATCCTTAATACCTCTTTCATTAAAATGTCCAAGCCTTTTGTGCCAAAGATCTAACTCAGAGATCTTATGTTCTCCATAAGTGAACAAGGCATGACCAACATTGTCTTGAATCTTCAATGTGAAGAGCCTTCCTTCTTTCTTCCCTGAAACAATTTGTTTATACCCATGGCTAGGGTCTTCAACATAAACTCCATCATTAGTGAACCTTACTTCATATCCTTTCTCTACAATTTGCCCCACACTTATCAGATTCTTTGGAATTGTAGGGACATACAATATCTTACTCAAAAGAGTGCTTCCATCCTTAGCCTTTACTGTTCCAATGGACTTCACATTGTGCTTTGTGTTAACACCTATTTGGACTATATGATTACTCACCTTATTCTCCAAATGAGTCATCAAAGCTATGTTGCCACTCATGTGATTGTTGCACCCTGAGTCAATGTGGAAAACTCTTTCATCTTCACTTTGTCTTTCACAAGTTGCATTCATAATTAAGGTTGAATCCTCTTTTTGATCTGAAGCATAATTGTATTAGGTATTATGGTAGGATTGACTTTGAAATCCTCTTCCTTCGTTTCTTCCAAAGAAACCTCTATTACCTCTACCTCTGAAATTACCTCTTTGATTTCTACCACCTCTTCCTCTTGAATTAAAGTTTTGATTATATCCTCCACCATTCTGATTATTATGCCAACATTCATGAGCTAAATGATTAGTCTTAGCAGAAATCTAGCAAGCTTTAACACCATCTTTATTGCTTGTACCTCTTCCTCTTCCTTTGCCACCTCCTCTTTCTTTTAGGAAGTTTTCTTGAATCATAGTGCCTTCATCTTCATTCAATTGTTGCTTGCCTTTATTAATCTTCTTCTTTTCCTTTGAATACATTTCTTGACCTGTACTCTTATCAACATCACCTTTGATATCTTGCTCAAAGGTTAGCATATGTCCTAGCAGTTGATTCAAATCAGGAGTAAAATGATCTAGTGACAATTCAATGGATAGAATGAATGACGTCCATTTCTCATCTCCTCTCAAACATGTGAGAATTTGTCTTACCAATTTGTCCTCTTCAATGTCTTCATCAACTTCTCCTAATGCATTTGCAATATCTTTCATCCTTGCTACATAATCAAAAATAGATTGAGAAGCCTTCTTCTTGAATGTGGTGAACTCTACCCATACAAATGCCTTCCTTGAATTTGTAGTGTTTTGGAAATGCTCCTCCAAAGCATTCCATATGTCACTTGCACTTTCGAGTCCTCTAATGTGAGGTAGCAAGTAATCATTGACTCCCATGTAGATAATGCTCCTTGCTTGAGCATCCTTCTTCATACATGTCTTCAAATCTGAGAGCTCTTCCCTAGGTCGAACACTAGGATCCCTAAAGTCTTGTTTTCCTTCTTCACTTGTCATGTATCCTATCAGATCTTTGCCCATAAGATGAGCGTCCATCCTCATTGACTACGCAGGATAGTTTTCTCTATCCGATTTCTCTATCTGAAGAGAATCTCCCATCCTTTCTTCACCTGTACAATATATTCTTCAAGCTTTGTGAATAATGAATGTGCCTTTAATTCGAATTTAATTCCTTCTAATCCTTTTGATAGCTTTCAGGCCTCCTTCTCTAGCTTTCACTTCACTTTCACCTTTTGAATCTTCAAAGATTGATTTTTGTATATCTACAATAGTCGAGGTCCTTCTTTTCTTCAAATCTGATGACTCCTTCTCTGATACCACTGATGGAGATGATTAATCTCCAAAAAATCAAGTTTCCTTGATGTTAGAACACCTCTATATCAAGAATAACTCATAACCTCAACCAATTTTGGAAAACTAATATCAAATTATCAAGACTTGAGTTAATTGTGAAGAAACTCATTACATAGAAAAGTGTGCTCCACTTAGTTCACTAATTGAATAACCAAATGTGTAACATTTTCAATGAAAATTTATACATGGTGTTTTCTAGTGTTTGCGCACCTTCTCCAAGTTAAATCTCTTCAAAAGAATCAATAGATATTGATATTTCCTCCAAACAATATACGTATGTCTCAAACCGTTCTTTTCTATAGTC
Organism: Ceratopteris richardii; assembly: GCA_020310875.1. Classification (NCBI taxonomy): domain Eukaryota; kingdom Viridiplantae; phylum Streptophyta; class Polypodiopsida; order Polypodiales; family Pteridaceae; genus Ceratopteris; species Ceratopteris richardii. The sequence goes on along the minus strand of CM035423.1, from coordinate 158,485,346 downwards.
GAGTTTGACACCTGTAACTTCTAATGCATGCTTCTCCCAAACTAGATGCCATTTATTCAAATGCTTTTGGACAAAAGTAGCTTACCTTTCAACTTAAAGAATGAGTGCTTAGTTGATCAAAACTTTACTCTGTGGAGGGAGATCTGATCAAAACATTGACCATCAAATTTGCACTTGTACCTATCTTCACTTCTTCTCTTTACACATGTAAATGTTCCTACTTAAAATTTTCTTAGCCTGAATATAATTAGGTTCTCAAAACTTGTACAGAGGTTACTCAACTATAGAATTAGACTTATACAAAAGAATTCCTCAAGAAGATAAACACAGAAGGAGCACAGAGCAAAAGATTGAGGTGCAACTTTTTTCTATTTAGAGAAATCATACATTTGATAGATAATCCATATTCTTCTCACTCTCTAAAATCTCTAATGACTTCTAAAACTTATCACTCATAATGTTTCATACGTATTATGTCTATATTCAAGTATACATAGACATTTACATCCTGACTCATCATAGAAACAAAGATTTTCATGAACTGATTACAAGAGTAATATACATGTATATACAAGTTTGCATCTTCTGATCACATACTCATCTTAAAGCCTCATATGGTGATCTTTGATTTACTTATTGACTTCAAAATTTGTCCTAATCATCAATTGATGATTGCCCTGCACCAACATAGAAGTGGCTTGCACACATTAGATAGCATAAATCAATTTGGTTCTTGGTTGTGAGTATTATCAGATGTTAAAAGAGCACATTTAGAGATCCAAGAGGCTTTGGAATAAATGCTTTTGTATGCAGAAGCATCTTTGGAACAAAGATAGAAGAAACTAGATCAAATTCGAGGATATTGGTGTGAAACTCAAAGTTGACTATGAAGACTATTGTCTTTTAGCAAGTAGTGTTAATTTGTGGGATGCCTCCTCATCTGCCAAGACCTACCCCATTTGAAAGGCAGTAAGTGGTTAAATGGTAGCGAGCTGGAAGATAATAAAAGAACCAAAAGCAATATGATTTCACACCTCCGGCTAACAAAAAAATTGTGGCTTCATTGGTCATGCTTAATATAGGATTCCAAGTTCAAAGATCTTTGGCACTCGCTCATTGAAAAAAGAAGATAGTCCTCATGTGGCACATTCTCCATCTTGGCACCTAGACTAATGTCAAAGTGAACAAAATTTATAAGGCACCTTCATGGTACAAGAGGTGCTTTAGTGATAGAGAAAACTTAGGCCACCTACTGTTTTCCTATCATAAAAGCTTTGTTATTTGCAAGTGGGTTGCTCACGAAAGGGATGGAAAGGTCTTAGAACTCCTCTATAAATCTCTTCAGTCTTCTTCTACCTTGTTTCGAAAAATACCGGTTTTTGAGAGGCGAAATGGCCCTTGATAGGTGAAATGCCTATAAATGTTAGTCCCTTGAGTTGTTTGAGGCTCATTGGGGCAACATGGCTTTTAAAGTATACTTAATGATGTTGAAAATATGTACTAATGGATTTTCTGTAAACTTGAAATGATTATGAGACGTGTAGCGTCAAAGTCAAGGCCCAAGGGGCCCAAATACATAATGGTCAGTTATGTTGTCGAACATCGACAACATTGAGAGGGAGGATGAATTGTCATGTGACCCACAAATGGACCTGTGGCATTCGCTATGCAGTGGATTTGTTAACGTCAAGGGCTCAAAAAACATGGATGGATAGAAAGCGATTGCCTTATCTCAAGTCACATTCTTCCCCTTTCTCTCATTCACAATGAAAAAGGAGCTGACAAGCGAGAGCTGCATCCCCTCACGACAAGAAAGAAGAATATTCTGTCCGACGATCATTATAACATACTCTCTCTCGAGCCTTGTGAGAACGAGCGATTAGTGAGATAAAAATTTTCGCTTTTAGCTCTGTTTAAAGTTGATTGCATGGATAATCAAGTTAAATTCAAAAGCTTGATCGGAATTTCTCAACGTCCATTTCACTCCATGAATGGAAGGAAGGAATGTATTACTCCCAAATGGATAAAGGAAGGAATGTATTACTCCCAATTAAATCTCAGAGGCATCTCTTCCCCCCATGTGAAAACTAGTAGACTTGTAGATAGCTCATCATTTTGTACAATCAAGAACATGGCTTTGAACATGTTCTCAATGTTCACGAGTGGTAAATTGATCCCATAGTTTAATACAATTAGTGCAAGAGGTTATGATCGTATTAGACTCAACTTTAAAAAGTTAGGCTTTCTTTTTAAAGGAAGTCACATGAGGCTTAATCTTTTTGAATCGCGTTAATTCATTCTAAAGTTTAGGTGAACGTAGGGGTTAAGTATATTATAGAGAGTACACATGCGAAAGAAAAATGAAAAGAAAATTGTACTCGTTAAATGAAAGAGTGCAAGAGACTAAAAGATCGTAGACCAAGACATTGGTAAACTCACAAGGATTAGAAATGACTTACCAAGAGCATGAAGTACGCTCTCCAAATTTCTAGTCAAGTACAAAGTGGGAGAGAGCCTTGCTCATATAGAGTTAGACATCATATGTGAGATAATTCTCTTTAAATGAGAACGGATACAAAGTAAAAGAGAATGGCAAGATACCCAAACACAACGAGATACAACTAAAGTAATGTGAAGTGGAGTGTCTTGTACATACAAAATGGAGATGCACTCAAATGGATATAGATGGAAATCAAGGAGAGGAACTCATGGCATCAACACCTTGTCTATAGCTCCATTTTGGAACCAATGAATGCTAAAGAGGTCCAACAAGGATTGGAGCAAAACTCGAGGTAGAGCCTTCCTGAACATGTCCATCAGGCTCTCTTGAAAGGTACACTACTCCAAAGTAATCTCTTGTAATATAAGCTTCTTGCAGCTAAAGAGGTAGTAGATCTTGATGTGTTTGGTAAGTTGGAACACGTGATTCTTGGTGATTGACAAGGTTGACTAGCTGTCACTATGGATGCAAGTAGGAGTATCTTTCAAAGTACCAATGTCAAATATAAATAATGATTCCATACAATCTCACATGTTGCAAAGTTGGATGCTTAGTACTCAACCTTTGTGGATGATAGAGCATTGGTAGGTTGCTTCTTACTTGCCCAAGATATAGGTCCTTAACCATGCAAGAATATGCACCCTAAAGTAGATTATCAACAATCATGATCACTAGCCCAATTTGAATCACAATATCTTGGGAGATCTATGCGCCCTCTATACCGAAGACCATGATGTCAGGTGAGGGCAAGATGACAAAGTAATCTTTGAGCAGCTTGCCTGCAATATCTGATGAGTCTAATGTGCAAATTGAATCAATATAGAAAATGCATAGACAATGTCTACTCTAGTGTTTGCTAGGTAGAGTAAAGAGCCAACTAGTTGTCAATAATCATGCATGTCCATGAGTGATGATGAGTCTTCTAGCATGAGCTTGATGTTTGGATCAAGTGGTGTAGATACTAATTGACACTTATCCATGCTATACCTCGATTCGATGCCTAAGAAGTAGTGACAAAAGCTAAGATCTATCGAGTGATCGTGGGGAAGATGCTTGATCATAAAATAGATTTGGTCATCATCTGAGTTTGTTGAAATCAAGTGATCCACATAAACTATAATGACTGCAACTAGGGAATCTTTCTGAAAGATGTAGAGGTTAGCATTAACAATGCTTAATATTTGAAATCCCTTGTCTTAAAGAACTTGTGTATCTTCTCATACTAGGTCCTTGGTGCTTGCTTAAGTTCATAAAGTGCTTTGTGAAGTTTTGTAGAGATGATCCTCTTTCCCTTTGATTTGGAAACCTTTAGTATGTTCCACAAATACTTTTTTTTGAAGATCACAATTTAGGGAAGCACTTTTTCCATCTAGTTGGTAAATTTGAAGTGTGCATTGAAGGCAATGATGAATCTAATGGTTGTGAACCTTGTAGTAGGGGCAAATTTTTCTTCATAGTCAATGCCATACTTATGTTTATACCCCTTTGCTACGATTCATGCTTTGTACTTGTCGAAAGTTCCATCTAACTTGTACTTAACTTTATATGGCCACTTGACTAGTATGACTTGTTGATTAGAAGGCTTCCGTACAAGTCTCCAAGTTTTGTTCCTTCGAATAGCATTCATCTCAATCCGCATACCTTCTTCCTACTATGGTTGTCCTTGAGCTTCTTTGAAGTTGGTAGACTCTGGAACTTGTTGAATGTGATGAATGAGAGCATACTTTACATAGTGAAATTTTTCTTAATATTGCTTCTCAATGAGCCATTGATATCTTCTAGGTTGTTGGGTCTAATGAACAAATCACATTAGGACCACCATGAGCTAGAGAGATGACTCACTTATTGGTGCACGACAATCAACAATTGAAGTTTTGATGAAGGTTTGAAGTCAAGGACTAAAGAAAAGATCAAGATACGAAGCATATGTTCAAAGGATGAAGATGTGTTTACATATGTAAATTAATTCAGAGATAGTTCACTTATACTTTTGTATGGTTATGAGATTGTATATATTTGCCTATATATACAAGTAAAAATGTCGGGGAAAATATGAGAGAGAGCATGTGAATAGAGAAGTTAGAAGTTGTATGAGTCATTAGACAATTTAGGAGTGAGTAAGATCTCTCTCACCACTCAGATGTTAAGTTTTCCAAAAATGAAGAAAAGTTGCGCCCGATATTTCTGAGAGTTCTCCTTCCGTGTTGAATCTTTTGTGAAATGCTTTTGTAGAAGTCTAAGTCTATAGTTGATTGACCTCTGTACAAATTTTCAGCTTCTAATTGTGATCAGGCTGAGAGAATTGAGTGTAGGAACATTTACATGTGTAAATGAAAATAAGAGAAGTTGCAGGAGGTGCAAAATTTGATGCTAATGCTTTGGTCAGTTCTCCTTCCAAAGTGTAAAGTTTTGAGCAAGCAAGCACTCATTCTTTAAGTTGGAAGGTAAGCTACCTATGACTAAAAGCATTTGATGAAACGGGTTCTAATTTGAGAGAACCAAGCTTAAGAAGTTACAGGTGTCAAAGTCGACTGTAAGGAACTATAGTTTTAGACATAGGTGACTTGTTAAGATCATTTCTCAAGGTCTACTAAATCTTTTGGAATGATTTAACTTGGAAGAGGTACGAAAGCTATAGGCAACACCTTATGAAACATTTTATCAAAAAATTTACACATTTGACAAGTCAATGAGTGAGTCATGTGCAGCAGACTTTTTGTGTAGTCATCTTCTTCATAGTTTATCCAAAAATTTTGATAATTGATCATTGATCCTCTAAATTGGTAAAGGTTTTGAGTTACTCTTGATATAGAGGTGCTCTAACTTCAAGATTAGCTTGTTCTTTTGGAGATTAACACTCTCCATCAGTAGTATCAGAGCAGGATGCATCAAAACTAAAGAAAGGAGGACCCCAACTACTGCAACTGTAAAGAATTCGACACTTGAAGGTTCAAAAGGTGAAAGCTTGAAAGAAAAGCTTGAGAAGGAGATGAGAAGTTAGTATCAAAATTGACAAAAAGAAGGACCCCAACTGCTGCAGTCATAAAGAATTCAACATTTGAAGATTCAAAAGGTGAAAGCTTGAGAGAAAAGCTTGAGAAGGAGGCCATAAGACATCAAGGAAGACAAAAGGAACTTCATTCGAAGTAAATGTAACCTTAATCCTCATAAAACTAGAAGGATTTAATACACAGGTGAAGAAAGGATAGGAGATTCTCTTCAGATAGAGAAACTGGATAGAGAGAACTATCCAACATGGTCAATGAGGATGGAAGCTGATCTTATGAGCAAAGACTTGATAGGTTATATTACAGGTGAAGAAGAAAAGCCTCACTTCAGGGATCCTAGTGTTCCAACTAGGGAGGAATTATCAGATTTGAAGACTTGGATGAAGAGAGATGCTCAAGCCAGGAGCATTATCTACATGGTAGTTAATGACTACTTGCTACCTCACATTAGAGGTCTTGAAAGTGCAAGTGATATATGGAATGCTTTGGAGGAGCATTTTCAAAACACCACAAAGTCAAGGAAGGCATCCTTGTGGGCAGAATTTACTACATTTAAGAAGAAGGCCTCTCAATCCATCTCAGATTATGTAACAAGAATGAAGGACATTGCAGATGCATTAGGAGCAGTTGATGAAGATATTGAGGACGATAAATTGGTAAGGCAAATCCTTACAGGTTTGAGAGGTGATGACGAATGGAAGCCATTCATTTTGTCTGTTGAATTATCACTAGATCATTTTACTCCTGATTTAAATTAGTTGCTAGGACACATGTTTAAATTTTCTTCTAACCTAGAAGAAAATTTTTTCATCTCTATGGTGGGATTTAGCTCATACTTTAAGTGAATAGAGGAAAATCTACTGGCTGACCCATTCCTAATAATTCAAAAAACCACTTTGCATTTGATAAGCTGATCCAAGTGCAAAGTATTGAATGAACGATAAAGTGGAGCAAAAAACACCAATTCACCACTTTCACCATGTGCTATCTAGGCACTAAAATATGAAATGGATGGATATAATATGCTAGTCTATTTTAGGGCATCACAAATGCATAGACTTAGCAATCCAGGTGGGATTCTTATCTCTATCAAGACCTTGAGAAATTTTATTTCTTTTGAATTTGGTTTGGAATTATAACTTGAGGTTGTTCTAAACATCTAAATTACATATTTGTTCCATGGTTCACTTCCAATCAAAATTCACAAGATGAAGAAAAGATCAAGTTATGAAGCATGAAGGAAGTACATATCCTGAAGATGAAGATGTGTACACATATGTACATTAATTTAGAGATAGCTCATATATATCTTTTGTATGGTCATAAGCTTGTACATATATGGCTATATATATAAGTAAAAAATCGGGGCAACTATGAGAGAGCATATGAATAGAGGAATTAGAGGTTGTATGAGTCATTATACACTTTAGAAGTGAGTAGGATCTCTCTCATCACTCAGATGTAAAATTTTCCAGGAATGAAGAAATGTTGCACCCGATATTTCTCAGTATTCTCCTTCTATGTTGAATCTTTTGTGAAATGCTTTTATGAAAGTCTAAGTTTATAGTTGATTGACCTCTGTACAAATTTTTAGCTTCTAATTGTGATCAGGCTAAGAGAATTATGATTAGGAACATTCATATGTGAGAAAATGTCAAGTGTGTTCTGAAATAGGCGCAATCTCGATGGTCAAAGAAGTGATCAATTCTCAGTGCACAACGTAAAGTTTTGCACAAATGAGGAGTCAAAATTTAAGTTGGAAGGTAAGCCATCTATGGCTAAAAGCATTTGCATAAACGGGTTCTAATTTGAGAGAACCAAGTGTTAAAAGTTACAGGTGTTTGAATCGACTTCTCGAAAGACCAGTTTTAGACATAGGTGACTTGTTGAGATCATTTCTCAAGATCTACCGATTCTTTTGAATGATTTAACTTGGATAAAGTGTGAAAACTACAGGCGACACCTTGTGCAAAGTTTTATAAAAAACTTTACACATTTGATAAGTCAATGAGTGAATTATGTGCAGCAGACTTTTTGTATAGTCACCTTCTTCACAGTTTGTTCAAAATTTTGATAATTGAGCATTGATCCTCCAAATTGGTGAAGGTTTTGAGTTACTCTTGTTATAGAGGTGCTCTTACTTCAAGATTATCTTGTTCTTTTGGAGATTAACACTCTCCATCAGTAGTATCAGAGCAGGATGCATCAAAACTAAAGAAAGGAGGACCCCAACTACTGCAACTGTAAAGAATTCGACACTTGAAGGTTCAAAAGGTGAAAGCTTGAAAGAAAAGCTTGAGAAGGAGACGAGAAGTTATCAAGGAGGTCAAAAGGAACTTCATTCAAAGTAAAGGTACATCTATTACTCATAAAGTTTGAAGAATTCAATACACATGTGAAGAAAGGATGGGAGATTCTCTTCAACTAGAGAAGTTGGATAGAGAGAACTATCTAGCATGGTCAATGAGGATGGAAGCTCATCTTATGAGCAAAGACTTGATAGGTTATATTACAGGTGAAGAAGAAAAGCCTCAGTTCAGAGATCCTAGTGTTCCAACTAGGGAAGAATTGTTAGACTTGAAAACTTGGATGAAGAGAGATGCTCAAGCTAGGAGCATTATCTATATGGCAGTTAATGACTACTTGCTACCTCACATTAGAGGTCTTGAAAGTGCAAGTGATATATGGAATGCTTTGGAGGAGCATTTCCAAAACACCACAAAGTCAAGGAAGGCATCCTTGTGGGCAGAGTTTACCACATTTAAGAAGAAGGCCTCTCAATCCATCTTAGATTATGTAACAAGGATGAAAGACATTGCAGATGCATTAGGAGCGATGAAGATGTTGAGGAGGATAAATTGGTAAGGCAAATCCTCACAGGTTTGAGAGGTCATGACAAATGGAAGCCATTTATTTTGTCTACTGAATTATCACTAGATCATTTTACTCCTGATTTAAATCAGTTGCTAGGACACATGCTAACCTTTAACCAGGATGTCAAAGGTGAAAGTGATAAAAGTACAGGTCATGCAATGTATTCAAAGGATAAGAAGAAGAATATCAAAAGGAAGCAACAAGAAAATGAAGATGAAGGTAAAACTAGCCAAGCTAACTTCCTAAGAGGACGAGGAGGTGGCAAAGGTAGAGGAAGAGGCAGGAGTAATAAAGATGGAGTCAAAGCTTGCTGGATTTGTGGTAAGACAAATCACTTAGCTAATGATTGTTGGCATAATACTCAGAGTAATGATGGATATAATAAGAACTTTAATTCAAGAGGAAGAGGTGGCAGAAATCAAAGATGTAATTTCATAGGTAGAGGTAGTAGAGGTTACTTTGGAAGAAATGTAGGTAGAGGATTCCAAAGTCAACATTAAAACAATACCTACTACAATTATGCTTCAGAAGAGAAGGAGGATTCAACATATATAATGAATGCAAATTGTGAAAGGCAAAGTGAAGACCAAAGAGTCTTCTACATTGACTCAGGGTGTAGCAATCATTTGAGTGGCAACATAGCATTGATGACTGATTTGGAGGATAAGATAACTAATCATCTTGTTCAAAGAGGTGACAATACAAAGCATAATGTGAAGTCAATTGGATCAGTGAAGGCCAAGGATGGAAGTAATCTCTTAAGTAAGGTTTTGTATGTTCCTACAATTGCTAAGAATTTGATAAGTGTAGGATAAATTGTTGAAAAAGGTTATGAAGTTAGGTTCATTAATGAAGGAGTGTTTGTGGAAGACCCTAGCAATGGGTATAAACAAATTGTTTCAGGGAAGAAAGAAGGAAGATTGTTCACATTGAAGATCCAAGGTAATGTTGGTAATGCCTTGTATACCTATGGAGGACATAAGATTTCTGAGTTAGATCTTTGGCACAAAAGGCTTGGACATTTTAATGAAAGAGGTATTAAAGATATGGTAAACAATGGTTCAATGCTTGGATTGCCTAATGTTGCAGGTCAACATATGACAACATATGTGAGGCATGTCAATTAGGTAAGGCTCATAAGCAATCTTATTCCAAGCATGGTTTTATGTATTCAAAGAAGCTTGAGTTTGTACACACAGATGTGTGGGGACCATCAAATCATTTCAGTATCAATGGTTCAAGGTATTATGTGATTTATGTTGATGATGCTACGAGATGGATCACTATCTATGTGATCAAAGATAAGTCAGAGGTATTCAATACATTCAAACATTATCATGTGTATGCAGAGAGAATTATAGGTCATAAGTTGAAGAGACTAAGATCACATGGAGGGGGAGAGTATTTCTCTAATGGGTTGAGTGATTACTTGTGGAATGCAGGTATAAAAAGGGAAATTACTTGCAGGTACTCTCCTCAACAAAATGGTGTAGCAGAAAGGAGGAATAGAACTCTTGTTGAGTTTGCAAGATCCATGATGAAGGAGAAAAATTGTCCAAATTATTTGTGGGCTGATGTTATAAATACAGCTACATATTTGGTCAATAGATTAACATGTAAAGCTTTGCAGGGTATGACACCATATGAGGCATGGTGGGGTAAGTGACCTACTCTAGATGATTTCAAAGTATTTGGTTGTTTGGCATATGCATATGTGCCATCTCAATCAAGGCACAAATTGGAACCTAAAGCTGAAAAGTATGTATTCACAGGATATGATGATAAGCAGTTGGGATATAGGATGTGGAGTCCATCCACAAAACAATTTCTTGTGTCAAAGGATGTTACATTTAATGAGCAAGGTACTTGGTATGCAGGTACAAGCAATATTTATGCAGGTGATGAAGAAGTTGTGGATCAAAAGAAAGGTAAATCAAAGGTTCAGATATTTGATGAAGAGGAGAACAATGGAGGTTGCACATGCACATGTTGACTTTAGTTAATCCTATAGTCACCATTGATTTGAAGAGCTATATATAAAGGCATAATGTTGGGACTAGAGTCATCTCTCTAGCATATGGTGGTCCTGATGCTCTTAGTTCATTACATTCGCTCATAACTAGTTAGTTGCAAAGTAATGTTGGCCACAACTTTGCAACTCAAGTAACTAGTAGATTCATTTCTAGAGTGATATTTAGATTTCAAGTACTTAATGTAAAGCTTACATTAAGTATGAAAAATGTCTTGCATGGAAAACTAATAATTAAGTATAAACCCACGTTACATTCCCAAGAATTAAGTTTTTTTGCCATCCCGATGGGATAAAATATATGACTACTTGCAAACCTAGAAACATTTATGATTACTCCAAGTATATGAGATACTTAGAGATTCATAAAGACAAGCTTAGAATGAGAACTTACAATTTCTTGTGTATTGCTCATACACAAGTAGAATTATAGCTTAAGATAGCTTCCAAAGTTCCATGTGCCCTTTGAAATGAAATTTCTCACTTTATTCCATCCAAGGGAGTGATGGAGATCAAAGAAAAGTGATTGAACTTTAACATGAATTGAAATTTGAAGTTTAATAAATGGATGTTGTATTGCATTTGTATTAATAATGCAGAGTGCTAAGAAAAACATGGAAAATATAAAAGATCTCTTCTTAAAAGGGTTGGAAAGTTGCTTTGAAGTTTCATTTTTAGAGATGTGCTCTCAACATGAAATCTAGATAAGTGATCTTTAGGAAATGAGATTATTCTAAGAAAAACATGGAAAATATAAAAGATCTCTTCTTAAAAGGGTTGGAAAGTTGCTTTGAAGTTTCATTTTTAGAGATGTGCTCTCAACATGAAATCTAGATAAGTGATCTTTAGGAAATGAGATTATTCTGAAAGATAAGAACTTAAATGAAGTAGCATAATTTTATGTTTCATAGATCACTCAGTTCTTCTACCATACTCAAGATGAACTTATCTTTTGGGAATGTAGGAAGTTCCAAGTAATGGATCTAAAATAATCCATGGACTTTCCCCAAAACAAGTACAAGTTCATAAATTTTTTAGGACAAGTAATTGAAGATATCCTTTTGAAAGATATTTGGATAAAGATAGAATATATGATTTAGAGATTGAAGCTATTACGTGATGAGAGCTTAGATTTCTTATGAAGTACATCTTTCTAGAAAATAGGACATATCCATCAAGCTTCATATAACTGAAGAATTAGAGGAGGGTATAAAGCAAACATCTTACAAGAAACAGATGTTTAGCCAAGAATTAGAGCTGCCTAGAAAACAACTTTATGGCATGCTAGTTAGAAAAGATGGGATCCCTAAAGGTGGTTATAAACTAGAAACAATAAATAAAGCATGTCCAAGTTTCACTTATCCAAAGAAAATGTGAAAAGAGTTAGTTGTTCCAAGTACGTAATCGCCAATCATGATGACAATAATTAAGTCTATGGAAGGTAAAACCTAATTTTTTTTAAATATATAAATGGAAGTTAGGCAAAGCCTACTCTCCTAGACTTTCATTAATAAAGAAAACAATTGTACAAATGAAAGGGCTTAGTACCCATGGGACCCCTTGAATCCCACAAAGCAAGGGAATATTGAACAAATTTGGAGAGCTCTACATAGAAGTTAGATTACCCTCTCATCCCCTTCATGAGGGGCCGACTTGTTTTTAATCTTATTATTCTCTACGAAAAACACTCTATGATGTCTAAAAGGTGAGGGTTTCTTACAATTGGAAATTCTTTTGCCTAACAGGACTAGACACTTTTGTAACGACCATTCTTTAGGAGGGCTTCGAAAATTGGCCGCACACCTTTCCTTCTAGATCTTCGAGAGGGTCTCACCTCTAATCGCATTCCACAAAGATGAGGAACACCCGATTGCTTCACCCAACAGTGCTTGCTTCGAGAAGATTTGTCCCTGCCACTGCATGATATTCTCAAGGGTACACCAGAACGACCTTCACTTGGGGTAGGAGAAGAAGAGGTGCCCTAAGTGCTCATTTCCATGTAGGCATCTTTTGCACCAAGGGTGTAACCTGCTAATTTTACTAGCCTTTGCATGGGTCCAAATTCCCCAGTGGAGGATTTGCCACATAAGTACTGATTTTTTTATTTCAATGAGTGGATGCCAAAGTGACTGAAACTTAAACTCCCATCGCAAGTTCAACCAATTAAGACACCACTTTCTATTAAGCGTGACATGAAGGTCTAGATTTTTCTTGACTCTCAGAATTTTGTCAAGGCTATTTCCATTAAACGATCTAAGACCCTCCTAGAGGGGAGGGTCGTGTCCAATGAGGCAAGTCTTTGAGTGTTCCCATGCGATGAATCTGCTTTGCAAAAAGGTCCATTCTTCATAGTTCACTCTTACATCCAGATCAATGTCCTCACATCTAATCCACTAGCATGTGACTTGGTTCCAAAGATGTTTCCACAATCCGAAATCTTTGTTCCAAAGTTTCTTAACTTTATGGAGGCTCCATGTGTCCACCCCTTTGATGCCCTTGAAAGGGAAGTAGGTTGATTCATTCTATCTAATACGGGCCGCCTACCGTCAATCCTCGCTTATCCCAACAAACTCTTTGACCTTGTTCCAAATCTTCCATAGTGAACAAACTAAATCCGAGCCATGTGGAGAAACCATAAAAGGTGAGAAGAGCAGGGTGAGAAGGCCGAGGTCCTTCCATCCTTGGAGGCACCCCATAAGCTTAAGGTCACTACTATTCCTCAAAATAAGCTTGGTCGAAGAGGCTTCACTGCTGCTCACACCTTAATTAACCATTTTGCAGCTAATTTATTGGCCATGCTTTCCATGTCAAGAATGCCCAATCCTTGAAGGAAATTCTTAAAGGTGGAATCCAAAAGCATGAGATCATGCTTAGGCTCAAAGCACTAGAGAGACTCCTTGAGAATTCCTCGAGGTATCTACTTAAAGATTCAATCAAAAGACAATCTAAAGACAAGAAATAAAAAGCTCTTATCACTACAAAATTGATTGAGGTAGAATTAATAGGTTTTGAATATGACAAATTCAAGAACTTCAAATTGTAATAGGCTTTTATTTGAAAACCATAGAAAAGAAGGATGGATGTTCCATGAAAATGTTTTCAAATTTTCCAAGACAAAGTGTAAGTAAAATCATAAGATCTTGAAATGGTCTTTGAAGGAAACAAGAAAAAATATAAAATGAGAGGTAATCACTTGAGTTCAAATTCTATTAAAGAATTTAAGTGAGAAGGTACTCTATAAAGATATGTTTGGACTTTAGGATAAGTATCGCTCACACATCAATGTGAATGTAAAAAAGGGTAGTATGGCATAATAGATTTTATACTAAGATTGATGTTGGAAATGGTATGGGACATCCGACCATGGGATGATAGGTATCTTTTAGTCTTAATATGAATCTTGAAGTAAGATTGGATCCTCAAAGTAATTAGAACTTCAAAGGAGAATGAATCTTGAAGCACTTCAATCCTCAAGAAGGTTAAAAATATGATATTAAAAGACACTTCAAGATCAAGTAAGTATGAATATCATGAAGTAATTTCCTTTAAGGATCTTCACTTAGCATTCAAGTATGAATAAGCACATTCTTACTTGAATTATGAAAGATTTCAAGTTAAAGTGCCTATATCAAAAATATCGCATAAACTTTTGGGGAATTAGGACTTTGAAACGATCCTTCAAACGAAGGTTAGAAAGACTAAGTTAGTTTGAAAGAACCTAGTTGATAGTGCAACTTAGTGACATCAACCTCTTGGCTAGTAATGCATAAGAAGTGCAATCCAAGTAGTTATGTAAAAATAAGAAGATTAACTTAGCCGCAAGAGAAGCATAAGTGTTTTGAGTAAAAATGTCATCAAGATAAGCTTGATGGATTGACACACTGATGTTTTGATATTGCGCTACTATGTAATGGTTGGATGATGATTACTTTTATCCAAGAATGTTTTTGAGATTCTACTTACTTCTTTTAAAGATAGATAAAATGTTTGAATACCTTATTGAAAACAATCTATGAAAATTTAAAGTCCTGAGTCACTTAGAGTTTGACCCACATCAACTTTAAGTATATTTGAAATTCAAATTAGTTACACAGATTTCTGGTTCTCCTTCTCGCTTTCCAAAACTTTTTGAAAGGAACTAGATACAATATCTAAATCCCTTTCATAAAATTCAAGGATAGTCGGACTAATTAACCAAATTAAACATCCCAAATATATGTTATATACATAACACGTTCAATCTTCAAAGATGTTTAGTCAAATTTGACTTATCTATCTAAGTTTTCTTCAAGTTATGTAGCACTAGTTCTCTACTAGAGGTTAGAACACTCTTGAAAAGAAAAGTTAAGAATGGATCATAAAATTTACAATTCCCAAGAACTTAAAGCAAAAGTCTTTGAGAGAAGTTTCCTAAATTGGACAAATTTTATTTTGAATTTGCTTCAGCCAAGTTGAAGAGAGGTTGAACAAAAGTGTATGGCATACTTCAACCTACATTTTTTCCAAGATTTCAATCCCAATCAATTAAAGTAGTCCTCCGTGATGGAGAGTGTTAATCTCCAAAAGAACAAGCTACTCTTGAAGTTAGAGCACCTCTATAATTAGAGTAACTCAAAACCTTCACCAATTTGGAGGATCAATTATCAATTATCAAAATTTTGAACAAACTGTGACGAAGGTGACTATACAGAAAGTCTGCTGCACATAATTCACTCATTGACTTATCAAATGTATAAAGTTTTTTATAAAACTTTGCAAAAGGTGTCGTCTATAGTTTATGCACCTTCTCCAAGTCAAATCATTCCAAAAGAGTTAGTAGATCTTGAGAAATGATCTCAACAAGTCACCTATGTCTAAAACTGTTCTTTTGAGAAGTCGATTTAGACACCTGTAACTTCTAACACTTGATTCTCTCAAATTAGAACCCGTTTATGCAAATGCTTTTAGCCATAGATGGCTTACCTTCCAACTTAAATTTTGACTCCTCATTTGTGCAAAACTTTACACTATGCACTGAGAATTGATCACTTCTTTGACCATCGGGATTGCGCCTGTTTCAGAAGACACTTGACAATTTCTCACATATGAATGTTCCTAATCATAATTCTCTCAGCCTCATCACAATTAGAAGCTGAAAATTTGTACAGAGGTCAACCAACTATAGACTTAGACTTGCACAAAAGCATTTCACAAAAGACTCAAAAGAGAAGGAGAATACTCAGAAAGATCGTGTGCAAAATTCCTGGAAAATTTTACATCTGAGTGATGAGAGAGATCCTACTCACTTCTAAAGTGTCTAATGACTCATACAACTTCTAATTCCTCTATTCATATGCTCTCTCAAATTTGCCCCAACCTTTTACTTCTATATATAGCCATATATGTACAAGCTTATGACCATACAAAAGATATATATGAGCTATCTCTAAATTAATGTACATATGTGTACACATCTTCATCTTCTGGATATGTACTTCCTTCATGCTTCATAACTTGATCTTTTCTTCAGTCCTTGACTTCAATTCTTCATCAAAGCTTCAATTGTTGATTGCCTTGCACCAACAGTTCCCCCTCAATCATCAATTGAAGTTTTCTCTAACTTCTTTATACTTGCCATGTCTTTAAATCTCTATAGCTTTGGTCCATCCAAGCTTTTGGTTAGCATATCAACTATCTAATCTTTTGTTGAAGTATGTATGACTTCAATCTCTTTGTCCATCACCTTCTCTCTTAGAAAATGATACTGAATCTCAATGTGTTTAGTCCTGGCATGAAACATAGGATTAGCACCTAAATACAATGAACTCATATTATCTCCATGAATAGTGGGTATACTCTGAATGATGTCAAAACTCTTCATAAGAGTCTTAAGCCATATCACTTCCTTTGCAGCTTCCACCATACCTTTGTACTCAGCCTCTGTGGATGATAAAGCAACTGTGTGTTGCTTCTTTGAACACCAAGAAATTAACTTATCTCCCACATAACACAAGTATCCATATGTTGATCTCCTATCATCAGCATTACCTGCCCAATCTGTATCACTATAAATCTTGATGTTTGTATCTGATGTAAAACTATAATACAAACCTTCTTTGAGTGTACCCTTAATGTACATCGGTACTCTTTGTCCTACAACCCAATGTTCTTTCCTAGGACAATGCATGAATTGAGACAATACTCCAACTCCATCTGACAAATCAGTCCTAATTAATGTAGCATAGATCAGACTACCAACCAAACTTTGATATAGCTTCATCTCCTTGAACTCTTCTCCTCCATATCTGCTTAATTTGTGATTTACCTCCATTGGAGTAGGTGCTACCTTGCAATCATCCATTTTAAACTTGATCAACAAGTTTTTCAAATACCTTTCTTGAGTTACATACACTCCATGTTGAGTATATGATATCTCCATTCCCAAGAAATATGACAAGTCTCCCAAGTCATTGATCTTGAACTCTTTTTCCATTTCCTTCTTTAGGCTTTGAATACCTTTCTCATCTGTACCTATAAGAATTATATCATCAACATAAACCCATCATCACTTGCTTTAACAAGCAAGCTACTATCTTCTTTGGATACTTGGAAACCAAGTTCTTTCAAGAACTTCACAAGTCTATAATTCCATGCCCTTGGGGCCTGCTTCAAACCATACAAAGCTCTCTTGAGGTTACATACATGATCTGGATACCTTCCATTTCTGAATCCTTGTGGTTGCTCCATGAAAACATCATCTGAAATGTAACCATTTAGAAAAGCATTCTTCACATCTAATGGACATAATTTCCAACCTTTACATGCAGCAATAGCTATGAGTGTCCTGATGGTCGTCATCTTTGCCACAGGACTATAGGTCTCATCATAATCTATACCATATGTCTAAGCAAAACCTTTCACAACAAGTCTAGCTTTATATCTAGACACACTTCCATCTGCAAACCTCTTTGTCTTGTAGACCCATTTGCATCCAATGATCTTCTGACTATTTGCTTTAGGAACCAAATCCCATGTCTGATTTTCCATCAATGCATCATACTCTTCCTGCATAGCTTTCTCCCAATTTTCCTTACCTTTTGCCTCTTCATATGTAGAAGGATCTTCATCTGCCTTTATCATATAAGCATAATCTTTGGTAGCCAAAAAAGAAGTGGCATAGCTATACCTTGTAGGTTGTCATTTGTGTCTTGATGACCTTATAAGTTCTCAACTCCTTGAGGTGTCTGGTTCATCACATTCTGGATCAAACCTTGGCACTTCTTCAACTTCTTGTTAACACCTTCCACTAGAGTCCACTAGTGGCAGCTATGCTTGCCACTTGAGTTAAGTCTTTCTAGACTCAAGTTAACTCATGTTAACTTGTCATGCTAACGTGATTTAGAAGGTTGCATAGCTCTTTGGGCACACCTCTCTCCCCATGCTCCCCATAGGGGTTGAACCTAGTATCTCCTTCTTCCTATCCGTCTTACATAATCACTAGACTAAGTACATTACTTGTTCTACAAAGCACATGAGCTTATGCTTAAGTGTAATCTTGAGATCTTTGGCCTAACACAAGAATGACCAAACGACCTACACTTTTAAATCTCCGTGAACTACTCAGACACCGATGTCATAGAACTACTTTACAACAGTAGGAAGTACTTGCTTAAGAACTATGCTTATAAATAAATTTGCCCCTCTCTAATTTGTAGATGTGCTAGAGACCTATAACATTCATCTCACACTAAATCCAAGCTTAGTTCAAGCTTTCTCCACTACTATTTGAGGTGGAGGGAGAGATCATAGTTTGTCTTGATCCTTGGGATGTCTTCCAAATTGTTTCCATTATCCCACACTAAGCCGTTTGTGTGGGGCTTGCATTTGCATTGAAGAAATCTCAAGTAATTCTCTGTCCAAACTTCAATTCTTCTTTTTATCATGCATCAATATTTTTACTAATGTCTAATGCTAATATCCAAGTCTTTTTATCTAATGCATTGGTCTTAGATACCTATGCTATTAGTTTTATTTTATCTAGGTATATTTTCATTTATCATAGGTAGGATCCCTTGATTGGGAACCAAATGGAGTCATTTTTCATAATAGTTAATGCCCACTTCTGTTTTGATCCGAGCTGGAAGTTGCTCTTAAGATTGTTCCATTCTATTTAACAAGAAAAAATCATATGTGATCCATTGGGGATAACTTTGTTGCTAAAACAAAACAAGGGTGTTCACATCATGTATTTTCCATCTAGGAGATCTTGGCAAGGAGGAGAGAGAGAAAGAGAGAGAGAGAGGGGGAGGGAGGGAGGTATTGGAAGTGTGAACTATGCAAGATTTAAGTGGAAAAGACCTTATTGTGGACATAATGTTGGTGCAGGGCTATCAACAATTGAAGTTCTTATGAAGGTTTGACGTCAAGGAATGAAGAAAACATCAAGATATGAAGCATGTGTTCAGGATGAAGATGTGTACATATGTACATTAATTTAGAGATAGCTCACTTATACTTTTGTATGGTTATGAGCTTGTACATATTTGCCTATATATACAAGTAAAAATGTCAGGGCAAATATGAGAGAGCATGTGAATAGAGAAATTAGAAGTTGTATGAGTCATTAGACAGTTGAGAAGTGAGTAAGATCTCTCTCATCACTCAGATGTAAAGTTTTTCAGAAATGAAGAAAAGTTGCACCTGATATTTCTGAGAGTTCTCCTTCTAGGTTGAATCTTTTGTGAAATTCTTTTGTACTACTCTAAGTCTATAGTTTCTTGACCTCTGTACAAATTTACAGCTTCTAATTGTGATCAGGTTGAGAGAATTGAGTGTAGGAACATTTACATGTGTAAATGGAAAGAAGCAAAGTTGCAGGAGGTGCAAAATTTGATGCTAATGTTTTGGTCACTTCTCCTTCCACAATGTAAAGTTTTGAGCAACCAAAGACTCATTCTTTAAGTTGGAAGGTAGGCTACCTATGACTAAAAGCATTTGATTAAACGGGTTCTAGTTTGAGAAAACCAAGCTTAAGAAGTTACAGGTGTCAAAATCGATTGTAAAGAACTACACTTTTAGACATAGGTGACTTGTTAAGATCATTTCTCAAGATCTACTGAATCTATTGGAATGATTTAACTTGGAGGAGGTGCAAAAACTATAGCCAACACCTTGCACAAATTTTTATCAAAAAGTTTACACATTTGGTAAGTCAATGATTGAGTTATGTGCAACAGACTTTTTGTGTAGTCATATTCTTCACAGCTTGTCCCAAAGTTTGATATTTGATCATTGATCCTCTAAATTGGTAAAGGTTTTGGGTTACTCTTGATATAGAGGTGCTCTAACTTCAACAGTAGCTTGTTCTTTTGGAGATTAATACTCTCCATCAGTGGTATCAGATCAAGAAGTATCAAAATTGAAGAAAGGAGGACCCCGACTGCTGCACTCACAAAGAATTCAACAATTGAAGATTCAAAAGGTGAAATCTTGAGAGAAAAGCTTGAGAAGGAGGCCAAAAGATATGAAGGAAGACAAAAGGAGTATCATTCGAAGCAATGGTAACCTTATTCCTCATAAAGCTAGAAGGATTTAATACACAGGTGAAGAAAGGATGGGAGACTCTCTTCAGATAGAGAAACTGGATAGAGAGAACTATCCAGCATGGTCAATGAGGATGGAAGCTCATCTTATGAGCAAAGACTTGATAGGTTATATTACAGGTGAAGAAGAAAAGCCTCAATTCAGAGATCCTAGTGTTCCAACTAGGGAGGAATTATCAGATCTGAAAACTTGGACGAAGAGAGATGCTCAAGCGAGGAGCATTATCTACATGGCACTTAATGACTACTTGGTACCTCACATTAGAGATCTTGAAAGTGCAAGTGATATATGGAATGCTTTGGAGGAGCATTTTCAAAACACCAAAAAGTGAAGGAAGGCATCCTTGTGGGCAGAATTTACTACATTTAAGAAGAAGGCCTCTCAATCCATCTCAGATTATGTAACAAGAATGAAGGACATTGTAGATGCATTAGGAGCAATTGATGAAGATATTGAGGAGGATAAACTGGTAAGGAAAATCCTTACAGGTTTGAGAGGTGATGACAAATGGAAGCCATTCATTTTGTCTAATGAATTATCACTAGATCATTTTACCCCTGATTTAAATCAGTTGCTAGGACACATGTTAACCTTTGAGCAGGATGTCAACGGTGATGGTGATAAAAGTGCACGTCAAGCAATGAATTCAAAGGATAAGAAGAAGAATAGCAAAGGAAAGCAACAATCAAATGAAGATGAGGCTAGAAGTAGCCAAGCTAACTTCCTAAGAGGAAGAGGTGGTGGCAAAGGTAGAGGAAGAGGAAGAACTAATAAAGATGGAGTCAAAGCTTGCTGGATTTGTGGTAAGACGAATCATTTAGCTAATGATTGTTGACATAATACTCAGAATAATGGTGGATATAATTAGAATTTAAATTCAAGAGGAAGAGATGGCAGAAATCAAAGAGGTAATTTCAGAGGTAGAGGTAGTAGAGGCTACTTTGGAAGAAATGCAGGTAGAGGATTCCAAAGTAAACAATACAACAATGCCTACTACAATTATGCTTCAGATCAAAAGGAGGATTCAACATTGATAATGAATGCAACTTGTGAAAGGCAAAGTGAAGACCAAAGAGTCTTCTACATTGACTCAGGGTGTAGCAATCACCTAAGTGGCAACATAGCTTTGATGACTGATTTGGAGAATAACGTAACTAATCATGTAGTTCAAACAGGTGACAATACAAAGCACAATGTGAAGTCAATTGGATTAGTGAAGGCCAAGGATGGAAGTACTCTCTTGAGTAAGGTTTTGTATGTTCCTACAATTCCAAAGAATCTGATAAGTGTAGGACAAATTGTTGAAAAAGGTTATGAAGTTAGGTTCACTAATGAAGGAGTTTTTGTGGAAGACCCTAGCAATGGGTATAAACAAATTGTTTCAGGGAAGAAAGAAGGAAGACTCTTCATATTGAAGATTCAAGGTAACATTGGTCATGCCTTGTACACTTATGGAGGACATAAGATCTCAGAGTTAGATCTTTGGCACAAAAGGCTTGGACATTTTAATGAAAGAGGTATTAAAGATGTGGTTTATAATGGTTCAATGCTTGGATTGCCTAATGTTGTAGGTCAACATATGACATACAGATGTGAGGCATGTCAATTAGGTAAGGCTCATAAGCAATATTATTCCAAGCATGGTTGTATGTATTCAGAGAAGCTTGAGTTGGTACACACAGATGTGTGGGGACCATCAAAGGATTTCAGTATCAATGGTTCAAGGTATTATATGATTTATGTTGACGATGCTACCAGATGGATCACTATATATGTGATCAAAGATAAGTCAGAGGTATTCAATACATTCAGACATTATCATGTGTATGCAGAGAGAATTACAAGTCAAAAGTTGAAGAGACTAAGGTCAGCTGGAGGGGGATAGTATTTCTCTAATGAGTTCAGTGATTACTTGTGGAATGTAGGTATAAAAAGGGAAATTACTTGCAGGTACTCTCCTCAACAAAATGGTGTAGCAGAAAGGAGGAATAGAACTCTTGTTGAGTTTGCAAGATCCATGTTGAAGGAGAAAAATTGCCCAAATTACTTGTGGGCTGAGGCTATAAATACAGCAACATATTTGGTCAATAGATTACCATGTAAAGCTTTGCAGGGTATGACACCATATGAGGCATGGTGGGGTAAGAGACCTACTCTAGATCATTGCAAAGTATTTGGATGTTTGGCATATGCATATGTGCCATCTCAATTAAGACATAAATTGGAACCTAAAGCTGAAAAATATGTGTTCATTGGATATGATGATAAGCAGATGGGATATAGGTGGTGGAGTCCATCCACAAAACAATTCCTTGTGTCTAAGGATGTTACATTTGATGAGCAAGGTACTTGTATGCAGGTACACTTAATGTTCATGCAGGTGATGAAGAAATTGTGAATCAAAAGAAAGGTAAATCAAAGGTTCAGATATTTGATGAAGAGGAGAACAATGAAGTACAGGTTGAAGTTGAAGAAGTGCCAAGGTTTGATCCAGAATGTGATGAACCAGAAACCTGAGGGAGTGGAGAACTCAGAAGGTCAACAAGACATAAATGGCAACCTACAAGGTATAGCTATGACACTTCTTTTTTGGCTACCAAAGATTTGTTTATATGGTAAAGGCAGATGAAGACCCTTCTACATATGAAGAGGCAAAAGGTAAGGAAAATTGGGAAAAGGCTATGTAGGAAGAGTATGATGCATTGATGGAGAATCAGACATGGGATTTGGTTCCTAAACCAAATAGTCAGAGATCATTGGGTGCAAATGGGTCTACAAGACAAAGATGTTTGCAGATGGAAGTGTGTCTAGGTATAAAGCTAGACTTGTTGTGAAAGGGTTTGCTCAGACATATGGTATAGATTATGATGAGACCTATAGTCCTGTGGCAAAGATGACAAGTATCAAGACACTCATAGCTATTGCTGCAAGTAAAGGTTGGAAATTATGTCAACTAGATGTGAAGAATGCTTTTCTAAATGGTTATATTTTAGATGATGTTTTCATGGAGCAACCACAAGGATCCAGAGATGAAAGGTATCCAGATCATGTATGTAAGCTCAAGAGAGCTTTGTATGGTTTGAAGCAGGCCCCAAGGATATGGAATTATAGACTTATGAAGTTCTTGAAGGAACTTGGTTTTCAAGTATCTAAAGCAGATAGTAGCTTGCATGTTAAAGCAAGTGATGATGGGTTCATTTACATGTGCATATATGTTGATGATATAATTCTTATAGGTACAGATGAGAAAGGCATTCAAAGCCTAAAGAAGCAAATGGAGAAAGAGTTCAAGATCAGTGACTTGGGAAACTTGTCATATTTCTTGGGCATGGAGATCTCATACACTCAACATGGAGTGTATGTAACTCAAGAAAGGTATTTGAAAAACTTGTTGATCAAGTTTAAGATGAATGATTGCAGGGAGGCACCTACTCCAATGGAGGTGAATCACAAATTGAGCAGATATGGAGGAGAAGAGTTCAAGGACATGAAGCTATATCAAAGTTTGGTTGGTAGTCTGATCTATGCTACATTAACTAGGCCTGACTTGTCATATGCAGTTGGAGTATTATCTCAATTCATGCATTTTCCTAGGAAAGAACATTGGATTGCAGGACAAAGAGTGTTGAGGTACATTAAGGGTACACTCAAAGAATGTTTGTATTATGGTTTTACATCAGATACAAATATCAAGATTTATAGTGATACAGATTGGGCAGGTAATCCTGATGATAGGAGATCAACTTATGGATACTTGTGTTATGTGGGAGATAAGTTAATTTCATGGTGTTCAAAGAAGCAACACACATTTGCTTTATCATCCACAGAGGCTGAGTACAAAGTTATGGTTGTAGCTGCAAAGGAAGTGATATGGCTTAAGACTCGTATGAAGAGTTTTGACATCATCCAGAGTACACCCACTATTCATGGAGATAACATGAGTTCATTGTATTTAGATTCTAATCCTGTTTTTCATGCCAGGACTAAACATATTGAGGTTCAGTATCACTTTCTAAGAGAGAAGGTGATGGATAAGGAGATTGAAGTAATACATACTTCAACAAAAGATTAGATAGCTGATATGCTAACCAAAAGCTTGGATGGACCAAAGCTACAAAGATTCAAAGACATAGCACGTATAAAGAAGATAGAGAAAACCTCAATTGATGATTGAGGGGGAGCTGTTGGTGCAGGACAATCAACAATTGAAGTTTTTATGAAGGTTTGAAGTCAAGGACTGAAGAAAAGATCAAGATATGAAGCATGTGTTCAAAGGATGAAGATGTGTATACATATGTACATTAATTTAGAGATAGCTCACTTATACTTTTGTATGCTTATGAGCTTGTACATATTTTCCTATATATACAAGTAAAAATGTCGGTGCAAATATGAGAGAGCATGTGAATAGAGAAATTAGAAGTTGTATGAGTCATTAGACAATTTAGAAGTGAGTAAGATCTCTCTCATCACTCAGATGTAAAGTTTTTCAGAAATGAAGAAAAGTTGCGCCCGATATTTATGAAATTTCTCCTTCTGTGTTGAATCTTTTGTGAAATGCTTTTGTACAAGCCTAAGTCTATAGTTGATTGACCCCTGTACAAATTTTCAGCTTCTAATTGTGATCAGGCTGAGAGAATTGAGTGTAGGAACATTTACATGTGTAAATGGAAAGAAGAGAAGTTGGAGGAGGTGCAAAATTCGATGCTAATGTTTTGGTCAGTTCTCCTTCCACAGTGTAAAGTTTTGAGCAATCAAGCACTCATTCTTTAAGTTGGAAGGTAAGCTACCTATGACTAAAAGCATTAGAACCAAGCTTAAGAAGTTACACGTGTCAAAATCGAGTGTAAAGAACTATAGTTTTAGACATAGGTGACTTGTTAAGATCATTTCTCAAGATCTACTGAATCTTTTGGAATGATTTAACTTGGAGGAGGTGCGTAAACTGTTGATGACACCTTGTGCAAAGTTTTTATCAAAAACTTTACACATTTGATAAGTCAATGATTGAGTTATGTGCAATAGACTTTTTGTGTAGTCATCTTCTTCACAGCTTGTCCAAAATTTTGATAATTGATCATTGATCCTCTAAATTGGTAAAGGTTTTGAGTTACTCTTGATATAGAGGTGCTCTAACTTCAAGAGTAGCTTGTTCTTTTGGAGATTAACACTCTCCATCACATAAGTCACAACTTAGATCACTTAGGGTGGTCTCAAGGGCATGCAAGGCAGTCCTAAGATGGTGGAAAAGTTAGGAGAGGCATCCAAAAGCTATAAAAGAAGGTGAAGAGTCATCAAATGCATGGAAGTCTTGTAGGTCATTGAAGACCAAGAGACATATACTAAAGAAGGCTCAAGGAGAGAGTCATAAGAGGCTTGAGGAGCTGAAATGCAGTAGTCCAAGCTAGGAAATATGTAGACGAGGGCATTTTATGCATAGAGGAGGAGTAAGGAAGAGCTATTAAGCCCACACCCCCTCTAGTCTCTTGTAGGTATAGACATAGTTTGCTTATAAGAGTTGTAACGTTTTGTGTACATATCCAATTCAAGAGATTTAAGGTGCATTTTGTAGCTTAGAATGTCTTACTATCCCTAAGAGGACTTCTTGAAATCTGTTTTATGTGCGGAGAAATTGGTGTATCTTTATAACCCTAATTTTTGCATATCCTACATCTTTGAATTGTCTGGCTTGTATGGAGTTGTTGAATAACCTAAACACATCCATTTGAGATGTTCTATAGCATGTGGGAAAGATTATGAAGCATACTAAGTGTGGATCAGTTTAAGGTAGATGGAGCAAGCTTTTTCTACAAGGTAGTAGAAAAGGTGTATGAAGGGACCTAGGTATTAGGTTCATTTCACTTCTAGTGTCCAAATCTGAGGGACTAAATTCCATCAATTGGTATGAGAGTAGGAAACATCCTTTGAAGTCTCCAAGATAAGGACACAAAGCCTGGACATCAAGGCTAAGATCTACATTTTAGTGTAACCCTAATTCCCCATTCCTTATGGTAGATCTAGGTCAAAAGGTGGAGTTGCTTGACAAAGTCAACTTATCCATGGAGGTTTAGAGTCATGAACTACCTCATGAGCAAAGGTTTATGGCCTATTGTGTGTGGAGATGAAGATAAGCCCGATGTGGATCCCAAAGATCCAAAGATCACCAATCAAGAATTGAAAATGTTGAAGGATTGGGAGGAAAGGAATAGGAGAGCTATCTTCTACATATCCTAGGTAATCTCTAACACTATGATTGATCATATATCAGAGTTTGATCATGCTAGAGATGTTTGGGAGGCCTTTGAGAAGATATATGCCACTTCCACAAGAAGCAAAAAGATGTAGCTTAAGATTAAACTCCACTCTTTGAGGAAGGGTAGTGGTCAATCTATTGTTAACCACACCTTGAGGGTGAAGGAGTTGAGGAATCAATTGGCATCCATTGGCTTCAAAGTAGATGATGAAGACCTTGTGCAGATTACTCTTAATGGGTTGAGAGGGGAAGATGTGGAAACCCCTCATTACTAACATCTTGTATAGAGATCCTCTACCAACTCTTGAGCATTTCATCCCACACCTATTGGCAAAAGAGGTCGCCATAGGAGAAACATCCAAGAAGATGGTCACTCACAGGTTTTCTATGCTAGCAAAGGCAAAGGAAAGAGTGGAAAGAAGGGGAAAAAGCAAAAAGCAAGTGGGAGTAGTCCAAGGAAGAAGATTCAGATTCAGAAGGAGATAGCAAGGCATCATCTTTAAGGAAGGGCAAGAATGGCAAAGGGAAGAACAACCCTCATCGAGGTAAAACTTGTTTTATATGTGGTAAACATAATCATATTTCTTCAACTTGCTGGTTTAAGGATGACAAAGGCAAGAAGAAGAAGAAGGATCAAGAGAACTATGCTAAAAAGTCCAAGAAGGATGATGAGAAGGAGACCCTCCTAGCCATGATACATGGCTACACTACTGATCTCAAGGACAGAAAGTGGTAGATAGACTCTAAATGCTCTAGTCACATGTCATGTACGGAGGAATCTTTTGTTCACATGCAAGTCCCAAGATCAAAAGGTTGTGTGGAGATAAGTGATAAGATTGAGCATCCCATTACACATGTGGGAGATATGAAGCTAGGTGAAGGTAAATCTATCAAGAGTCTTAAAGATGTGCTCCATGTTTCGTCTATTTCCAAGAACGTTATCTCTATAGGATAGATGGTAGAGAGAGGTATGCACGTTATATTTGATGCAAAAGGGTGCATGGTGAAGCAAGGAGGGAAGGTCATTGCCAAGGGAAGGAAAGAAGGCATATTGTTCACACTAGATGTTGCTCCTACACACAACAAGGTATGTTATGTGATGATTGGTAAGAAAAGGATTACAGAGATTGATCTTTGGCACAAGAGGATAGGACATATCAATATTCCCAAGTTAAAAAACATGTGCAAAGCATGTTTAGTATAGAGACTACCAAATCTTGAAGGCCAAGGTCTACATGAGTTTTGTGATGCTTGTCAGCTAGATAAGCAAGCAAGGAAGCCATTTCCAAAGAGTGAGTATAGATCGTTTAAGCTCTTCGAGCTTATACACTCACATGTATTGGGGCCTAGCAGAGAGGCTTCATTGGGGGAAGGAGGTACTTTGTCACTTTCATTGATGACCACCCAATAAATATTTGGCTATATGTTATCAAGGAAAAATCAAAAGTGTTTTCATATTTTCAAAAGTTTAGGTCCCTTCTTGAGAAAGAATGTGATGCACACATCAAGACACTGAGGTTTGATGGAGGGGGAGAGTATTTTTCCAAGGAATTCACAAATTAGTTGCAAGACAATGGCATAAAGAGGCACTTTACATGCAGTTACACCCCTCAACAAAATGGTGTTGTAGAGAGGAAGAATAGACATTTGGTTGATATAGCTAGATGTCTCATAAATGAAGGTATGTTACCATTCTCTTATTGGGATGAGGCTATGAATATGGCTCGCCACTTGATAAACAGGGTTCCAACAGGTGGTGTGCACAACTTGACTCCACAAAAAGTCTATTATGGCAAGAAACCAACCATGGAGCACCTCAAGGTATTTGGATGTGTATGCTTTGTTCATGTTCCTAGTGAAGTGAGAACAAAGTTAGAGACCAACAACGAGAAATGTGTGTTCATTGGCTACTCAAATGAGCAAAAAGTCTACAAGTGCTACAACCCTCTCTCAAAGAAGCTATATGTGTCAATAGATGTTGTGTTTGATGAATTAAGGTTTTGGTATGGAGACATGGGCAAGGCAAAGTTCGATGAAGAGGATCAAGAGGAGTATGCAGACTTTGATGTCCAGATTCAACCTCAAGATTCAATCATAATCAATGGACTAGAGGCTTCTACATCTAAGCTACACTCATATGATCACTCTTACACTTATGATTATGAAGGACCATCCTATACTTCAAAGTATAGAAGGCTGCAAGAGAAAGACTATGACACTAGGGAAGTTCAAGAGGAGTCAGAAGAAGAGGAGCTTGAGGAGGCATTACTCCTAATGTAAAGCTCAATAGACTCAAAAAGAAATATGCCAAAGGTCAAGACATGAGGTCTACAAGGAAGAAGGCACCCCCCACAAAGGTATACATATGGTTCTTTCATGGCAAAGCACTATGCATACATTGTAGATCAAGTGCCTCATTCTTATAAGGAGGCAAAGACCAAAGGAGGAAGGCTATGTATGAAGAATTAGAAGCTCTTAAGGAGAACAACACTTGGGAAGTAGTAGGAAGGCATGAGTATAGTCCAATACAGGTGGGTGTACAAAGACCAAGAGGAATGTAGATGGTATAATGATAATGCACCTTAATTTGTTTTATGTGAGCATGGAACACAAGGTTTGTCATAACTGCCAATGCATCGTGACTATCAATGAAGATGGTGGTGGTGGAAGATTCACCAACACCCAAATCAACCAAAAGGCATCTGAACCACACAACTAGAAGTGGCCCTATATCACAAGTAGAAGTGGCCACAGTAGGTTGCTTCTTTCTCAATCCCGATATGCATGAGCTACCAAGCATGAAGGAAAAACTACTGCTGGACATATGAGTGTCATAGAAACTAGTCCAATCTAAGTTAGAAAAAACATCTAAATCTAGTGGTAGTGATCCCCCATTGGGATAAAACAATCCAAGTACTTCAGTACCACTCAAGTAGCAAAAGATGCACTCAACCACTGGCCAATTCTTAACACCTAGGCAATGCATAAATGTGCTCATGTGATAGATAAAAGACTAAATATCACACTGATTCATGTATAGGTAAATCAAGCATACAATAGTGTGTTGATAGAGAACAACATCAAATGCATCTTAAACATCATGAAGACTAAACCCTAAACTTTTCTATAGGAATGTCGATAGGTTTGCAATCTTCAAGGCCAAAACATTGCAATAATATGTCAATATATACTTTTTGACACAAAGCTATTACCCTAGCAACTTTCATAAACTAAATGGCAAAATAATGATGCAAATGCCCCAAATCTGACATCTCAAAAGAGGCATGCAAATCAGCCTTAAATTCAGTAGTGTGCTTCTCATTAGGACCACTCAACAACATGTCATCAACAGACACAAAAATGATTAGAATTACATCTGCATGCTTAACCTATAAGGTGCTCTCAGTTCGATTGTTCTCAAAACCATGTGCAATCAAGTAGGCATGTATCTTTTCTCACTAGCACGTGGCACTTGCTTCAAACCATATTATTCCTTTTTCAATCTACATGCTTTGTTTTCATGAATTTTCTACACAAAACCATGGGGTTGAAATACATACTCGTCTTCATGTAACTCACCATTCAAAAATGTAGTTTTAATGTCCAACTAATGTGCATTCCAACCATGATGAGATGCAAGTGCACAAATGTTATGAACAGTGGTCATTTGACATGTGGTGCAAAGGTCTCATCAAAATCAATGCCTCTCTCGAGCATAACCTTTTGCAACAAGCCTAGCTTTATACTTGTCAACTATTCCACCAAGTTTGCACAAGCTTGTACACCTGTTTAGTGAAGATGGCCGTTTTAATTGGAGGAAAATCACATAAAGAACAAATACCATTCCTCATTGTAACATCATATTATAATTGCAAATTAGCCATCCCATGTTATGAATTTTGTGCTCCATGAAAAGAAACAGTCTCATTCTCATCATAGAAACTAGATTTAGCCATTGCATAGCAATCTGATGCAAAATAAGCACTATGAGTCTTGAACAAGTACAATATGATAGAGGTGCATCTAATTTTCTATCTCGCATATTTTGCACCAACTATTTAGGCATAGTGTTTTCCTCCTCTATCAACCCTCTTGTCAACAAGTGCATCATGTAAATTTGCATTAGAAATGGAATGATCTCCATCATCATATTGAACCTCTAAAAGCTTCGAAATGGCCGCATTTTGACTAGCACTTGAGTATCCACCTATAAAAAGAGGTAGAAAACTATCATACGCATCTTTGGAGCTAAGTGATGTCTTCTTAGTACCCAACAAATATACATGCCACTGCTTTATGATCCAATATCTTGCATTGTTGTTCACGCACTAACACATATGCCAAACAACCCAAGACACATAGATGATCAAAAAATGACTTGGGACCATGCTAAGCCTCATAAGGAGTGATAGGTTGTAGTTTCTTTTTGTGGGACACATATTAAGTACATATGTTGCACGCATAAACAACCCCAAGCCAAAAGCTATGTTGTAAAGCTTGACTTGTATACCTCACCATCTCCATGAGCGAGCTATTTTTTCTTTTTGCAACTCCATTTTGTTGATTACAAGACACTATACACTAATTTTTTATCCCACACTCACCAAAAATGCATTAAAATCAGAAGACATATCCCCCTCCCCCCCCGATCAAAATGGAGGGTGCCCAATTCACATGCTGATAGATTTTGAGCCATAACCAAAAAATGTTCGATGCACATAAACACTTAAGACTTTGCTTTCAATGGATACACCCATGCATGCTTAGAAAAGAAGGTGTTTGCATAGGACTAGAGACATCACTATGAAAAAGCTACAATTTATGAGTAGCTTGAACTGAACCATCTTTAGGGAAGGAAGAATGTTGTAATTTGCCCAAAGTAAATCTTTCATATTCATGTCTATAAGGTGCCTCAAGATTGGGCAGAGAGGACACCATTTCAGATTTTGGTAGGCATAGCAAACTAGTATAGTTCAGATGACCAAAGTGCACATGCCAAAGCTTTGCATTTGAGATAGCCTAAGAATCTTAAATTGCACATGTTGAATCATTGACAAATTTTGCATAGTCTATGAGCTTGTACACCCACAACATAAAATACTAGAAGCAATAGCAACATCACCATTTGATAGATCATGAACTCTACATTTTTCATCAACAAATTTTACAACCAAGACAATCTTGGCTAATGCTAAAACTAAGAGTAATTTTTTCTTGATCCTTGATAGATACAAAGCATTTGACAATGTGAAAGAACTACCATCAGTAGTAGTGAGAATGATCTCACCAACTCCTCTTACAAGATAAGAGGATTTGTTAGAACATGTGATAGTGATCATTATAGGGGCAAGCTTAAGTGAACTGAAGAAGCTACATTATGAGTTAATATGTTTGGTTGGCCCACCATCAAAGTACCAAACATCTGAGTCTACTACAGAAATACATTCTCATGAGAAGATGGGTGATAGTTGCATACAATAGTAAATGCCCATTCTTCATTCTACACAAGATTAGGAGACTCTATTTAAGGTGCAGAGCCTCTACAACAACCATTCCAACCTCTTTCTTCTCTTCCTCTTTTGCAGCTAGCTTTGGATAACTCTTTATGTGTGGCTTCCTTGGCTTGTGCATGAAGTGACTAAATATGCTAACATTATAGCATATGTTCACCCTTTTGAGAGTTGCATAGTTCAAGCTTCCTACCAAGCTTTGATAACTTGTGATGTCTTCAATGGGTTCTCCTTCATAAGCACTAAGCTTATAGGTCAACTCCATGGGTATACCTACACACTTAGTATTATCCATTTTAAATTTAGAAAGCATGTTATGTACATACTTCCTTCGAGTAATGTAGATGCCATAGTCTATATAGACAAGTTCACGTCTAAGAAAGTAAGTGAGTGGTCCAAGATCATTGATCTTAAATTCATCCTTCATTCCCATCTTTAATTGTTTGATTCCATTGATGTCATTCCCTGTCATTTCCTTGATCCTACAAGTAGGTCACTAATCTATGATTCCAAGCTCTTGGAGCTTGCTTCAAACCATACAAAGCCTTTTTCAATTTGCACACATAATTTGGATGATGTGCATCTTCATAACCTGGTGGTTGTGCCACATAAAATTCTTCTGAAATCCATCCATTGAGGAATGCATTTTTTACATCTAATTGGCATAGCCTCCAATTTCTAGATGCAGCAATGCTAACAAGTACTCTAATGGTAGGCATTTTGGCTACAAGTGAGAAGGTCTCTTCATAGTCTATCCCATGGGTTTGAGTAAACCCTTCGGATACTAATCTTGCCTTATGTCTATTAATACTACCATGTGGATTCCTTTTTACTTTATAAATCCACCTTGATCCAATTACCCTCATTGATGGTTTGTGTGGAACAAGTTCCTATGTATCATTATCCATAAGAGCTTCCATTTCTTCTTCCATTGCTTCTCTCCTTTCCTTCTTTTTTTGAGCTTCTCCATAAGATGTTGGTTCTTCATTGTTGGAGTCCTTAGCCATATAGATTGAGTGCTTTGTGACTAAAGAGGTGTCAAGTCCATATTTTTCTAGTTTCTTCTTTTCTCTCATTGACTTTTTGATTGGTTGAAGAGAGATTTTTGAGCCTTGAGCTAGGTCTTGCACCTTAGCTTTCCCTTTGATCTTTCGAAGCTTCAATTTCTAGAATTTTTTCATGTCATCTTCAGAATCACTACCTTGAAGATGCTTTGGCTCCTTTATTGGAAGAGATGGAAAATCTTCTTCCAAGTCATAGGGTAGCTTAACTTTCTTGTCATCATCAAAACAAGATTTATTTTCATCAAAGACTACATCCCTACTAACTACAAACCCTTTTTTAGTGGGATTATACAATCTGTATCCTTTTTTATTTTGATCATAACCAATAAGGACACACTTCTCTGCCTTGGGATCCAATTTCCCTCTTACTTGAGAAGGAATATGAGCATAAACTTGACATCCAAAGATTTTTCAATGCTCTAACCTGGGTCTTCTTCCATTCCATATTTCCTAAGGACTCATACCTTCTATAGACTTTGATGGAAGTGTATTAATAAGGTAGGTGGTTGTTGATACAGCCTTTGCCCAAAGGTAATTAGGTAGACTCTTTTCATTTACCATAGATCCGGCTGCTTCCACTATAGCCCTATTCCTCCTTTCAGCTACTCCATTGAGTTCATGTGTGTATCTTGTAGCTACCTCTCTTTTGATGCCTCTTTCTTGTAGGAAAGCATCAAATTCATTTGAGAAATATTCTCCACCACCATCTAATCTGAGCCTTTTGAGACATCTACCTATTTGGTTCTCTACAAGTGCAAGATACCTTTTGAAACAATTAAAAACCTCATCTTTATGTTTCATATTGTCCACCTACTATAATCATCGATAAAAGATACATAATATCTTGAACGTGAGATAGAAGGTTCTTTGCTTGGACCCTACACATCTGTGTGAACAAGATCCAATAGCTCCTAATGGATATATCCTTTCTTGTTGAAAGGTTGTCTATGTGCCTTGCCAAATTGACAAGCTCCACACTTGTAGATCATATGTTGCTTTGTGATGTTGGGCAATCCAAGTACATTTTGATCACTGCATATTTGTTTCAAGGTTCTTTCACCAATATGAGTAAGCCTTTTATGCCATACCTCCAATTTAGAGAGTGTTTGAGATCGATAGCTAAACAATGCTATGTTCTTGGTGTCTTCCACTTCAAAAGTGAAGAGTGTTCCTATCTTATCTCCTTTGGAAATATTTCTAAATCCTTGTTTTCGGTCTTCCACATATGCTCCATGTCTTATAAACCTAACTTGGAATCCTTTCTCCACAATTTGTCCAACACTCATCAAGTTTTCGGTTATTGTAGGTACATATAATACCTTGCTTAGAAGATTCATGTTGCCATTTGATGTTTTGAAATTACCTATCTTTTCCACTGAATGCCTTGTATCATCACCTATCTGCACTTCATGTTTACTCTTAAGATCTTCTAGGTTATAGAGCAATGCTACATTTCTTGATACATGATTGGGGCATCTTGAATCAATGTAAAAGGCATGATCATCATCTTTACCCTACTTCAATGATAGGTTCATGAGTAGTAGTGAGTCCTCTTGGCTTTGGTCTTCGATAGAGTTATTGTAATCTTTCCTTCCTCTAAATCCACTTTGATGATTGTTATTGTAGTTGTAATAGTTATTGTTGTATCTTCCATTGTATCAGCCTCTAGTTGATCCATAGCCACCTCTATTGAATCCTCTTCCACTGAAATTTCTTGGATTCATATAACATTCTTCAGTAGTGTGATTAGAATACATATATTACAAGGTTGAGATGTTTTGGGTCTCCCCATGCCTTGCTTTCCTCCTCTGCCTCTTCCTCTAGCTCTTCCTCTACTTGTGAAGTTGGCTTGGAAAGAGCCACCTTCATCTTCATTCTTCTTAGTCTCTGACTTATCCTTAGCTCTAGCTCTATCATATTATAAGGTAGAGGATTGATTACCTCTCGAAGATTCACCATTCTTGTTTATCTTTGCTTCATGTGTGAAGAGTTGGCCCATCAAGGTGTTTAGGTCAGGTACTTCCATGTCCATGTATAGATCCATGGCAGTTGTGAATGATTCCCACTTGTCATCAGCTTTGATGCCATTCATGATTTGCCTTATGATTTTCTCTTCTTCAATCACCTCTCCAATGCTTCCCAACTGATCAGAAATTTCCTTCATCTTGGTGACATAATCAGTCACACTTTGCTTGGGACTTTTCTTCAAGGTAGTGAACTCCATCCATAGATGGCTCTTCCTAGCTCTAATATTTGAAGAGAAGAAGGCAGCAAGTGCATTCCATGTCTCTCTTGAAGTTTTGCATCCTTTCACATGAGGTAAGAGAAAATCAGAAATTGATTTTAAGCACCTGGCTAGTGCATCCTTTTAACACCAAGTTGTAAGTCTCTCTTGTTCTTCATGTGATGGTTGCTCTTTGCTTCTCAATATTGGCATGAATTCATCTTCACATATGTATCCAAATAGATTTCTTCCTTGAATGTAGGCCTCCATCCTAAGAGGCCAATCCAATTTGTCAATGGTGGAAGGAAAATCATCTCCCATGTTGATTCAACTATGCTCTCATACCACTATGAGAAGAGATGGTGGATACCTCCAAAAGATGAGCACGGTGTTGCAAAAACCTGCTCTACACCTGCCAAGATGACTTCAAGGATAGTAAGTAGACACCTTGAGCTTGCTAAGGATGCATATAAACCACCTTAGTGCTTTGGAAGATCATTCTCAAATTGATACATCAAAACAAATAACTTTATTCAAAACACATGACTCAAAACTTGCTATTTTGGGATGAGGTGCTCTCTGGAATTTCACTCAAAAGTCACAGCATGCTGAGAATTGTCCAAAGATATTTTGCACACTTTAAAAATTAGATATATGATGAATCCAAAGCAACAAATATGATTTTTAATCAACTATAATGAGAGAATTCAATTTAGGAACATCGGGATGTTATCCCGACATTTCAAGAAACATCTGCCTACATACATAGGTCACTTCAAATAGATGTAGCTCATCAAATAGTGAATGAATAATGATGAAAATTGATACGATGCAAATAGACTTAACACTTCACCTATAACAATTTAATTTGCATCAAAACACTAAGTATGCATAGAGAAACCAATGATCAAAGTTGGCTGAAAATGAGAAACATAGACCTGCAGTAGTAGTTGAAGAGAACTCTAAGATATAGTTGAAATATCAATCTGTATTGCACATACGATACATGAATTGATTGGAGATCAAGGTTGGGAAGGATGAGCAAAATGTGTGCTTCACAAATAGCATAGAAATTGGAGAGGATCGCCTCTAAATGTATCTCAAAATTTGCTCTGATTTGTGACTCCGTTTTGTGTGTATATATAGAGAATTTTGAATTCAAACTTAGGTGGGATGCTATCTAAAACTTCCCTTATATTTGAGCAATCTCATCTAATTGATTCCTTCAACTTTTCTCTTGAGATTACCACCTAAGAGGGTCATAGAATTCTCTTTTCACTTTTACTCTTGATGAAGTTAATTTTCAGCTATCACAAGAGATAGTTTCTATGTCTCCTCATTGAGCTTCTTTCAATCCATACAATGCCTTCTTAATTCTACAGACATAAGATGCATGGTTAGGGTTTTCAAAACTTGGAGGTTGTGACATGTATACCTCTTCACTTACCCAATGTTAGCTCAATAAATGGCTGGTTTTGGTGCACTAATATGTTTGTATTTGGCAAGGGAATTTGTTTTATTGCAGTTACTGGAGGAATTGATCAAATGGTTGACAAGAAGTATTTGCAACTACACGATAACTTCTTAGTCAAAGAGGAATGCTGGCAAGATCAAAGCTCACATGCAGCCCGTTAGAGAGAGGCACTCATCAATATCATTGGCCCAGCTTGCAAATGCTTGCCACCTAGAGAGAGTGGACCTTTTGGCTCATGACTTTTATGCCCCCTTGATAGTTGTTTTGATTGAGAAATCGAAAAAAATGGGGAACAAATGCTTATATTAATTGTTTGACGATGAGAATCAGCTGGTGAGAATTGACATGTCAGAATACATGGAACAACATTTTGTAGCAAGGTTGATTCGGCTCCACCAGGTTATGTAGGCCATGAGGAGGGCGGTCAATTGATTGAGGCTGTCAGGAGGCGGCCTTACAGTGTAGTGCTTTTTCTAATGAATTAGAAAAAAGCACACCCTTCAGTTTTAATACCCTCTCCCGCTCTTGGATGATGGTCGCCTAACTGATGGTCAAGGTCGGACAGTCAGTTTCGCTGACACAGTGGTGATTCTAACATCTAACCTTGGAGCTGAACACCTTCTAGCTGGCATGAGTGGAGAGCAAAGCATGTAGATGTCGAAAGACAAAGTAATGATGGAGGTTCGAAGGCACTTCAGGCCAGAGTTGTTGAACAGGCTGGATGACATTGTCGTATTTGCGCCGCTTTCCGTTTTTTATGCAGAAGGAGGTTTCTTTTGTTTGGTTGCTACAAAGATTGTGTGGTTGATTTTTTTTTTTCAGAGGCGATTTTGGAGCCGCTTCGGGGCAGCTTGCACATACGATTGCTGGGAATGCTTGAAAAAGCGACCAAAAAAGGGGAGAACAGGCTCTCTCTCGTTTTTTTGTCTTTTTGGGGTGTGACTGGGGGCTCACGCTTGTCTACAGGAGTTGGGAGGAGAATAACGGAAGCGACGGGCTACAGCAGGGGATAGAAAAGGGAAAGAGGCATCACATCTGAAGAGGAGGCAACAGCAGAAGAAGGGGGGGGGTGTGTGGTTGTTGAAAAGCTTGGTGTGCATCATGGGTGTCATCGGCTGCTGAGGAGGGAAAGGTTTTTTGGTAGATGCGCGGCTGTTTTTTTGTTTGTCTTGGGAAGAGATCAGAGAACAGGAGGAGGAGCAGTGGCGGGCATGAGCTGGAGGGGGTTCATCTCAGTTATCGAAAAAATTTGAAGACCTGAAGTCGGAAGTTTTAGAATTGTCATTGATACCATTTACTGGAGGGGGGGCTCGTTTTTGTCTCTGCCTGGACATCTTTGGAGGCGCTGTTCACTTTGGGGGAAGCTCTCGGAGAGCAACAGGGAGCTGGTGATGGAGGAGGCATCTCACAATTCAGATTGTCCACAGGGATATACGAAGGCAGGCAGTCTTGAGGTAGTATCACAGCAAGGAAGAACAAAAATGGGAGGTTTATGGTGAACTAAACTAGACCAGGGAAAACAAGGTCGAATCGAAGTCAACCCTCCATGCCGATGTCGACCATATATGGACCAGAGAAAAATGAAGTCGTCCAGAATGCTACAGTCAATTAAATTAACCTCCTAGATTGAAAGTGGAGTCGACCTTGAACGAAGAATGATGATGGACCAAGGGGGGGGATCGCTAGGCACATTTATTTTGAAGTTTTCCATCAAGCTCGAGAGCTTGTTGATGTGACAACCTGCACATGGACGGAAAGAATCGATGACCTCAGAAAGAAATGAAGCTGTTGCAAGCAAGGATTGTCACATTGCCTTTGAGGAGTTTGCAGAGCTTCGAGAAAAGTTACAACCCTTGGCAGTAGTAGCAAATAGTAGTGATGAAAGCACATAGTAGATTGCTTCGAAAGAAGCGGAAGACATGTGAAGAGGCATAAAGAAGGAGGCTTTGCGCTGCCATCTCCTGTAAGTTTTAAGGCAACTTCAAGAAGATTAAAGGCAAGAACATCTGAACGAGGTACCAGCCTTCAAGAAACAACCTTGCTGCAAGTTGCAGATCTAGTTATCAACAGGAAGTTCATCGACGACTACTCGAATCTAACTCAATCGACTTCCATTCCGCTGATCTGTTTTGAGATGTTGACAACCTCTCGTTCATGTGACACTCTGTCATCTTAGCTCGCGTCAGCTGGAGTAGAGGGGAGGATCGTGCAGAACAGTGAGAGTGTGGGGGCAGCACAGATATGGGGGGGGGGGGGAAATCACTTTCCCTCTTCTTCTGCTTGTGGGGGATCTAGGTATGGAGAATTGGATAGCATTGCGGAAGGTATACAGAGGGCCTGCAGGGCGCTATCAAAAATGCTGACTACCTGTTGAAAGAAGAAAAGGAAGTTCGCCTGCTCGTTTTCCTCCGTGCCAGACTTCGACAGGAACGTAGGAGCGGACGGTTTTTTTGATCTTGTAGCTTGAGAAGAAGGAAAGGCCGCTCCTTGACTTGAATCTTCCCCCAGAGGAAGCTCGTCATCCAAGAGTAAAGGTATTACACTTGCTGCCATAGACCGTAATAGGCCATTGGGAGAGCAGGGTCATTTCGATGTTATTCTGCACAAGTAAGTTTTTCCATTTCTCTCTTTTGTTGTTTTGGCTGCAAAACGAGAAAGGCTTACATATTTATCAAGGGAGAATTCTGATTCTGTAGACAAACGCTTCATAATATTTGGGAAGTGCTTCGATCTAAAACATTTTCATTCTCTTTAGCACATTTGAATGTGTATAACCTCGAAAGTGCAGGAGCTGTATAGCCTACTTATCCAATGTGAGGCAGTGAATGGTTCAACTGATTTTTGAGTCTCTATTGAAGTAGAAAGTGAACAGATAGCTTATTGCCACTGTGATCTCATCCTAAGAGCAAGGTCATTTATCCCAGAGGAAGCTATATAAAGGGACATATAAATGGTTATTGCTGGCAAAACATTGAACTATGGCTGTTCATTGGGGGTGACAGTTTCGTTCTTGTGGATCTGCCATATCTGGGCAGCAGTTCACACTGTGTTGTTTTTTGGATGCTATTCCTTATGGTATTTTAATAACATTTATATTCTCCTTATCCAAATTGAATGGTGGGAACCTATACCGTAGATTATGTATATTGTTTTCTTACCCAGAGGCTTTGCATACTTAATGTAGAGGCCTTAAGTAATGTCAAGGTGGGATGAAGTGTTGAGGGTTATGTCAAAGTTCATGAAGATCCACTCTATTGTTTATCTCAATCATCAATATCTGTTATAGTGCATGTGCATATTTTTGGGTTTTTCAGTGGTTGGAGAGGATAGTTTCTTTGTGGTTATGCCTTGTTGGATGAGAATGAGCTTTTCTATTTCTTTTCCTCTTGATGGTATCTGTGTGGCAGCTCAGGATGTTTGAGTACTACTGCATTACCCATGTCATGCCTAGTGCTATTTTTCAGGCCAAGTGATTTTATCCACTCGTTTGTTCGACATTCATGTGATAGGATACCCAAAAATGCTCCATAATGGTCGATAACATTTTTCCTAGAAATGGAGGGTCAACCATGTAGTCTCAAAGAGCTACACCATGATGTGCACGTATCCAGACATTTATGTATTTGGCATCTCAAGGATATTCCAATGGTTACGAGCTGTTGGGTGTACTTGTCGACTATGATTGAGTCTTTTCATTAACATACTAAGACTGATAGTGGCACGTATAAAATTGTTTGACATGTCTTCTCAATATAGAAGATCATGACGTCACATATGAGAGCTTGTACATCCGTTGGGCATCCTTAATGAGAAAGAACTTGATCGCATGTGCACACTTGATTGATATGAAGAAAATGGCCCACCCCAAGGTAATAATGGAGTGAGGGAAATTATGTGATCATTACATCGTTTTCTATACAAGGGAAACATTTGGAAGAGTAAAACTATTGGACGAGTTTCTTCTCGGCTTATACACTTTTATTACGACTTTATGTGACGGATCATTGTTACCAACAATCTCTGGTTGGAATGGTTGAATTAGAACTAACATCATCCATGAAGAATGTTGATTATGGTTCTTAAGATATTTCAAAAGACTTATGAATCTCGACTCCCGAGAAGCAAAGATAGTGATATCCTTGTTGGATTTAGAGACCCCTTTACTAGATACATGTAAATAATGCATTCTGGGGAAGATGTACTACCTCCCTTTTTAAAAAGGATGCAAAAAAAAAACAAGGTCTGCTAATGTATTGCGATTGAAACATTTTGGTGCGTTTGCCGGGAACTTATGAGCTAGTGCATAGCCATAAGAAGAATCCATTTCGAGATAATTGTGTACTCCAAGTAATCCAAGTAAACTGATTGCGAGGGGTTTAAACCGAACAAAGTCTTGTATAATCACCTTTTTCGTGGGCTTAAGAGCCTAAACATTTGGTGCGTTTGCCGGGAATTGGCTTAGCACATCTCATCGAGAGTGCTACGAGTCCGCTTGGTGCCCCAATCGTGTGGCACAGCCAAGTCGATCCCAAATCTGCTTTGACCTTCATGAAAGAAATGGCTCAACAAAGGCAAGCCTGTGGTTTTGAGGAGAATGCCAATATGAGGCAAATGAATTTTGGACGAAATAGGAGATGGATAGATTCTCGTCCGACCATGAGACATCATGTGAACCGAGGGTGGCGATTTGGCCCGATATCAAATTATGTGAGATGCTGGTGTTGCGAGCAGATTGGGCATATAGCCAAATATTGCCCTCGTGTATGCACCCCGTTGGATTTTGTCCCCACATGTGTGGACTGCGGGAAAAAGAGACTATGCGAGCACGTGTGTGGCTCAAAAGAGGTGATTGACATAAAGGTCGCAACGAATAAACCAGATAGGTGCTTATCCTCCTTGTATGTGGAAGTTGACAAAGGTGGAGTTACTTCATCGACGGAGACTGCGAGAGCAAGTGGAAGCAAGAACACTCGATCTCATGATCGAGACTTGGTAGAACTTGTGAAGAGCTTGGAATGTCAAGTCAATTTGCTTCGGGTAGAGCGAGATAACGAGAGGATCAAAATAGAGAAATTAGAGGAAAATCAAGTGAAAATGGCCGAGATCCTAGGAACTTGGGAAAAGCAAGTACGAATGTTGAAAAATGAAAACAAGGAGTGGAAAAGAGTAAACAAAAGCTGGAGGCAAGATCGTGTGATGCCTGAGAGTGAAAACGTGGTTTGGGACTTGAGATCCGGCTTGATGGTAGCCGACTGCTTTGGAGTTGCGATCGAAGAAGAGCTCTCAAGAGACGAGGATGACCTAATGAGGAGAGTCGAAGGAATGGAGCATGAAATCGAGAAGGTACAAAGCATAATCCGTCGATATAGTGATCGAGCGGGTAAGGCATGTGACGAGTTCCACCTGGAGTTATAAAGAATGAAAAGTGCCCAAGCGGAGAGTGATGAGAAAGTGAGACGGGTAGAGAAAGAGAATGCAAGGCTGAGTAGCAAGCTCGGTAGGTGGATGAATCGGAAAGACCACGAGATGCGAGGACAAGTGGAGGATCCGAGAGCGAGGAAAATGGAGGAAGAGCTAAAAGCGGTGTTGGATAGGTTGGATGCGTTCGGAACAGAGTTAAAAAAGGCGAAGGAGTTGTCGAAAAAAGTGGATGATCTGGAAGTAGAAAATATGAGTAGAATCTGGGAGGAGAGGTCGATTCGAGAAGAGGTTGAAAAGTTGTCTGGCCAAGTCGAGAGGAGCGAGGAGGTTCCTTTGGAAATAGAAAGAAAGATGAACCATTTAGAAGAGGAGAAGAAGAAAATGTGGGTTCGGTTCCATCAAGTGGATGATGAGATTTTTCGACTCCAAGGTAGTGATGAGCGAAAAGAAGAAGGGATAAGGGATTTAGCTTTGAAGCTCGAGGCATTAAGAGGTGTAGTAATGAATGGTGGCCTTCCAGACCGTATCGCTTGGCTAGAGGACAATATCAGCAAGCTGTCGAATCATATGGAATCTCTGCGAGGCAGAGGTTGGAGATGAAAAAATGACGAGGCGATGGATGTTGGTGAGGACGGCTGTAGTCTGACTAGGGTTTGCTTTGCGGGTTGCAAGTCAAAGATGTGAGGACGGATGGACCAAGTCTGTTGTACGCTTAGGACTGAAGTGACACTTTTAGAGGTTTCAGGTCGGCAAAGTAATTAGTGTGTGCGGGTTTTGCGAGGACGGGTTGACCATGGCATTAGTGGCTGGATTTTGGATTGAGTAGCAGCAGAGAGGAGATATGTCTCATTGGGATGTCCACGAGGGGATATATGTGTGTGTGTCGTGATTGGTTGGGTTGGGAAAAAGTCCTTTCTTTTGTCTCCTAATTCTCGAGATGCGGGAATGAAAAGAAAATGAAAAAAAATATATGTTTGTGTATGTGTGAGTGTGGCTACGCGCCTATGTGGGCCGATAGGTGGGTGGACCCACTTTGGCCAGGTGGTCAAAGCCACGAACCGACGTCGGTTTCGCATAGGGCTAGCTGTCTGTGTGTCGCGCGCTGCGTTGGGTTGGTAGATGAGTGGAACAAACTCGATCGGGTGGTCGAGTCCACGAGTCGCATCGAGCTTCGGCGTAGGCCGGCAAGTGTGAGTAAATAAGTGAAAAAAAATAATGGAAAAAAAACAAGAAAAGAAAAAATGTGGAAAAAATGAATGAGAAGAATTCCTCGCTCGAGGGGGGACATAAGAAAGGTGAGAGAGCATGATGCTCGGATGGGAATATATGTGTTTGTGTTGTGGGGATTTGGGTTATGTATGGGCTCCCGATGAAACATGTCAAATTGAAGCTTAAGCTCGGCTAGGGTTTTGGTTGCGATGTGTCTATGGAAAGCTTGGACTTGAGGGATCCAATCGTGCTAGTTGCATTGTTTGTCTGCGAACCTTCCGGAAGTGTTCAGTTTGGCTCTTAGGTGGTGCAATGAATTGTGAAGTTCGGAATCGCGTCGACGATGAGTGATCTTGTTAGAGTGAGCTCGTGTTAGGCTTGAGTGGTCTTTGTCGTGTGTCCATCAAATTAGGAGAGGTGGTGGTGACCTAGCATATGCTCTAGTCAACGAGCAAGAAAAACAGAGAGATAGACAGGAAGGCAAGCGGGTAGTGGAAACCCTAGGTAGAAAGGGAATGAAAAATCGGCGAGAGAACTCAGCTAGAAACGAGAAAAAGGAATCAGGAAAGCGATCGTA
This sequence comes from Ceratopteris richardii, assembly GCA_020310875.1. Classification (NCBI taxonomy): domain Eukaryota; kingdom Viridiplantae; phylum Streptophyta; class Polypodiopsida; order Polypodiales; family Pteridaceae; genus Ceratopteris; species Ceratopteris richardii. Next base: position 158,441,621 of record CM035423.1, on the reverse strand, counting down.
TGGCCAAGAAGAGTATCAAAAATAAAAGTGGGGACTGGTTTTGATTATATATGGTGTGTGTGGGAATTGTGTTGAGTATGCATGTGGAACAAATATTTGTGACGTGTTGAAGGAGTAGTCGAGAAGAGTGACGAGAGCGATTGTGGACATGTCTTCTGTTTGCATGTATGTATGTTGTGTGTGACGAGAATGCATGTGTGACACGGATCATGATGTGTGTGCTGAGTATATATGTGTGATGTGGATGATTGATATGATTGTCTTTTCATTTTGGTTGTAGATATTGCCATTTGATGAAAAAGGTTCTAATGTTTTAATGAAGTTTGCAGACAGGTAGACATGGCGGTGAAGATGCGATAAGATGGACACAGATGGTAAGTGAAATGATTGGATTGTGGTACTAACAAATGATTGTATGAGTATGATTTCAGGTGCTACATTGAGGAAGAAGAGAATAGGCATACAAGGTAAAGATTTGTACTTGATTGAGTGATGATCACATGTTGGAACTGGAGTGCAGGTAGCATATCGCTCGTCGAGGACGACTTCCCAAATAAGAAGAGGGGAGTATGTTAGCTCAATAAATGGTCGGTTTTGGTGCACTAATATGTTTGTATTTGGCAAGGGAATTTGTTTTATTGCAGTTACTGGAGGAATTGATCAAATGGTTGACAAGAAGTATTTGCAACTACACGATAACTTCTTAGTCAAAGAGGAATGCTGGCAAGATCAAAGCTCACATGCAGCCCGTTAGAGAGAGGCACTCATCAATATCATTGGCCTAGCTTGCAAATGCTTGCCACCTAGAGAGAGTGGACCTTTTGGCTCATGACTTTTATGCCCCCTTGATAGTTGTTTTGATTGAGAAATCGAAAAAAATGGGGAACAAATGCTTATATTAATTGTTTGACGATGAGAATCAGCTGGTGAGAATTGACATGTCAGAATACATGGAACAACATTCTGTAGCAAGGTTGATTCGGCTCCACCAGGTTATGTAGGCCATGAGGAGGGCGGTCAATTGATTGAGGCTGTCAGGAGGCGGCCTTACAGTGTAGTGCTTTTTCTGATGAATTAGAAAAAAGCACACCCTTCAGTTTTAATACCCTCTCCCGCTCTTGGATGATGGTCGCCTAACTGATGGTCAAGGTCGGACAGTCAGTTTCGCTGACACAGTGGTGATTCTAACATCTAACCTTGGAGCTGAACACCTTCTAGCTGGCATGAGTGGAGAGCAAAGCATGTAGATGTCGAAAGACAAAGTAATGGTGGAGGTTCGAAGGCACTTCAGGCCAGAGTTGTTGAACAGGCTGGATGACATTGTCGTATTTGAGCCGCTTTCCGTTTTTTATGCAGAAGGAGGTTTCTTTTGTTTGGTTGCTACAAAGATTGTGTGGTTGTTTTTTTTTTTTTCAGAGGCAATTTTGGAGCTGCTTCGGGGCAGCTTGCACATACGATTGCTGGGAATGCATGAAAAAGCGACCAAAAAAGGGGAGAACAGGCTCTCTCTCGTTTTTTTGTCTTTTTGGGGTGTGACTGGGGGCTCACGCTTGTCTACAGGAGTTGGGAGGAGAATAACGGAAGCGACGGGCTACAGCAGGGGATAGAAAAGGGAAAGAGGCATCACATCTGAAGAGGAGGCAACAGCAGAAGAAGGGGGGGGGTGTGTGGTTGTTGAAAAGCTTGGTGTGCATCATGGGTGTCATCGGCTGCTGAGGAGGGAAAGGTTTTTTAATAGATGAGCGGCTGTTTTTTTGTTTGTCTTGGGAAGAGATCAGAGAACAGGAGGAGGAGCAGTGGCGGGCATGAGCTGGAGGGGGTTCATCTCAGTTATCGAAAAAATTTGAAGACCTGAAGTCGAAAGTTTTAGAATTGTCATTGATACCATTTACTGGAGGGGGGGCTCGTTTTTGTCTCTGCCTGGACATCTTTGGAGGCGCTATTCACTTTGGGGGAAGCTCTCGGAGAGCAACAGGGAGCTGGTGATGGAGGAGGCATCTCGCAGTTCAGATTGTCCACAGGGATATACGAAGGCAGGCAGTCTTGAGGTAGTATCACAGCAAGGAAGAACAAAAATGGGAGGTTTATGGTGAACTAAACTAGACCAGGGAAAACAAGGTCAAATCGAAGTCAACCCTCCATGCCGATGTCGACCATATATGGACCAGAGAAAAATGAAGTCGTCCAGAATGCTACAGTCAATTAAATTAACCTCCTAGATTGAAAGTGGAGTCGACCTTGAACGAAGAATGATGATGGACCAAGGGGGGGGGATCGCTCGGCACATTTATTTCGAAGTTTTCCATCAAGCTCGAGAGCTTGTTGATGTGACAACCTGCACATGGACGGAAAGAATCGATGACCTCAGAAAGAAATGAAGCTGTTGCAAGCAAGGATTGTCACATTGCCTTTGAGGAGTTTGCAGAGCTTCGAGAAAAGTTACAACCCTTGGCAGTAGTAGCAAATAGTAGTTATGAAAGCACATAGTAGATTGCTTCGAAAGAAGCGGAAGACATGTGAAGAGGCATAAAGAAGGAGGCTTTGCGCTGCCATCTCCTGTAAGTTTTAAGGCAACTTCAAGAAGATTAAAGGCAAGAACATCTGAACGAGGTACCAGCCTTCAAGAAACAACCTTGCTGCAAGTTGCAGATCTAGTTATCAACAGGAAGTTCATCGACGACTACTCGAATCTAACTCAATCGACTTCCATTCCATTGATCTGTTTTGAGATGTTGACAACCTCTCGTTCATGTGACACTCTGTCATCTTAGCTCGTGTCTGCTGGAGTAGAGGGGAGGATCGTGCAGAACAGTGAGAGTGTGGGGGAAGCACAGATATTGGGGGGGGGGGGAAATCACTTTCCCTCTTCTTCTGCTCGTGGGGGATCTACGTATGGAGAATTGGATAGCATTGCGGAAGGTATACAGAGGGCCTGCAGGGCGCTATCAAAAATGCTGACTACCTGTTGAAAGAAGAAAAGGAAGTTCGCCTGCTCGTTTTCCTCCGTGCCAGACTTCGACAGGAACGTAGGAGCGGACGGTTTTTTTGATCTTGTAGCTTGAGAAGAAGCAAAGGCCGCTCCTTGACTTGAATCTTCCCCCAGAGGAAGCTCGTCATCCAAGAGTAAAGGTATTACACTTGCTGCCATAGACCGTAATAGGCCATTGGGAGAGCAGGGTCATTTCGATGTTATTCTGCACAAGTAAATTTTTCCATTTCTCTCTTTTGTTGTTTTGGCTGCAAAACCAGAAAGGCTTACATATTTATCAAGGGAGAATTCTGATTCTGTAGACAAACGCTTCATAATATTTGGGAAGTGCTTCGATCTAAAACATTTTCATTCTCTTTAGCACATTTGAATGTGTATAACCTCGAAAGTGCAGGAGCTGTATAGCCTACTTATCCAATGTGAGGCAGTGAATGGTTCAACTGATTTTTGAGTCTCTATTGAAGTAGAAAGTGAACAGATAGCTTATTGCCACTGTGATCTCATCCTAAGAGCAAGGTCATTTATCCCAGAGGAAGCTATAAAAAGAGACATATAAATGGTTATTGCTGGCAAAACATTGAACTATGGCTGTTCATTGGGGGTGACAGTTTCGTTCTTGTGGATCTGCCATATCTGGGCAGCAGTTCACACTGTGTTGTTTTTTGGATGCTATTCCTTATGGTATTTTAATAACATTTATATTCTCCTTATCCAAATTGAATGGTGGGAACCTATACCGCAGATTATGTATATTGTTTTCTTACCCAGAGGCTTTGCATACTTAATGTAGAGGCCTTAAGTAATGTCAAGGTGGGATGAAGTGTTGAGGGTTATGTCAAAGTTCATGAAGAGCCACTCTATTGTTTATCTCAATCATCAATATCTGTTATAGTGCATGTGCATATTTTTGGGTTTTTCAGTGGTTGGAGAGGATAGTTTCTTTGTGGTTATGCCTTGTTGGATGAGAATGAGCTTTTCTATTTCTTTTCCTCTTGATGGTATCTGTGTGGCAGCTCACGATGTTTGAGTACTACTGCATTACCCATGTCATGCCTAGTGCTGTTTTTCAGGCCAAGTGATTTTATCCACTCGTTTGTTCGACATTCATATGATAGGATACCCAAAAATGCTCCATAATGGTCGATAACATTTTTCCTAGAAATGGAGGGTCAACCATGTAGTCTCAAAGAGCTACACCATGATGTGCACGTATCCAGACATTTATGTATTTGGCATCTCAAGGATATTCCAATGGTTACGAGCTGTTGGGTGTACTTGTCGACTATGATTGAGTCTTTTCATTAACATACTAAGACTGATAGTGGCACGTATAAAATTGTTTGACATGTCTTCTCAATATAGAAGATCATGACGTCACATATGAGAGCTTGTACATCCGTTGGGCATCCTTAATGAGAAAGAACTTGATCGCATTGTGCACACTTGATTGATATGAAGAAAATGGCCCACCCCAAGGTAATAATGGAGTGAGGGAAATTATGTGATCATTACATCGTTTTCTATACAAGGGAAACATTTGGAAGAGTAAAACTATTGGACGAGTTTCTTCTCGGCTTATACACTTTTATTACAACTTTATGTGACGGATCATTGTTACCAACAATCTCTGGTTGGAATGGTTGAATTAGAACTAACATCATCCATGAAGAATGTTGATTATGGTTCTTAAGATATTTCAAAAGACTTATGAATCTCGACTCCCGAGAAGCAAAGATAGTGATATCCTTGTTGGATTTAGAGACCCCTTTACTAGATACATGTAAATAATGCATTCTGGGGAAGATGTACTACCTCCCTTTTTAAAAAGGATGCAAAAAAAAAACAAGGTCTGCTAATGTATTGCGATTGAAACATTTTGGTGCGTTTGCCGGGAACTTATGAGCTAGTGCATAGCCATAAGAAGAATCCATTTCGAGATAATTGTGTACTCCAAGTAATCCAAGTAAACTGATTGCGAGGGGTTTAAACCGAACAAAGTCTTGTATAATCACCTTTTTCGTGGGCTTAAGAGCCTAAACATTTGGTGCGTTTGCCGGGAATTGGCTTAGCACATCTCATCGAGAGTGCTACGAGTCCGCTTGGTGCCCCAATCGTGTGGCACAGCCAAGTCGATCCCAAATCTGCTTTGACCTTCATGAAAGAAATGGCTCAACAAAGGCAAGCCTGTGGTTTTGAGGAGAATGCCAATATGAGGCAAATGAATTCTGGACGAAATAGGAGATGGATAGATTCTCGTCCGACCATGAGACATCATGTGAACCGAGGGTGGCGATTTGGCCCGATATCAAATTATGTGAGATGCTGGTGTTGCGAGCAGATTGGGCATATAGCCAAATATTGCCCTCGTGTATGCACCCCGTTGGATTTTGTCCCCACATGTGTGGACTGCGGGAAAAAGAGACTATGCGAGCACGTGTGTGGCTCAAAAGAGGTGATTGACCTAAAGGTTGCAACGAATAAACCAGATAGGTGCTTATCCTCCTTGTATGTGGAAGTTGACAAAGGTGGAGTTACTTCATCGACGGAGACTGCGAGAGCAAGTGGAAGCAAGAACACTCGATCTCATGATCGAGACTTGGTAGAACTTGTGAAGAGCTTGGAATGTCAAGTCAATTTGCTTCGGGTAGAGCGAGATAACGAGAGGATCAAAATAGAGAAATTAGAGGAAAATCAAGTGAAAATGGCCGAGATCCTAGGAACTTGGGAAAAGCAAGTACGAATGTTGAAAAATGAAAACAAGGAGTGGAAAAGAGTAAACAAAAGCTGGAGGCAAGATCGTGTGATGCCTGAGAGTGAAAACGTGGTTTGGGACTTGAGATCCGGCTTGATGGTAGCCGACTGCTTTGGAGTTGCGATCGAAGAAGAGCTCTCAAGAGACGAGGATGACCTAATGAGGAGAGTCGAAGGAATGGAGCATGAAATTGAGAAGGTACAAAGCATAATCTGTCGATATAGTGATCGAGCGGGTAAGGCATGTGACGAGTTCCACCTGGAGTTAGAAAGAATGAAAAGTGCCCAAGCGGAGAGTGATGAGAAAGTGAGACGGGTAGAGAAAGAGAATGCAAGGCTGAGTAGCAAGCTCGGTAGGTGGATGAATCGGAAAGACCACGAGATGCGAGGACAAGTGGAGGATCCGAGAGCGAGGAAAATGGAGGAAGAGCTAAAAGCGGTGTTGGATAGGTTGGATGCGTTCGGAACAGAGTTAAAAAAGGCGAAGGAGTTGTCGAAAAAAGTGGATGATCTGGAAGTAGAAAATATGAGTAGAATCTGGGAGGAGAGGTCGATTCGAGAAGAGGTTGAAAAGTTGTCTGGCCAAGTTGAGAGGAGCGAGGAGGTTCCTTTGGAAATAGAAAGAAAGATGAACCATTTAGAAGAGGAGAAGAAGAAAATGTGGGTTCGGTTCCATCAAGTGGATGATGAGATTTTTCGACTCCAAGGTAGTGATGAGCGAAAAGAAGAAGGGATACGGGATTTAGCTTTGAAGCTCGAGGCATTAAGAGGTGTAGTAATGAATGGTGGCCTTCCAGACCGTATCGCTTGGCTAGAGGACAATATCAGCAAGCTGTCGAATCATATGGAATCTCTGCGAGGCAGAGGTTGGAGATGAAAAAATGACGAGGCGATGGATGTTGGTGAGGACGGCTGTAGTCTGACTAGGGTTTGCTTTGCGGGTTGCGAGTCAAAGATGTGAGGACGGATGGACCAAGTCTGTTGTACGCTTAGGACTGAAGTGACACTTTTAGAGGTTTCAGGTCGGCAAAGTAATTAGTGTGTGCGGGTTTTGCGAGGACGGGTTGACCATGGCATTAGTGGCTGGATTTTGGCTTGAGTAGCAGCAGAGAGGAGATATGTCTCATTGGGATGTCCACGAGGGGATATATGTGTGTGTGTCGTGATTGGTTGGGTTGGGAAAAAGTCCTTTCTTTTGTTTCCTAATTCTCGAGATGCGGGAATGAAAAGAAAATGAAAAAAATATATGTTTGTGTATGTGTGAGTGTGGCTACGCGCCTATGTGGGCCGATAGGTGGGTGGACCCACTTTGGCCGGGTGGTCAAAGCCACGAACCGACGTCGGTTTCACATAGGGCTAGCTGTCTGTGTGTCGCGCGCTGCGTTGGGTTGGTAGATGAGTGGAACAAACTCGATCGGGTGGTCGAGTCCACGAGTCGCATCGAGCTTCGGCGTCGGCCGGCAAGTGTGAGTAAATAAGTGAAAAAAAATAATGGAAAAAAAACAAGAAAAGAAAAAATGTGGAAAAAATGAATGAGAAGAATTCCTCGCTCGAGGGGGGACATAAGAAAGGTGAGAGAGCATGATGATCGGATGGGAATATATGTGTTTGTGTTGTGGGGATTTGGGTTATGTATGGGCTCCCGATGAAACATGTCAAATTGAAGCTTAAGCTCGGCTAGGGTTTTGGTTGCGATGTGTCTATGGAAAGCTTGGACTTGAGGGATCCAATCGTGCTAGTTGCATTGTTTGTCTGCGAACCTTCCGGAAGTGTTCAGTTTGGCTCTTAGGTGGTGCAATGACTTGTGAAGTTCGGAATCGCGTCGACGATGAGTGATCTTGTTAGAGTGAGCTCGTGTTAGGCTTGAGTGGTCTTTGTCGTGTGTCCATCAAATTAGGAGAGGTGGTGGTGACCTAGCATATGCTCTAGTCAACGAGCAAGAAAAACAGAGAGATAGACAGGAAGGCAAGCGGGTAGTGGAAACCCTAGGTAGAAAGGGAATGAAAAATCGGCGAGAGAACTCAGCTAGAAACGAGAAAAAGGAATCAGGAAAGCGATCGTATGGCCAAGAAGAGTATCAAAAATAAAAGTGGGGATTGGTTTTGATTATATATGGTGTGTGTGGGAATTGTGTTGAGTATGCATGTGGAACAAATATTTGTGACGTGTTGAAGGAGTAGTCGAGAAGAGTGACGAGAGCGATTGTGGACATGTCTTCTGTTTGCATGTATGTATGTTGTGTGTGACGAGAATGCATGTGTGACACGGATCATGATGTGTGTGCTGAGTATATATGTGTGATGTGGATGATTGATATGATTGTCTTTTCATTTTGGTTGTAGATATTGTCATTTGATGAAAAAGGTTCTAATGTTTTAATGAAGTTTGCAGACAGGTAGACATGGCGGTGAAGATGCGATAAGATGGACACAGATGGTAAGTGAAATGATTGGATTGTGGTACTAACAAATGATTGTATGAGTATGATTTCAGGTGCTACATTGAGGAAGAAGAGAATAGGCATACAAGGTAAAGATTTGTACTTGATTGAGTGATGATCACATGTTGGAACTGGAGTGCAGGTAGCATATCGCTCGTCGAGGACGACTTCGCAAATAAGAAGAGGGGAGTATGTTAGCTCAATAAATGGTCGGTTTTGGTGCACTAATATGTTTGTATTTGGCAAGGGAATTTGTTTTATTGCAGTTACTGGAGGAATTGATCAAATGGTTGACAAGAAGTATTTGCAACTACACGATAACTTCTTAGTCAAAGAGGAATGCTGGCAAGATCAAAGCTCACATGCAGCCCGTTAGAGAGAGGCACTCATCAATATCATTGGCCCAGCTTGCAAATGCTTGCCACCTAGAGAGAGTGGACCTTTTGGCTCATGACTTTTATGCCCCCTTGATAGTTGTTTTGATTGAGAAATCGAAAAAAATGGGAAACAAATGCTTATATTAATTGTTTGACGATGAGAATCAGCTGGTGAGAATTGACATGTCAGAATACATGGAACAACATTCTGTAGCAAGGTTGATTCGGCTCCACCAGGTTATGTAGGCCATGAGGAGGGCGGTCAATTGATTGAGGCTGTCAGGAGGCGGCCTTACAGTGTAGTGCTTTTTCTGATGAATTAGAAAAAAGCACACTCTTGAGTTTTAATACCCTCTCCCGCTCTTGGATGATGGTCGCCTAACTGATGGTCAAGGTCGGACAGTCAGTTTCGCTGACACAGTGGTGATTCTAACATCTAACCTTGGAGCTGAACACCTTCTAGCTGGCATGAGTGGAGAGCAAAGCATGTAGATGTCGAAAGACAAAGTAATGATGGAGGTTCGAAGGCACTTCAGGCCAGAGTTGTTGAACAGGCTGGATGACATTGTCGTATTTGAGCCGCTTTCCGTTTTTTATGCAGAAGGAGGTTTCTTTTGTTTGGTTGCTACAAAGATTGTGTGGTTGATTTTTTTTTTTTCAGAGGCAATTTTGGAGCCGCTTCGGGGCAGCTTGCACATACGATTGCTGGGAATGCTTGAAAAAGCAACCAAAAAAGGGGAGAACATGCTCTCTCTCGTTTTTTTGTCTTTTTGGGGTGTGACTGGGGGCTCACGCTTGTCTACAGGAGTTGGGAGGAGAATAACGGAAGCGACGGGCTACAGCAGGGATAGAAAAGGGAAAGAGGCATCACATCTAAAGAGGAGGCAACAGCAGAAGAAGGGGGGGGTGTGTGGTTGTTGAAAAGCTTGGTGTGCATCATGGGTGTCATCGGCTGCTGAGGAGGGAAAGGTTTTTTGGTAGATGCGCGGCTGTTTTTTTGTTTGTCTTGGGAAGAGATCAGAGAACAGGAGGAGGAGCAGTGGCGGGCATGAGCTGGAGGGGGTTCATCTCAGTTATCGAAAAAATTTGAAGACCTGAAGTCGGAAGTTTTAGAATTGTCATTGATACCATTTACTGGAGGGGGGGGCTCGTTTTTGTCTCTGCCTGGACATCTTTGGAGGCGCTGGTATATGGACCAGAGAAAAATGAAGTCGTCCAGAATGCTACAGTCAATTAAATTAACCTCCTAGATTGAAAGTGGAGTTGACCTTGAACGAAGAATGATGATGGACCAAGGGGGGGGATCGCTGGGCACATTTATTTCGAAGTTTTCCATCAAGCTCGAGAGCTTGTTGATGTGACAACCTGCACATGGACGGAAAGAATCGATGACCTCAGAAAGAAATGAAGCTGTTGCAAGCAAGGATTGTCACATTGCCTTTGAGGAGTTTGCAGAGCTTCGAGAAAAGTTACAACCCTTGGCAGTAGTAGCAAATAGTAGTTATGAAAGCACATAGTAGATTGCTTCGAAAGAAGCGGAAGACATGTGAAGAGGCATAAAGAAGGAGGCTTTGCGCTGCCATCTCCTGTAAGTTTTAAGGCAACTTCAAGAAGATTAAAGGCAAGAACATCTGAACGAGGTACCAGCCTTCAAGAAACAACCTTGCTACAAGTTGCAGATCTAGTTATCAACAGGAAGTTCATCGACGACTACTCGAATCTAACTCAATCGACTTCCATTCCGCTGATCTGCTTTGAGATGTTGACAACCTCTCGTTCATGTGACACTCTGTCATCTTAGCTCGCGTCTGCTGGAGTAGAGGGGAGGATCGTGCAGAACAGTGAGAGTGTGGGGGCAGCACAGATATAGGGGGGGGGAAATCACTTTCCCTCTTCTTCTGCTCGTGGGGGATCTAGGTATGGAGAATTGGATAGCATTGCGGAAGGTATACAGAGGGCCTGCAGGGCGCTATCAAAAATGCTGACTACCTGTTGAAAGAAGAAAAGGAAGTTCGCCTGCTCGTTTTCCTCCGTGCCAGACTTCGACAGGAACGTAGGAGCGGACGGTTTTTTTGATCTTGTAGCTTGAGAAGAAGGAAAGGCCGCTCCTTGACTTGAATCTTCCCCTAGAGGAAGCTCGTCATCCAAGAGTAAAGGTATTACACTTGCTACCATAGACCGTAATAGGCCATTGGGAGAGCAGGGTCATTTCGATGTTATTCTGCACAAGTAAGTTTTTCCATTTCTCTCTTTTGTTGTTTTGGCTGCAAAACGAGAAAGGCTTACATATTTATCAAGGGAGAATTCTGATTCTGTAGACAAACGCTTCATAATATTTGGGAAGTGCTTCGATCTAAAACATTTTCATTCTCTTTAGCACATTTGAATGTGTATAACCTCGAAAGTGCAGGAGCTGTATAGCCTACTTATCCAATGTGAGGCAGTGAATGGTTCAACTGATTTTTGAGTCTCTATTGAAGTAGAAAGTGAACAGATAGCTTATTGCCACTGTGATCTCATCCTAAGAGCAAGGTCATTTATCCCAGAGGAAGCTATATAAAGGGACATATAAATGGTTATTGCTGGCAAAACATTGAACTATGGCTGTTCATTGGGGGTGACAGTTTCGTTCTTGTGGATCTGCCATATCTGGGCAGCAGTTCACACTGTGTTGTTTTTTGGATGCTATTCCTTATGGTATTTTAATAACATTTATATTCTCCTTATCCAAATTGAATGGTGGGAACCTATACCGCAGATTATGTATATTGTTTTCTTACCCAGAGGCTTTGCATACTTAATGTAGAGGCCTTAAGTAATGTCAAGGTGGGATGAAGTGTTGAGGGTTATGTCAAAGTTCATGAAGAGCCACTCTATTGTTTATCTCAATCATCAATATCTGTTATAGTGCATGTGCATATTTTTGGGTTTTTCAGTGGTTGGAGAGGATAGTTTCTTTGTGGTTATGCCTTGTTGGATGAGAATGAGCTTTTCTATTTCTTTTCCTCTTGATGGTATCTGTGTGGCAGCTCAGGATGTTTGAGTACTACTGCATTACCCATGTCATGCCTAGTGCTGTTTTTCAGGCCAAGTGATTTTATCCACTCGTTTGTTCGACATTCATGTGATAGGATACCCAAAAATGCTCCATAATGGTCGATAACATTTTTCCTAGAAATGGAGGGTCAACCATGTAGTCTCAAAGAGCTACACCATGATGTGCACGTATCCAGACATTTATGTATTTGGCATCTCAAGGATATTCCAATGGTTACGAGCTGTTGGGTGTACTTGTCGACTATGATTGAGTCTTTTCATTAACATACTAAGACTGATAGTGGCACGTATAAAATTGTTTGACATGTCTTCTCAATATAGAAGATCATGACGTCACATATGAGAGCTTGTACATCCGTTGGGCATCCTTAATGAGAAAGAACTTGATCGGATTGTGCACACTTGATTGATATGAAGAAAATGGCCCACCCCAAGGTAATAATGGAGTGAGGGAAATTATGTGATCATTACATCGTTTTCTATACAAGGGAAACATTTGGAAGAGTAAAACTATTGGACGAGTTTCTTCTCGGCTTATACACTTTTATTACGACTTTATGTGACGGATCATTGTTACCAACAATCTCTGGTTGGAATGGTTGAATTAGAACTAACATCATCCATGAAGAATGTTGATTATGGTTCTTAAGATATTTCAAAAGACTTATGAATCTCGACTCCCGAGAAGCAAAGATAGTGATATCCTTGTTGGATTTAGAGACCCCTTTACTAGATACATGTAAATAATGCATTCTGGGGAAGATGTACTACCTCCCTTTTTAAAAAGGATGCAAAAAAAAAACAAGGTCTGCTAATGTATTGCGATTGAAACATTTTGGTGCGTTTGCCGGGAACTTATGAGCTAGTGCATAGCCATAAGAAGAATCCATTTCGAGATAATTGTGTACTCCAAGTAATCCAAGTAAACTGATTGCGAGGGGTTTAAACCGAACAAAGTCTTGTATAATCACCTTTTTCGTGGGCTTAAGAGCCTAAACACCCAACCATTTAGAAATGCAATTTTTACTTCAAGTTGGAGGAGTCTCCAATTTCTTGTAGTAGCTACACTTATCAATGTTTTGATTGTAGTCGTCTTTGCAACTGGTGAGGATGTTTTCTCATAGTCTATACCATGAGTTTTTGAGCATCATTTGGCAACTAATCTTGCCTTGTGCTTGCAAACTGATCTATCTAAGTTTTTTTTAACTTTATATACCCATCTGCAACCAATTACCTTTTGATTGGGTGACAATAGAACCAAATCCAAGTGTTGATCTCCTTCAATGCATCTATTTCTTCTTTCATGGACTTTTCCCAATTAGGCTTTCCTTTTACCTCCTCATAGGTTGAGGTCTCTTCTAAAATTGAGTCTGTTTTGAAGTAGATTGAATGCTTTCTAACAAATGTGGAATCATATCCATACCTTTCTGGTCGTTTCTTCTCTCTTGTTGATCTTCTAGGAGCTTGCTTAGAGCATTCTCCACACTTCAACACCTTTGCTTTGCCTCGTGACTTCCATAGCTCCTAATCATTTTCCCTTTTATCTTGGTCATCATTTGTATTACTTCTTGGATCCTAGATCTCTGTATCATGCTCGCATCCCAATTGATGAGAATCATAATCAAGATCATATGGTAGAGTTACCTTTTGTTTGTCTTCATCATACCGAGACCTGTGTTCTTCAAGCACAACATCTCTACTTGTAGTGAATGGCTTGGTTGAATGATTATAGAACTTCTAACCCATTTGAGTTGAGTCATACCCAATAAACATTGATTTTGTTGCCCTTTCATCTGGCTTACCTCTTATTTGTGATGGTACATGAACATAAGCTAAACAACCAAACACCTTGCAATGTCCAAGACTAGGTTTTCTTCCATGACATGCTTCATAAGGCATTATAACTTGAAGTGATTTGGATGCTAGTCTATTGACATTGTACACTAGTTGATAATGTCGCAACCTCTTCTCTTCAAGCATCATCCTGGCTGATCCAACCAATATCTTGTTTCTGCTCTCTGCAATTCCATTTAATTGATGAGAGTAACTAGTAGTCACTTCCCTTTTGATACCTTTATCTTGCAAGAACTCATCAAACTAGACTTTGTAGAAGTATTCTCCCCCTCCATTAGATGTGAGCTTCTTGAGTGATCTACCTATATGATTCTCCACATGTGCTAGATACTTTTTGAAGCAATCAAACACTTCATTCTTATTTTTGATAAAGCATAGAATAGTCCATCTATTATGGTCATCGATAAATGAGACATAATACCTTGATCTTACCAATGAAGGTTCTTGACTTGTCCCCCATACATCTGTAGGCACTAAGTCCAATAAGTTGTTGTGGATGTAGCCTTTTTGGTTCAAAGGTTGTCTTTGTGCCTTCCCAATTTGACATGCATCACATATGTTGATTGTGTGTTGCTTTGATATGTTTGGCAGTCCTAGAACACTTCGATCCTTGCATATATCTTTCAAGGTTCTTTCACTCACATGAGCAAGTCTCTTATGCCACACTTCAAGCTCACTTAGGGTTTGAGATCCAAATTTGAATAGGGCTATGTTACTGGTTTCTCCTACTTCAAAAGTAAAGAGCCTACTATGCTTCTCACCTCTGGCTATCTTCTTGAAGCCTTGACATGGATCTTCCACAAAAGCTCCATGTTGGGTGAAGCTAACTTGCAATCCTTTCTCAACTATTTGGCATACACTTATTAGGTTTTTAGTGATAGTGGGTACATAGAGAACCTTACTCAGAATGTTTGTCCTGCCATTGGAAGCATTGACATTACCAATCTTCTCCACACTCTGCTTAGTATCATCCCTTGTTTGTACTTCATGTGTACGCTTTGTACTTTCCAAGTCAGATAGAAGAGCAATGTTGCCTACAACATGATTTGAACATCCTCACTCTATGTAGAACAAATGAACATTTGTGGCTTAGATTCATCAGAATCAATGATTCTTCATGTGGTTGATCTTCAGAATAATTGTTGTAGTCCCTTTTGTTGGAATTTGGGGCCCCAAGGTCATTCCAAAATAAAACTTTTTGAGCATACACACTTAATTAATTAAGATGATAAGTTAGAGAGAGAAAAGAAAGAGATATTGAGACAAGATTAGGGAACGTAAGCCAAAGCTTACTCACTAAAAAATAGATGTCCAAGTTACAACATGGGAGTACTACTCAACCATATAAAGTGGTGCACTCACTAATGGAAGAATATCCAAGAAGATGATGATACAAAATTTAGATTATGTTGAAATAATCTAACTGTGTGAAGTGAACGAGCAACGAAGCTAGCCTTATTCTCACAAAATAGTGTAAGAAAATTGTAAATCAACCAACCTTAATTTTGAGATTAGGGTAGAGAAACCCTAAAAACAAAATATAAGGTTAACTCAAAAAAGATAGTTACCACCACCTTGTAGAAGACTTCTTGCTCCAAGAGAGTAGCCTCTCCTTCACCAAAAATTCTCCTCCTCAAGAGTGTGTGAACACTCTCTCTTCAAGAAGACCTCCAAACTCTAGCTTAAAATCTTTGAGTGAGTGATCCATAATGAGCCAAGCCTCTTCTTTTATAGTATGTGAACTCCAATCGAAAAGCACTACGAAAAGCTATCTTAATAAAGCATAAAGCTAGGATGGAAGACATAGCTAGACATATGATCGCGTAAATCAAAAGTTATTTTGACCAAAAAGCTACGATCGCGAATGCCTTGAAAATAGTCGCATATGTTTTTTCATTCGCTATGATTTTGTAAAGCACATCCAAAAAATCCTCTACGCGTTGTAGTCTATGGGTATGGAACCCTCGTCTCACGCTTGGGATTACTCTCATGTAGCCACTTCAGTCACGCCACTTGAAAGGTCCCGGAAGCCCACGGAAATTGTATGTTCCACTACTCAGATTATTGTTGAATTTACCTATTCACAGTGAAATAGAGTCATGTCGATGATCAAAGCAATTGATTTATAGACCTTCAGAACTGACACTTGCTGTCGAGATCCCCAGAGCATTCAAGATTTCCACATAAATGACAGACTTCTCCTTGCGTCTGTTGGCAATGGTTCATCCTCATGAAGCGATTGCAGGCAGCTACCTCCACCTAAGATTCCCTTGATCAAACCATAGACAAAGGAGCATGTCACACAACAAAACGTAGATTATCTCAGACTACTATATACAGGCTTGGTAATCTCCCTGCAAAATGCTCATCGAAACCATGCTATGCTAAAGTAGCCACAACGTATCTCTGCCCCTCATTGTGGATCATTGAGAACTTCAGCCATTGTTACCACAGGGTGCTCATATGCACCCAGTTTTGTACCCAATCATGAACCCTCTTCCAACCCTTCAAATCATCCAAGAAGTTGGCATTTCTGGAACATGACAATATAGAGTTGAATGCCAACTTACCCTTCTACCTGCACTTGGGGAGGAAGCCATTCTCTGGATCCTTCTAACTCATCTCCCTGCGCAAATACATGCCCATTACACTTCTGCCTCCTCTCTACTTCCTGCGATATGCTAGGGTTGACCTGATCACGAGCTGAATGGCCTCGAGGGTGCTATCATGCAAGAGTGTCACAAGCCCCACTCAGAATTCCTCCACGCCACTGCTCAATAGGTCCTCTCCTTTCTTGATGAGAGTAACAACAGTTGTCCCACTACAAAAGCAGTTATAGTAGGGTGCATATGAAGCTTTGGGCCCATGGCTTCAACCACTTCTGTCAACTTGGAAGGCAATGGGCCCCTCATCCTCGTGGCCAATATAGGTCCATATGGTCCATATCCATCAAACACTCCACAAAGTATAGTGCCCCTTTCTTCAACACATCCATGATAACTCCTAGGCGACCATAGCATCCTGCTTCATGGCCTTCCTGCCTTGCTAGGTGAACACACAAATGAAACTATCAGAGCCATTATAACTCATTCATCCAGGCGATCGTGTGAGCAGCTCACGGGCCAGAGCCTCAGAAAACTTTCGTTTCCTCTCCTTCTTCATTCTCCTCGAGGACCTATTGGTGATCTCATCTGTTCCCCTGAGTGTATGCGCATTTGCATGAGCAACCTCCACATTTCAGAGAATGATGGTTCCTCTTTATGCAATCAAGTTCAACCAGCTCTCTTTTATGGGCCACCAAGTATGGGGTAAGATCCCATGAGTTACATGTATCATGTCTATCATATATCACTACAACGTCAGGAGAGCAACGAGATTCAAGACCAAAACTAGGTTGAGCAACCGAGTTCGGCCAAACGACAGGCTATCCCACCCTTTAGCTCAAAGCTCGCAGACATGTCCATTTAACAATACGGGCTATGTTAAACATTGGAGCTTTGTTTCTTGCTTCCTGGTGCAGCATATGAACACTGCGAATAAGGACACACAACTAGAAGGTCCATCGGATAGGTATCAACACAGTTATGAGAACGATGCATGTTGCAACTGAACCCTTCCTTTGTTTTTAGGCTAAAATGGCTACATATTTTGCTAGGAAAACCATCAGAGCAGGCGTCGGACAGAGGCTACCTACTCACTACTAACAAAATGTACGAGCTTTTTAGGCTGCATGCTCCTCGCGTTCCCCATACACGAGATCACTCCGTCAAATACCTGTGCTATTTCTCCATTACCATGTTCAACAATGGGAGAACACAAGAGATCATATGGTAACGCAAACAATCACGCAGGTGTTCGACACATATACATACTCAAGCTGAAAAAAATCAAAGCACCATTCACAAATAAACAATTGTACGCTATGATGTTCCAAGTGTGCACAAAGGGACACTGAAGTAGGACTTCAAAAAAGATTCTAACCTCTCCTCCCTCATCTCTCACCATAGCTCACACAGAGCGAGCTACAGAGAGAGCGAAGGGAGAACAAGGGACCCCAAAGAAAAGCAGACACCAAGAAAAAAATGAGACCCAAATTTTTCCAGGGGGCGATTTTTCAAGATGCATGCCAGGTATAAATACCCTTCATACACTCCTGTCACTTCCCACATTTTCTCATTAAATGCAAACGGCTTTACATATTTTACATGTGCTTCAAATGGAGAAGTCAAAGTCAAGAAGCACATGCGATATAGGGCTTGCAAACCACAGTTCAAAGGAAATCCAAATTTTACATCGGTGGGTTAGGCCCATGATAATGGAAATACTAGGGAGTCTTACGTTCATATAAGGGTAAAATACAACGTCAAAATCCATCAAAGTGGGTAATATGTGACCGAAATAGGATCAAATCAAGGCGTTATTACAATCAGTCATCTATACCAAAATAGCATTTTCTCTACAAATTTGGAGGTTAACATATCCCCACACACTTAGTTGGTGAGCTCTTGCAAACCACAGTTATCAAGAACAAATAGATGCATGATGTTAATATAGACCATCCCTCATTTTTCCCCCACACGTATCTCTTTCTAACCTCTTCTCGTACTCATCCTTCTCACTTCTTCTTCTTCTCTACACTACAATTCCCACACCTTCATACACATTCTCCAAGGCTTTTTTGCCTTGTGCACCATCCCCCCACACACATTTTCACCACTTGTCTACTCTCACTACCCACCTACCCTAATTCTTATCACCACGCACCACTCCTCAAGGCTCTTTGGCCCTCACACATACTCACCTCACTTCTCCACTTAACACACAAACTTTCCTCACACATACCTGCAACCTTTCACCCAGACACATTCACACACTATTCTACGCATCCTCATTCAAAACCACCATGGTCTAGCATTAACAAGCATACATGTACTGTTCTTAGATAAACATGGATGCACAAAACCCAACACACAAGTGGGAAGAATAAAGATATCCTCCTTCCATTCTGACTTCAGTAAGTGTTTTTTCTCTCCTTCTTCAAAGATTTCTTTATGATCCCTTACTTTGGAACAAAGATTTCGTGTGTATTTCAGAAGCTACATCACCTTCTTGCTCTAGATGCTTCCCAACTACCTTGGCAGCTGTCTCTTTTTACTTTCTCTTCTTTTCTCTGTGCAGTTTTTGATTCCACAACTTCTGCTTCATCAAATCCTTCTAGTGGTGTCAGTGTCTGCAGTGTAGCCTCATGAACTTTCTTAATGATGGCCTGATTAGCCATCATCAAGCTTTGGCCCAACATTTGTCACATTCTTTGGCTATCTGAACCCTTCTACTTTTAGTGTTCGGTAACTATTGCTCAAGCTTGACGTTCTGCTCATGAGTTGAATCAAGCTTCTCTAGAAGCATCTTCTCCTCATGCACAAGTGAAATCATCACATTCTCTTGGCAGTGTATGTTGGGATCTAGTTCCAGCTTCATAATCTATTGTTGCAAGGATTCAAATTCACTGGTCCTCTTCTTTTGGTCAACCAAAATTTTCTCCTCACTCTATTGACGAGTTGAGACCTATTGTTGCAGCTCTTCAAACCCTAGAAGAAGCCACCAGAGAGTCATATACCAAAATGTTTTGAAAGCGAAGCACATTCACGCAGACTTCCCTATCTAATACCCAGAAATCTGTGTCCATCAACTCTTGTTGCACCTGATCTTAGAGACCTTGACATGCTATGCCTTTGAAAGTTCCTTGATTTCTATCTCATAAACTTTAAAGATTCAAGAAATACAGAAGATATAGACAGAGGCCTTCTCAAAGCTACATCAGCAACATGGTTGGGGCCACAATCATAATCCACTGAGACAAAAGAAATACAATCCAAGGCATATCTTGCCTTTTGTTCTCGCCAAAGCTGCTCAACATCTACCCTTTCTATGAAGGGGCCATCTTCTTGGTTGCCATTGGTGACATGCCTAACACATGCAAGTCGGACGGTCAATCCCCGTCCTTGCTTTTCCAAACGAAGTGGCACTGTCAGAATCAGCTCTAGTCTGGATCTTCTATATCATTGTAAACTGATTTCAAAGCCTGCACAACTTTACCCATGAATGGACAATGAGCAACTTCCAAATGTACAAACATAGAAGCTATAGCAACCACTCTTCCAAGGTTTTCAAAGGAGAAACTCCTCCCTAGAGCAGAATCTATAAGGATCTCGAAGCCATCTTTACTTGTTAAGAGAGGCCTTGCCCATGTCACGAGGTTTGCTTAGCTTGGAGGTTTTTTCATGTCAATAGGCAGCTTCCCTGAAAGAAACTCCAAGAGTTCAGCCCCATAATCGTGGACATCACCCTTCCAACGAATGTCCAGTCGTAGCATACTCTAGAGCAACATATCCAAATGTCCTCATACTTGATGTAAAAATAATGAGATGGAACTTCGAAGGTCACTAAAAAGCAGTGAGCATCCACCTGATCTTTTGTCCTTAATGATAATTTTCCTGCTTCATAGCAGAAGTGACATTCTCAAGAAAATTTCTCTAAGATAAAAATCAGAGACCTCCTAAACATGCAACTAAGGCCACTGCAAATGACAAGGTGATGATAACAAAACACGCTTAATTTGTGGCTTTTCTGATTCACATTAACCCCCAAGGGATCTTTCTTTGGCTTTTGAATAGAACCACCTATCTAGCCTATGTCGGCTTGACTTGGGGGCAAAGTAGGAAGACGTGGGTAGTGGACATATCTGACACTACCTTGATCTCTTGAGCTACCATTGGATGGCATGTTCGTTCTCTTGATGTGAAGGTATCAATCCACTATTTGGAAAGGAAACTATCACAACACTCTAGGGAACACAGTGCCTGACTTTAAAACCTAACACATGCTTCAAATATTCTAATAAATTTGACAGACCCATGAGTGATGACTTATCACATTGTACAGTATCACCTTCTGCAAGTTGGTGTTCGTTTGCTGACTGACAAGAGCAATCAATGCCATCATCATCAGTCCCACTGATGGGATCCATATATGCAATAATGGATGGTGTTTGCCTATTTGGGAGGATGACCAAATCTCCATAAGACCCTTTCTTCTATAAAGCAAGACCGAGCAGCAAATCTACAACTCTTCCTTCATATTCTCGGGGTAGCAATCCAGAATCAAGGAGAAGCTCTTTGAAAGTTTGCGATGAGATTACTTTATGGACCCGTCTCTATTCATCCTGTTTCCAGCTGCTGCTGTCTTCACCACATTCACCATTGCATCAAACCACTTCGTTCATTATAGATTTTTTTTTTTTTTTTTTTGGATGTACCTTTACAGTTTTGCCCCACTTGATTCTGTCTTAGAGCCCCTATAAGTTGATCATGTGGCTCATGCAAGAGAACTGCCTCCAACTCCTTAATATCATCGATTAGGGCAGCGAATGCGCCAACTTTCTGAGAATCTTTTTGTATTTATTGTCAAAAGATAGGATCCTCTGGAATATGGAGGCTGATAGAGGATCAACACACTCACATTAACTTCTGCTCAAGTACCTTTTCACTCCAAAGTCCCTGACCTAAGCAAGATGAACAAGAATGTTGCAATAGGTGAACAAAAGCAAGGGAAAAGCTATCCTTTGAGCATCTCTTTGTTTCGTTTACTGAAATATTTGTAACTTTCAATACATGGATGGCCATCAGCCACCTTCATTTCTTCTCTGGACGTCATCGCAAGCTGTGCCACACTGTGGGGCACTAGGCGAGCCCAGAGCACTCCTTGATAGGATGTGCCAAGCTTGCATCCCCAGCAGGATCGCCAAATGAAAGGTCCCGGAAGCCCACGGAAATTGTATGTTCCACTGCTCAGATTATTGTTGAATTTACCTATTCACTGTGAAATAGAGTCATGTCGATGATCAAAGCAATTGATTTATAGACCTTCAGAACTGACACTCGCTGTCGAGATCCCCAGAGCATTCAAGATTTCCACATAAATGACAGACTTCTCCTTGCGTCTATTGGCAATGGTTCATCCTCATAAAGCGATTGCAGGCAACTGCCTCCACCTAAAATTCCCTTGATCAAACCATAGACAAAGGAGCATGTGACACAACAAAACATAGATTATCTCAGACTACTATATACAGGCTTGGTAATCTCCCTGCAAACTGCTCATCGAAACCATGCTATGCTAAAGTAGCCACAACGTATCTCTGCCCCTCATTGTGGATCATTGAGAACTTCAGCCATTGTTACCATAGGGTGCTCATATGCACCCAGTTTTGTACCCAATCACGAACCCTCTTCCAACCCTTCAGATCATCCAAGAAGTTGGCATTTCTGGAACATGACAATATAGAGTTGAATGCTAGCTTACCCTTCTGCCTGCACTTGGGGAGGAAGCCATACTCTGGATCCTTCTAACTCATCTCCCTGCGAAAATACATGCCCATTACACTTCTGCCTCCTCTCTACTTCCTGCGATATGCTGGGGTTGACCTGATCACGAGCTGAATGGCCTCGAGGGTGCTATCATGCGAGAGTGTCACAAGCCCCACTCAGAATTCCTCCTCGCCGTTGCTGAATAGATCCTCTCCCTTCTTGATGAGAGTAACAACAGTTGTCCCACTACAAAAGCAGTTATAGTAGGGTGCATATGTAGCTTTGGGCCCACGGCTTCAACCACTTCTGTCAACTTGGAAGGCGATGGGCCCCTCATCCTCGTGGCCAATATAGGTCCATATGGTCCATATCCATCAAACACTCCACAAAGTATAGTGCCCCTTTCTTCAACACATCCATGATAACTCCCAGGTGACCATAGCATCCTGCTTCATGGCCTTCCTGCCTTGCTAGGTGAACACACAAATGAAACTATCAGAGCCATTATAACTCATTCATCCAGGCAATCGTGTGAGCAGCTCACGGGCCAGAGCCTCAGAAAACTTTCGTTTCCTCTCCTTCTTCATTCTCCTCGAGGACCTATTGGTGATATCATCTGTTCCCCTGAGTGAATGCGCATTTGCATGAGCAACCCCCGCAGTTCAGAGAATGATGGTTCCTCTTTATGCAATCAAGTTCAACCAGCTCTCTTTTGTGGGCCACCAAGTATGGGGTAAGATCCCATGAGTTACATGTATCATGTCTATCATATATCACTACAACCTCAGGAGAGCAACGAGATTCCAGACCAAAACTAGGTTGAGCAACCGAGTTCGGCCAATCGACAGGCTATCCCACCCTTCAACTCAAAGCTCACAGACATGTCCATTTAACAATACGGGCTATGTTAACATTGGAGCTTTGTTTCTTGCTTCCTGATGCAGCATATGAACACTGCGAATAAGGACAGACAACTAGAAGGTCCATCGGATAGGTATCAACACAGTTATGAGAATGATGCATGTTGCAACCGAACCCTTCCTTTGTTTTTAGGCTAAAATGGCTACATATTTTGCTAGGACAACCATCAGAGCAGGTGTTGGACAGAGGCTACCTACTCACTACTAACAAAATGTACCAGCTTTTCAGGCTACATGCTCCTCGCGTTCCCCATACACGAGATCACTTCATCAAATACCTGTGCTATTTCTCCATTACCGTGTTTGACAACGGAGAACACAAGCGATCATATGGTAATGCAAACAATCACGCAGGTGTTCGACACATATACATACTCAAGCTGAAAAAAATCAAAGCACCGTTCATAAATAAACAATTGTAGGCTATGATGTTCCAAGTGTGCACAGAGGGACACTGAAGTAGGACTTCAAAAAAGATTCTAACCTCTCCTCCCTCATCTCTCACCATAGCTCACATAGAGCGAGCTACAAAGAGAGCAAAGGGAGAACAAGGGACCCCAAAGAAAAGCAGACACCAAGAAAAAAATGAGACCCAAATTTTTCCAGGGGGCGATTTTTCAAGATGCATGCCAGGTATAAATACCCTTCATACACTCGTGTCACTTCCCACATTTTCTCATTAAATGCAAACGGCTTTACATATTTTACATGTGCTTCAAATGGAGAAGTCAAAGTCAAGAAGCACATGCGATATAGGGCTTGCAAACCACAGTTCAAAGGAAATCCAAATTTTACATCGGTGGGTTAGGCCCATGATAATGGAAATACCAGGGAGTCTTACGTTCATATGAGGGTAAAATACAACGTCAAAATCCATCAAAGTGGGTAATATGTGACCGAAATAGGATCAAATCAAGGGGTTATTACAATCAGTCATCTATACCAAAATAGCATTTTCTCTACAAATTTGGAGGTTAACACCACTTTTGCTTGTCAATTTTTTTTAAACAAAACTAGTATTATTGCATGCACGCATGTGGGGCTTGAAGAGAGAACCTCTTATTTTGATTGTTGCACAATCTTGGACTAATGTTGGATGATTTTGGAACAATATTGACATTGATTCCAACAATCTCTCCTTCAATGGCATATTGGTACAAGCTTCAGTAACCTGCAAATCTTGTCATGAGTATCTCTAGTCAATGCTTTGGTATCTACAACATTCTCTCTAGAAGGAACATAAAAAAGCTCAATGTGCTTCTTAGCCATCTACTCTCGAATATAGTGGTAGTGTACCTCTATATGCTTTGTCCTTGCATGATGCACTGGATTCTTAGCTATAGCTATAGCACTTTGGCTATCTAAAAATATCTGAATGGGTTCATGTACTCTTACATCAAGATAACCAAAAATCTTCTGCAACCAAACTGACTCTAGAGTAGCTGTAAATGCTATACGATATTCAGCTTCACATGATGAAGTGGCAAAGGGTTGTCTCTTCAAAAGCCATGAGATAAGATAATCCCCAAGATAAAAACAAAATCCACTAGTACTTCTTCTTCTGTCTCTATCACCTGCCCAATCAAAATATGAAACTCCTTTTAGTAACAAATGTGTAGATTTTGAAAATACCATAGCATAATTTGAAGTTCCCTTCAAATATCGAAAGATCCGCTCTATTGCTTTACAATGTAACACCATCGGATTCTGCATGAACCTTGATACCTGAGAAACTGCAAACTATATATCAGAACGTGTATTACACAGATATATCAAGCAACCAACTGCTTGACCATAAAGTAGCATCAAATGACTCTACATCTACTACCATTTGTAAATATGCATTTTGATCCATAGGTGTTTGCATAGGTTTAGAACCAACCATCTAAAACCTCTCAGTTTCTCAATGTACTTCTGATGTGTCATATAGATACACTCATCTCGAAACAGAAACTGAATCCCAAGATAATAATGCAAAATGCCTAGATCATTCACATCAAATGTTTGCTTCAATTGTTCTTTGAACATTTGCAAATCTTCATCTCTAGCACCTGTGACTATAATATCATCCACATAAATGATTGCTATAATCATCATACCTGGTTCAGCTTTGACATAAAGAGTTGGAGCTACATCTGAGTTATGGAAATCAATGGATAAAAGATATGTATGTATCTTTTTATACCATTCATTGGGTGCCTGTTTCAATCCATATAAAGCTTTTGTAAGCTTACACACTAAGTGTTCTTTACCTATCTCTTCAAAACCTTCTGGCTGCTGAATATACACATCCTCGTGTAAATCACCATTATGAAAAGTGGTCTTAATGTCAAGTTGATATATATGCCAACCAAAATGTGCTACTAAAGCAAGTATTGACCTAATAACAATCATCCTAGACGTAGGAGCGAATGTCTCATCATAATCAATACCTTTTTGTTGTGCATATCCTTTGACAATCAATCTTGCTTTGTACCTATCAATAGTACCATCTGCTTTCCTTTTGATTTTGAAGATCCATTTTACACCTATAGCCTTCTTTCCCTCTGGTAACTCACATAGCTGCCAAGTTTAATTCTTATGAATAGAATCAATCTCTTCTTGCATAACTTTTCTCCAAATAGGAATGTTAAGTGCATCTTTAACACATGCAGGTTCATCTTCAACTGTCATAAAAGCCAAAATGTCATGAATCTCAAAGTCTTCAGCAAAACTTACATGATCTCTTTGTTGTTGCTATCTAGTCTGACTTCTTATTCTTATATGATCTTGTTGTAACAGTTGTTGTCTATTCTGACTCCTAGTTCTTCTAGTAAAAGTCTTTATACCACTATCTTTCCAAGTCTGATATAACCAAGTAGGTGTATCTTTAAATAATGGTGAAACTCTTTCTGACCTTTCAGCTTCCACAGGTTCTAGAACTTGTTGTGCCAAGGTACTAGGACTTTTTGGAACTTTAACTTCTTCCATTTCTGGAACCAAAGTCTCTTGTGGAACTGACTTTGTAGAAGGTTTTGAAATTCCTCTTTCTTCAACTCTTTCTTGAATCCTAGGAATTTTAACTCCCTCCTGATATGGCTGAACATGTACATCCATAATCTTTCTAAAAACTCCATAGCCATTTTCACTAATTGACTCTGAAATTTTTGCTTCTTTATCATAAAACTTATTTTCAGCAATATAAGCATCACCTATATCATGTCTGAGAATCTAGATAGTTTCCTGACTTTCATTTTCAACCATAGCTACAAACTTCTTGAACATAGGAAAGACTTC
Organism: Ceratopteris richardii; assembly: GCA_020310875.1. NCBI lineage: Eukaryota > Viridiplantae > Streptophyta > Polypodiopsida > Polypodiales > Pteridaceae > Ceratopteris > Ceratopteris richardii. The sequence continues at coordinate 158,415,591 of CM035423.1, read as the reverse complement.
TCACTTCAACTTAAGACCATAGATCCATGAGTATCTAGTAAAATCTTCAATGAATAGAACAAAATACCTGAAGCCTTGAATAGAGTCTACTCTCATAGGTCCATTCACATCTGAATGAATAATCTACAATTTCTTGGTAACTGTAATATGACCATGTTTCTTGAAAGGTAGTTTATGCATCTTACCTTCAAGACACATATATCTGAATCATCTGGTAGCTTGCATGAGGGTAAACTCTCAACCATACCTCTGTCTTTGATACTCTTGAGAGCCCCAAAACTAATATGTGCAAATCTCTCATGCCATAGCTTCACATCTTCTACCGGTGATGAAGATTTGACCGCATATGCCTGATTGATTTTTGACAAAACAAAGATCCCTCCTCTATGCTCACCTTGTAAAATACATTTGTCTTCTTTGTGTGATAAGATCTTACAAAGATCTCTCGATATAGATAGCAGATTCTTCTTCATTTCAGGTACACATAAAACATCTAAAATCTGAAAATTACCACCTTCTCTTGACTTTAGGGTTACTGTACCTATTCCTACAACATCCAAATCATTGCCATCTGCAATAGTAACTCTTCTACCTGAAGAATAGGAAAGAGCAGAAAACACATCTCTACAACCTATCATATGCTTTGTAGCACCTGAGTCAAATATCCAAGGAATTGCTGAAAGAACTTGTAAAGTTGCCTGATCAACTTGAGATTTCCCTTTTTTATCATCTTCTGCAACATTACCTGATGCCTTTTTCTTTTCTACTGCAATCCTTTTATAACATGCTGCTTTTAAATGTCGAGGTTTCTTGCAGTAAAAATATATTACTTCTATAGTATGAACTACAAGCTACTCTAAGAGAGATCTATCTAAGCAACTAATCAAACCCACAAGGGGTGAGAGATGCACCTATGCTCCCAACCAACTCCACCCATATATATACTACAAGTCCAAGGGGGGAAATATGAGGAGAGCTTGCCAAGTGTCCTCTCCACATGGATGCTAATCCAAGGCCTTCTAACCTTGGAAATCACATGGAATCACATGGCTCTCACATGGATTCTAAAAGGACTTCTCCCAAGCTTGTACGTACAAGTCTCAAGGCTTGAGAGGCCTCCCTAAGGGTTAAATATCATACTCTTAGGAAATATCAATCCTAAGGGTCAAAACCCTTCACCTAGGAGCAAATAAATCCAAATAACTCAAGGGTTCAAACCACACTCTTGGAGACACTTTCCCAAGGGTTTCCCAATAGAATCTAAGGCTTCTCCAAGTGGTTTTGGACCCTCAAAACCCATGTCTTTGGCCACTTTGACCCATAGTTATACAACAAATTCCTTCTTCTTAGAAGACTTCTCTTTAGATGTAGTAGAAACAGAAGAATCTCAAGTAGAAGGTGAGAGAGACCTACTTTCCTTTATGGCTTGTTTTTCCTTCTTCTCCTTCTTCTTCTTTTTCCCCTTTGATGAAGATGAAAGTGCTTCTGCATTCTCTTCCATTCCCTTCAATTGATCTTCATCTTGAAGTAACAAGAACTCTAGCTCTTCAAATGTGACCTCTCTATCTCTTGTGGTAAGGGAAAGAGTGGTTATAAAAGATCAATATGAAATAGGAAGTGAATTAATTAGCATATTTACCATTTCTTCATCTGATATCTCAACTCCTATATTTAGAAGTTGATCTCTCAATGAGTCTCGTAATGTGGGTTTGAATTGACTCACCAGCCTTCATCCTTGTATTTGCTAGTTGTCTCCTCAAGTGAGCTTTCCTAGCAAGATTTCTGCTCTGAAAAAGATTCTCAAGCTTCAACCAAGTTTGTCTAGAACTTCTGCAAGATCTAATCTGTGGTAGAATATGCCTTTTAACACTCATTGCTATGAATGAGAGTGCTAAAGCATCTCTAGTATCCCACCTTGCCTAATCTTCAGTAGGAGGAACTGTAGGTAGAGACCTACCTGTGACTCTGGATGTCGAAGTGGTTACGTCTTCTTCAATTGGTTCTGTAGTAGTAATTCTAGTACCCTTTGAACCTACTATAGCTCCTTCTTTGCCTTCTCGTCTGGGTCTTGTTAAGGATCCATTGACGATACTGCATAAATCCATTGTCACTAAAATATTCATCATTATGAAACTCCACATGGGATAATTAGAAGATCCATCCAACTTGCCTTCAATCTCAATTCGAATCTCACTCATCTTAACTGTGTGTATGTCAATTATGCTCTGATACCAAGTGTTGGAATTTGGGGCCCCAGGATCATTCCAAACTAAAACCTTTTGAGCATACACACTTAATTAATTAAGATGATAAGTGAAAGATAAAAAAGAAAGAGATGTTGAGACAAGATTAGGGAACGTAAGCCAAAGCTTACTCATAGGATAATCATCGTGTTGTTCTTACAATTTTAATCCTATAAGTCACACATGCAGATTTCCCATAATGTCTATCTATGAGGAAAGTGACAAAATTTGTATCAACAAGTAGATGTAAAGTAATGCAATATATGAGCAAAGTTCAAATATGATTGATTTTTCTGAATCTTTTGATTATCTTTTCACTGCAGTCTACTACAGATGCTCTTGAACTAGTCCAATATGGAGTTCTCTCTTGTCAAAGATATGCTGGAGCATTGATTTGACAATAAATCTTCAGCGCATAGGTGCGAATAAGAAGGGAAATAGCATCTAATGTTGAGGCTTGTGAACTCACTCACATACATACTTATGTATAGATACATTAATCCTTTCAATCTCTCTGTGTGCATAGGTAAAGCTTAATTCTTGCCTTGATGCAAGGTCATGTAAGAAGACCCTACCATGCATACTTTATGTGCATTTTCAAGCAGTTATGGTGCATAGACAAGGTAATGGTTTTTGCTAAAGAGGTTTCATTTTGAAATTTTAGTTCTGTTCCTAACAATTTCATCATGTTTATAATTACATTTAAGATCTGTGCAAGTATTCGTGCACCTAAGGGAGAAAAAATTATGTGCTCTTACATTTTTCATATGCATACTTGGAGTGAAAATATAAATGTCATGGTGCAAGAAAGGAAAAAGTGGTTTGGTTTCCTAGACACTATTGCAAACTCAATTCTTTATTCTAGCTTCTTCAATTCTCCTTGGACCTGAACATACGACTCCAAAAAACTCATAACTTCAATCTTTCTCCTTCAACTAGAACTAGTATCAAACTTCAAAAGAGAGTTATTCAAATGAGTGTAAACATCAAATTGCATTTCATGAACAGATAACTGAAAAGAAAGTAAAATTCCCATGATCATTCATAACTTACCTTTTTAATGAGAAAGAAAGTAAAAACTCTTGTGATCTTCATAACTTACTTTTTTGATGAGGAAGAAAGTAAAAACCTTGGTGATCATTCATAACTTACTTTTTTTTATGAGGAAGAAAGTAAAAACTCCCGTGATCATTCATAACTTACCTTTTTGATGAGGAAGAAAGTAAAAACTTCTGTGATCATTCATAACTTACTTTTTTGATGAGGAAGAAAGTAAAAACTCCCGTGATCATTCGTATAAACTTACTTATTTGATGAGAAGAAAGTAAAAACTCCCATAATCATTCATAACTTACTTTTTTCATGAGGAAGAAAGTAAAAACTCACGTAATCATTCATAACTTACTTTTTTTATTAGGAAGAAAGTGAAAACTCCCATAAAACAATATTCGTCAATACCTACAAAATAGACTCTCAAAATGCATTAGTAGGCATTTCAAAGGATTTTCTTTTTCATCATAATTTTCAGGTAGTATTATCATGCTATTTTGCTTTTTCGTATTGAAAGGAACAAAAGAATCTGAAAAAATGGCTTTCAATTTGTTTCACTATTTTATTAAAAATTCCTACTACTTTGGTATGATCTTCATGTTCATGATATGATCTTCTTGATCATTTTCTGTACTTATATTTCCATCATCTTCTTGTTCTTTAATATTGTCTTGAATTTCAATTAGAATATGATTGTATTTTTCTTCGATTAATCCTTTAATACTTTTAGGATAAAAACCTTATCATTATACAACAACTTTGCATCAAGTTGGACATAGGTTGTACCATCTTCCTTACTCTTCACTTTAATTGATTTTTCATGTTCTTCTTTATTTAATTGTAATCGTTCATTCAAAAATTTCTCAAATCTTTCTGTATCTATGCCTAATGATTCATCTTGATTCACACTTATGGAGGTTTCATCCTTTTTAATTGAACAACTACTTTGATGATCATTAGATTGAGTATTATTATGCTTCTCTGGCATCCATTACTTCTTCAATCTATTTGATGATCTTGGCCAATTTTTGGAGTGGTCAAAATATGCTTTCATAACACCTCTACCTAAATTCAAGTGTAGAGGTAAACGACCATGATAATTACATATTTTTCGTTCAAATTCAAGAACTAAATTTGGTCTATATGCTTTCTCATAGGCAACACAATTCCCATATATATGACCTATTTGGTCACACCAGAAACATCTAAAAGTTCGATTATGGACTCTATTTGATCTTCTATGCGAAGGGCTAGAAGTGAATCTTTTATGGTTGGATAAAGGGTTTTGTTCTATTAAATGTGTAGATATATTTTGAACTCGAACTTGACATTTATATTTACACTCACATGTAGCACTTTCTTTTACTTGATTGGTTAGACTTTCAATATTTGCTTTCAAACTTGAAATTTCATGGCTAATAGTTTTAAACGCTGAAATTTCTTTAATATGATTTGAAAGTGTATCCATACTTTCGTTCTAATTTGAAATTTCATAGTGAACAGTTCCTTCTAAATTCCTAAACTCATGATCAAATTGAGTATCTAACGATTTAATAGTTGTATTAAATTCAGATATGACTTTAGTCAAAATTGAGAGAAAGGAATTTAATGACTCAAATTTGGATTCAAACTTATATCTAGAGCTATAACTAATCGTGATTCCATGTCATGCAGAAGGTTTTCTACATTAGATTTCATTTTCTTTTATATATGTGCAAGCAAGAAAAATACAAGTATAAATACCTAGAATCTCTTCCCATCATATGTACCTGCATTGCAATGCCGATTCTTCATGTCGGATTCACCAATGTTGGGATGGTAGATGCTCGGTTGGTGGATCAAGTAAACCACCAAATCGATCGGCACACACTAGGTGCTTGGAGCAAGCTCAAGTGGTTTATGCAATCGTGAAGAATAGCTTACTAGTAGTTTTAAATAGCTATAATTACTCGTTTAATCAAGGTTTCCATATCTAAGGTGAAATGCTTTTCTAGATGTTAATTACTTAATCTAAATCCTGACCATAATCCTCACCATAAGGTTGTGCTTCTAGAAATCTAGATAACCAATACTTGTATGATGGACAGTATAATGATTCACTAGTGATGCGATCTTTAATAAGTTCTTCTGCTTCTAATTCCTCTTCTTTAACTTTGTTAGGAGCTATGTTCTATTTAAGTTGAATGGTGGTTTTAATAGGTGGTGGTAATAAGACATCAAAAATGAAGGACGTAGAATTTTCATTTACAGATTCACTATGCACAGACTCATTTCTAGACGTAGTAGTTCCAGACTCATGCAAAGGCTTAGTGGACATCTGAAATTTAGAATAATGAAAATAATCAAATTGATTAATGAATGTGTAATGGATAGGTATAGATTGTATTACTCGTAATGTTAAAGCCTTTCTGAGCGATAAATTTGCTATAGTGTTGTAGAGCTATAATGAACTCTATAAAAATATAATGATGCGAATGGCTAATACAAAAGTAAGATTTAAAATTGGATTTGGAAAGGTAGATGAAGCAGTGAATAAGCAACTCCAATCTCTGAACTTGTAAATGCTTGATACGCTTTGCCAATATTCTTCAATCTTTATCAATGCTCTTTCAATACTCTTTATATTCATCAATGTCTGCAAGAAATCATTCATGCTCATTTGTCTTCATTTAAGCTTGTCATTCTTCATCATAACTCCTCAATATTTGTCAATGTTCTCTAAAAAAACCTTTAGTGCTCATATGTCTTCATTTAAACTTGTCAATCTTCATGAGCACTCATCAATACTTCTCAATGGTTTCTACAAGAAAAAATTAGGAAACATAAGTACAGTTTTAATGAAACATAAAACATACTTATTACTTTTCAATTCTTATCTCATTCATTCTCTTATACCTATGTTTCATATCATTCAACATACAAATGTTACTTAATCTCATGCTCATGCTAACACACATCACACTCTCATGCATGCTAACATACATCACACTCTCGTGCATGCTAACATACTTTCTAAGACTCATATTCATGTATCCACACACTTTCATATGCTAACACATATCTACATATCTACATTATGTATATAACATGCACTCTCTTACTTATCATCATGTATTCTCATACATTCTTTATACTCATGCATACATTAAAGCACTAACATGCACTCGAATGCATACATTTGTCGCATGTTCATATAATCATACTTTCATACCTACTCATACATGCATTTCATCTTCATATGCAACCTATGCAGTTGTTACATATACATTAACTCATCACACATACATACCTATACACACAAACACACATTGTAACCCTTCATACATACTCACATAGTTACTTAAACACCCATATGTATAGCTAAATTCATAGGTTTCTACCTATACCCCATACAAATGGGTTCAATCAAACAACTAAATGGGCATTTAGGGTAAACCCTAATGGAGACACAATAAGCTTCATTAATTTATAC
>CM035423.1:158401326-158403826 GCA_020310875.1 Ceratopteris richardii | reverse complement strand
AGAAATGCAGGTACAGGATTCCAAACTCAGCAATACAACAATACCTACTACAATTATGCTTCAGATCAGAAGGAGGATTCAACATTGATAATGAATGCAACTTGTGAAAGGCAAAGTGAAGATCAAAGAGTCTTCTACATTGACTCAAGGTTAGCAATCACCTGAGTGGCAACATAGCTTTGATGACTGATTTGGAGAGTAAGGTAACTAATCATGTAGTTCAAACAGGTGAGAATACAAAACACAATGTGAAGTCAATTGGATCAGTGAAGGCCAAGGATGGAAGTACTCTCTTGAGTAAGGTTTTGTATGTTCCTACAATTACAAAGAATCTGATAAGTGTAGGACAAATTGTTGAAAAAGGTTATGAAGTTAGGTTGAGTAATGAAGGAGTTTTTGTGGAAGACCCTAGAAATGGGTATAAACAAATTGTTTCAGGGAAGAAAGAAGGAAGACTCTTCACATTGAAGATTCAAGGTAACATTGGTCATGCCTTATACACTTATGGAGGACATAAGATCTCAGAGTTAGATCTTTGGCACAAAAGGCTTGGACATTTTAATGAAAGAGGTATTAAAGATATGGTTGGATTGCCTAATGTTGTAGGTCAACATATGACATACAGATGTGAGGCATGTCAATTAGGTAAGGCTCATAAGCAATCTTATGCCAAGCATGGTTTTATGTATTCAAAGAAGCTTGAGTTGGTACACACAGATGTGTGGGGACCATCAAAGGATTTCAATATCAATGGTTCAAGGTATTATGTGATTTATTTTGATGATGCTACCAAATGGATCACTATCTATGTGATCAAAGATAAGTCAGAGGTATTCAATACATTCAAACATTATCATGTGTATGCAGAGAGAATTACAGGTCAAAAGTTGAAGAGACTAAGGTCACATGGAGGGTGAGAGTATTTCTCTAATGAGTTCAGTGATTACTTGCGGAATGTAGGTATAAAAAGGGAAATTACTTGCAGGTACTCTCCTCAACAAAATGGTGTAGCAGAAAGGAGGAATAGAACTCTTGTTGAGTTTGCAAGATCCATGTTGAAGGAGAAAAATTGCCCAAATTACTTTTGGGCTGAGGCTGTAAATACAACAACATATTTGGTCAATAGATTACCATGTAAAGCTTTGCAGGGTATGACACCATATGAGGCATGATGGGGTAAGAGACCTACTGTAGATCATTGCAAAGTATTTGGATGTTTGGCATATGCATATGTGCCATCTCAATTAGGGCATAAATTGGAACCTAAAGCTGAAAAATATGTGTTCATTGGATATGATGATAAGCAGATGGGATATAGGTTGTGGACTCCATTCACAAAACAATTCCTTGTGTCTAAGGATGTTACATTTGATGAGCAAGGTACTTGGTATGAAGGTACACTTAATGTTCACGCACGTGATGAAGAAGTTGTTAATCAAAAGAAAGGTAAATCAAAGGTTCAGATATTTGATGAAGAGGAGAACAATGAAGTACAGGTTGAAGTTGAAGAAGTGCCAAGGTTTGATCGAGAATGTGATGAACCAGAATCCTCAAGGAGTGGAGAACTCAGAAGGTCAACAAGACATAAATGGCAACCTACAAGGTATAGCTATGACACTTCTTTTTTGGCTACCAAAGACTATGCCTATATGGTAAAGGCAGATGAAGACCCTTCTACATATGAAGAGGCAAAAGGTAAGGAAAATTGGGAGAAGGCTATGCAAGAAGAGTATGATGCATTGATGGAGAATCAGACATGGGATTTGGTTCCTAAACCAAATAGTCAGAAGATCATTGGATGCAAATGGGTCTACAAGACAAAGAGGTTTGCAGATGGAAGTGTGTCTAGGTATAAAGCTAGACTTGTTGTGAAAGGGTTTGCTCAGACATATGGTATAGATTATGATGAGACCTATAGTCCTGTGGCAAATATGACAACCATCAAGACACTCATATCTATTGCTGCATGTAAATGTTGGAAATTATGTCAACTAGATGTGAAGAATGCTTTTCTAAATGGTTATATTTCAGATGATGTTTTCATGGAGCAACCACAAGGATTCAGAGATGAAAGGTATCCAGATCATGTATGTAAGCTCAAGAGAGCTTTGTATGGTTTGAAGCAGGCCCCAAAGGGCATGGAATTATAGACTTGTGAAGTTCTTGAAGGAACTTGGTTTTCAAGTATCTAAAGGAGATAGTAGCTTGCTTGTTAAAGCAAGTGATGATGGGTTCATTTACATGTGCATATATGTTGATGATATAATTCTTAGAGGTACAGATGAGAAAGGTATTCAAAGCCTAAAGAAGCAAATGGAGAAAGAGTTCAAGATCATTGACTTGGGAAACTTGTCATATTTCTTGGGCATGGAGATCTCATACACTCAACATGGAGTGTATGTAACTCAAGAAAGGTATTTGAAAAACTTGTTGATCAAGTTTAAGATAAATTATTGCAGGGAAGCACCTACTCCAATTGAGGTGAATCACAAATTGAGCA
>CM035423.1:158348826-158396326 GCA_020310875.1 Ceratopteris richardii | reverse complement strand
TGGAGCATTCTCTTGTTATTTACGTGATGGTTTTTGGCGTGAAAGAGACGTGTATGCAAGTTTTTCATGAGGATTTTTTGAGTTCTTCATTTCATTACACTCTTGTGAGCATTTGCAGCTTGCAAGATTTACAATAACTTGTTGAGATGAGCCATTTTTTATGTGATGAAGATCCCCTTTTTGGGTGATTAATCCACCATGTGTGGTGATTCTTCAAGTGACAAGTAGAATAGGAGTATCTTTAGCTATTTTTGTTGATTTATTTTCAATAATTTTATTGGTTTTTCTCTAATCATGTGTATATAAGCTTCTTTTTGGGGTTCATCTTCACGTTGGAAGGGAGTTCTTGTACAAAAACCTCCATCAATAAACTCGGCGAGCAGAGAAGAGCACAAACAAGCTTAGGTATACGACTCTACAATGTAGTGTGTCCTTAATTGGTCCTCGGGTGTACTGGTTTTTTACAATGCCTATTGAAACAAATATCTGGGGGAAGGTGACAAGCTTTCTGCAAAAGGTAGGCACTCAGGTTGGCGGGTCTTCTCTGGGTGTTACGCAGGCAATGCGTGAGGCTCAAGCAAAGATCGTTGCTTCTCTTTGCATTGTGAAGATGATTACCATGAGACAATCTCCCAAGCCCTTGGGCTCTATGGGTTATTTCTCACTGTACATGCAACGCGGCGGCCTTTTACCTCATCACCATTCTCAAATTAGTTGCCACTAAGATCGATAAGTTTCTGTCAGAGCTACTTGTAGAGTGGGAAAAAAAAATGCACATTCTCCTGAACGGTAGCACACCTCCTAACCAAGAGGTTTATGAAAATGATTAGTTTAATAGAGATTATCTCATATCCCTTAGAAGCATCGCGGTCCACTATCATCTATGTCTATTGGGCATGGTATGGATTTAAAGGGCTAGTCTGGTTTCTAGTATACAAGACTAGTTCAACAAGCATCTGTAATGGCCTGGCAGGGCATGCCAGGAATGGATGGTATCTCTGTGAATTCTCCAAGTCATCTCAGGATGCTTTAGAATGCAGAGAGCAAGGATAAGCAGATAGCTGTGGTGGGCATGCAGCTATATGATCCTATCAGTAGTGTTGAGATACTACAATAAGTAAAGAGTGTCATGCTACTATTCATGGATTTTGGAGCTCGGATGGCCGAAGCAATTCAAAAACCTTCTAGAGCAGTGGGAAAAGAAGACCACTTGATACATTCGAAATAAGAACCTTGGGAAAAATCCGGTGCAGGTAAAAATTTGTTGGACGAGAAGCCTACAAAATCTTGACCATCAATGCATTGTTCATAGCAAATGAACGGAAAATTTAAGCAACCATTCACTGATAGTACTAATCTTGGTGGGCAACAATTTGAAAGAAACCATAAAAGAATGTCATTGTGAGGGGTTTCCTTGAGCAGATGGTGACATCGTTCAAGTTCAGGGAGATTGATTGCTTGCGCAATGATCATAAGGCTGTAACAGACCAAATAGAGAGAACATGGTGATCCTACACTGCGCATGCTATGTTGATCCTTCTACGAAAGAGAACAATAGTTGAAGATATGTCAAATTATAAGGTCAACTGGCTTCCGGCTGAAGCAGAGCCAAAACGAGCACAAAAGGGAAGTATGGAAAACCTGAAATGAAAGCTTAAAGGCAAAGTCCAAACTGTACGAAGATGCATTTTTGGCATACCTATTTCTGATGCACAATGTGCAGTACATATGCCAGAAAGTGAAGGCTTCGGATGTGCAAAAGCTATTGGGTGATGATGATTAGAGGAGGAAGAACAGAGGCAAGTTACATCAATACCATACGAGCCATAGAAGAACAGCATGGTGCTAGAAAGATGAGGATATCAATGTCAGTGGAGGTTCTACGAGCAGTGGAAGGAGTGGTTCTCATCATGTGTTGAAGGAAAGGGTTAAAGAATTTCAATACTATTTTTGAGGAGAATGAAAATGCTCAGTCTACATGGGTCGTTTGGGATCCTCAACTGTGCACCGAGCTGAGGATTTCTATCATGGAGCTAACTTATATCTTTCTACATATAGATTTGTCCTTGGATGACTTCAGAACTATTTGGATACTCGTCTTCCAAAGAAATATGTGAAATACATTGCAGAAGAGCTGGACATGTACGAAGATGGCTTTGGTTCTAGGAATAAGATGAGGTCATTCACTTCTTCAGGGAGCATCTAGTGATGAAGACTATGGAAGCCTTGTGGAAAATCGGTCTACGATTGATGATTCCAAAGAGTTCGAGATCACTCACTATTGAGAAATGAGAAACATGATCGGAACATAGCATGGCTGCTCCTTTTGAGCCTGCCTATAAGAGAAGGGTTCTGATAAAAAAAGGCATGTGGAGGGTAGAAAAAGAGAGGATAAAGGAAGGTGAAGCAATAGATGAAGAAATGAGACGGATGAAGAAAGAGAGCAAGAAAAAGAAGGCTCAGGATGAAACTACCAAGAAGAAGGCTAGTTCTGATGAGGAAGAGCAATCTCTCGGTAAGCCAATAAGAGACTATACAAGAAGAGGATGATGATGATGATGTGCAGTGGCTAACTGATACAACTGCTCAGGCTGCTCAACAACGTATCAAGGAACAGTTAACATCTGCAACAAGTGAGGTGGTAATGCTGCAACCCGTGAAAGAACCTGAGAAACTACTCAAACCAAGTAATGGCAAGCTGAATTCCAAGGAAATTCCTATTAATGGTGATTCTGCCCCAAGTCTTGATGATGAGGATATAATTTCCCTTAAAGAACTCAACCTTCATTGACAAGTTGCTGAAGGAACTCAAAGATGGACTTGCTAGCGGCTATGGAAGCAAAGAACTAGCATCTCTATTTAAGGAAGAATCATCATCTTCCAAGCAGGAGGTCTGGAATGCATACTTTGAAGCCTTATTTGATGGTGTTTCAAAGGGCTTGGCAAAGGAGTTGAAGAAGGAAAGAAATACTTTGATGAGATTCTAGAAGATGAACATAGCCAAGAACTTCTACTAGGTGGGTTTTGAAGCACATTATGTAGGTCTGGTTTCTGAATCGAGGAAGGCACTAGAGGTGGCAGGATGTTTGAAAGCCTTCTATGATCTAGATCTTTTGGAGGAAAATACAATTTTAGCATGATAATGATGAAGGGGGTGCATAGAAATTAAATTGAGCTACTGGTGAGGTGAAGAAATTGACAACCGCATTTGTCGAGTAGCTAAATGCAGAATCTGAAGAGGAGTAAATATATAAATAGTGAGCTCTAGTAGATGAATAAGGAATAGCTATGCATGGGTCTACAGAGATATCTATTAGTTGCAAGATGTTCGGAGCATGACTACACTACCGCATGGTCTTTATACAAGCACATTGATCTTCCTCGCGTCTAGGCATGGAATGAAGCTATGGAGTACAGAAAATGTCTTTAGAAGACGAAAATCAATGCTGGATAGCTCAAATGCATTTTAGCGAGTAAGGATGATGATCCTGAACTTTTGTTGTCCATACCCTGCACAAGGGATGTAAAAAAACAAGATGGCGCAGGAGAAGGTCAGAGTTCTTCACGTGATCCTTCTTGAAAAAATGATAAATCCGAATCGATGAAATCTCTGGCAAATGTACCGCAGCTGGAGTAATTCTGACGAAGCTTGATTATGATTCTGTGAATTCCAGAGACCTGGCAGATTCAAACGGACTGTGCAACCTGCTCAAACAGGAGGATAGACGCATTGCAGGCTACAGCTCATTGGCGAACTGCAATGTGCACCTCAAGGGCATGATAATTTCGGGAAAGGGGACCGGTCGAATGAGAAAAGCTCCAGAGATGTCTGCACTAAGTGAGTTCATTGAAAATAGATAGCACTAATTTAGGAATGCAGGGCTCAAATGAGAAGGGTCCAAAGATGTGCAGCAGTCACTTCGTTGGAAATAGAAGGCAATCGTCAAGCACATAGCAAAGGGCTCTGACATAAGCTTCTCATCGAACTAGTTAGCGATATTTTTTTCTCTGCTTGCGATCAACGACCAACCAAAGAGAGAGAGAGAGAGAGAGAGAGAGAGAGAGAGATGGTTTCTTTGCACCTTCATTACGTGTTAAAAATATTATTGACATAAAACAAAAAAAAGGGCTTTATGTTTTGAGATTAAGCAAGCTACAAAGAGATCTTGCTTGGTGTTTGCAAATGACATGACATTGCTCTATGGCAGTTGATCAGAGCTCAAATTATTTAAATAGGAACCAGAAATTATTTCTTGTAGACCCAAAGATTATTTCTTCTCTTGTACCCAAAGTATTAGGAAGATTTTACATCTTTGTAAAAGGTCCATTAAGGATTCCAACCATTGTAACTATGATATATGTCAGATCCTTAGAGGGATTAGACCCAACAGATGGAAGATCTCACTGCTTAAAATGTACTCTCTCAAGAGGCTCTCCATGATCCACTTTCTGGAGAACCTCTTAAGAATGTCCTAGTGCTGTTGCACTTTGTTGTTCCTTTTTTCTTTTTTTCTGCACTAATTTTAACCTTCTTGTTCTCTCAAAAAAAATTGGGGGTGCACATGACATAAGAAATACATTTACTCATGGGGATAATTAGTCACTAATTTGGGATTTCATAAAGTTCTGAAGTATTAATTGTATCCTCTTTTTAATATAAAGCTCACCTCAAAGCTTGTTGTGCCCTTGGACGTTGAAGTCGAGAGTTTAGTTTGTTCTTTCAAAAATTTTAATATGTATGATAATTCTTTAGAAGATCAAATCTTTTGAGATGGACTTTTTACGAGGAAAAATGGAAAACTTGGGGGTGGGAATTTTGAACCTAATAAACTTTAATTATTTTCATTTTTTGGTACCCCAAGGGGTAGGATGAAATATCCTTGTTTGAAAATATGCGTGATCTTTCAACATGATGTGGTTGATGTCAGTATCATCAAAAGACCTTAGATACATGCCTATGTGTGAAGTGGTGTTATTCGAATCTTATGGACTGTGATAGATTCTTTTTCTCTCCTCTCATATTTGATGTTTCTTAAATTGAGAACTTGATTGAAGAAGTGATGGTCTTATAAGATCTATTTGGACTTTTGCTTGACTTCGAATGCAAACATTTGTGGGTTTGTTTACGGACAGATATAAAAGAATTTGGGTGTTACTGTGAAATGTGCTAAGAGAATGATTGATGCAAATACTTAGAACCTATACATTACAATTCATGTGATCTTGTGTACATGGATTTTGCTTTGAGAGCTCGATGGGTTCTAATATTCATAAGCTGCAAATTTCTTTTTCTCAAATTTCTGTATTATAATGTAAAAACTCTTCTTTTTTCTTGTAGAAGAACCCTATTAGAACTTATTCACACATATCAAAAAACATTCAAAAAACTTACACAAAACCTCAAACAAATTTTAAAAACTCCTAAAATATCAAACAAATATTAAAAACACTCAAAAAACCAAAAATTGTTTCAACAAAAAATGGAAAAAAAGAAAGCTAGAAAGATAATGGAAGGGGAAAAGAAGAACACGAAAATAGAGGAAAAAGAACACTTGGAAAATCATAGGGAAAACTGTTAGCTCAGTAAATGCTTGGTTTCTATGCATTAACATGTTTCTATTTGGCAGAGGATATGCTTGGATGCAGGTATTTTGCAAGGAAAAGATAGCCAAAATGATAAACTACAATCAAATGTGGTGGCTTGGAGAAGGGAATTGGCGGCATGACAACTCGGTGTAATAGGAGGACGACCCAATGTAGACCCAAAGATCAATGGAGTGCAGAAAGATGGGAATCTTTGAGAGTCACTCGGAGATAAGGATGCACTATTAAGAGAAGATCATGTCTGGGGAAATTGTGCATTTTTTGGCCAAGAAGAATAAAAAGAGAGTCGAAAGCAATGTCACACATTGGACGACAATTAACCTTAGAAGCATTTCATATGTATTGTGATGAAGCCATAAAGATTACAATTACAAAGGAAAAAAAACATCTGAATGAGTTGGGATTTTGGGAAAGCTCGTGGGTAGAGAAAAAGGGGGTTAGGCAGTGGTCAGCCTGCTGTTAGAGGGTCAATTTGATTTGGTTTTTTGGGAAAGAAAAAACGGTCTTTGTCTCTCTCTCTCTCTCTCGTAGATTCTTTTTGTTTTTGTTTTTTGTGTGCAGGAAAATGCAACAAGGAGGGTATGGCCTATTACCTCACACACGGTTGAGTAGAGATACATGGGAGGAATGAAGAGTGGCCGACAGACCTGGAGCCGATAAGGGGGGGAAACTTCTGGAGTTTTCTGCTAAGGGAGAATGGGAGGCGGGTGATCGTCATTCTGTTCTTGTCAGAAGAAAAAGCTGAAGGGAGCTTTTTGGCTATTACATACGGGACACACAACCGATCCAGGAGGGGAAAAAAGGGGGTTTGCCACGAAGGGGGGGCATTCAGAGGTAACGAGGGGCTAGAGGCATTTTTTTTGCGATTTTGCTGTTCTCCGGGTATCTGTGCAGGAGGTGCGAACGGGGGGGGGGGTGTTTTTGTGTGCAGCATCGACCAGAGGAGCGGAGGGAGGCATCATTCTCAGGACATATCCTTCTTGCTTTTCTACATGTCTGAGGAGGTACAGAGCAGAATGTGGGAGGGCTGGCGTTCTTGATCAAAAGCGCGAGACCGATTGAACATCGGAGGAGGATTGGCTGAGGAGCAAAAAAAAATTGGGTAGTTGCTGAAGTGGGGAGAATCGAGTTTTGAGAGGGCATCTTTTTACTGAGTCTTCTTCCACCACTGTATAAGTGCACAATGGGCACTGAAGAGAGGGCATCAGAGAGAGTCAAAACTTCTTTTCTCGTTGTTATCATGCAGGTCAACTGAAGTGGGTACCATCATCTGTCAGAAGGGTTGGAAGAGTCAGGTTTCTCCTAGTCTTCTTTCTCCCGTTGGCAAGAGGGTACATGCCAGAGAAGGGGAAAAAGAACAAAGGCGACTACGTTGATCCTAGAGCGAGGGTTGGACATGCTCGTGAACTTCTGGATAACAGAAGCGGGGAAGATCTTCTTGGGGAGATGCAGGTGTCGAAGTCCGAACAGCAGCAGATAGGCAAAAAGAGGGCTGACTCATTCTCGGGAGGTCTTTTTTATTTGATGTTGTGGATGCCTGACTACCTCTGAGGGCATATACAAGAGGGGGGGTGTGCTTCAGCTGCGATTGCGGACCTTAAAGCAAGGGAGATTGTACGTGCAACAAGGTTGAAGCACTTGAGCGTCTCCTATGAATGAGTATGTGCCTTCTTACTCCACGGTACATGTGCAAGTGTGCTATTTTGATATGCCCTCTTGCTTCACATTTGAGATTGAATATTGAACAATGCATAAGACTGTAAGCAACTGTACTTCGTTGTTCTCGTGCATTTTGTATGTATGTGGCTGGCTGTAGATGTATGACCTTAACTTCAATAATGCATTCCACAAGAGACATGATAAACAATCGCCATCTTGAGAATTATTTCCCGTGATATGTTGAGCTCTTCTCAGTATATGTTGCTTGTGGCGTCATTATTAGCATATTGGAACCCTTATAATTAGCCTTCCTATCCGTCTTCAATTGAATTCTTGGTGTAGAGTAAATAGAGTTCCCAAGGTGGCATTTTTTGATAACACAGACTTAGTGTCATCTGTGAGCTCCTGAGTCGGGAACCTGTTTCTTACCATTATTTAAACAACGTGCGAACCGAATTGCGTTGAGGTTGACCTGCCCATGACGATTGAAGGAATTGTGTGTGTCATCCGAGAATTCATCGATGCTGACACATTATCCTGAAATCAAGTTTTGAGGCCTTCGATGGGTTTGCTCTCTCTCGTCTAGCTTACAGTTCAATTGTGCTGCTATCGTTGTTTGTCTGGTAAGTTTTAGGGTTTTGGGGCATGTTGCTTTTGTGGGTCGTTTGGGGGTGTAGCGTTATCGGCCTATGATGGACAATTAGTATTTGCTACTCTTGATGGCATATGATACCATCTGATGACATTCTATCCACCAAGATATCTGAGGCCCAGTAAGTCTAGTTTCATAGTTATCGGATGACTCGAGCTCGATGGAAGCAGCTTGTTCAATTGGTTATTCTCCTGGTTGCTATTTAAGGTTCTTTCTCTAGAGAGGTTGTGTTTACGTGAACATCTTCATCGTTCTGATGTAAGTAGTTTTATATGTATAGTGTCTACACTATTGTGGGTGGCTTCCTCGATTTATTGGATGTCAGACGCTTCTGTCTTTCGATCTGGTGATTATTGTCAATTCATGGTTCACCAAATGCTGTGATGATGTGCATATGGGGATGATTGATGTTGTGAGAAGCAAGGTTTATGATGATGCTAACCTTCCGCGAGACTTTGCTATCATCTTGTGTATCTCGAAGGTAGACAATCTACGTTATCATAGATATTTCTTATCCTACCATTCAATGTATATTTGACTATAGGCCGTACAAAGCCATTGTAATGATGGGACCAGGAACAGAAGGCCATTTGCGAAGCATGGTTTGGGCGATGCTCCTGTAAATTCAGAAAGTGTTTGAGTCAGTACTGTTTGATTCCTGCAAATTGCGTTCAGTTTGAATGTCTGAATCTTCACTTTAATGTTGATTTAGCGCCTTAAGTGGAATTTCTATTTTGCCACCCCAAGAGCCTCTTTCTGTTGATGTGCTCCAGTAGGCGTTGGATTGATGTGAAGCCTCATGTGGATTTTCAACTTCATGCAGATCAAGAATCTTTCTCTCGATAGTTTGACGAATGTTTCCTTTTATTTTAGCGTGTGACATTCTTTGAGATGTCGAGAATCTCACTGCTACCAGTCATGTACTTTATGAAAAGGATAATTGAAGTAGAAATTGATGGGCTCCACCGTGTGGAATGCAAACTATGAAAGCAGTCATGTACTCTATGGACCTGCCAATTCCACATAGAAAATGACTGATTTTAGCATATATAAATCGACTAGTACTATTTTTGGTCCAAAAAAAAAAAAAACTGAGAACAGGGGGGGAATGAATGAGCATGAGTGAGGCTTCAAGTACGTGATATGGGTAGTTTCCGATTTTGAGGAGTCGATTTACTTTGTGGCTAATATGGTGTGTTGAATATTTTGAGTAGGCAAGTGTGTTTGAGGCACGAGAGAGTAAGTGTATGTGTGTGAACAGGACGAAGGGGGAGTAATCGAAGTGGTTTTGAGATAGTGGTATGAGAGCATGAAGTTATCAATTAGAAACAAATTGGTGTAGTCTAGGCAGCACAAGCAATTGACTTCCAAGTGTTTTGGCAAAATTGGAATACAAATAAGCATCCATCCCCTCGAAAAAAGAGGCTATCAAAAACAAATAATCAAAATCAATAACTTCATCAGAAATCAAATCACGAAGTTGATAGAACACAACTTATATTTATGGATGCCCAATTGGGAAATTGTCTGAGAATGCTTTATGCTGCAATTAACTTAGCATGTGAGAGGAATTTTGTAAGTATTGATGTGGTGCCCTTCATTAGTGAACAAATTCTTCCAACCAATTGTGATTTTGAGCATAGTTTGGGCATGATTGAAACAAGTGTGGTAGTAAATGAAGTCTGCTCTAGAGAAATTTTCGATGTTTTGGATTGTATGCATGAAGATGTCATGTTAGGTTCCATTTGGTTCAAAAAATGTAGCGAAGAGGAAAGGGCCTTCATTCGTGTAAATTTTGAAATCCTCTTGTTGCAGAGCAAAGAAGCACAAGAAGAGCCCCAAAATTTTCAAATTAATGGGCATGATTTTTCTTCTTCAAAGTCTTAGAGAATTCCTTCAAGCCATGTAAATGCACTAAAGGAGTCCTCTAGTTGCATAATCCCAACTTGTTGTAAAATATCCCTTGTAAATTAGTAGGAACTTCACTTTTTAGTAAAAAAGTGCCGGTCTCTTGTGTGAAAGGACCAAACTTAGGGCACATGTATATAAGTCACTTTGTGACTCTTTGTAGACACTTTTTTTGCCATTGTGAAGAAGGAGCTCTCCAAAATTTCGAATTTGCCTCTTTCTTGCAGATTTCCATCTTCTCTTTGATCTTGTATGTGTGTGTAATGCTTGGAATGTGTGTGTAGGACTGTTGTCTACCCCTCCCCACTATTTTTGAGCTACTTTAGGGTGTGTGTGAGCTTGTAGGAGTTGTGGCATGAGTGTGGTTGCTTCCTACCATTCACTATTTTGGTCATAACTTGAAGTAGGGTTGTCAGAATCGAGGGTTCCAATAGATATGTCTCATCGAGAGCTTTGAAACGAGTACCCTATTGACTATATTCGGGGTTCGAAGCTGGGAGAAATCCTTGATTTACTAAAAACTGTTGTAAGAGGTATCGCGGCAGACACCTTCAGTCTTTCAGTGAGTTTGAGAGGTGGATTAGTCTTTTCTCATGCATATCAGCTGAATCACTTCATTTTCCATCATGTGTGCACATGTCTTCATACACTTGGTTAGGTCGTTTGATCGGATCGACATATAAGCGTGTGTCAATTTCCCACTATATGCACTTGTGTTGCAAATGAGGTATAGTCTCTTTGGCACAAGTCCTTGAGTCTTCTTGACTTAGGTACACACGTTTTTGGCACCGTTGCTGAGGAACACTCAGCCAAGATGCCTTCGTGATGGTTATAGATCGAGTGTGATGAAATCGTACTTGTAGAAGTGAACTCGTTCCGTGGCAAGTAGTCAATCACCTGAGCACTTGTTACTTCACATCCCTGAGGTGTGTGTAATGAGTTTTTAGGTTTAGGGTTAGTAGGAAGGAAGAGTAAGAGGAGTTAGGGTTAGGTTAGAAGGAGAGGAGAAAAGGAGAGGAGAAAAGGAGAGGAGAAAAGGAGAGGAGTGAAGTAGGAGTAGGTCAAGACCAAGAAAAATCTCAAAACATTTGCCAAGTTAGTGTAGTTCAGTTTCTGTCACAAAAAGTATAAAAACCAAAAAATTTGACTCACTTGATACTTTCCTGCATTTTGGTATCATGTGCGAGCAGCAACCGGTATCGTTAGTGTGATATCGCGCGCTAGAGGCTAACAAGGCTAGGTATTGAGCTCAAGCTGCAATGAGGACACCACAAAGGTAAGAGTCAACAAGAATTCCTTGTCAAAAACACACTAAAAGTGCACCAACACGTGATTAATTGCGCCTTCAGTGTGGCGGGGGGGAAACAATTTGTTTTTTGAGCTTTCTTGAAAGAGACAGTAGGCTAGGAGTGAGGAGGGTTGAGAGAGAAGCAAGGGGGTGTAAAAATTTTTGCATTTGGAGGTATTTTGGCTTGAGTATCGCGATCGGTTGAGTTTTTGGTATCGCGATACCAAAAATTCCCTTGTATCGCGATACTCGCCGAAGTATCGTATCGTCAATTACCAATCTTGGTATCGCGATACCACTTTTGGTATCGTATCGCCAAGTTGGTATCGCGATCTCACTTTACCCCAGTGGTATCATATCGTTACCAACTGTGGTATCGAATCACCCACTTCCCAATTTAGTATCGCGATACCATTTTAGTATCGTATCGCCTCTATTCTTAGGTATTGTATCGTGAGGACCGTGGAATCGTATCGTCTCGAATCACACCTAGTATCACGATACCACACCATTATCGTATCGTGCAAGTTGGTGGTATCGTATCGCCACTTGCATTGGTATCATATCGTGCCCCACCCTAGTATCGTATCGCCTGGATTTTCAGTATCATATCGCAAGGACCGTTGATATCGTATCGTCCCAGATCTTGGTATCGTATCACCAACCCCTGAAGTATCGTATCGTGCCAGGTCCTAGTTTAGTATCGCGATACCATATCAGTATCGTATCGTGATCAGCAGCAGTATCATATCGTCTGACTTCTTTCAGTATCGTATCGACGAAGTGTCTGGTATCGTCTGGAGTTTGGTATCATATCGAGAGAATCCCAGGTACCGTATCATCTATTCTGGAACTATCGAATCGTCAGGATAGTTAGTATCGTATCGCGACCAACAGAAGTATGGTATCGTCTACACGACAAGTATCATATCGCATAGGTTTCAGGTATCGTGTCGTGGCCAGCTTGGTATCGCCTAGAGCAGTATCGCCTGGTGCAGTATCGCCTAGAAGTGGTATCGTCCAGAATTTTGTAACATTTTGTAGGGTAAACTTGAGGCATTGGAAGAGCCACTCAAGGAGAGTTTTAGAGACCTAGAGAGCTTCAGGAGGGTGAATGAACTTGAGGTCAGGGAGAGTGCATAGCCGAAGAAGTGTCATATCTTCTGTGGGAAGTGCTGCCTAGGTTAGTCACCACTCTGTCTATTCAGATACCTCTAGTGAATCAGAGGAGGAGATACCCATGGCTTCGGAAGACATGCAGGGTCCCGCTCCAAGTAGAAATTTCATGACCACTGTAGAAGGAGATTACTGTACTTCCTTACAGTATGTATCTACTAATGCCCAGGAGATCCCCATCTACGTGGATGGCTTAAACAGATCAGTGGCTAGGATGGTAACCTCCATGGATGCCACGATTGTGCCTAGACCTGCTGTCAAGTATGACGAAGGAGCATACATAGACAAAATGGGTCACATCTACATAGTGACCAAATTTCCGGAGTTGATCAATGAAAGGGGAGATTTAGTGGAACCAGAAAACTCAGGAAGACCAAACCCTAAGGAGCTAGTGATGACTCCTAGAGGTAGATCCCAAGTAACACGAGTCTTGAGAGGAGACTTGATACCTCAAGACGACTACCTATTGGAAGTCTATATGATCCATGGATCAGACTTATTGCTTCAAACAGACCTACCGGATCCAGGGAGAGAAGAAAGCCCTATGACATTTTATGAGCTAAAGGATCCAGACGATGAAACCAGAATCACATACCTAGACAAAAATCAGAGAAGATACTGGTTGGTTAGTGCTTTAGACAGGGCTCGATTGAAATACATGGGTGTGCCTATATTCCCTTAGAGAGATCAGGCAACTACTTTGCAGAACCCCTTTGGAAATCAACAAGAGATAGAACACACCACGTCAGGACAAACCAGCCAACGAAGTGTGCCAAACCGTACCCATGTACAATTTGCGACTCCAGGAGTGCAAACACACAATCAGACCCACCCAGGGGTAGGTAATCAGTACCGACCACCAGTAAGACCACGACCACCAGTAGGAGGACAACCGAGAATGCCCCCAGTTAGACCAATAGTTCTTGTCTTCCCTGTAATGCCTAGACCGCCAGAACCAATGAGAAGACTGAGACCTATCCAAGTGGCCAAGTGTGTAAGAAATCATTATGATGGATTGGGAGAACCCTATGATCACATTGTTGAATTTAAACAAGTTCTAAGGGCAGAACAAGTAGACGACTTCTTTGTGCAGTATGAGTCTTTTGGACTCACCCTCACAGGAACGGCTCTAACTTGGTTCCAACCATTAGATCCTAATCAATTTGGAAACATGGAGCAATTCTTTCAAGAATTCATTGGGGAATTCACTAAGAGAGGGATTAAACACAATTCTACATCTTTAATCCATAGTTTTAAACAGATCCTAATGAAACAGTGAAAACAGCTGCCCGAAGATTCAATCAATATGTGGATAGATGCCAAGTGGCTAAGAGACCCACTCAACAAAAAATGGTTTCATTATTTTTGGATGGACTCACGAATGGAACCCTAAGAACCTTAGTTTACGTGAAGAGGTTACAAACCCTAAGTGAATGTCTCTAGGAATGCATTGATTTAGAAGATAACCTAGCTGAGGACCTCAAGAGCACACCCAGCCCCACTAAATCAGAAGACTCATGAAGTACCATTACTTCCAACTCTAGTAATATGGAAGAATTAGCGGAGCTATTAGCAAAGCAACTAGGAGTCCAGGGACACAGAACTTACCAACACCCAGCCCAAAGAGTGCCTATGCTACGAAGATGTAGTCTATGTGGAGGAGATCACCCCACACACATGTGTGTGCGAGGAGGGACCGGTGCACATCAAACATACCCATACAACAGACAGCACCAACAAGGAACCGCTTGGTATTGCCACATAGAACAAAAATACACTAATCACACCACTGAAAATTGTCCATTCAATAGGCAAGCACGACCTTTCCAACCACCACGGTACCGGCGATATGGATATCCACCTAGAGAGCAAGGCAGAGAGATGCCAAGATACAATCCCTATCCAACACTAGCAGGAGCACTAAGACCATATGAACAGGCACCGTATCCACCACCACAACCAGTGTTAGGACCCCAACTGTCACAACCTCAACAGGTAGTACCTGTGAAGTATGCCCAGTTAGAAGAAAATTTGGAAAGAGCCATAGTGTCAGCATCATCGACAATCAATGTGGAATCAGCTAACCCTGGATATGAGCTGCCACCAGGAGATTACTACCCATATGAAACCAACATGTTAGATTACGAACCAACCTATGATTTGGCTTATTATGGATATGAAAACTATGACCAGAGCTATGGAACAGAGGTCGCAACTCTAATGTATACCGCTCCTAAAGCACAACCACCCATGAGACCAACCATTAGACCACCTGTGCCAAGAGGACCGTGTTATAGATGCGGAGGAGACCATTTTATTAGAGAGTACCCTTGACCTTACAATCCACCACCACCTAGGACTTGGGAAGGATATTGCAATGATTGCGGAAAGGAACATCTTTTTAGGGACTGTCCCAAGAATCCAACCAAAGTCCAAGATACTGCACCAATCAACGTAATTGAAGTAATAGAAGGATCTGGAAGTGAGAAGGAATATATAGTGCCATTAAAATGTGAAGAGAGATGGTGGATGCAATCCAAAGATGAGTAGGTGCCGCTACAACCAGCTTCACACCAGCCAACTGAGACTTCAGAGTTGATTAGTAGACCCTTTGAGCTTCCTAAATCCACCAAAATATCAGCCAAGTACTTTGGAACATGTATCCCAAAAGTTTAAGTCAAGACCGACAAGTTGCGAAATGACTAGCTCCCAAAACTTGCTATTTTTGGACATACACCTGCTGGAAAAAATGAACAGTGCTCTCAACCTGGAAGGAATTAGAAAAATTCCTTTTGGGCATAGCAAATAGACTTAGCAAGCTTCCTAATCCAAGTTAAAACACTTCAAATGATGGACTGAGCACTGAGAACAAGTTTCATCAAGTTCTGGAACATTCCCACAATTCTCGGGGCTCTGCAGAGATAGACCAGTAAGCAGTAAAATGCAGATATCTCCAAAAGTATAAATCCAATGACCTTGAAACTTTATAGGTAGAAACTAGACAGTGAGAGATATCCAACGCACTTTAAAACACTGAAAAAGGTTCAGTAAAACTCGAGATATGACCTTCTGAAGTTACTGCTCTGAGTGAGTATAGCAGAGAACAAAACAGAGAGGTAGATGATAATAAATGTATAGATTCACATATGATTACAACCACATTGGCAATGAATCTTTGCACAATGGGAGTAGAATGATAGAGCTATGGAGTAAGCTCTTCAATCTCTACAAAATGACATGAAGTGGTCACGTACAAGGCTTGCTAATCGCCTCTTCCTTCTTGCTCCTTTTATAGCAATTCTTGGAGGGAGTTTTGAATTCGAATTCGAATGGCTCCACCTAAAAGTGATCCCCAAAGTTAGGAGAGATTCCCTCAGCTCAAAAATTCGTGATTTTGGTAGTTGGAGCCACGAATTTGCTTTTACATCATGGATGAGGTAAGCCATCCTTTTACTTTTTTCTTTTTCCATTTACAAGAGATAAAATGTACTCTTTTACAAGAGGTGTTCACATGACTACTCATGTGACTTACAAATGAGGATAATATCAAGCATATCAAGCATGTAGGCTTGGGCAAAATGCACCAACAGCTCCCCCTCAAGCCTAACATGCTTGGCCTCCAAATAAGTCTTCAATTGTCCTTGATTTCCTGCAAACCAATCATCAACTTGAATCTACTTAATTTCGTACCATCAAGAGCTTTCGTCAACATGTCTGCACATTGCATATCTGTAGAGACGTAGGATAGTTGAATATCCTTGCTCATTAGCTTCTCCCTTACATAATGGTAGTGGACTTCAATATGCTTGGTTCTAGCATGGTATACCGGATTAGCTGCTAGATGTAGTGAGCTTGTGTTGTCACCAAAAATGTGAGGTGTTGAAGAATGAAGTCCAAGATCTGTGTACAAAGATTTTAACCACATGATTTCTTGAGTTGCATTAGCCAAACCTCTATATTCTGCTTCAGTAGAAGATAATGCCACGGTTGGTTGCTTCTTCGATGACCAAGAAATGATTTTTGAACCTGCAAATGATATATACCCTGATGTGCTTCTTCTATCATCTTTAGATCCGGCCCAATCTGCATCTGAGTAGACCTTTAGCTCAATATCTGAAGTATATGAATAAAACAAACCTTCATTCATGGTCCCCTTTAGGTACTTGAGGACTCGCTTGGCCGCTTCCATATGTGGTCTTCTCGGCTTATGCATAAACTGACTCAATATGCTAACACTATAGCATATATCCACCCTTGTGAGTGTTGCATAGTTCAAACTTCCAACCAAGCTTTGATAGCTTGTGATGTCTTCAATTGGCTCTCCTTCATAAGCACTAAGCTTATGATTTTGCTCCATAGGTGTACCTGCACACTTTGTATTTTCCATCTTGAACTTGACGAGCATGTCATGGACATACTTCCTTTGTGTGATGTATATACCTGAATCTGTGTAGATCAACTCCAATCCAAGAAAATAAGTGAGTGGTCCGAGGTCACTTATTTTGAACTCCTCCTTCATTTGACTCTTTACCTGTTTGATTCCTTCAAGATCATTGCCTGTGATAATAATATCATCAACATACACACATAAATAGATCACTTCAGATCCATTCCTCTTTATGAACAAAGAGGTATCCGCCTTGCTAGCTTTGAATCCTTGGTCCTGCAAATAAGTAACCAATCTGAAATTCCAAGCTCTTGGAGCTTGCTTCAATCCATACAAAGCTTTCTTTAGTTTGCATACATAGTTAGGATGATGTGCATCCTCATATCCAGGAGGTTGTGCCATATACACTTCCTCAGAAATCCATCCATTCAAGAAAGCATTCTTTACATCAAGTTGATAAAGATTCCAATTTCTAGATGCAGCAAGACTAATGAGAACCCTAATTGTAGGCATTTTTGCAACAGGAGAGAAAGTCTCCTCATAATCAATACCATGGGTTTGAGCAAACCCTTTAGCAACTAACCTTGCTTTGTGTCTATTTATACTTCCATCTGGATTCTTCTTGATTTTGTATATCCATCGAGATCCGATTATCTTCATAGATGGCTTGTTAGGTACAAGCTCCCAAGTGTCATTCTCCTTCAAGGCTTCCATTTCTTCATCCATTGCATCTCTCCAAGCTTTCTTGCTTTGTGCTTCTTCAAATGTGGTAGGTTCTTCATTGGTTGAATCCTTTGCAATGTAGATTGAGTGCTTGGTGACCAAAGAAGTATCATAACCAAACCTCTCTGGTTTCTTCTTCTCCCTCGAAGACCTTCTAAGTGGTTGATGTGAGCTCTCGGGTCCATATGTAGCATCCTGCATCTTTGCTTTACCTTTGTTCTTCCATAGCTTTAGTCTTTCCAAGTCTTCTAGGTCAATCTCCGAATCACTTTCTTCAATCTGCTTTGGCTCCTTTGGTTGAAGTGATGGAAAATCTTCATCCAAGTCATATGGCAGCTTCACTTTCCTGTCATCATCAAACCATGATTTGTTTTCATCAAAAATTACATCTCTACTCACAGAAAATCCTTTATTGGTTGGATTGTACAATCTATATCCTTTTTGGTTTTGATCATAACCAATGAATACACACTTCTCTGCCTTGGGATCCAATTTCCCTCTTACTTGAGAAGGAATGTGAGCATAGGCTAAGCATCCAAAGATTTTACAATGCTCTAGACTAGGTCTTCTTCCATTCCACACTTCATATGGAGTGGTTCCATCTAGTGACTTAGATGGAAGTCTATTTATGAGATATGTGGCTGTCGACACAGCCTCTGCCCATAGGTAGTTCGGCAATCCCTTTTCATTGAGCATGGACCTTGCAGCTTCGACGATAGCTCTATTCCTCCTCTCTGCTACACCATTGAGTTCAGGTGTATACCTTGTAGTGACTTCCCTTTTAATGCCTCTTTCATGCAAGAAGGCATCAAATTCAGAAGAGAAGTATTCTCCTCCACCATCTGATCTGAGTCTTTTCAAAGTCCTACCTGTTTGGTTTTCAACAAGAGCAATATACTTCTTAAAGCAATTAAACACTTCATCCTTGTGCTTCATGAAAAACAGAATGGTCCACCTGCTACAATCATCTATGAAAGACACATAATATCTTGAGCCTGATATAGATGGCTCCTTACTTGGACCCCACACATCCGTGTGCACTAGATCCAAAGGATTTTGATACATATATCCTTTCTTATTGAAAGGTTGTCTATGAGCCTTGCCGAGTTGACAAGCTTCACACTTATAAATCATGTGTTGCCTTGTGATATTAGGCAAACCAAGTACACTTTGGTCCCTGCAAATCTGTTTGAGTGTCCTCTCACCAATGTGAGCAAGCCTTTTGTGCCATATCTCCAACTCTGTTAGAGTTTGAGATCCATAGCTAAACAAAGCTATGTTCTTTGTATCTTCCACTTCAAAAGTGAAGAGCCTTCCTGTCTTTTCTCCTTTGGCAATCCTTTGAAAGCCTTGCCTTGGGTCTTCAACATATGCTCCAAATCGATTGAATCTAACCTGCAATCCTTTTTCAACAATCTGTCCAACACTTATTAAATTTTTGGTAATTGTAGGGACATACAAGACTTTGCTTAAGAGGTTCATATTCCCATCTGATGTCTTCACATTACCTATCTTCTCCACTGAGTGCTTTGTGTCATCTCCTGTCTGCACTTCATGCTTGTTATGAGGATCTTCCAAATCAGAAAGTAAAGCCACATTTCCTGCTACATGGTTCGAGCATCCCGAATCAATGTAAAATATGTGATCATCATCCTTACCCTTCTTCGTTGATAGATTCATAATCAATAATGAATCTTCTTGACTTTGGTCCTCTGCATAGTTACTGTAATCTCTTCTTCCTCTATGGCCACTTTGATAGTTGTTGTTGTTGTTGTAATTGTTGTTGTAGTAGTTGTTGTTGTAGCCTCCATTGTACCTGCCTCTATTTGATCCATAGCCACCTCTATTGAATCCTCTTCCTCTTGAGTTCCTCGGGTTCCTGAAACATTCTTCAGTAGTATGGTTAGATAAGCCACATATGTTGCAAGGTTGAGATGATTGGAATCTCCCCCTGCCTTGCTTTCCACTTCTGCCTCTTCCTCTAGCTCGTCCTCTACCTGCAAAGTTTGCTTGGAAAGAGCTTCCTTCATCTTCATTCTTTCTATTTTCTGACTTGTCCTTGACCTTAGCTTTATCAGAATATAAGGCAGAAGTTTGATTACCTCTTGAGGACTCACCACCTTTGCTAATCTTTGCTTCATGAGTGAAGAGTTGGCCCATGAGTGTGTTGAGGTCGGGTACATGCATATCCATGTATAAATCCATGGCTGTTGTGAATGACTCCCACTTGTCGTCTGCTTTGATTCCATTCATGATTTGTCTTATGATTTGCTCCTCTTCAATTACCTCTCCAATGCTTCCAAGTTGTTCGGAAATCTCCTTCATCTTTGTGACATAATCAGTCACATTTTGCTTCGGGCTTTTCTTCATTGTTGTGAACTCCATCCACAATTGGTTCTTCCTTGCTCGAGTGTTGGAAGAGAAGAAAGAAGCAAGTGCATTCCAGGTTTCTCTTGATGTCTTGCATCCCTTGACATGAGGTAAAAGAAAATCAGAGATTGAGTTTAGAATATAGGACCTTGCAAGTGCATCCTTCGAACACCAATTCGAAAGTCCTTCCACTTCTTCATGTGATGGTTGCCCTTTGTTCCTCATGGTTGGCATTGCTTCATCTCCGGATATGAATCCATATAGATTCCTCCCTTGAAGGTAAGCCTCCATCCTTAGAGACCATGCCGGATAGTTGTTTCGATCCAATTTGTCAATTGTTGATGGAAATCCATCTCCCATGTTGCTTGACTATGCTCTGATACCACTGTGAAGAGAGATGGTGGATGCAATCCAAAGATGAGTAGGTGCCGCTACAACCAGCTTCACACCAGCCAACTGAGACTTCAGAGTTGATTAGTAGACCCTTTGAGCTTCCTAAATCCACCAAAATATCAGCCAAGTACTTTGGAACATGTATCCCAAAAGTTTAAGTCAAGACCGACAAGTTGCGAAATGACTAGCTCCCAAAACTTGCTATTTTTGGACATACACCTGCTGGAAAAAATGAACAGTGCTCTCAACCTGGAAGGAATTAGAAAAATTCCTTTTGGGCATAGCAAATAGACTTAGCAAGCTTCCTATTCCAAGTTAAAACACTTCAAGTGATGGACTGAGCACTGAGCACAAGTTTCATCAAGTTCTGGAACATTCCCACAATTCTCGGGGCTCTGCAGAGATAGACCAGTAAGCAGTAAAATGCAGATATCTCCAAAAGTATAAATCCAATGACCTTGAAACTTTATAGGTAGAAACTAGACAGTGAGAGATATCCAACGCACTTTAAAACACTGAAAAAGGTTCAGTAAAACTCGAGATATGACCTTCTGAAGTTACTGCTCTGAGTGAGTATAGCAGAGAACAAAACAGAGAGGTAGATGATAATAAATGTATAGATTCACATATGATTACAACCACATTGGCAATGAATCTTTGCACAATGGGAGTAGAATGATAGAGCTATGGAGTAAGCTCTTCAATCTCTACAAAATGACATGAAGTGGTCACGTACAAGGCTTGCTAATCGCCTCTTCCTTCTTGCTCCTTTTATAGCAATTCTTGGAGGGAGTTTTGAATTCGAATTCGAATGGCTCCACCTAAAAGTGATCCCCAAAGTTAGGAGAGATTCCCTCAGCTCAAAAATTCGTGATTTTGGTAGTTGGAGCCACGAATTTGCTTTTACATCATGGATGAGGTAAGCCATCCTTTTACTTTTTTCTTTTTCCATTTACAAGAGATAAAATGTACTCTTTTACAAGAGGTGTTCACATGACTACTCATGTGACTTACAAATGAGGATAATATCAAGCATATCAAGCATGTAGGCTTGGGCAAAATGCACCAACATAAAAGTCATTACAAGAGCTCAGACAAGGCAACAAAAAGGAAAACAACCAGAACAGGAACAGGAGAGCGATAAAGCAGTAAGCCCTAAAGTTCAGGTAGTTGAGGATTTTGAGGACCCTCGTGAGAGTACCCAGAACACAAAAGCACAAAAATGGAAGGAAAGAAGAGAAAAACTCAAAGATAAATGGGTGAAAAATGAGAGTCAAAAAAATAAAAAACAAATCTGAAACAAGAATGAGCATAAAGCACAAAGGATTCGGAAGGAGATTCTAGTGCCACCACTTATCCAAGAGATAGAGAAACCAGGATCAATTCTAGCTGACCCAAAACCTGACGACTTAGACATGTGGTTGAAAGCTTACCAAGCTAGAATTAAGATGGGTCCAAATGTAGAGAAACACGAAAAACTTTACCCACAAGGGGAATTAGAAAAAGAAAGACTAGCGATATGTAGAAAGCTTATAGAGGTGGCACAAGCAACCCTAGAAAAGGCTATCCCAGCTCTGCTAGAGACAAGGATAGCAGATGATCAATACGAAGAATGTGTCAAATCCAAAGGTAAAGAACTTAGAAGGAAGGACGTCAAAGGTGAACAAATGAAAATTCAAGATGAACTTGTGTCAATAATACCGGACTTAGAGGTAGAATGGCTGAAGGAATTATGGAATAGACTCCGAGAGGAACAATGGAAGAAAAATGGTGTATCGAAGCCTCCTTTTGAGGAAATAGATGTGGAAGTTTATCAACCAAATCCCAACCTGGAGGAAGTATATGAGGAAGTATCAAGACTGGATAGAAATAGAGAGGAAACCCTGAGTGTTTCAACCTTACCTAATTACATGGGAGAATACGAAAAGGAGTCTATAATAATACGAGCACCCACAGTACATGGAAAAGGAAAAGGAAACTCAGAAAAGAGTTCACACAATCTAACGGAACTAAAGAAAACAAAAGTACAATGCAAATCGACTGTGGAAGAGTTACTTCAACTGAAGCCACAATTATGGAGACAATTAGCGAGTCAATTAGAATTAGAGTCAGAGAAGGAAGAAAAGGAAGGAAGGGGAAAAGAAAACACTTCTAAAATAAAAATCCCAGTTGATAAAGTGGGAGAGTTTAGTGAAGGAGACGAAGGTAATACATGTCTACCTATCACTTACAGTGGGTACATGACCAAGGCTATCCTAGACATGGGAGCTGGGGTAGGAATTGCCACCAAGGAGATTTGGGAGAAATGGGGAAAACCTGCCTTACGACCCACATGCATGAAGCTCCAATTAGCAGACGGTCATGTGGAGAAACCCCTAGGAATACTGGAAAGAATCAAATTAACGACCTATGGAGCTGAATTTGAGCACACACTAGGCATTTGTAAATTCGAAAAGGGAATTACGAGATGATATTAGGACGATCCTTTATGAGACATATGCGGGTAGTGCAAGACTAGGGAAGAGATTCATTGTACCTACAACATCAAGGAAATACAACCAAGATAAACTTGCACACCTTTTCCTACAGAGATGTCCCTCCACTACAATGGAATCCCATACACAAGGAGGAAGATGACTTATCCATTCATAGTGCTGGATCGAGTGATCCATCATGGATGCACGAGGACGCTCAGTTATGGATGTGCAAAGAAGCCAAGAAAAGGACAGTAAAGGACAAATGTGGCCTATAGGACATCCTAACTACCGACCAATAGAGGACCCAAGGTACATGCCTTAAATCTTTCCAGATGAGACCTTTGAACCGCATGGATGGATGGAAATCTTAGCCACCTTAGATGTGTGCATGAATGAGGAAGTCTTGACAATGAACGAGTGCATAGATGAGGAAGACTATGATGTAAATCTTTATATGGTTGTCCTTCAAGAAGTAGAAGAAGGGGAAATCTTGGAAAAAGAATGGAAAGAGGAATATGAGAGTATAGAAATGGAACCAGAATTTGACTCCGAAGAGAGTTACCTAGATACCATTCAAAGCAAAGAGGGACAAGAACCAACAAAGATCTTAGCAATCGAAGCTTCTTCCATGGTACAAAAGCAAGCGGAAGACATGAGTAAGATAGAACCCGACCCAGATCTGTTTGAAGTTCCTGAGCATTTCAAAAGATATGAAGTAGAAGAGAGAAAGGTAGCCATTCAAATGCCTAAATGAGAGGCTAGAGACGGAGAAGCATACGACAACAAAGAACAAACAAAAAAAATTGTAGTAACAGTGGAAGACAGAGAAGAACGATGCACATACATAGGCAAAGATGTATCAGTAGAGGAGGAAGAGGAACTCATACAACTGATCCAAGAATATCGAGACGTGTTCACGTGGACATATAAGGATCTCAAGGGCGTGGAACCTTCGATTTGTTCTCATAGGATACCAATGACGACAGATGCAAAACCATCAAAACAACGCCCATATACATATAACGAGGTCTACGCTGCTAAAATTAAGGAAGAAATAGACAAACTATTAGCAACAGGATTCATATATGAGATAGAACACACCGAGTGGGTATCGCCATTAGTAGTTGTGCCTAAGAAAAATGGAAAATTGAGGGTGTGCATTAACTTGAAAAAAGTCAATGCAGCCACCATACGTGATAGCTACCCATTACCCATCACGTACCATCTATTGGAAAGAGTGGCAGGAAAGGAAGTCTATAGCTTCTTAGATGGATTCTCCGGATACAAGCAAGTGGCTATTGCTACTGAGGATCAACATAAGACCGTGTTCGCGACTGAATGGGGAGTCTATGCTTTTAGGGTGATGCCGTTTGGACTCACTAATGCACCTGCTACTTTCCAATGATTGATGTGTCATGTTTTCAAGGAATTCCTGAAAAAGAGCATGGAAGTGTATGTAGATGACCTATGTACATACTCTAATCAAAGACGAGATCATATTCCCAAGTTGAGAAAAATATTTAATAAATGCCACCAGTATCGAGTTTGCCTAAACCCAGAAAAATGTGCCTTCATGGTGAGACAAGGAAAGATCCTAGGACACATAGTCTCTAGAAATGGAATATCCACGGATAAGGACAAGATTAAGGTCATCTAGAGCTGCCAAGACCTAAGAATGCGAAGGAAGTACAACCATTTATGGGACATTGCGGATATTATTGTCGATTTATCCACATGTATGCCATAATCGCCAAACCCTTGTATGGCCTCTTAACTCAATTCACTTGGACAGAAGAGTGCGAGAAAGCATTCAATGAGTTAAAAAAGAGACTTTTCACAGCCCCAAATCTGAAAACGCCAAATTGGAACAAGCCTTTTCATATTCATGTTGATGCCTCTAATTATGCAATAGGATGTATCTTAGCCCAACCAGCTGATGAAGGAAAGTTAGATCATCCAATTGCCTATGCGAGTAGAGAACTGAATCAAGCTGAAAGGAATTATACCACTACCGAACGAGAAGGATTAGGAATGGTCTACGCAGTGAAGAAATTTAGACACTATCTTTTAGCCAACAAATTCAAGTTCTTCATAGACCATCAGGCTTTACTGTACTTAGTCAATAAACCTTGTAACACGAGAAGATTAGTAAGATGGTTCTTACTATTAATGGAGTTCGACTTTGAAGTGGTAGTAAAAAAAGGAAATATGCATGTAAGAGCAAACCACCTTCTAGGTTAACCCATAGAGAACCGCCAAGTGGAGTACCCGATGATCTACCTGACACTTATTTGTTTAATCTGGAAGTTTGTCCAAGGTGGGCAGAGAAAATACTCACCCATGGCCCACAACACTCAATCAATAAGGATAGCAAAAAGGAAATTCTCTAATCGAGAATTTGCACATTATTGCTGGGAGTGTGTACTATAAGGAACCCAATGGAGTTTTGCTAAGATGTGTCGAGGAGGATGAACAAAAGAAGCTAATCGAACAAGCACATATGAACAAATGGAGAACACATCAAGGGATTCATGGAAACATCCGAGAATTGAAAAGATTAGGAGTGTACTGGCTTGACATACCCAAGGATGTCCATGATTATGTAAGTAATTGTGCAGAATGCCAGGAGACAATCCCAGAGGATCATATGTCCATACCTTTCTCAACCATAGCACCCAATTGGAGTAAAACATTGGTTAAATTCCTAAAGATCAGAGAGCATGAGGAAGGAATTAGCTTAACAAGAAAACGATCCCTAGAAGAAATGAGCAAGGATTATGTACTTATGGGAAAACAATTGTTTAGGAGAGGAAAAGATAACCAATTACGATTATGCATGCATGAAGGAGAATATCTACCCATATTAGAGATGGCACATGGAGGTGCTGCGGGAGGTCATTTTTCAGCTGAGAGAACTGTCAAAATGATCCTCTTCGCGGGCTTGTGGTGGCCAACTTTACACATGGATGCGGAGACGTATGTACGAAGCTGTGAAACGTGCAAAAGGGCTAAATACCCAATTCGGAGAGATGACATGCCATTAAGACCTATGGTGTGTGCGAGAGCATTCTCCAAATGGGGTATTGACTTCATAGGACCCATCAACCCACCAGCCAAAGGATCACATGCTGAGTACATCATAGTAGCCACAGATTACTTGACCAAATGGGTAGAAGCAAAAGCTACGAGAAAGAACGATGCTCAAACCACTGCTAAGTTCCTTTTTGAGCATATATTCACCCGTTTTGGATTACCAATTGAGATTGTGAGTGACCGAGGAATGCACTTCCTTAATGAAGTAATAGAGTCGCTAATGAATGCGTTTTTAGTGATTCACAAAAAATCAGCCCCATACCATCCCCAAGCCAATGGTCAAGCAGAAAGTTCTAATAAGGTACTATGCACCGTATTGACAAAGATTGTCAATAACGGGAGGTCTGACTGGGACAAACAATTGCATCACACAATTTGGGCCTTCCGAATAGCATACAAGACCGCTATTGGAACTACCCCATTCAATTTAGTGTACGGGCAGAATGCAATTTTGCCAATTGATTTTTTAATCCCAACATTGAGAGTAGCCTAATAGTATGAATGGAACGGACATGAATTATCCCAACAACTAGACCAAATCGAGAAGTTACATGAAACTAGGTTACAAGCAGTAGTAGGAAGGAATCTACGCAGCCAAGAGAAGACAAAAGGCATATTACGACGCTCACATAAAGGACAAAGGACTTAAAGAAGGAGACCTAGTCCTAGTTTACACCTTAAAGCAACATGCCAAGAAGTTACGAAAGCGCGGATATGGACCTTTGGTAATCAATAAGATCTCTACTAGTGGAGCAGTTAATCTGGCCACTCTAGATGGAGACATTCTTCCTAACTACATAAGTGGATGCAGAGTTAAACGGTTCATGGAGCCATTGACTGATCAAATGCTAGCACGCCTAGTAGGTGCTCAAAATAGGAAGAAAGAAGAAGTACGGATTAGAGAGGAGGCCCGACAAGAAGCCCTAGAATGCATTAAGAAAAGGAAAGAATGGATAAGACAACGAGATGAACGCTATTTCCAAGGAGAAGAGCCTATCCCTATGGCCAACTACCAAGTCCATAAATCTAACACGGCGAAGTCATACATGTCACAGCCTTACCTAAACCTAGGGAATTGCAAGAAAGAATACAAATTGATAAATGCCTTGATAGACTCAGGAGCAGGACTTGGTTGCATACGTAATACGATCATAAAAGATCTGCAAATAATTATGAGTCCCACAAAAGCCCAATTGAGAGGAATTGGAGGTCAAACCCTAGAATGCATTAGAACAACGATAGTATCCCTCCACCTAGGAAATTCTTCCATGGAACAAAGAGTTTTAGTGTGTAGAGATGAAGATTTAATAGAAGATTTGATCCTAGGACAGGATTGGATCATTGAGAATGAAGTAAGCATCAACCTAGCTCAAGGCTACATTTCCGGGAAGATAGGGCACAAGGAAATTTTCAGCCTATTAGGAGAGAAGCACTTACTACAACCAAAGGCCATCAAGAGTTCAGGGAGATGCAAAGAAAAACGATTGAAACATGATCCCAGTCCCACCTCCTCAGAAACCAAGCTAGAAGAAGTAGAAAGTTCAAACCCTAAAATTTCCAAAGAAGAAGGGAAATCACTCCATTCAGTTGAGGAGAAGCCAGGCACTAAGGAAACCAACTCTCATGCTGCTTCTCACCTAGACAAAGGACCACCAATATGGAATCCAACACTCAGATACTTACATCAAGGAACGGTCAAATACAAATGGGTACGCAAGGATCAGGTGCAGAAAGAGAAGACGTCAGCATTAACTCATAAGGAGAAAATAGAAATCAAAAAGTCAGTTTCACTAAAGTCCCAACCAAAAGGACTTTTGCAAGTATGGCTCCCCAAACCTTTGATTGAAGCCCAAAAAGCACGACATCAGATATGGATTCCCAAGAAGATACTAGAGGTAGCCAAACCAGAGATAAGCACTCAGAAGGATGCT
The DNA here is from genome assembly GCA_020310875.1 of Ceratopteris richardii. Classification (NCBI taxonomy): domain Eukaryota; kingdom Viridiplantae; phylum Streptophyta; class Polypodiopsida; order Polypodiales; family Pteridaceae; genus Ceratopteris; species Ceratopteris richardii. The sequence continues at coordinate 158,368,665 of CM035423.1, read as the reverse complement.
CTGAATAGGCGAATGACAAAGCTAAAACAGATTCGTCCTAGAAACAGGAAGAGAAACACCTCTATCACTAGGACATTGGAGGAAACAAAGAAAACATATGAAGCCCGAGGAATCAAAGGAAGAAAAAGACCTACCCAACCGCCCATGAAATGGATTTGGAAACCCAAGCGACTGCAAGGAGTGGACCATCGAAACAATGGATATGCCATTTGCACTCATGAAGTATCAGATGCACCTAAAGTATGCATAGTAGGGCCACATTACAAGGCCACGCATTCGGCACATGATGTAACTGATCAAATTAATGGTGCACATTCTCCAATGGAGATTAGATCATAGCTTCAACTCTCTTAGGAATGGACATACTATGTACATAAATAAATGCTTCGGCTATACTAACGCTTGTTTCTTTCAGAAAAAGAAAATAAAAAGATGTGGTAAGAGATCTCACCTATGGAAACATGGGAAACGGAGTAATGAAACGACAACAACTCACTGAAATGCACTATACAAGTTGCTATACTTTCCATTGAAGCTACTGCACTTTTCCTTACAAGTGTAGATGGTTTCCGAAGATTCTGAAGCAACAGTACAAGAGGAAGTATTGGAATTTCCACTCCAGAGTATCACCAAAGCAAAAGAACATTGGTTCAGAGAAGATCAACCGGCTGGGGAGTATCTGTTCTTGGCAAATATAAAAATAATGGATACAGATCATCAATTTCTGATCATGTCCCAGGACTTCAGAATTTTGCATGAACTCCCGTCTACCATTGCCATTATGAGGAAAGTGGGCATTCACAAATATTTTGAATTACCAATCTATAAGCCCGACTTTCAAAGATGCACATAGGTCATGAATACTTTACAGACAGCTCTGCATGATCCCTTAGTGCCAGAGGCTAAAGTGATGGATAAAGTCGGCGAATGGGTCGTTATTCAATTCACACATGACTTGATTAAGGAAGCTTTTGGATGGGAAAAAGATGGAATTATGGTAGTGAAAGAAGAGAGTTGAGGCACAAAAACACGAACATTCCTGGATATCAATAGAATTGACATAGACGAGGAAGTAAGGCTTATTCACTAGCACTTCTGCTTCCCGAATATGCATCGGTACACGGCCCCTCAAAAGATTATTGTTCAATTGCTTTCACACGCCATCAAGCAGATTGGCAATCAGATTAATCTGACTCCTTACATCCAAGAAAGGTTATTAGAGGCAAAAAAGCAATGGAATAATAAGAAGTTCCTCAATGGCAGCGTGGCTCTGACTATAGTGATTTACCATGCTTTAGGCATTAGAGAGCATCTGCAAGAAATGCCATCAGCAACGGCCATGGCCAAATATGTCAAAGTCGCGACAGTACCAAGAAAGAAAAGAGCAGTCCAACTTGTTGAAGAAGCAGAAACTAGCTCTCAACCCAGAATGAGAGGCACGATGAGACTCAGGGAAGTCAAGCAAGTAGAAGAGGAAGTTCCAGCCACCAAAAGGACACACGTACTTCCGAAGACAACGATTGAAGAGCAAAGGCCAATTACAGAGGAAGACTTAAATAAGGCCCTAGAAGAAATGCACCAATATACAGAAGGGCAAGTCAATTTACCCGTGCAATGGCATCATTATCAGCAAACTCAACAAGAGATAGAGGCCAAAAGGAAGCTCACCAAAGTCCATCGCTATAGAGAATTAGGGTTGGACAATTCAAGCTCATCCTCGGATGCACAAGAAGAACCCGACACTTCATTATTGAATGTGGATATTCAAAGTGAATCAAAGGATGATGGACAATGGGTGGAATTGAATGCAGTCAACTACAATGAAGAAGAAGAGGGTGTTGGAACTCAAGGTCAAGCACAAGCAGGGAAGCACATCAGAAAGTTGGACACACACAAGAAGAAGGAAAAGTAGGGAGCTCCATGAAGTACATGTCAACTTTTTAGAAGAATCCCCTACAAAAATAGTGATTTCCATCACTAAAACCTTTGTAAATACCATTTTCTATTTTTGTAGCTCCATTTTGTGCAAGCCGAGGAGTCCTCAAGCTTGAGGAGCATTAAAAGTGTCATCCTACCAATTTTCATAATTTTTAGACTCTATTTGAGCCTTCAAATAAGCCCTAGAACCTAATTTTTAACTAGGCCAGACACTAGGTCTGGATAGGGCCAAAACTAGTCCAAAAGAGCTAGAGAGCTCATTTTTGGGGTTAGCTTCTTGTAGATTTCAGTTTTGTAATCGATTTCTCTAGTAATAGAAAATCCTTCCATTGTTCCTCTTTTTTATCTTACCTTGTGCGCGTGTGTGTGTATGTGTGTGCATGTTTGTGTGCTTTCACTCACGCACTTGTGCCTTCACTTGCTCGTGGTCTTCATACCGGTCCTCACGTCTCCGCGGATTGACAAGTAAAGGAGGTGGTGCTTACGCTTGAGCTACACCAAATTTTGGCGCCGTTGCCGGGAAGAGAGCTTCGAGGACGAGCGTTGTGATGGTAAGATTGTAGATTTGCGACGTTGGAAGGTAAAAAAACTATCATTTTTGTTCATTTTCTGATTTTTCTTCTTCATCTTCATCATCATCAGCATCTCCATCTTCTTCCATCTTCTTCTTCATAAAAATTTTTTGTTTTTTAGTGCATTTTCACCATTTTCATACCATTTTTCATGCATTATTGTGTGAGGAGGAGTTAGGAAGTGCAAGAGAGTGCAAGCGCTGTGTTTTTTCATGATTTTCTGCACATACGGAGCTCGTCATTGCTCGACACTCAGAAATTCGAAGTTCCCACCAAAAAACACAATTCTGTGATGAAAATCGCGATTCTGTGAAAATTCAAAATTTTTTTTAAAATCGCGATTCTCTGTTTCCCGCCTAAAAGCCTTTTGAAAAGAACACGATTCTGTGGTCATTCTCAGAATCGCGATTCTGTGGTTGTGCTTAAAATCACGATTCTCTAAATTTTGAAAACCACGATTCTCTGAGAAAAAATTGTGATTCTCTAAAACACGATTCTGTGAATCACAATTTTGTGAAAAACACGATTCTCTGTTGACAATCGCGATTTTCATGTCAAAAACATGATTTTGTGAAAACACAATTCTCTGAAACACGATTCTGTGAAAACACGATTCTCTGCTCAAAATCTCGATTTTCAAAAACACGATTCTCTGTTGACAATCGTGATTTTCATGTAAAAAAACACAATTCTGTGAACCACGATTTTGTGCAAAACACGATTCTCTGATTTCACGATTCTCTGAGACAAAATCACGATTCTCTAAAACAGGATTTTCAAAAAACACGATTTTCAAAAAACACGATTTTCAAAAAACACGATATTCTGTTGGCAATCGCAATTTTCATGTCAAAAACACGATTCTGAGACAAAATCACGATTTTCAAAACACGATTTTGTGAAAACACGATTTTGTGAAAACACGATTTTGTGAAAACACGATTTTGTGAAATCACGATTTTGTGAAAAAACGATTCTGTGAACCACGATTTTGTGAAAACACGATTCCCTGCTGAAAATCGCGATTCTCACAAATCACGATTTTCAGCAAAAACACGATTTTGTGAAAAGACGATTTTGTGAAAACACGATTCTCTTGAAGTTCATAAAATCGCGATTCTCTTGAAGTTCACAAAATCGCGATTCTCTTGATTTCACAAAATCGCGATTTTTTCCAAAAGGTCCTGTTTGCCTGTTTTGACCCCCAGGAGCCTGATTTGACATAACTTTTTCATCCAAAGTCCATTTTTTGAGCTCTTTAGCTCGTTGGAAAGCTTGTTTCAAATCCTACACGGCCTCAACTGTTTTTTATAAGAATAATGCATTGATTTTCAGATAGGATAATTTGAAGTTGACCCTCAAGTGGGACTAGGAAACTAAGGGGGCTCCAAAGGATTTTTGAGCAATACCAAGGGGGATAAAAATTGTATCATGGGAAAGAAAAAAGCAAAAGAGAGAAGAAAGGGGGCTAAGATGGGAAAAGAGAAGGGAGATAAACATGAAGTGCATGAAATAATCTCACATGAGTGTGAAACATCTAGAGAAAAATTGCAAGGAGTCAACGAAACGGAGGAAATGTCTAGGGGGTGGGATCCTTATTTGCAACAAGAGAATATGATAGTACTTTTGTGGATATCAGGATAGGATATGACTATAGAAGGTTGAGTGCATATATCAATCCTCATTGTGAGTGGAATTTAATTCATATTGACCTATTGACCATTATTTTTGAGAACATTCAACCAACAACTCATTCTTCTATCCTCATGGATGATGAACATTATGAATGCGTGGGTCAAGTTTTGTTGCCTGTTATGGTGGATGATATGCAATTTTCGGAAACATTCTTTGTCATGGATTGTATAGATGAAGACTTGATCATTGGCACCCAAAGGTTCATTACACAAAATCATCAAGAATTTGAGGAGTCTTCTCTACCTATTACCCGTGCTTCTACATATTTGTCAATGGAAAATCCTAATGACTATCCGCCTTATGATAATTGGGGGCAAAATCATCTTTCCAAAGAGTGTGCTTTTCATGAAAAAATTTTCTTTCTACTCATGTTTTTGAATCTAATCCTTCTTTGAGTAAATCACAGGAAACCTTAGAGAATGGAGAAATGGAGGACTCCAAGTGTTTGGGGAATGTGGAAGGACCCTCTCTTCCTGTAAATTTGGATTCCCCTCATGAAACCATAAGCAGGGATGATCTACACTCATATGATCAAGAAGGAGATGATCAACCAATGCTTTGTATCACTGATCTGGAAAATGATGTCGACTCTAGGGTGAATCATGACAATCCATCACCCATTTGTACACCTAGGGATTCTATGTGTAATAAGGATAAATGTCTCGATGAATCTCTAGATCAATCTCAAACCACACAACCCATTGATCCCTTGCATAAGCCTGATGTATGTATAGAAGATCAACCCTTGTTGTATTTCCCATGTAAAGATGAGTTTTCTCAAAAAACTCACATCGAAGGCCCAAAAGACCCTTAGATCAAGAAACACAAATCACATTTTCTTGGTAATGTCAAGCCAATTTGGGTGGCCAAGAAATTACTTAGAGCTCAACCGAATCGCACTATGATATGGGTACCAAAGAAAGCCCTTGCACAAAATCAGCCCCCTCACACTAGACTTCAAAATCTATGGTCTAGGCCTACTATGACTTATCCTCAAGAAAGACAACTTCCAATCCAAGGATCCCAAGCAATCAAGCCTAACCTCAGAAAAAATCTAGGGGGGGACTTCAAGGCAACAACCTGCACAACAAAGACACCAAGGCGAGGTAAAGGACTGAATCAAGCACAGAGCTCCAACAAAGATCAAAGAACCTCTTCTGCAAGGATATGGGTTTGGAAGACAAAAGTACTGGTAGTATCCACCAAAGTAAAGAGCCAACCACGATGGATCAAACCCTCATGAAATCATTCAAACATGAAGCGGCCAAAGGTGATCATTACCCAGTCACAGACCGTTCTCAAATGGATCCTTATAAGGAGGAATGATCAGTTGTCATCTCGACATGCAATGGATACCTCCAACCAAGATGGCATCAACATCTACAAGTGACATCAAGCCTCGACGAGCGACAACCATGTGCTCCTTGCACAACCCTGTCTTCTGCACCATTCAGGTCATGCATTTCCAAAGTATGCATTAATATAGGGCCACATTACACGGCCGTGCATAGATACACTTGAGAATCCCAAGCACAAGAGCACATTGACATATGTCAAATATTTCTATTGATACTAACTTTTGTGTTCTTGTTTTGTGTTATTTTTTCCAAAAAGAGAGAGAGAGAGAGAGAGAGAGAGAGAGAGAGCTTGTTCCTAGATTTGGCTTATTGAACATGAATGAGTCATGCTTAGGTGGACCATCAACCAGGGCATTCATCGACAATGATAAACCAACCAATGGTCCATCATGATGAAAGGTGTACAACACGAAGAGATCCGCATCGACTGACCTTTCCTTATGGTAAGAATCTTCTACTTGGGCCACATTATAACCATGATAGAGTAGGAAACCTCTTCATCAGCATACCCTTGAGCACTTAGCTCAAGACCCCAAATTTTTGCACCATACTTCTTCCAATGCATTTTCCAAGTAAGCATGCATAGGGCTACATTACAAGGCCGTGCACAAGGCACATAATTTTTTCAACCCATGCACTAACACACTTACCCATCATTCACTATGGGTTATGAGTACTTGGCATGGCTACTCTGAACATCATCTTTAGAAGATCTAGAGGACATCCTGGGGGCAACATCAATACCTAGGAAGCAATTCGAAGCTAGCAGTTGCTCCAACTCAATCTTGATAACCTCTTTTGAGCAACTCACAATCTTTGAAAGCTCACAACGATGCATTCATGCGGAATCCACGAAAGAAGCACATACCAAGGGACTATGACTTGCAAAGGCTTGCAGTGACAAATGAAGAACCGGACAACCAACGCTGCCAAATTTGGAAGTTAGACGGCTCTTGTTCATACAGAATGGATACTACCTCTCAAAGCACTACATGGAACAACCACTAAGGGTCTGTCAGGGACGACAGACTCGAGAGGAGGGGAGTGTTGGAACTCAAGGTCAAGCACAAGCATGGAAGCACATCAGAAAGGTGGACACACACAAGAAGAAGGAGCAAGTAGGGAGCTCCATGAAGTACATGTCAACTTTTTAGAAGATTCCCCTACAAAAATAGTGATTTCCATCACTAAAACCTTTGTAAATACCATTTTTTATTTTTGTAGCTCCATTTTGTGCAAGTCGAGGAGTCCTCGAGCTTGAGGAGCATTAAAAGTGTCATCCTACCAATTTTCATAATTTTTAGACTCTGTTTGAGCCTTCAAATAAGCCCTAGAACCTAATTTTTAACTAGGCCGAACACTAGGTCTGGACAGGGCCAAAACTAGTCCAAAAACTATAAAAAGAGCTAGAGAGCTCATTTTTGGGGTTAGCTTCTTGTAGATTTCAGTTTTGTAATAGATTTCTCTAGTAATAGAAAATCCTTCCATTGTTCCTCTTTTTTATCTTACCTTGTGCGCATGTGTGTGTATGTGTGTGCATGTTTGTGTGCTTTCACTCACGCACTTGTGCCTTCACTTGCTCGTGGTCTTCATACCGGTCCTCACGTCTCCGCGGATTGAAAAGTAAAGGAGGTGGTGCTTACGCTTGAGCTACGCACCCTGATCAGGACACCACAAGTAAGGAAGCAAACCAAGAAGGTACGCATGTGATAAAAATTAATGAGACTTCCACTATTCATATCAAGGAGGCAACACCCCTGCGCGAGATATCCATAAAGATGCCAAAGAAAGAACCTCAAGACGAGACAATCAAAGAAGAAGAACCCTTCACACCAATAAGGGTCGTGGCAGAACCCTCCCCCATGGATGTCACATTTCAAGGAAGTGCCACAAAAGCTATTGATTTGGATAAAGAAGACAACGAACCAAAAATACACGTACAAATTAGACAACCACACAACGAAACCATCCATGTGGAGCAGGGAAAAGATGTGCAAACCGGCAAAGCTCCGAGCATACCAAGGACATGGTTGAATGTCAACATCGCTCAACTCAAGCCTGTCGTACAAGACATGATCAAAACCGCACTCGACATACAACAATTAATGCTTGAGGCTGATGAAGATTATGATCAAGCGATGCAAGACAAGAATGAACTTCAACGAATTGGTAAGAATCTTTCTACTGAGTTAAAGACAGCAAAGGAACAGATCTTAAGGAAAGAAAATGAAGTCAAGAAGTCAAAACAAAGTACAAAATTCTAGAGACACAGAATGCCAGATTGAAAGAACAACTTCAGGAATTCACAAAGAAATATGAAGCTAACGAGGCTGAGAAAGCACGAATGAACGCGAGGAGCAAAATACTGGAATCACAGATCAAGGTATACATGGAGGAGCAGAAAACCTAAGGAACCGAAACAAGGAGCTCATGACAGCCCTTCTCAGTGATCAGCCAATGGAAGTTCAAGAAAGACCAAAAAAAGATATGAAAGAATTGGAGGCAAAGATAGCTAAGTATAAAGATCAGCTCAAGCAGGAGCAACTCACCATTGCCGAATGGGAAAAGCGGTACATGGATGAACACTGTAGCTCTCACCACCAAATGGAAGAAAGCTGAAAATCGGTACCTGTTGCAATGTAAAGAAGATGCAGATCAACTTGCAATAGTGGCAGAGAAAATCCAAAAGAATAAGGAAACAATTTTATAGGCACAAGAAGAAATTAAGCAAAAGAAGGAGATGATAAAACAACTACAAGATCAACTAGCACACAAGGACATTGAGGGGACACCAGTAGTTCCAAAATCCGCCGCGGCTACTGAGGAGACTGAGGTACGTCCTCTCTCTCCCCCTCACATCATTCACCGATAAGGGAGGAACAGGAGGTCCAAATTGAACATAATACTCGGGACATTGCAGAATTGAGCCAACCAGAAAGGGCACTACTGGTGTCCTAGCTTATTGCTGAATTTGAAGATCAAATTATACAAATCATGAAGGAAGCTAAAATAGAGAGCAAAAACTTGGACCAAATTTTGAAGCCATTCAGTGTACCATATGGACTACTTAAAGAACAAACACGACAATATATAAAGACGACGACAAATAAAGAACCTGACAGAAACCTCCAGTTCAACAAAGATACTTTCAATTACACTCAAGAGGAGTTTGAGAGGGTTGATCCTATCTGGAGGAGGAAACTTTTGGAAAAGAATCCTACACTGCGGGTACATTGGGAAGCATCACCATATGTACTTCAGGTAAACCCATCTTTTTGACTAGTACCCCGCAGACGCTCCTAGTTGCAATTTTGGGAAGGACAGCGCCAAGGAAGCATCAATAATCAATGGCTAAATTACCCATTGTTACCTAGTCTGCCTCATAATTACCTACCAACGGAAGAATATATGGTAAAAACAATGGAATTTTGGATTGCCAGATATGTCGCAGTTCCGGACTTAGTAGTTAAAATGACCAATAAGATATTCAGTATGCTACTTACTGTAATCAAAGTCTTCCAACACGCAAAATATACTTTTTTGAATTTCATCGGCATTACACAAGGCTCTCAAGCACTCATTTTTTATCTATCTACTATTCCGAGCCGCTTAACACTTATGGCGTATTATTCTCGACTTATGTTTTTGCCGTCAACATACATGCAGACATTTGAAGAAGCATTTTTCACCGGCTTCTTCGAAATAGACTCAGAAATTTTTGTTAAAATGACTTCGAACCGTAATGCACGTCTGGTGGCTTATGAGACAAGCTTTTTTGCGGATCATCGACAAGCACCAGAGGATGGAGTGAAGTCCACACAGTGGAAGGAATTTATGATATGTCATGCTAATTTGCTAAACCAACGAGAGCAAGCAACCATACAGACCTATACACGTCACCACAAAAAGCTTGTCGGGGACGACAGAGTTCAGGAGGAGGGACGTGTGGAAGGGGAATCAAGCAAGAAAAGAAGAAGAAGAAGATGAGAGTCAAAAACGGCTCAATAAAGAATGAAGATCATAATACAGAAGAACCACCCTCTGCCCAAAGCCCCGTAGGGGCACCCATCAAGAAACAACGCGAATCATCCAAGTCTTGAGGATTGGAATTAAAGATCAATCAGAACCATGACATTTCATGGGAAGGACGGTGTCGGAGAGAATTCTCTCTCCTCAACTTGATGAAGAAGCATTTGGCAGGCAATAGTTTGATAGAAATGTATATGAGAAGTTAAACGCATCATTTTTACTTCTACTCCTTTATATGTGCTGAGCCTTTCAGATATGGTGGCATTGATTGATGTAATAGCATCTCTCATTTATCTGTTTGGATTTTTCGGGATTGACTAAGTCCAGGAAAGATCTCCGATTAGGAGTGGAATTTTGATTGTGCAAATGAAAAGTATGAACAAAGTTGTTCATATGCAAGGTCAGAGCAGCTCGCAGTCATGATACTTCCAAGAATATCACTTTTTCGTATATCACTTTCTCATGTAAAAGGCTTCATGTTTTATTGATAAATATATGCAAACTATTAACTATGCAAATAAAAAGAGCCACACGGTTGGCAAAAGGAAGGTTGTCCTCGATAGTGAGCTTGCGGTGGTGGCAATCATGCAAAAGGGTATGCATGAACGTACAAGGGCCACGAACAAAAAAAGAGAACACGCGGTCAAAAGAGAGGGGGAAGAATATGAATCGGCAGTTCTCAATTCATGGGGGTATCAGAAATGAACACATGCAGAGGAGGAGAAAGCTTGCGCTATTCATAAAGATGATAAGCACTTTTGATGTGCTCTCTCGGAGTTCATTGGGAGGCATGATCTCGAAGTGATACACAGAGTTTGAAGGAGAAGGTATTATTATATCCAAGTGGATGCACAGAAAAAGAGGAATGTCTGTCGTTTGACCAGAGATCGGGAAGGGAGAATAGTGGAAGTGCTACGGGATTTCCACAGTTGACGACCTTGTGAGAGAGAGCAGATACAGGACAGAGGTGGAATGAAAAGGAGATAAGTAAAGGTTTTCTCTGAATTGTTCAGGAATGTGTTTTTTTAGTTCTTCTATTGCAGGCGTTTAAAAAAAAAAATTGTTGTAAAGAGCACTTCGGGAGACGGCGACAAGTATTCGAACAGAGGTTCTGTTTTTTTTTGGGCAGAGACATTGATGGAGCTAACAGAGCAGTGTTGAAGAAAGGCAATCGATGTTTAACAGATAGTGACACAAAGAATAGGTTTCAATACATGGTTCTCCACTTAAGGAGGTATCAACAAGTGTGTGTTCATAGAGCTGGAGCTCTTTCAAGTCTCCATAGGCTGACCGCCTGTGCACAACAGCTTTCTTCTTGCAGTCGAACTGTGAATTGTTTGATGTACATCGGCTGTAGTTCTGTCTAAAGCCACCCCACGGAACAGCGCTACTCGTATCAAAATCTTTTATATGCTTTAATCATTACTAACAATCGCGTATACCTGGTATGAATCCATTCAGAAATTAGCTAATTAGAAATAGTGCCCTTCGTTCATATGTGAAGAGAGCAATACTGTTTATGCCACGCTCGCAGTGATATGTATGGCAATAGAAATACGTGCTGACCCTTATGAACTATGTTACCTGACGTTGAGTAAGTATGAGTGTTCTGCGCACGTTTCTGAACACATATCCGATTGTGTTCTCTTCTGTTAACCGCTAGTATCATCAATTTATTTCTTTGGTTTCTGATTTGATGCTCTGTCTTCCTTGATCTAGAAAAGTAATTTATCAAACCATTAAAGTTAATATGTTATGAAATCGTAGATATATTGACTTTCGTACTCACAAACGTTGCATTTGGAATGGTTATTTAGGAGAAAGCTCAACGACATGTGAATAAGCACTCACGTATGCACTCTGAGATTTAATTATATACTCATCATGAATTTGTTGTGCATCGATAACATTTTGCGCTAATCCAAATTGTATATTGTTACTCGTATATTGTTACTCATTGGACTTTTGAATTGATCCAAGAATCGCTTTGTTTGTACATCAGAACACACAGTAAAAGTCAATTGGTATTTCTTAGTATGACACAATTAAAAACCGATGCCTTCATTGTTGATTGAAAGTTTCAGCCAATTGGAGTTGTGTCTCTACACATACCTCTGAATTTCGGAAAATTGTAATCAACGTTATGTCCCATAATGAATTTGTTTACTAGTTAATCTCTTTGTGAAAATATTATGTGAGAATTAGCTTCGATGAAATTCCTTTCAAGCACTGGAATATGATGATCTGATTTGAGGGGTGTAAATTTTGCGTTTTTCTTGAATTAAGGTAACTACGAATTAAAGGCTAATGCTAAAAAGAAAAGAGTTTTGTACAAAGGTTATGTGAGTTTTCTAAGGTTTTGCAAATTCATTTAATCAAATTTCTTGAGTTTCTTTCGTACCTGAGTTGCTCTAAGCACCCTACGTGTGCCGTATTTTTTGCGGTCGCCCTGATCCACCGACTGCATCTCTCGCGCCCACACTTTGAACCCGACGTGAACAAACGGCCTTGCAGCTCAGGTACGGACTTTTTTCTCAAATTAATGCCAAGTAATGTATGTTTGATGTATGTATAACCTCATAGCTCGTTTTTCGTTTATGTGGTGCTTCTTTGATATTCAAGTGTGAGTTATGGGCAAAAAGCAACATACAAACATGAAAAATATACATCAATGTAAAGAATCTTTTGAAATTAATTTACAAGAGCATAATTCCAAGAGTATTGTTATTGATGAAGCATATGTGAACGCATTGATAGATCAACATTTGAGAAAATGGGAAGATAAATTCATAGAAAGGGAAAATAAGGCCAATGAAGCTCTACAAAAGACATTTAGAATGATTTTGACTTTAAATGATACGCTTAAAGCTATGCCAGAGACTTTACAAGTATTAAGAACTAGTCTTAGAACTTGGAAAGAGGAAATGAATGCTGAGTTTCAAGAAATGAACCACAAGTATGAAATATTATCTAAACGAATACAAGATTTAGAGCTAGCTAAATGTGAGCATGAAAAGGAGGGAATGAGCCAAAGTTTGTTTATAGATCCTTCATCTATAACACATGCTCATGATTTTAGTAAATCTAGTTGTAGACATTCATTAAGACCATCAAATAGGACTCGAATGAGACCTTTGCAGTGTTTTTGGTGCGATCAATATGGCCATGCATTTTGGAATTGCAGGTCGTACGAAGATGCACGAAAACAGAAACTAGTGGTTGAATTTGAAAGGAAAATTTGTAATTATCAGGATCGATCACCTTTTAAATTAAATCTAGGAAGGGGTGGAATGAAAGAACTATTTAAGGAGATTCAAACTAAACCTAATCCATGTGAAAGTAAAAAAGTATGGAAGCCTATCATACATATGAACATTCAAACAAAAGAAGAAATAAGAGAGAGGACATCAAACCAAAAACAAGAGTTAAAAGAAGAAATCAAAATAATAAAACTAAAGGAAGAAGATCAAAAATCGATTATAGAAGAGCAATTGGAAGTTGATCTAGGTGATTTTGAGCATGAAATACAAGTAGGAGCAAGGAAACTTAATAATGTACAGATTTCACTTGATCCAATGCTCCTTTCTAATGAGAATTTGTTTGATCAAGTCAAGCTTAAACAACTTCAAACTCAATTTCACAAACATGAATATAATCAAATTAAAGAAGAAGGAATTAAACAAGAAGAGACCAAACAAAGTATTATGAATCACAACAAACAAACAAATGAAATAGAGAAGCAACTTCTTGATCATATAATTAAACAAATCGAAAACAAAATGAATATAAATTCAAAACCCTTAAAACTTAACAAGAAAACTAAGAATGCACCATTGAAAACAATAGAAGAAATAAGGAAATGATTACACTAAGAAATGATTAATATATTTGATAAGAAAAGATGAATCAAATTGTTTTGGTTTTCTTATGAAAAAGGAATTTGATGAGAAGTTTTTTATAAAATTATTAGTGCACACAGATGACACGAGAAATAGTCCACATTCTTTTTGATAATTATGATGAATAACAGTTTATGAAATTTTGTGAATGTTTTCTATCCATGAAGAATATTTATATGGGAGTTACAACCTACTTCCTCATCAAAAAGGTATGTATATGGATTTTGTTGAATTTCATTAATGATTTAAATATTGCTTTTCTAATCAATGTTTTTGAGTGGTTTAATGCAGGTCAAGCAAGAAAAGACAAATTGAAGGAAGCTACAAAATTTGGCTTAATGTTACTTTGGGGGGTTTACAGATGGATTATCTAGATGTTTTGAATTGAAAAATTTGGTTTAAATGTGCTAATACTTATGTTTTTTTTTCACGAGTTTGTTTTCAAGATATTTTTCAGGTTCAAGATGAAGAATGGGAATTTATGGACACCCAAGATTTTCTTCAAGAGTAGAATATGAAAACCTTTTACTTCCAGTTTTGCACCATTTTATTTAAGCGTGCATTTCAAGTATGCATTAAATTATGTATGAACACATATTGAGTTTTGCCCTTAGGTGCACGTTCATTTGCACCATTATCAAATTGTAAAATGCATTATGAAATCTGTGAGAAAGTTCTACGTATAGGAGAAAGAAAACCTCTTCATCAAAAGCTCTTACCTCTTATGCACCATAATTTTGAAAATGCACATAAAGTATGCATGTGTTAGGGTCACACTACATGACCATGCATCTAGGCACGATCTCATATGTACCCATGCACATAAGAGCGACTGTAAGGATGAATGTATAATCACATTGCTATGTATGTGAGTGAGTGCACAAGCCTCACCATCCGAAGCCTTTTACCTTGCTCATTGCACCATAATTATTTTCTATGCATTGTAAAGTATGCATTGATAGGGCTAATTACACAGCCCTGCATAAGGCACTTTGATTTTAAAACCTATGCACATATATTATGCTATGAAATTGACTTTTAATCATTAAGCAGAAAACAGGTCTTGTTTGGTGCATCCGGAGGATGCACAGGTTTGGTGGGGGTGAATGTCGGAGAGAATTCTCTCTCCTCAACTTGATGAAGAAGCATTTGGCAGGCAATAGTTTGATAGAAATGTATATGAGAAGTTAAACGCATCATTTTTACTTCTACTCCTTTATATGTGCTGAGCCTTTCAGATATGGTGGCATTGATTGATGTAATAGCATCTCTCATTTATCTGTTTGGATTTTTTGGGATTGACTAAGTCCAGGAAAGATCTCCGATTAGGAGTGGAATTTTGATTGTGCAAATGAAAAGTACGAACAAAGTTGTTCATATGCAAGGTCAGAGCAGCTCGCAGTCATGATACTTCCAAGAATATCACCTTTTCGTATATCACTTTCTCATGTAAAAGGCTTCATGTTTTATTGATAAATATATGCAAACTATTAACTATGCAAATAAAAAGAGCCACACAGTTGGCAAAAGGAAGGTTGTCCTCGATAGTGAGCTTGCGGTGGTGGCAATCATGCAAAAGGGTATGCATGAACGTACAAGGGCCACGAACAAAAAAAGAGAACACGCGGTCAGAAGAGAGGGGGAAGAATATGAATCGGAAGTTTTGAATTCATGGGGGTATCAGAAATGAACACATGCAGAGGAGGAGAAAGCTTGCGCTATTCATAAAGATGATAAGCACTTTTGATGTGCTCTCTCGGAGTTCATTGGGAGGCATGATCTCGAAGTGATACACAGAGTTTGAAGGAGAAGGTATTATTATATCCAACTGGATGCACAGAAAAAGAGGAATGTCTGTCGTTTGATCAGAGATCGGGAAGGGAGAATAGCGAAAGTGCTACGGGATTTCCACAGTTGACGACCTTGTGAGAGAGAGCAGATACAGGACAGAGGTGGAATGAAAAGGAGATAAGTAAAGGTTTTCTCTGAATTGTTCAGGAATGTGTTTTTTTAGTTCTTCCATTGCAGGCGTTTAAAAAAAAAATTGTTGTAAAGAGCACTTCGGGAGACGGCGACAAGTATTCGAACAGAGGTTCTGTTTTTTTTTTGGGCAGAGACATTGATGGAGCTAACAGAGCAGTGTTGAAGAAAGGCAATCGATGTTTAACAGATAGTGACACAAAGAATAGGTTTCAATACATGGTTCTCCACTTAAGGAGGTATCAACAAGTGTGTGTTCATAGAGCTAGAGCTCTTTCAAGTCTCCATAGGCTGATCACCTGTGCACAACAGCTTTCTTCCTGCAGTCGAACTGTGAATTGTTTGATGTACATCGGCTGTAGTTCTGTCTAAAGACACCCCACGGAACAATGCTACTCGTATCAAAATCTTTTATATGCTTTAATCATTACTAACAATCGCGTATACCTGGTATGAATCCATTCAGAAATTAGCTAATTAGAAATAGTGCCCTTCGTTCATATGTGAAGAGAGCAATACTGTTTATGCCACGCTTGCAGTGATATGTATGGCAATAGAAATACGTGCTGACCCTTATGAACTATGTTACCTGACATTGAGTAAGTATGAGTGTTCTGCGCACGTTTTTGAACACATATCCGATTGTGTTCTCTTCTGTTAACAGCTAGTATCATCAATTTATTTCTTTGGTTTCTGATTTGATGCTCTATCTTCCTTGATCTAGAAAAGTAATTTATCAAACCATTAAAGTTAATATGTTATGAAATCGTAGATATATTGACTTTTGTACTCACAAACGTTGCAATTTGGAATGGTTATTTAGGAGAAAGCTCAACGACATGTGAATAAGCACTCACGTATGCACTCTGAGATTTAATTATATACTCATCATGAATTTGTTGTGCATCGATAACATTTTGCGCTAATCCAAATTGTATATTGTTACTCGTATATTATTACTCATTGGACTTTTGAATTGATCCAAGAATCGCTTTGTTTGTCAGAACACACAGTAAAAGTCAATTGGTATTTCTTAGTATGACACAATTAAAAACCGATGCCTTCATTGTTGATTGAAAGTTTCAGCCAATTGGAGTTGTGTCTCTACACATACCTCTGAATTTCGGAAAATTGTAATCAACGTTATGTCCCATAATGAATTTGTTTACTAGTTAATCTCTTTGTGAAAATATTATGTGAGAATTAGCTTCGATGAAATTCCTTTCAAGCACTGGAATATGATGATATGATTTGAGGGGTGTAAATTTTGCGTTTTTCTTGAATTAAGGTAACTACGAATTAAAGGCTAATGCTAAAAAGAAAAGAGTTTTGTACAAAGGTTATGTGAGTTTTCTAAGGTTTTGCAAATTCATTTAATCAAATTTCTTGAGTTTCTTTCGTACCTGAGTTGCTCTAAGCACCCTGCGTGTGCCGTATTTTTTGCGGTCGCCCTGATCCACGGACTGCATCTCTCGCGCCCACAACGGACCAGGGCCAGGAACCATACATGAAGAAGTGCAAGATAATATTTGGCAGGTAGTAATCCTTCCGCTGATAGTGTCTGTCGTCAACAAAGTAAAGAGGCTCAGAACAATACAACAGGGTTAGATGTGTGCAACCAGGACAAATCAAAAGACCAAAAGCTAGAAAGAGGTGACTAAGAATAGCACATTCCTAGTCACTGGTGGCATGCGTGGCAGCCCGACTGAATGCAGCAACCCAGATTTGTAATGTACGGGATATCAAGGGGAAAACAGAAGCAAAGGACTTACATCGGATAAAATAACAAATTCTCTGACAGTCCTTGTCGCCGCTTCGACCGTTGGGTGCGTGTATTCAGAAGACTTAAGGAAGCAGCCGACAAGAAGCTAAAGCCTGTCAAGGGACGACAGAGACAAAGAGGGGGAGAGTGTTGCAGAGCAAAGAAGCATAAGAAGAGCCCCAAAATTTTCAAATTAATGGGCATGATTTTTCTTCTTCAAATTCCTAGAGAATTCCTTCAAGCCATGTAAATGCACTAGAGGAGTCCTCTAGTTGCATAATCCCAACTTGTTGTAAAATATCCCTTGTAAATCAGTAGGAACTTCACTTTTTAGTAATAAAGTGCCGATCTCTTGTGTGAAAGGACCAAATTTAGGGCACATGTATATAAGCCACTTTGTGACTCTTTGTAGACACTTTTTTTGCCATTGTGAAGAAGGAGCTCTCCAAAATTTCGAATTTGCTTCTTTCTTGCAGATTTCCATCTTCTCTTTGATCTTGTATGTGTTTATAATGCTTGGAATGTGTGTGTAGGATTGTTGTCTACCCCTCCCCACCGTTTTTGAGCTACTATAGGGTATGTGTGAGCTTGTAGGAGTTGTGGCGTGAGTGTGGGTGCTTCCCACCATTCACTATTTTGGTCATAACTTGAAGCACGGTTGTTAGAATCAAGTGAAACCACTTCCAATAGATGCGTCTCGTCGAGAGCTTCAAAACGAGTACCCTATTGATTATATTTGGGGTTTGGAGCTATGAGAAATCCTTGATTTACTGAAACCTATTGTAAGAGGTATCGCGACAGACACCTTCAGTCTTTTAGTGAGTTTGAGAGGTGGATTAGTCTTTTCTCATGCATATCAGCTGAACCACTTCATTTTCCATCATGTGTGCACATGTCTTCATACACTTGGTTAGGTGGTTTGATCGGATTGACATATAAGCGTGTGTCAATTTCCCACTATATACACTTGTGTTGCAAATGAGGTATAGTCTCTTTGGCACAAGTCCTTGAGTCTTCTTGACTTAGGTACACACCTCCCTACTCATGATGTATTTAATGATCCTAATATGCATCCTCATTGTAACCAATGTGATCATGAGCAGTTGTTTGTGGATTGTCCATATCACCCACATAAATACTCCCACAAAGGCAACATCCATCATGATCCTCATGTTGAAATAAATGGAAGTTGCTCATCTTATTTTGATTTACTTGAGTCACATGAACTTTTGAAGAAGGGAGCAAAGAAGGATTTCAAGTGCTTGGAAGTTGTGGAAGGGCCCTCCCTTCCTCTAAGTTTGGAATCTTCTCATGAATTTTGTATGAGTTCTATGGAAGCTAAAGTGATATCCATGGACAATCATGAAGATTCTTCACCTATTTGTATATCTAGAGATTCTATGTGTAATAAGGATAAATGCATCAATGAATCTCTAGATTGATCTCAAACCACACAACCCTATGATCCATTGGATGAGCATGATGTATGTATAAAAACTCAACCTTTGTTGAATTCCCCTTGTAAAGATGAGTTATCCCTAAAGACTCACATAGAAGGCCCAAAAGACCCTTATGCCAAGAAGAAGAAATCACATTTCCCTTGTAATGTCAAGCAAATTTGGGTAGCCAAACAATTACTTAGAGCCCAACCACATCGCACTATGATATGGATACCAAAGAAATCTCTTATACAAAATCAACCCTCTCACACTAGACTTCATAATCTACGGTCTAGATCCACCATGCCTTATCATCAAGAACGACCACTTCCGACCAAGGGATCCAAAGAAATCAAGCCAACACTCAAAAAAGATCCAAGGAGAAACCTCAAGGCTGAGACCAACAAAGCGAAGACATATTGGCGGCCTAAAACCTCTTCGTGCAACATCCATGGGTGTCAGACCCAACCTTGCCCAATGCACAACATATGTTTAAGATGCACACCAAGTATGCATGCAAATAGGGCCTCATCCAAAGGCCAAGCATTCGGCACACTTAGTTTAACCCAGGCACAAAGAGGGCACATGTACATAGATTTCAAAAATTTTCTTTTTATTTTTCTTTTCTGAGGATGGTAGACAAAGGTATCATCCATTTCAAATGGTTGATGGAAAAGAAGCGGCTCTTGGAGTTGAACATTTGGAGAAAGCTTCATCATCACCTCACCCTTGAGCACTTTGCTCAAGATCCATCCATTTTTGCACCATTGTTTTGTGTATGCATTTTTTAGAGTATGCATAAGATAGGGTCACATTACAAGACCGTGCATAGATACTTTTTTGTTTTCCACCCATGCACCCTTAGTTCCCACTCATGAATATGGACTAAGAAGAGATGAATTAAGTTCATCTATTTGTATCTATCATCTACATTTTTACCATTTCATGCTCATACATCATCCATCCATTAAAAAAAGAAAAGAGGCATTCTAGCATATTCATTCCCATCTATATGAGGCAAAAGAACCAATTTAAAGCACTCGACTCCAAACAAAAAGCAAGATGAAGAAAAGCAACAAAGCAAAACACTCCAACAGTGCAATGATCATGCAAATCAAAAGAAACTCCTACACACTCTTCCACAAAAGCTCCATACTTACAAAAGCT
>CM035423.1:158276326-158343826 GCA_020310875.1 Ceratopteris richardii | reverse complement strand
TAACAAAATTAAATATATATAATCAAATATATAAAAATAGGATTAATTAAGAAAAAAATCTGAATATATAAATAAATAAATATATATATATATATATATATATATATATATATATATATATATATATATATATATATATATATATATATATATATATATATATATATATATATATATATATATATATATATATATATATATATATATATATATATATATATATATATATATGATAGGATAATTATATAGATAAATAAATATGAAAGGATCTAGTGTTTTAAATAAATTAGTTAAATATATATAATTAAGTATATAAAAATAGGTTTAATTTTAAGGATTTTAATCAGAGTAAATATATATACACATACACATACACATACACACATATACACATATCTATATACACATGCATACACATATATACATGTTTTAGGTCTAGGCCTTTCTCATTAGGGTTTTAGGGTTTTAACACCTGCTTAACAAATATACACACATACCCATACACATATATTACATATATACATGTATATACACATGCATACAGAAATATACATATTGTAGGTCTAAATCTTTAAGATTAGGGTTTTGGGGCTTAGGCATACAAATAACTCAATAAAATTTATATAAAGAGAAAATATAGAAAAAACTTAAGAAAAAAATATGACTATATAAATAAATATATATATATATAATAGGATAATTATATAGATAAATAAATATAAAAAGAACTAGTGTTTTAAATAAATTAATTAAATATATATAATTAAATATATAAAAAATAGGAATAACTAAGAAAAAAATCTGAATATATAATTAAATATATATATAGAATAGGATAATTATATAGATAAATAAATAAGAAAAGAACTAGTGTTTTAAATAAATTAATTAAATATTTATAATTAAAGATATAAAAATAGGTTTAATTTTAAGGATTTTAATCAGAGTAAATATATATACATAGACACATACACACATATACTTATACACATATCTATATACACATATATATACACATACACATACATATACACATGCATACACATATATACATGTTTTAGGTCTAGGCCTTTCTGATTAGGGTTTTAGGGTTTTAACACCTACATAACATATATACACACATACACATACACATATAATACATATATACATGTTTATACACATGCATACAGAAATATACATATTTTAGGTCTACATCTTTAAGATTAGGGTTTTAGGGTTTAGGCATACATATAACTCAATTAAATTTATATAAAGAGAAAACATAGAAAAAAATTAAGAAAAAATCTGAATATATAAATAAATATATATATTAAATAGGATAATTATATAGATAAATGAATATAAAAAGAACTAGTGTTTTGAATAAATTAATTAAATATATATAATTAAATATATATAATTAAATATATAAAAATAGGATTAATTAAGAAAAAATCCTGAATATAAAAAAAAAATTTATAAAATAGGATAATTATATAGATAAATAAATATAAAAAGAACTAGTGTTTTAAATAAATTACTTAATTATATATAATGAAATATATAAAAATAGGATTTTAATTATATAAGCAATAGACATATATATAATACATATATATATCATACATATAACACATATACACATATATAGGTCTTTAGTATTAGGGTTTTAGGTTTTTTTAGGTGTTTAAGTATTTAGGTTTTAGTCTTTCAGGTTTAAGTCTTTAGGAGTATAATTTTTAGGTTTAATAAAAAAATCAAATGTTCTAAAATGTCCATATTGTATCAGATGGCTAGTTTGGATCCAAAGGAGAGAATGACATGTTCTGCACTCAGCGTAAGTATCAAATTTATTGGAAACGACGGATTTGTACTGCACATGTTAGAGAGTATGGATCCTTTGATAAAATTCAACTAGAAAACCTACGCTACCATTCACATGGTCCCCCAGGTGAGCAGATGGAGCCAAACAACATTGCACCGGTAACCTCTCGTGGACAAAAGAGAACAAAAAAGGAGTTAGACACACAAGCAAGTACTAATAGCATTATACAGAATGAACATATGGAATAAATGCTCAAAGCATTTTATGAGATGGACGAAGATCATGATGGTGGAGAAGATGTTGAGAGTTTCATGGACACAACAAAATTCCCACGACCATAAGTCAATGAAGAATATGAAAACATGTGAAGACTAGCTTGTTTACCACTTTACAATGGAGCAAAGATATATGTACTATGTGTGTCACTCCCGATGCTCAATCTGCAATCCATTTATGGATGGTCAGATAGTAGTGTCAGGAAGTTGTTCAGGTAAGTGGATTTGAAATAAACTTTCATTGTTGTATCAAAATAACTTTATTTACTAATATCGTTCTAATCTTATTGCAGGCTTCTTAAAGATCAACTTTTGCCAGAGGGCAATGACATGCCTCCAATACGTGGAGATGCAAAAAAACTTTTACAATCCATTGGAATGGATTACACTAAGATTCATGCTTGATGGAATGATTGCATCCTCTTTCCGAATGAGTATGAGCATCTCCACGTATGTCCAAAGTGTGGAGAAAATAGATGAAGAGAAGACCTTGTAGGTGAAGCAATCCTCGCAAAGGTTCTTCGTCTTTTTCCTATTATTCCACGCATTAAGAACATGTTTAGATGCAAATCTATAGTTGAGTTAATGTCATGGCATGCAAAGAGCAGGTCTACAGATGGTGTAATGCGAGTGCTGATGGAGAGTGTTAATCTCAAAAAGAACAAGCTATCCTTGAAATTAGAGCACCTCTATTTCAAGAATAACTCAAAACCTTTACCAATTTGGAGGATCAATGCTCAATTACCAAAATCTTGACACTATGAAGAGAGTAATTACTCAGAAAGCCTACTGCATATATCTCACTCATTGACTGATCAAATACGTAAAGTTTTTTTAGAACTTTGCACAAGGTGTTGACCTATAGTTTCCACACCTTCTCCAAGTTAAATCATTCCAAAAGATTTAGTAGCTCTTGAGAAATGATCTTAACAATCCACCTATGTCTAAAACCATACTTTTTCACAGCCGACTTTGACACCTATAATGTTAAACACATAGTTCTCCCAAAGTACAACCCATTTATCCAAATGCTTTTAGCCATAGGTAGCTTACCTTCCAACTTAAAGAATGAGTGCTTGCTTGCTAAAAACTTTACACGTTCGAAGGAGAACTCACCAAAACATTAGCATCGAATTTTGTGCCTGCTGCAACTTCACTTCTTCACATTTACACATGTAAATGTTCTACTCTCCATTCTCTCAGCCTGATCACAATTAAAAGCTGAAAACTTGTACAGTGGTCAATCAACTATAGACTTAGACTTGTACAAAAGCATTTCACAAAGGATTAAACACAGAAGGAGTACTAAGCAAAAGATCGGCTGCAATATTACTTCATTTCTGAGAAGTTTTACATCTGAGTGATGAGAGAGATTCCTACACTTCTAAAGTGTCTAATGACTCTTACAACTTCTACTTCTTCTCTTCACATGCTCTCTCATACTTGCCCCAACATTTTTCTTGTATATATAGGCAAATATGTACAAGGTCATAACCATAAAAAAGGTATAAGTGAGCTAACTCTAAATTAATGTACATATGTATACAAGTCTTCATCTTCTGAACATGTAATTCTTAATGCTTCATAAATTGATCTTTTCTTCAATTCTTGACTTCAATCCTTCATTAAAAATTCAATTGGTGATTGAATTGCACCAACAGCTCCCCCTCAATCATCAATTGAGGTTTTCTCTATCTTCTTTATACCTGCCATGTCTTTGAATCTCTGTAACTTTGGTCCATCCAAGCTTTTGGTTAGCATATCAGCTATCTAATCTTTTGTTGAGGTATGTATGACTTCAATCTCCTTATCCATCACCTTCTCTCTTAGAAAGTGATACTGAATCTCAATGTGTTTAGTCCTGGCATGAAAAACAGGATTAGTAGCTAAATACAATGAACTCATGTTATCTCCATGAATAGTAGGTGTACTCTGAATGATGTCAAAACTCTTCATGAGAGTCTTTAGCCATATAACTTCCTTTGCAACTTCAACCATACCTTTATACTGTGCTTCTGTAGATGATAAAGCAACTGTGTGTTGCTTCTTAGAACACCAAGAGATTAGCTTATCTCCCACATAACACAAGTATCCATAAGTTGATCTCCTATCATTAGGATTACCTGCCCAATCTGTATCACTATATATCTTAATGTTTGTATCTGATGTAAAACCATAATACAAACCATCTTTGATTGTACCCTTAATGTACCTCAACACTCTTTGTCTTGCAATCGAATGTTCTTTCCTAGGACAATGCATGAATTGAGATAATACTCCAACTGCATATGACAAATCAGGCCTAGTTAATGTAGCATAGATAAGACTACCAGCCAGACTTTGATACGTCTTCATATCCTTAAATTCTTCTCCTCCATATCTGCTCAATTTGTGATTTACCTCCATTGGAGTAAGTGCTACCCTGCAATCATCCATTTTTAAACTTGATCAACAAGTTCTTCAAATACCTTTCTTGAGTTACATACACTCCATGTTGAGTGTATGAGATCTCCATGCCCAAGAAATATGACAAGTCTCCCAAGTCACTAATCTTGAACTCTTTCTCCATTTGCTCCTTAAGGCTTTGTATGCCCTTCTCATTTGTACATGTAAGAATTATATCATCAAAATATATGCACATGTAAATGAACCCATCATCACTTGCTTTGACAAGCAAGCTACTATCTGCTTTAGATACTTGGAAACCAAGTTCCTTCAAGAACTTCACAAGTCTATAATTCCATGCCCTTGGGGCCTGCTTCAAACCATACAAAGCTCTCTTGAGCTTATTTACATGATCTGGATACCTTTCATCTTTGAATCCTTGTGGTTGCTCCATGAAAACATCATGTGAAATATAACCATTTACAAAAGCATTCTTCACATATAGTTGACATAATTTCCAACCTTTACATGCAACAATGGCTATGAGTGTCTTGATGGTTGTCATCTTTGCCAGAGGACTATAGGTCTCATCATAATCTATTCCATATGTCTGAGCAAACCCTTTCACAACAAGTCTAGCTTTATACCTAGACACACTTCCATGTGCATACCTCTTTTTCTTGTAGACCCATTTGCATCCAATGATCTTCTGACTATTTGGTTTAGGAACCAAATCCCATGTCTCATTCTCCATCAATGCATCATACTCTTCCTGCCTAGCTTTCTCTCAATTTTCCTTACCTTTTGGCTCTTCATATGTACGAGAGTCTTCATCTACTTTTACCATATAAGCATAATCTTTTGTAGCCAAAAAAGAAGTGTCATAGCTATACCTTGTAGGTTGCCATTTGTGTCTTGATGACCTTCTGAGTTCTCCACTTCTTGGGGTTTCTGGTTCATTACATTCTCGATCAAACCTTGGCACTTCTTCAACTTCAACTTGTACTTCATTATTCTCTTCTTCATCAAATATTTGAACCTTTGATTTACCTTTCTTCTGATTCACAACTTCTTCATCACCTGCATGAATATTGATTGTACCTGCATACCAAGTACCTTGCTCATCAAATGTAACATCCATTGACACAAGGAACTGTTTTGTGGATGGACTCCACAACCTATATCCCATCTGCTTATCATCATAGCCAATGAACACATACTTCTCTACTTTAGGTTGCAATTTGTGCCTTAATTGAGACGGCACATATGCATATGCCAAACATCCAAATACTTTTGGTCTAAGGTAGGTCTCTTCCCCCACCATGCCTCATATGGTCTCATACCCTTCAAAGCTTTACATGGTAACCTATTGACCAAATATGTAGCTGTATTTACAGCCTCAGCACACAAATAATTTGGGAAAATTTTCTCCTTCATCATGGATCTTGTAAACTCAACAAGAGTTCTATTCCTCCTTTCTGCTACACCATTTTGTTGAGGAGAGTACCTACAAGTAACTTCCCTTTTTATACTTGCATTCCATAAGTAGTCATTGAACTCATTAGAGAAATACTCTCCCCCTCCATCTGATCTTAGTCTCTTCAATTTTTGACCTGTGATTCTTTTTGCATACACATGATAATGCTTGAATGTATTAAATACCTTTGATTTATCTTTGATGACATAGATAGTGATCCACCTGGTAGCATCATCAACATAAATCACATAATACCTTGAACCATTTATACTGAAAATCCTTTGAATGTCCTCACACATCTGTATCTACCAATTCAAGCTTCTCTGAATACATGAAACCATGCTTGGAATAAGACTGCTTATGAGCATTACCTAATTGACATGCCTCACATCTATATGTCATATGTTGACCTGTAACATTAGGCAATCCAAGCACTGAACCATTGTTAACCATATCTGTAATACCTCTTTCATTGAAATGCCCAAGCCTTTTGTGCCAAAGATCTAACTCAGAGATCTTATGTCCTCTATAAGTGAACAAGGCATGACCAACATTACCTTGAATCTTCAATGTGAAGAGTCTTCCTTCTTTCTTCGCTGAAACAATTTGTTTATACCCATTGCTAGGGTCTTCCACAAAAACTCCTTCATTAGTGAACCTTACTTCATAACATTTTTCAACAATTTGCCCTACACTTATCAAATTCTTTGGAATTCTAGGAACATACAACACCTTACTCAAGAGAGTACTTCCATCCTTGGCCTTTACTAATCCAATTGACTTCACATTATGCTTTGTATTGTCACCTGTTTGAACTACATGATTAGTTACCTTATTCTCCAAATCAGTCATCAAGGCTATGTTTCCACTCAGGTG
Organism: Ceratopteris richardii; assembly: GCA_020310875.1. Lineage (NCBI taxonomy): Eukaryota > Viridiplantae > Streptophyta > Polypodiopsida > Polypodiales > Pteridaceae > Ceratopteris > Ceratopteris richardii. The sequence goes on along the minus strand of CM035423.1, from coordinate 158,337,006 downwards.
ATGACTTCTTGCATAGTCAAAGGGTGTAGCAATCACCTGAGTGGCAACATAGCCTTGATAACTCTTGAATGTGGTAAACTCTGCCCACAAAGTTGCCTTCCTTGACTTTGTAGTGTTTTGGAAACGCTCCTCCAAAGCATTCCATATATTAATTGCACTTTCAAGACCTCTAATATGAGGTAGGAAGTAGTCATTGACTCCCATGTAGATAATGCTCCTTGCTTGAGCATCCTTCTTCATCCATGTCTTCAAATCTGATAACTCATCCCTAGTTGGAACACTAGGATCTTTTAAATGTGGCTTTTCTTCTTCACCTGTAATGTAACCTATCAAATCTTTGCTCATAAGATGAGCTTGCATCCTCATTGACCATGCTGGATAGTTTTCTCTATCCAATTTCTCTATCTGAAGAGAATCTCCCATCCTTTCCTCACCTATATATCAAATTCTTCAACCTTTATGAGGAATAAGGTTACCTTTACTTCGAATGAAGTTCCTTCTGACTCTGATGCTTGGAAGCACATAGATAGTAAGTGGCGAGAGTTTGCTAGTGAGCCTTGGTCCGTACGTCTAGGCCTAGCTATGGATGGAGTAAATCCATTTGGTTTACACAGCTCTTCATGGATCACATGGCTTGTATGTTTGGTCAATTATAACATCCCACCATGGCTGGCCACAGAGAAAGGTCATTTATTATTAGCTCTTATTGTACCAGGTAAGTATAAGGTAAAAAACATGGATGTATATTTTGCACCACTTGTGGAAGAGCTACACATTTTATGGGATGGGATTACTGTGCGTGACATGTCTCAACCTATAAGAAGACGATATGTGCGAGTGCAAGGCACACTTATGTGGACGATGCATGATTGGCCTGGTTATGGTGAATGTTTAGGTTTATCGATTTCGGGTTACCATGCTTGTCCTTTATGCGAACCACGACTCGAAGCACAGTATTCCAAAGCATTACGTAAAACTATCTATGAAGGACACCATAGATATTTTCTCGATGGACATGTTTTACGTGAAGGACAAATTGGTTGACAAGCGCAATGCCAAATGAAAGCTAGCGATTGGAAACAACTGTGGCATTCAGAAACTCCAATCGCTGGCATGAAACAGTTGTCCATTTTTCATGAACTCCCTTATTGGAGTGAATTATTGATCAATCACTTGGTAGACCCGATGCATATTTTTAAGAATGTGGGAGATATTCTTTGGAAGACTTTAATTGGAAAGAAAGAAAGCAAAGCACAAAGGGAGGAATTAGAAGAGCGAGGTCGTATGTGAGAGTTATGGGCAATTACTAAGTCCAACGGAATAATATCATTACCAAGAGCTCCTTGGGTGCTTCACAGGATGGAAGAGCAACAAGTGAAGAAAACAATTTCAGAGTTTCGGACACCTACTGGATGCATGAGGTGTCCAAAGACTGCTTTCACATGAAACAACGATCTTGGAGGGCTCAAGTCTCACGATTGGCACAAGTTTTTATAGTGTGTGCTCCCTTTAGCCTTAAAAGATTGTCTTTCGGAGGATGTATGAAGAACCATTTATAAAATTAGTTCTTTAGTACGGTGGATCTCTTCTAAAGAGATCAATAGAGATAGCATAGAGAGTGCGAAACTCAATGCTATCAAGGCTATTTGTATGGTAGAGAAATACTTTCCCTCAAGTATTCTCACTATTCAGCTTCATTTAGTGGTTCATGTGGTAGATGAAGTTGCAATAGTAGGAATTGTCCATAGTCAATGGATGTTCTTCTTAGACCACTTTATGAAGACATTAAAAGGGTTTGTTTGACAAAGATCACGTCTAGAGGGTAGCATGGCAGAGGGATGGCTCGTACAAGAGTCTCTTGTATTCATAACTGAGTTTCTACATATGTCGGATCCAAAAATGCCTCGCTTATGGAGAAATGATGAAGATGTTCGTCTCATAGGCGATGAACCACAAGGTAAAGGGTTGCAAAGAAAAATGGATGCAACTTTCACAGAGAAGGCAATGAAGTTTTGCATAGTTAACTCTGAGCCTATGCAGAAGTGGTTAGAAAAGTATGAGCTTGCCAAGAAAACCAACACAAAGGAAAGAGCTTAGTTTCGAAGGATGCCTCTTCTAGAAAGTCTTCAACCTCTTCTACCTTTTCCAACGAGCAGATGGCTAGATACAGCAGTTTCACAAGCAAAGGTAGTAGGTGAAGATATCTCTGAAGAAGAAAAAGAACTTGCAAAGGGATGTGATTGGGAGTATACTAAATACGGTGCACTATGGTCTCATGGATGACACTTTCGGATTGCACGAATCGATAAAAATAGGTCTACTTTTGATAGTGGGGTTATGGTGAACTTTTTGCAAAAAAGTAGAGCGAGTACAAGAGATGATAATGCTCAAGAAGGCGAACTATATTATTGTGGAGTGATTCAAGATATCTTGAAACTATCTTTTAGGAAGTTTTATTACTTTGTTTTTTATGTGAAATGGTTCAAAGTAGTCACCTCTAGAAGAAACGCAATAGTAAGGCGGGATAAAAGCAGTTTGCTTCAAACCGACTCCACATAATTATGGACGGATGAAAGAGATCCATTTGTACTTCCTGAACACTGTGAACAAGTTCTTTTTATACCAAATTCAAAAGAACCAGAGTGGCTATTTGTTTTACAAGTCCCCCCACGTAGTAGACAAATTTGTGAGAGCATACATGTAGAAAAAACTCCATCTATAGTGGACTCAGAGATTCATTCGATAGTCGAGGAGGAACAGATCATTGTTCGAGAAGAAGAGGTCATTGAAGAAGAGGAAATACAGGATGAAGCAATAGATGATGATCGAAGGAAACCAGCATAGCAAGTGACTAAGAAGTCATCAATATAGAGATAGATATTCTCGATGCATCAGATCTCCAAGAGGATGCTAGAATAGAGGAGTTTTGAATCAAACACTTGTACGTACTAATTTTTGTTTATTTGTTTGTTAGGTTTTTTTGTTCACTACCATTTCTCTATATTAATTTTATTATCATATGCTAATTATTTGAGTTCTTTTCTTATAGAGCACGATGGGAGACACTCCTCCAGTCACTCCACATTCCATGACAAAGAAGCAGTTCTTAGATTTCATCTCTCAGGTACCTCCTGTGTATATGGCCACTATGTCACACTATTGGATCGCTTGTGGTAGCACTCCCCCCGGCCTCACTCCCGCCGGTTTCACTCCTGTCAGCTGCACTCCCGCCAGTTTCACTCCTGTCAGCCTCACTCCTACCGGTGTCACTCCTGCCGGTGTCACTCTTGCAGGTGGTGCTACTCCCATAGGAGGTATATATCCTAGATTTATGACTCCATCACGACTAGCTTTTCAACCATCCTCTACTGGCTCTAGTAGTAGACATGTGCATTGGACATCTCAGCGCGATACAGGTGTTGGCCCGTCTCATAGGTCGAGGTCATGCTCTGGAACAGGAGGTTATAGAGTGGATCTACAGGTAGGTCTGGAGGAGGTGGCTATTGTGGAGGCAGTGCAATAGACGTTGTGTCCCCTACTTCTACTCCTAGGACGAGTACATTAGATGTAGGTCCGCCACGTGGTACAACATGTGGAACACCACGTACACCTTGGGGTGCTCATGACCATGATGATTCCAAGGTGTATAGTATCCGAGATGGAGCTTCCCTGATGGATGCAGTAGGAAAAGCAATGCGTGCACGTATACGATAGCTTTGTTCCATACAGTTTGGACACTCTATCATGTTGAAATGGAGTAAATAACATAAAGATCGGAAGAATTATATCACAGAGATGATTTATCAGGAGTTTCGACCAGTCGATGGGCAACCTCTTGTCAGTTCAGAGTGGATTCTGCACACCCCACGTGAAGTTATGTCCCATCGATGATCCAAGGCTTGTGATGCTTTCAGAGCAGGCTTACCAAAGCATGTATGTTTAGATGTTGAGGAGTGGGATATGATTCGTAATAAGCAGTTATAGACTCCTAACCGATATCACTAGGAGCGAGATGCCATAGCCACCCGTTTAGATACGGTTGGACCATCACATTTGGGCAGCGGTGGATATGACACGATGCATCACGAGTTTGTAAGTACCATTTGGTTTATTGAATTTGTTTCTGTTAAGCTTCTCATGTATGTTCCTCTAATGCTTTGTATATTTGTTGTAGGAGCTAGCAATGGGTCGTCCTCCAACATGAACGGAGGAGGCTTATGCATATCGTCATGGATTGACTTCACTATTGGAAGACTTGGAGGGATGCGGTGCAGTCATTTCATGGGAGCATTTGCGATGAGGTGATGAATTTATAAACTTGCTTTTTACTTGTTTGTAAATTTCATGTGATTTTATCTCATTTCATTAATGTTCTTTGTTACAAGACTGTTGATATGGAACATTCTTTGCATGTGTATGGTAGTGGCACACCAAAATTTTGTATTTGATTTTTGTATGGCAATGCAATGCTTTGCCACATTTTGTAAAAGCATCATATATGATAGTGGTTTGCCACACCCTTGTACATGCTTCATTTATGAAATATAGAACTCTTTTTGTACATGGTTCATGGTTCATGGTTCATGAATCATGGTTCATTTTGATTATCTCTTTTGTGTCCAATAATATTCTATTTTATGAAATCATATTTCGATTGACATTAGAGTACACATCACATGTAATCGGTTTTTTTTTGGGCAGAGTGTATTGTCTTTTGTTAAGCAACATCATGGTAATGTTGCTGTAGCAAAAGACAACACATTCTGCCCAAAAAAAATTTTGCAGATATGGTCATCGGTATAAGCGACGGTACTCCCAGGAATGCCATCAGAATAAACATCGGTACACCTAGGGTACACCGATAAATGTGATGTACACCCAGCAGAGGCATCAGTATAACCGTCAGTATGAGCGTCGGTAATACCGATGCTCATACCAATGGTTATACTGATGCCCATACCGGCGCTTTAATTCCGACGCGCATACTGACACCTACATCGATGTCGAGGCAAAAATGCATGTGTTCATTTCCCTCAGTAAAAACCTCGGTATATGGCCGATCTGTTGTAGTGAATAAACAAGTAATTATGTAAGATCATGAATCAAGTAATCCCCATCAAGTGACAATAGTCTCGAAAGCGATTGTGTGGTAGCGCTTTAGTCAAAGCATCCCCAACATTATCAAGTATGAACCTTCTAAAAATAATGCACTTACTAGCTAAGTAGTCTCTAATGAAGTGATACCACACCTCAATGTGCTTGGTCTTTGCATGATAGATCAGATTCTTAGCCAATGCAATGGCACTCTGAGTATCACTAAGCAAACAAGGTACATGCTTAGGTAGACCTATATCACAAGCAAGATATGAAAGCCACAATGCTTCCTTACATGCCTCACTCCAACATACTTTGCTTCTATGATGGAAACAATTGTACATTCTTGAAGATGAGTGATATATCTCTAAACCCAAGGGAAAGGATGCACATGAAGGCTATTAGTTTGCCAACGTGTTTGAAATCCATCTATATGTCCTCTTCTAAGTCCCTAATACGGCATAAAGGACACTCTCTTCTTGCTTGGACTTCTTGTCTCTTGCTCTTCCTCTATTGGAAACCCCTTTCTCTCTCTTATTCACCCACTTACTTACACGTACCTTCTCGCACCCTTTTTTCTTTTTCCCTTTCACTCTCACTTTTCACACCCATATACTCATGCATACACACATACTTTCACCCATTCATGCACATACATTCACACATACACGTGCACCCGTACTCCTTTACCCTCTTTCTTCTTTGCTCCTTCTCATTTCCCTACTTCATTTTCCACCACCTCTCTTCTTTACACACCAACACTCTCTCACTCACGCGTCCCTCTTCTTTTTCACTTCCTCTTTACCTCACTTCCTTTTTTAATCACATTCTCTTGCACATGCACACACATATGCTCATATACGCACATCCGTACCAGCCCTCATACTCCCTCACCCCTTCACAAGCCCTCTTTTACTCTCTTTTCCTCCAACCACCACTTACTCAATCCCCATATGTATATTCACAACAGACGGGGGCACACAATCCTCTAGCATAAATCGGTTGAGGTACTCTTGCATTTTCATTGTAAATCCTCAGTTTTCCTAGAGTAGTTCTTTGCAAAGTAATATACCATACATGGTCAGTGTAAACTCCATAATCCCTCTTAGGATGCTCCTGCTCAAATCCCGGCATTCCCTTTATGTTCCATCTCCGCCAACAGATGCCCATATAAGTTTACTCACCCCACGTTGTAAACAAATATGCACTCTATAAACATCAATTGTTATTTTCCATATTAACCTTGCAAACGTTTCCATTTCCAAAGAGGAAGAGGAATAAAACTCCTCCATTACACTCCCTAAACCAAGGAGCAGTAAAGGATGTGAATCACCACAACTTCATGCTCCACGGAAGGTGAACTTAGAGAAACCTTCTAAGATGCATAGAAACTAGCTCCCAATTCTTATGGCTGTCAAGGAGATGTCTCTTATCCTCACAATCTCATACACGAAGGCCCATTGGGATTATGTCAATTAACTACAGGCATGCTTTGAAGGATTGAAAGATTGACATCAGAAAAATCAATCATGCGGTTTCTGATTTCTTTTCCCTTTTTTTCTCTTCTTTTTTATACAAGCCTCACTCCCATAAGATGCAACTTCAAAACGCCATGCAGCTAAGCTGGGACATTCATAACCCACTTTGAATACCATCTAAAAGATCCAAATCCGCACGATAACTTCCTCACATAAACAGAAACATTTCTTACTTTTACATGCTGCTCACCAAAGCAAGACGTTCACTCCTGCTTGTCCAACACTTGGGCACAAGATAAATGAGCCTTAGGGTCGGTGGGAATAGCATGTCGTCTTTTATCCTAGCCCTTCAGATTGCAAATGCAAACATAACTTTTCCCTATAACTTAATAGCCATGGTGGTTGATATAGTGCTCCGGGACAAAAGACGAGTCACAACCTGTTGGTTTGTTTGATGGGTGGCACAATGTAGCACTCAAGGTGTTGCTCACCGTTAGTTGATCGATTGCTACTGTTAAAACATATCAGGTAGTCCAAAATTCATTAGTTCAAGTCAGACCGATAAAAATATTCCCCCTTCCTATTCACAGTCCAGTGTCTGCCATACCCGGGTGCATGATTGAGAGTTTCCAAAAAATCAATAGCAAAGGGTGATGTCCCCTCGGATGTGTATGTGAAAATCCTGTAATTATCACAAAATCTCCATCCACAGATTAGTTATTCCTTTCCGAAGATGCGATAATCCCCCAAAATTACAGTAAGATGGATGCACTTCAACCTTTTGGCTACCGAATTTAATCCACGAATACTGTCAAAGGATGAGTGTATCTTACCTTCAAAATGTTGTTATCTTCAACCAGTCTGCCAGGTTTCTCCTAAAATGATCAGCAGCACTCTTCCCAAACTTCTCCCAACAACCCCTTCAGCATTCGACAGCCCAAGAGAATCTCCCAAGAACCAAGAAGAGAACCTTCAAAGAAATCCTCCTCTCCAAGTACTTTTCCCGAGTTGCCTTCGTCACCCGCCAAGGGCCCCAAAAAATTGCTCCCTTTTTCCCAAGTATGGAAAACCACCCAGTACCCCTATATCCTTCTCTGAGCTACACAGAATACCCCTGAGTGCAACTCCAGCCTTCCGTGCTGTACTCCTCCCCTTTTCCTATGGCAACTGAAAGCAATGGTCAGCGCAAGAGCGAAGAGAGAAGGCCAATCTTGTCCCCCCTGACTTCTCCTTGTCGCAGCACAGGAGAGCAAAACCACTAGAAAATGAGGGAGCCTCCCTGCGTACCCCCTGTTACTGCACAAAGCAACAACCAAAAAAAAAAGAAAAAAACAAAACAAAAATGATCCCCCCCCCCCGACTTCTCCTTGTCGCAGCATAGGAGAGCAAAACCACTAGAAAACGAGGGAGCCTCCCTGCGTACCCCCTGTTCCTGCACAGAGCAATAGCCAAAAAAAGAAAAAAACAAAACAAAAATGATCCCCAGCCAACGGGGAGAACACACATATTTTTACTCTCCCACTCTTTCTGACCCCCCTCACACTCCACTCCCCCTTACCCTCTTACATTCCCACTCATGCACATATGCACATTTTTTATTTGTACCCCCATTTTCCTTTTATTTTTTGTCTTTTTTCTTTTTTCTTTCTTTTCCTTTGTTTTTGTGTCTCTTTTTTCTTCAAAGAATTGGAAGCGCCTAACCAGAACATCTACAACTTGTTGCACTCTTGTTATTCCAAGGTCCTTTAGTTCACTTCAATCATGAGTTTCTCTTCTCACGCCTTCCCAAGCATAATCAATTAGGTTTCAAGATGTTTGACTTACTTCTTAATCCAATGCTTTAAACCATCTACAAATAAATCCCTATCACACCTACTAACTAAGGTAAGTTTCTTGCTTCTTGATTTGATTTCCTCTTCCGAAGGGCCAAGTCTCCATTTGATAGCATCACACACAATTATATCCTACCACACACATACCCATGTCATCACGTCTATCTGTAACCACGACACATCTTCATACCTTCATTTGGATGCCATCATTCACACAAAAACTCTTAGATTTGTAATGGTACATATGTGATTACCAAAAAATGAATTCAAGATGCTAACATAGGATGAGCAATAAATACATCCATTCATATGCTCGCAACCACACCCACATACACATACTTGCTTATTGCAATCATGCAATCAGAATCGTACCCATGCTCACATGTGCACACATATCCATAGATGAAAATCCACAAACAATTTCTTGATTATTTGAAAACAAAATCACATTTCCTGTTACTACATCTTCCATAAACCCCATATCAATAAAATTAATTTCAACAAAATTTTTTTGTGCAACATACTCCCCCCTTGCGAAGTCGTCCTTGACGAGCCAATTTGGTACCTGTACTCAAATCATCCAACATGTGATCATCACTCAATCAAATACAAATCTTTACCTTGCATACATATTCTCTTCTTCCTCGATGTAGGACTTGCAATCACACTCATACAATCGTCGGTTAGTACCAAAATCCAATCATTTCACTTACCATCTTTGTCCATCTTCATCGCCATGTCCACCTGTCTACAAACTTCATCAAAACATTAGAACCTTTCTTCATCAAATCACAATAACATTTACAACCAAAATGAAAAGAGCAAACACACATCAAGAAATCACATCGCACATCCTCGTCATACATGCAAGCTCGTCACAACCCATATGCATACAAGCAGAAGACATGTCCACATTCCCTCTCTTCACTCTTCTCGACTGTTCATTCAACACGTCACGAATCTCTATTCCACATGCATACTCAACACGCTTTCTATACACACCATCAAAAACCATTCCCCAGTTCTATTTTTGATACTCTTCTCGGTCACACGATCGTTTTGCTGATTCCTTTTTCTCATTTCTAACCGAGTTCTCTCATCGATTTTTCATTCCCCTTCTACCTAGGGTTTTTACTACCCGCTTTCCTTTTCATCGACTCTTTGTTGTTTTTTCTGTTTTCAACTAAATTCCATGCTACATCACCACCACACCTCCCTAACTTGATGAATATATGGCAAAGACTTCTCAAGTCTAACGTCAGGTCACCTCGACAAGACCGCTCATTGTCAACGTGATTCTGGAGTCATTGCACCACCTAAGAGCCAAATTGAACACTTTCCGAAGGTTTGCAAACGAACAAAGCAACTAGCATGATTGGATTCCTCAAGTCCAAGCTTTCCACAGAGACGTTGCAGCCAAAAACCTAGCCGAGCTTAAGCTTTGATTCGACATGCCTCATCACGAGTCCACACATTCCTCGGATCCCCACAACACATACAAACATTCCCATCTGAGCATCATGCTCTCTCGCCTCTCTTCTGTCCACCCTCGAGCGAGGAATTTTTTCATTTTTTTTCTATTTTTTCATTTATTTATCTATTTATATTTACTCACACAAGCCGGCCTACGTTGAAGCTGGATGCGACTCATGGACTCGACCACCCGATCAAGTTTATTCCACCCATCTACCAACCCAACGCAGCGCTCGACACATAGACGGCTAGCCCTATGTGAAACCGACATCGGTTCATGGCTTTGACCACCCGGCCAAAGTGGGTCCACTCACCAATCGTCCCACATAGGCACGCAACCACACGCACACATACACAAACATATAGATTTTTTTTTTTCAAGAGCTCGAGAATTAGGAGACAAAAGAAAGGGCCTTTTTCCCAACCATCTCAATCATGACGCACATACATATATCCCCCAATGGACATCCGATGAGACACATCTCCTCTCTGCCGTCACTCAAGCCAAAATCCGGCCACTAATGCCATGGTTAACTTTTCTTCTTGAGACCCACACACACTAATTACTTTGTTGATCTGAAACCTCAAAAAGTGTCACTTCAGTCCTAAGTGTACAGCCAACTCGATCCATCCATCCTCATGTCTCTGATTCGCAATCCCACAAAGCCAGCCCTAATCATACCCAAGCCGTCCTCATCGGCATCCATCGCATCATCTATTTATTTTTCATCTCCAACCTCTGCCTCGTAGAGATTCCACCTGACCTCATAGATGACTTAGATAACTACCATTAGCCGTTGTACCTCTTAGTGCCTCAAGCCTCGCCGCTAGGTCTCTTAATCCTTGTTTGTTGTACTCAACATCGCTCCGGTATTGGAACAGATTAGAGTCGATGCTTCGGAATCGATTCCATATTTTCTCCATTTCTTCGTCTAACTCTCTCATCCTTTTTTCAGATCCGAGGGGAAGATCCTCCCTCTTCTCAACTCAAAGAGTCAACTTCTCAACCTCTTCTCGAATTGACCTTTCTTCCCAAATCCTACTCATATTTTCTACATCTAGATCATCTACCTTTTTCGACAACTCATTCTTCGTCTCTTCTAACTCTGCTCCAAACGCCCTCAACCTATACAACACCACGTTTAGCTCTTCCTCCATTTTCCTTGCTCTCGGGTCCTCCGCTTGTCCTCACGTCTCATTATCTTTCCGATTCATCCACCTATCGAGCTTGCTACTTAGCCTTGCATTCTCTTTCTCTACATGTCTCATTTTCTCATCGCTCTCTGCTTGGGCACTTTTCATTCTTTCTAACTCCAGGTGGAACTACTCACATGCCTTACACGCTTGATCACTGTATCTATGGATTATGCTTTGTACCTTCTCGATTTCATGCTCCATTCCTTCGACTCTCCTCATTAGGTCATCCTCATCTCTTGAGGGCTCTTCTTCGATCGCAACTCCAAAGCAGTCGGCTACCATCAAGCCGGATCTCAAGTCCAAGACCACGTTTTCACTCTCAGGCCTCACAAGATCTTTCCTCAAGCTTTTGTTTACTCTTTTCCACTCCTTGTTTTTGCTTTTCAACACTCGTACTTGCTTTTCCCAAGTTCTTAGGACCTCGGCCATTTTCACTTGATTTTCCTCTAATTTCTCTATTTTGATTTTCTCGTTATCTCGCTCCAAATGCAACCAATTGACTTGACATTCCAAGCTCTTCAAAAGTTCTACCAAGTCTCGATCATGAGATCCAGTGTCCTTGCTTTCACTTGCTCTCGCAGTCTCCGTCGACGAAGTAACTCCACCCTTGTCAACTTCCACATACAAAGAGGATAAACACCTATCGGATTGATTCATTGCGACCTTTATGTCAGTCACCTCTTTTGAGCCACACACGTGCTCGCATAGTCTCTTTTTCCCCCAGTCCACACATGTGGGGACAAAATCCAACGGGGTGCATACACGAGGGCGATATTTGGCTATATACCCAATCTGGTCGCAACACCAACATCTCACATAATTTGATATCGGGCCAAATCCCCACCCTCGATTCACATGATGTCTCATGGTCGGATGAGAATATATCCATCTCCTATTTTGTCCAAAATTCGATTGCCTCATGTTGGCCTTCTCAAAACCACATGCTTGCTTTTGTCGGTCCATTTCTTTAATGAAGGTCTAAGAAGATCTGGGATCAACTTGGCTGTGCCACGCGATTGGGGCACCAAGCCAACTCATAGCAATCTCTATGAGATGTGCTAACCCAATTCCCGACAGACGCACCAAAATGATATATCTCTAAACCCAAGGGAAAGGATGCACACGAAGGCTATTGGTTTGCCAACTTGTTTTTAATTCATCTATATGTCCTCTTCTAAGTCCCTAATAAGGCATAAATGACACTCTCTTCTTGCTCGGACTTCTTGTCTCTTGCTCTTCCTCTATTGGAAACCCCTTTCTCTCTCTTATTCACCCACTTACTTACACGTACCTTCTCGCACCCTTTTCTCTTTTTCCCTTTCACTTTCACTTTTCACACCCATATACTCATGCATACATACATACTTTCACCCACTCATGCACATACATTCACACATACACGTGCACCCGTACTCCTTTACCCTGTTTCTTCTTCGCTCCTTCTCATTTCCCTACTTCATTTTCCACCACCTCTCTTCTTTACACACCAACACTCTACCACTCACGCGTCCCTCTTCTTTTTCACTTACTCTTTACCTCACTTCCTTTTTTAATCACATTCTCTTGCACATGCACACACATATGCTCATATACGCACATCCGTACCAGCCCTCGTACTCCCTCACCCCTTCACAAGCCTTCTTTTACTCACTTTTCCTCCAACCACCACTTACTCAATCCCCATAAGTATATTTACAACATATGGGGGCACACAATCCTCTAGCATAAATCGGTTGAGGTACTCTTGCATTCACACACCACTATAGATATTTTCATTCTAAATCCTCAGTTTTCCTAGTGTAATTCTTTGCAAAGTAATATACCATACATGGTCTGTGTAAACTCGGTAAGCCCTCTTAGGATACTCCTGCTCAAATCCTGGCATTCCCTTTATGTTCCATCTCCGCCAACAGATGCCCATATAAGTTTACTCACCCCACCTTGCAAACAAATATGCACTCTATAAACATCAATTGTTATTTTCCATATTAACCTTGCAACGTTTCCATTTCTAAAGAGGAAGAGGAATAAAACTCCTCTGTTACACTCCCTAAACCCAGGAGCAGTAAAGGATGTGAATCACCACAACTTCATGCTCCACAAAAGGTGAACTTAGAGAAACCTTCTAAGATGCATAGCAACTAGCTCCCAATTCTTACGACTATCAAGGAGATGTCTCTTATCCTCACAATCTCATACACGAAGGCCATTGGGATTATGTCAATTATCTATTATCTACAGCCATCCTCCGAAGAATTTAAAGATTGACATCAGAAAAATCAATCATGCAGTCTTTGATTTCTTTTCCCTTTTTCTTCTCTTCTTTTTTAGACGAGCCTCACTCACATAACATGCAACTTCAAAACACTATGTAGCTAATCTGGGACATTCATAACCCACTTTGAATACCATCTGGGACATTCATAACCCACTTTGAATACCATCTAAAAGATCCAAATCTGCACGATAACTTTCTCACATAAACAGAAACATTTCTTACTTTTACATGCTGCTCACCAAAGCAAGACGTTCACTCCTGCTTTTCCAACACTCGGGCACAAGATAAATGAGCCTTAGGGTCGGTGGGTCGTCTTTTATCCTAGCCCTTCAGATTGCAAATGCAAACATGACTTTTCCCTATAACTTAATACCCATGGTGGTTGATATAGTGCTCCGGGACAAAAGACGAGTCACAACCTGTTGGTTTGTTTGATGGGTGGCACAATGTAGCACTCAAGGTGTTGCTCACCGTTAATTGATTGATTGGTACTGTTAAAACATATCAAGTAGTCCAAAAGTCATTAGTTCAAGTCAGACCGATAAAAATATTCCCCCTTCCTATTCACAGTCCAGTGTCTGCCACACCCGCGCGCATGATTGAGAGTTTTCAAAAAATCAGTAGCAAAGGGTGATGTCCCCTCGGATGTGTATGTGAAAATCCTGTAACTATCACAAAATCTCCGTCCACAGATTACTTATTCCTTCACATCGAGGAGCAACAGCAACTTAGGGACTCAGCAGAGAACATAACCTCAGAGTGTTTTGATTCCGGAGATGGGATAATCCCCCAAAATTACAGTAAGATGGATGCACTTCAACCTTTTGGCTACCGAATTTAATCCACGAATACTATCAAAGGATGAGTGTATCTTACCTTCAAAATGTTATTCTCTTCAACGAGTACGCCAGGCTTCTCCTAACCAATAATGGATTATTTCTGTTTAAGCTCTAAAGCCCAAGGAAAAGATGATTATATGAGACTTTATTTGGTTTAAATCCCTCGCAATCGGTCTACTTGGATTACCTAGAGCCCACAATTATCTCGCAATGGATTCTTTTTATGCACTATGCACTAGCTCATGTGTTCCCGGCAAACGCACCAAAATGAATCGCTTCTTAGTCTAAGGAAAAGATGGTTGTGAAAACCTTTATTTTGCTCAAACCCCTCGCAATTGGTCTAATTGGATTACTTAGAGCCCGCAATTACCTCGCAATGGATTCTTCCTATGTCAATGCACTAGCTCATAAATTCCCGGCAAACGCACCAAAATGAATCGCTTCTTAGTCCAAGGAAAAGATGGTTGTGAAAGCCTTTATTTTGCTCAAACCCCTCGCAATTGGTCTAATTGGATTACTTAGAGCCCGCAATTACCTCGCAATGGATTCTTCCTGTGTCAATGCACTAGCTCATAAATTCCCGGCAAACGCACCAAAATGTTTCAATCGCAATACATTAGCAGACCTTGTTTTTGCATCCTTTTTAAAAAGGGAGGCAGTACATCTTCCCCAGAATGCATTATTTACATGTATCTAGTAAAGGGGTCTCTAAATCCAACAAGGATATCACTATCTTTGCTTCTCGGGAGTCGAGATTCATAAGTCTTTTGAAATATCTTAAGAACCATAATCAACATTCTTCATGGATAATGTTAGTCCTCATTCAACCATTCCAACCAGAGATTGTTGGTAACAATGATCCATCACATAAAGTCGTAATAAAAGTGTATAAGCCGAGAAGAAACTCGTCCAATAGATTTACTCTTCCAAATGTTTCCCTTGTATAGAAAACGATGTAATGATCATATAATTTCCCTCACTCCATTGTTACCTTGGGGTGGGCCATTTCCTTCATATCAATCAAGTGTGCACAATGCGATCAAGTTCTTTCTCATTAAGGATGCCCAACGGATGTACAAGCTCTCATATGTGATGTCATGATCTTCTATATTGAGAAGACATGTCAAACAATTTTATACGTGCCACTATCAGTCTTAGTATGTTAATGAAAAGACTCAATCATAGTCGACAAGTACACCCAACAGCTCGTAACCATTGGAATATCCTTGAGATGCCAAATACATAAATGTCTGGATACGTGCACATCATGGTGTAGCTCTTTGAGACTACATGGTTGACCCTCCATTTCTAGAAAAAATGTTATCGACCATTATGGAGCATTTTTGGGTATCCTATCACATGAATGTCGAACAAACGAGTGGGTAAAATCACTTGGCCTGAAAAACAGCACTAGGCATGACATGGGTAATGCAATAGTACTCAAACATCCTGAGCTGCCACACAGATACCACCAAGAGGAAAAGAAATAGAAAAGCTCATTCTCATCCAACAAGGTATAACCACAAAGAAACTATCCTCTCCAACCACTGAAAAACCCAAAAATATGCACATGCCCTCATCTGCACACACACATGCACATCCCCTCTTTTTCACTCTCACTCTCTCTCTTTACCTCTTCCTATTTTACTTTCTCCCCCTCAAATTTTCTTGATTCCTCTCTCACTTATACACGTTCCTTATCACATCTCCACACATGCACATGCAATTTGCCATACTCCTTCAAACAAACCCTGTACCCCTATCACTCAATCCCGTATTCTTTTCACACACCTATACACCTACTTTCGCTTTCACTTAAATACCAGCACATCCACATAACTTCACCAATAAATACATAATTAATATAGCTGCACTGACAAACATCAAGTTAGATAACTTCACGAGAAAATGTATAGTTGATTAAACTATGTTATTCAAACCTGATCAACCTCGGGTTCTATTCAAGCAAGAAGCAACATTCTGCGGAAATGTGTAACATGAAGCTGGGCATGATTATCAACCATGGGAACAATCACTTCAAACAACTTCTCCAGCAACGACTGTGAAGCAGACAAGTTCTCTCTCCGTCCCAGCCTTTCTCTCCTACTTTACATATTCCTCTCCGTCATACCCACATACGCATTCAATTATCACATGTGTAGAGCTAGCATCCTCTTTCCTCCCATAATTTTTTAGATAACAAGCATTATCGTCAAATTTCAAATCACACTTGCAATTACAAGGATTTAAGAACGAGCGACATAGCCTTTCATACGTGGAAGTACAAAACCGAAACTACCTAATTTTTAGATGCTTTGGGATTCTGACACTAACATGGGAACATTCTCAGAACTAGGGGGCTTATCCCCATAATCTCTATTGGATCTCGATTAGTCTTCCAGAAATAATGGGGCAATTTCACAGTACATTCAGAAGAATATGCAATTAGTTGTCCAGGAAGTACCTAACATAGACAGCCTCCAAGACGTGCGTACCTCTTCAGATATCGTCAATTTTCGCAATGTTACGGATGTCCCTCTCATTTGGCAAATTAGTTCACTTCCCCATGTCTGGCAAGCCTCACTTCTGTTTATCTCATGGGTCCACTTATACCGTGCCTCTCCGGAAGACAAGGTCGCCTGGTTCCAGTAAAACAGGCGCTTTCTCTTGCTACCCACAAGACTGTTTCTGATTAGTGGCAAAAGTATGTCCTGCTTGATGGTGGTATCAGAATTCTGATTTAAGTATTGAAACGTTGGGCATACTTTGGATGAAATGCATTACACATGTAGACTCCCAGGACAGTATTGCAATACCATCTTCAAAGCGTAGCAGGTCCACATGTGCGCAAATACCTTATTTTAGATTCGGCACTTAGACATAGAGAATCATTCGCAAGTGCATATGAAGAAACAGCATCATGTATAACCTATGAGAGCTCGAATGCCCAGTCAAGCGAGTCTTTGAACCTCATTGCCTGGTTGTGCTTGCTGTCTATGAACCAACCTTCTGAACCAATAGCAGATACAAGCTCCTCCCGTTGTTGAGCTGATAGAAAACCTTTACATAGCCAAGCCCCCGGTATTCTCTTGACTGCTTTCCATGAATAGTTATATGGCACCTCCGTTCTGTATCACTTTCTGAATCGGACTCTCCAAAAACGGTTGTCAGCGCCTCCTCCTCCTCAGGCTGCTGCCCTACTCAGGAAGAGTGAATGCAAAGAGCTGGGGCCAGAAGTCGGCAATTCCCCCCCGGCAGCGGATGAATGTTCCCTCCCCAAAAAAAGCACACGCCCCCCCCCCTTTTTCTGGTCTTTGCGTCAGACCCACTCCTCTTCGTCAGAGAAGAAACGGATTTGCCCCACCTTTCTTCTGGCAAAAAAACGGAGAGGGGCTTGGCCTGGCAAGTATTCAGTCGCTGTACATTAGCCTGCAAGCTCCTAGTAGGCATAAAAATATTACCTTGTTTGGCTTTATGCCCTTTCTTAGCATCAATTCAAAGTACTTGAAAGCAATATGATTCAACCCATTTTGTACACACCCATCAATCAAAGCTCCATAGGAGACAACACTACGATGAGCTAACCCCTCAAACAAATCCTGTGCTAGCTCAATACTCCCACACTTCGCATTCATGTCAACAAGTGCATTTCCAATCATTTCGTCACATAGAAATCCACATCTTTTTGTGTGGTCATGTATCATTCTACCTTGAGCCAAACCATCTTTAGCAAGGCCTGTACAAGCCTTAAGCACCAGCAGAAATGTGACTTTGCTTGGCTTAACTGAGGTTCGCCACATTGAATAATAGTGTACAAGAGCTTGCTTGGAACTCTTAAGGTTTACATGAGCAGAAATGATGGCATTCCAAGTATAAATAGTGGGTTGTCTGACTATACTAAATATCTCTTCCGCTTCTGACAAGCATCCACATACATCTCTGGTGGTATTGAAAAGCTTTTCCTGGAATCCTGCTGATGAAATAGACTACAATTGTGTGAAGAGCAGAGAAAATGCCCCGCAATGCTTTTTCGCGCTGCATAGATGGACATTGAAATGTTGTTTGCCACATCCATGCTCCTCATGTCCCTCCTGAAACAAAGCCGCTTCTAATTTCTTCTGCACGTCAGTATCTCCTATGCTCTTAGGAGGCTTGTCCATGCTCAATCCCTTTTCTCCACATCCCTGCAATTAATATCTCCACATGTTTCTCATCAATCACCGAATCTGCTATGCAAGTACCTGAAATCAAGCAAATTTCCTGCCAAATAGAACCGATTAGTGCATAAAAATCAACCATTTTTGGGGCTAACATACTTCCCTCTTCTTATTTGCGAAGTCGTCCTCGACGAGCCAATATTGCTGCAATCTAATCAAAACAGCCATGAAAACATCAATGCACAACTAGTTTGCATACCTTCCCATCGAGCCGATACTCCAACTGAACCTGCACTCATTGAAGCTATTAGTGCTCAAAAATCACTCATAAATACATTCAAATCAGTCACTTCCAAAATGATCCAAGAACATGCACATATATGCAATCCCCTTTCAGCCATGCATCAATTCGCTCATGCATTCCATTATGAAAAATGGGCTCAACCAAAATAATACGTGCACACCTTTCCATGTTTTACACATGCAACTACCATCGCGGAAAACAGAAAGAAAATACCAAAATAAACAACAACTGAAATGAATCCAATCGGAGATCCAAAAATACCCAAAATGCATACCCCATTATTGACCTACCACTCGCTATGTACACATATTCCATGACTAGACACTTCCGAAGAATCCCCATCGTCGTCTTACAAAAACCATCGAGACTCGAGTGCAAGTGAAGACACACATCAGAACCCTGGAGTGTCCCACACACTAGAAAAACCCTCAGATAGAGCACACAAGTTCTAAAGCACTACCGTTACATTACCTCGCTAAAGCCTCATCCATAAATACATATAGAGTCTCCGTGCCTTCAAGAATGTTGATTCAAAGTGAGCTGATCTGTCGCAAACCAACACATACCAATCACACAAGCAAATAACGTTCCCTTCCAGGCGATCATCGCCCTCTCCTCTCTTTCTCTCCCCCTCAGGAGTGGGGAATAACTTCATATGAAAATTTTATTTTAATCACACGTTGGCCTACATTGACACTGGATGCGATTCATGGACCTAACCACCCGATCAGGTTGATTCCACCCATCTACCAACGCAATGCAGCGCACAACACCCAAACACACAATGATGACACATAATATATATCAGCTAGCCCATAACGAAGCTGGATGCGGCTCGTGGTCGTGACTACCCAGCCACGATGGCTCCACCCACCTACCAACCCGTTATGGCGTGTAGCTAAGACACAATCACATACATCCCAAGCCTATGGCGAAACTAGCTGCGGCTCGTGGTCCTAACCACCCGGCGAGGATAAATCCACCCACCTACTAGCCCACCATAGCGCATCGGTACGATTACAACAACACAATATTTTTTCTTTACTATTTCTTTTTCTTCGTTTTTTTTTTCATAGTTAATTAGTTCACCCAAGTCCTGAGAATTAGGGAGAGGAAGAAAGGGACTTTTCCCACTGTTCCCACACATACATGCAAAACAGATACACACTAGCCTTTGACAGATCAACCACCTCTTTGCCTCATTCTCTCAACTACAGACACTACATATGTATTCATCGATTCAACTTTTCACTTGGTAACTACAGCCAGCTATGCCTTAGTCCCTCGTATACCTATCCCTAGGTGTCCTAGAATGTGAGTCCCCGGGATGTCTCATGTAGTCTCACATCGTACTCGAATCCCGACAACTTCCCTAAGGCGAGTCAGGCTCAACTTCGGGAGCTCCGTCATCACTTCCTAGCGTTAGCACGTCTGCCCAAGCCCATGTGATATCGTTTTCCTCATTAGGCATTTCCCTCAAAGGATCAAAATAGTAGTATCGATCTCCCGCCCATCCTACATGTCGAGCTAGGTACTCCTCAAAACACTCAATATAAAATGCAACACCCAAATCCTGGTTTATAAAGCATACCAGCCAATGCGCTTCCTCAACATCGTATTCCGTCTCAAAGTCGTCGACATCCATGTCCATGCGAGCGAACGTTTGGTCCGAGAAATATATCCTTAGCTCGTACAAGTAGAGTTGCGTAATTTGGTCTGCCATTTTGTTATTTAGGCTCTAACAGTCTCTGCGCAACATAAGAAAAATAATTAGTAGTCTAAGATTCTTGAGCTAGCAAGGAAGGATATTTATGACACACAAATCATAGATTACATATGCGCATATATATATATAACTATACATGTATGTACAAGGAGTCTACTTCATCACTTCGCTTGGATATCGTCTAGCTTCTCCCGTTCTAATATCACTTGAAATATGGCTTAACTCGAAGCGCGTTAACTTTCACGGGAGCATATTCTTCTCCTAAATCTTGAATTTGCATGGAACCATTGGAATTGAGTTCCACCACCTTAAACGGTCCTGCCCATCTTGTTTGTAACTTCCCCGGGAATTTATAATACTTACTATCATAGACTAATACCAAATCCCCTTCTTGAATCACATAGGTTTTGAGATTCTTATCATGCCTCTCCTTTCGTCTCTTCTGAATAGCTTCCAAACTTTGTTGTGCGATGAGTCTCTTTTCTTCCAGCTTGACCAGTTGTACATATCTCTCCTTTAATGACTCTTCCTCGCTCAATCTGGCCTCAATAGCCACTCTTAATGTCGGAACTTCTTTTTCGATGGGGAAGATGGCTTCCTCGCCATATACTAGAGAGAACGGAGTGCTCTTAGTTGTCACTCGGTAGGATGTTCGATATGCCCATAAAGCTTCCAAAAGTCTCTCATCCCAGTCTCTCCTATGCACAGCTACTGTTTTTGTTAGAATCTGTTCAAGGATTTTGTTGGTGACCTCCACTTGTCCATTTGCTCTCGGGTAATATGGAGTGCTTTTTCTATGTTTGATCTTGTATAATTCCATTAATTCGTTGATCAGTTCGTTGACAAAATGTGTCCCTCTATCACTCACTATTTCCAACGGGCATCCGAATCGAGTGATAATTTGTTCATACAAAAATTTCGCTACATCAACAGCTCGGTCAGTCTTCAGAGCTTTGGCTTCTACCCACTTGGTAACATAGTCAGTACAGACCAAGATATACCTATTGGATCTTCGTCGTGAGGGAGGATCAATAGGCCCCACAAAATCAATTCCCCATTTCTCAAACGGCTTAAGAGCCAACACCGGCGTAAGAGGAGCAGCATGTGATAATGTGGGTTTTCCCATTCGTTGGCATTTGTCACATTTCTTACAGTATGTATGTGAGTCCTTGAACAGCGTTGGCCACCAATACCCAGCTAATAAAACCTTTCTTGCCGTCAATTCACCAGCAAAATGTCCACCGCAGGGTTCGTCATGCAAAGCCCTCAACACTAGGTTTGCCTCTTCTTCCTTGAGACACCTCCGATAAATGCTCTCATGAACAAAATATCGATAGAGTTGCCCCCCAATGATGCTGTGGTGCTTTGCCAAAGCTAACAGTTTTTGTTTCTCTCTCTTGCTTGCTCCTGGCGGATATTTAGTAGTGCACAAGAAATTCACCAAGTCGGCATACCAAGGTACTTTAGCTTCAACCTGGAATAGATGCCCATCAGGAGCATCGTCGGGCACACCAGAGATTGGCTCCTCATTAACAATTCGAGATAAATGGTTAGCCATTATATGCGCTTTGCCTGGTCTGGTTACCACTGTGAACTGAAATTCTTGGAGAAGTAGCATCCACCTCATAAGTCGCCCTGACAATTCGGGTTTATTAATGATGTACTTAAGGGATTCATGATCCACATAAAAAGTGAAATGCTTTCCCATCAAGTAATGCCGATATTTGTTCACCGCAAAGATCATCGAGAGACACTCCTTCTCCGTAGTCGTGTAGTTCCTCTCAGTGCTATTTAAATTGCGACTTGCATAGTAAATAGGATGGTCCAACTTCTTTTCGTCGGCTTGGCATAGTACTGCTCCAACCGCAGTATGAGAAGCGTCGGTATGTACATGAAATTCCTTCGTCCAGTCAGGTGCTACCAAAATCGGTGCATTTATTAACCTCTCTTTGATCGAGTCGAATGCAACTTGACACTCTCCCGTCCACTGGTATTGTTGGTCCTTTCTCAAAAGAGTCGTCAGTGGTGCCGCTATGGATGCAAAATTTAATATAAAACGTCGATAATAGTTTGCATGGCCCAAAAATCCTCTGAGTTGTCGCAAATTTTGCGGAGGTGGAAGTTGTCCAATCTTTTCCACTTTATCCTCGTCAACCGCAATCCCTTTTTCGGAAATGACATGACCCAAAAGCAATCCTCTTCGTACTCCAAATGTACACTTTTCAGGATTCAATGTGATGCCTTTTTCGATGCTTCTTCTTAAAATTGCTTCGATCCTCTCCATCATGTTCTCATCGTCGCCTCTGATTGCAAAGTCATCAAGAAATATCTCCATCCAATCCTGCAGGTAGTCTTGATATGCAGCTATCATTGCTCTCTGGAATGTGGCCGATGCATTGCATAATCCAAATGGCATCACCCGATATGCATACGTACCCCATTCTGTCGTGAAAGTAGTTTTCGATTGATCCTCTTCATGAATTTGGATATGGTTGTACCCACTGAAACCATCCAAAAATAAGTACAACTTATGGCCAGCCACTCTATCCAATATTTGATCAGTGAATGGCAAGGGGAAATGATCCTTCTTCGTGCGCTCGTTCAACTTTCGATAATCTATGCAAATACGGATTTTCTTATTTTTCTTCGGAACAACTACAATTGGTGATACCCATTCGTTGGATGCGATGGGATATATGAATCCTGCTTCCAATAATTTGGTCAATTCCAACTTGATCAATTCCGAGTAAACTGGATTCGTTCGCCTGAGTCGTTGACATATCGGTCGTGTGCCTTCTTCCAAGTCTATATAATGTTGGCAGATTCGGGGATCAATTCCTCTCAGATCACTGTATGACCATGCAAAGGCCTCGCTAAAATTTTTGAGTGTCGTTTTAATGAAGTCTCATACTCCATCTGGTAGCTCTGACCCTACACTCAAGAACTTTTCTGGAAAGACTTCCCATTTTTCCAACTGAGCTTCTCGCGAATAATCCTTATTTCTCGATGACACTGTGATTGGAATGTGCTCTCCGATTATGCGTGCATGATTGGCCAGTAAATCATTGTCTTGTTCTTTTTCAATTGAACCTAATTTCTTTAATGCAACTTTTGCAATGGCTTCCGACACTTTAGTCTTACTCTTCGCCTCTTTTTCCGATTCTCGACTTCTCTTTAGAATCTCTGCTTCTAGCATTCTAACTCTTTCCCTCAACTGTTGCACTTCCATCACCGCAGCTAACTCTAGTTTCAATTCTTGTTTTGAAGTTCCCTTCTCCAGGGATTGAGTAGCTTTGTTTTTACTTGAGTCTATACTCAACATGTAGCAATCAAATTTACTTGTATGTGTCAACCATCCCAGCAACTCCTGGTCCGAATCGTCGTTATAGAGCAATGGATTTTGATACTCTCCCATCTTCGTGTCTTGATTCTTAAAGAGCTGCAAGTTGAACCCGTCTTGAAGCAGATTCTTGTAGGCGTCCGTGTTCAAGGAAAACCTAGCTCGTGCACTCTCATGCCTTGCTTTCTCCTTTTCTTTCTTTTCCATCTCATCGACTATTATTGTCTTCTTCTTGTTGCTCGAGGGGGGGGATACTTGTATTTGAATCCGATCAGACTTTGGCCCTATTGAAATAAAACCTGTGCGCCAGTCATGCACACATTCGGCTTGCACCAACCATGGTCGTCCAAGTAGGATTGAGAAGGTAGCCTCCGAGGTTCTTGGTCTTACTATCAGATAATCGACCTTAAACTCTAGACCGCCCACAACTGTGCTTACATTCTTCAAAAGACCCGCAGGCTTCACTTGTGTTTGATCTGCCATTCTCAAAGACATCGGCGTTTCTTCCATGTGGTTAAGGCCCAAAGCTTTCATCATGAACTCAGTCATAAGGTTGACTGCGGCTCCACTATCTAACTGAGCACCCGGGACTGCATATCCTTTAATTTCGACCGTCACAGCTGGAGCGTTCGAATCAATTTGCGTCGTAATACTTTGAATGATCCCTTGGACATCTTTATCTTGTCTATTTTTATCTCGAGCTTTCCTCGGCTTCTTAATATATTCGTTGTAGAATTGTTTCCTATAAACAGGTGAACATTTTAGCAATGTGCCAATGTCCAGCGTGACTTCAGTGTCAGCAAGTAACTTCACAATATCTACTTCTTCCGAGCTTTGTCTTTCCTTTCTAATCTTAGGAGCTTTCAATCTT
Organism: Ceratopteris richardii; assembly: GCA_020310875.1. Lineage (NCBI taxonomy): Eukaryota > Viridiplantae > Streptophyta > Polypodiopsida > Polypodiales > Pteridaceae > Ceratopteris > Ceratopteris richardii. The sequence continues at coordinate 158,312,417 of CM035423.1, read as the reverse complement.
TCAGGGAATGGTGCTATGCCCGGCACAAACTCCTTGGTTACTGGTGGAAGGATCTCAATCTCTTCCCCATCCTCAAACTCTTGCTGCTCAACATATCTTCCAACTTGGTTTTCTACCTCTTCGTGTTCCGCTATCCTCTCTTGACTCCCTTCTTCACCTTCGCCTCCTGGATTCTTCTTCGAGTACTCTTGAGTCCTTGTGACTACTGCCACAGTTGGATCTTTGTGTGGTTTCTTGGTATCGTAAGCATCCACAAAGTGCATCGACGAGCTAGAGCCTTCTTGAGGGTTCGGTGTCTTGAACACTACTCCGATCGTAGGAACGTGCTCTTGAGCTCTTGATGTGAGATGCATCTGAGTATCAACATAGTTCGAGGACCCTACTGGTCCTTTTTCCTTGCCAGCGGCAGCTCTTCGTTTTGGACAATCCTCATCAAAGTGGCCCTCCCCACTACAGTACCTACATAATGGAGTATAATCAATTGGCTTCTTTTCGTTTGGACATCTAGATTGAGTATGGCCAAAGCCGTGGCATCTCCAGCACTGGATTGGACCATCTCTTCTTTAATCACGCGCGGCTCCTCTTGGCTAGTCTCCTCCTTGACCCTGAGCACCATATCCATAAGTTGGTCTGTTTTCCCAACGAGATGTAGGTGGTACACTTTGAGCGGGCAATCCCGTGTAAGGTCTTTCTCTTGTATCTCCTGATTTCATGGTCCTCTCTTCATAGGCTCTCTTGTTGTAACATCGGTCCTCCGTGTGATTTGTTCTTCCACAAAAAGTACAACGCATCCTAGGTGGTGACCTATCTGTGAATACTCTCGAGACTGTGGGGCATTCTGAAGCCAAATGGCCGTAACCATGGCACTTTCCACACCATGTATTTGATCGAAACACTTGATTCGGGTTTGTTGTGACCTCTGGTTTTACTGTGTATGTCTCCTGAGTTATTGTGGCAGCTTTTATAGCTTGCGTGACCAACTCCAATATTCGTTCTTCGGTTAGCGCAGGCTTTGCCTCGCCTAGCGTGCTAGTGGCAGCTACAAAAGCTGGGGTCGTCAATGGGGGACTTCCTTGGCCAGGATCTTTCATCGGTATGTTTCCTGGGCCTCCCATTGGCTCGTATAAGAGCTCCATCTTCCTTTGTTGGCATAATTGTACTTCCTCCCAAAGCCTCGCTTGTTCCTTAGCATCCATTAAGGTTGCAGGTCTTGTCAGGCTGATATGCTGCTGTGCCGTAGGATCTCGCAATCCTGAAATGAATCTACGTTTCAATGTCTCATCATTCGGGGCATTCACGCCCATCTTTCTTACTAATGTTTCCATTCTCTGAATGTAGTTATCGATGCTCTCGTTTACTCCTTGTCGCAAATAATCCATTTGTTGGGCCAATCTGTCTTGGAAGCCTTGTCGTCGAAACTTTGCCAAGAAGGCTTCCTTAAGCATCTGATAAGTTCCATGTTCTTGTGGTGTCAGATTCCCATACCAATTGGCTGCCTCATCACGGAGAATAGCCGGAAAAATTCTCAACCTTTGATCCTGGTCAACTACATCATTGGCCTCACAGGTGACCTCAAACAACTGGATAAAGCTATCCGGATCTTCGTCCCAAGTACCCGAAAACTTGGTGAAGTCCCCCAAGTGAACTGAAATCCGCTGAGCCATTTCGAACAGAGGTGTGATATCAATATCACTTCGATCCCAAAAATTTAATGCACGTGGCCTCAGGATCCCTCCTTCAAATTGTCGTACTTGATTCGCGACCCTCCTACGAGAGTACACGTTTTTGACTGATTTCTTCGAGCCAATCGAGGTCCACTCACCTGGCGGTTCCCACCTTCTCCGTTCTCTTTCAAGGGCTCTTCTCTGAGCGCGTTCCTCTCTTTGCGTTTGTGTTGCTACTGACGATGAGCTCCCCTCGCTCATGTACTAGATCGTGGGGTCCGCAAGCTCGGCCAACATGTGGCGCTAGGCGAACCTATGGCACTCTCTTATAGAGACGTACCAAGCAATTCCCGGCAAACGCACCAAATGTTTAAGCTCTAAAGCCCAAGGAAAAGATGATTATATGAGACTTTATTTGGTTTAAATCCCTCGCAATCGGTCTACTTGGATTACCTAGAGCCCACAATTATCTCGCAATGGATTCTTTTTATGCACTATGCACTAGCTCATGTGTTCCCGGCAAACGCACCAAAATGAATCGCTTCTTAGTCCAAGGAAAAGATGGTTGTGAAAGCCTTTATTTTGCTCAAACCCCTCGCAATTGGTCTAATTGGATTACTTAGAGCCAGCAATTACCTCGCAATGGATTCTTCCTGTGTCAATGCACTAGCTCATAAATTCCCGGCAAACGCACCAAAATGAATCGCTTCTTAGTCCAAGGAAAAGATGGTTGTGAAAGCCTTTATTTTGCTCAAACCCCTCGCAATTGGTCTAATTGGATTACTTAGAGCCCGCAATTACCTCGCAATGGATTCTTCCTGTGTCAATGCACTAGCTCATAAATTCCCGGCAAACACACCAAAATGTTTCAATCGCAATACATTAGCAGACCTTGTTTTTGCATCCTTTTTAAAAAGGGAGGCAGTACATCTTCCCCAGAATGCATTATTTACATGTATCTAGTAAAGGGGTCTCTAAATCCAACAAGGATATCACTATCTTTGCTTCTCGGGAGTCGAGATTCATAAGTCTTTTGAAATATCTTAAGAACCATAATCAACATTCTTCATGGATAATGTTAGTCCTCATTCAACCATTCCAACCAGAGATTGTTGGTAACAATGATCCATCACATAAAGTCGTAATAAAAGTGTATAAGCCGAGAAGAAACTCGTCCAATAGATTTACTCTTCCAAATGTTTCCCTTGTATAGAAAACGATGTAATGATCATATAATTTCCCTCACTCCATTGTTACCTTGGGGTGGGCCATTTCCTTCATATCAATCAAGTGTGCACAATGCGATCAAGTTCTTTCTCATTAAGGATGCCCAACGGATGTACAAGCTCTCATATGTGATGTCATGATCTTCTATATTGAGAAGACATGTCAAACAATTTTATACGTGCCACTATCAGTCTTAGTATGTTAATGAAAAGACTCAATCATAGTCGACAAGTACACCCAACAGCTCGTAACCATTGGAATATCCTTGAGATGCCAAATACATAAATGTCTGGATACGTGCACATCATGGTGTAGCTCTTTGAGACTACATGGTTGACCCTCCATTTCTAGAAAAAATGTTATCGACCATTATGGAGCATTTTTGGGTATCCTATCACATGAATGTCGAACAAACGAGTGGGTAAAATCACTTGGCCTGAAAAACAGCACTAGGCATGACATGGGTAATGCAATAGTACTCAAACATCCTGAGCTGCCACACAGATACCACCAAGAGGAAAAGAAATAGAAAAGCTCATTCTCATCCAACAAGGTATAACCACAAAGAAACTATCCTCTCCAACCACTGAAAAACCCAAAAATATGCACATGCCCTCATCTGCACACACACATGCACATCCCCTCTTTTTCACTCTCACTCTCTCTCTTTACCTCTTCCTATTTTACTTTCTCCCCCTCAAATTTTCTTGATTCCTCTCTCACTTATACACGTTCCTTATCACATCTCCACACATGCACATGCAATTTGCCATACTCCTTCAAACAAACCCTGTACCCCTATCACTCAATCCCGTATTCTTTTCACACACCTATACACCTACTTTCGCTTTCACTTAAATACCAGCACATCCACATAACTTCACCAATAAATACATAATTAATATAGCTGCACTGACAAACATCAAGTTAGATAACTTCACGAGAAAATGTATAGTTGATTAAACTATGTTATTCAAACCTGATCAACCTCGGGTTCTATTCAAGCAAGAAGCAACATTCTGCGGAAATGTGTAACATGAAGCTGGGCATGATTATCAACCATGGGAACAATCACTTCAAACAACTTCTCCAGCAACGACTGTGAAGCAGACAAGTTCTCTCTCCGTCCCAGCCTTTCTCTCCTACTTTACATATTCCTCTCCGTCATACCCACATACGCATTCAATTATCACATGTGTAGAGCTAGCATCCTCTTTCCTCCCATAATTTTTTAGATAACAAGCATTATCATCAAATTTCAAATCACACTTGCAATTACAAGGATTTAAGAACGAGCGACATAGCCTTTCATACGTGGAAGTACAAAACCGAAACTACCTAATTTTTAGATGCTTTGGGATTCTGACACTAACATGGGAACATTCTTAGTTGTCCAGGAAGTACCTAACATAGACAGCCTCCAAGACGTGCGTACCTCTTCAGATATCGTCAATTTTCGCAATGTTACGGATGTCCCTCTCATTTGGCAGATTAGTTCACTTCCACATGTCTGGCAAGCCTCACTTCTGTTTATCTCATGGGTCCACTTATACCGTGCCTCTCCGGAAGACAAGGTCGCCTGGTTCCAGTAAAACAGGCGCTTTCTCTTGCTACCCACAAGACTGTTTTTGATTAGTGGCAAAAGTATGTCCTGCTTGATGGTGGTATCGGAATTCTGATTCAAGTATTGAAATGTTGGGCATACTTTGGATGAAATGCATTACACATGTAGACTCCCAGGACAGTATTGCAATACCATCTTCAAAGCGTAGCAGGTCCACATGTGCGCAAATACCTTATTTTAGATTCGGCACTTAGACATAGAGAATCATTCGCAAGTGCATATGAAGAAACAGCATCATGTATAACCTATAAGAGCTCGAATGCCCAGTCAAGCGAGTCTTTGAACCTCATTGCCTGGTTATGCTTGCTGTCTATGAACCAACCTTCTGAACCAATAGCAGATACAAGCTCCTCCCGTTGTTGAGCTGATAGAAAACCTTTACATAGCCAAGCCCCCGGTATTCTCTTGACTGCTTTCCATGAATAGTTATATGGCACCTCCGTTCTGTATCACTTTCTGAATCGGACTCTCCGAAAACGGCTGTCAGCGCCTCCTCCTCCTCAGGCTGCTGCGCTACTCAGGAAGAGTGAATGCAAAGAGCTGGGGCCAGAAGTCGGCAATTCCCCCCCGGCAGCGGATGAATGTTCCCTCCCCAAAAAAAACACACGCCCCCCCCCCTTTTTCTGGTCTTTGCGTCAGACCCACTCCTCTTCGTCAGAGAAGAAACGGATTTGCCCCACCTTTCTTCTGGCAAAAAAACGGAGAGGGGCTTGGCCTGGCAAGTATTCAATCGCTGTACATTAGCCTGCAAGCTCCCAGTAGGCATAAAAATATTACCCTGTTTGGCTTTATGCCCTTTCTTAGCATCGATTCAAAGTACTTGAAAGCAATATGATTCAACCCATTTTGTACACACCCATCAATCAAAGCTCCATAGGAGACAACACTACGATGAGCTAACCCCTCAAACAAATCCTGTGCTAGCTCAATACTCCCACACTTCGCATTCATGTCAACAAGTGCATTTCCAATCATTTCGTCACATAGAAATCCACATCTTTTTGTGTGGTCATGTATCATTCTACCTTGAGCCAAACCATCTTTAGCAAGGCCCGTACAAGCCTTAAGCACCAGCAGAAATGTGACTTTGCTTGGCTTAACTGAGGTTCGCCACATTGAATAATAGTGTACAAGAGCTTGCTTGGAACTCTTAAGGTTTACATGAGCAGAAATGATGGCATTCCAAGTATAAATAGTGGGCTGTCTGACTATACTAAATATCTCTTCCGCTTCTGACAAGCATCCACATACATCTCTGGTGGTATTGAAAAGCTTTTCCTGGAATCCTGCTGACGAAATAGACTACAATTGTGTGAAGAGCAGAGAAAATGCCCTGCAATGCTTTTTCGCGCTGCATAGATGGACATTGAAATGTTGTTTGCCACATCCATGCTCCTCATGTCCCTCCTGAAACAAAGCCGCTTCTAATTTCTTCTGCACGTCAGTATCTCCTATGCTCTTAGGATGCTTGTCCATGCTCAATCCCTTTTCTCCACATCCCTGCAATTAATATCTCCACATGTTTCTCATCAATCACCGAATCTGCTATGCAAGTACCTGAAATCAAGCAAATTTCCTGCCAAATAGAACCGATTAGTGCATAAAAATGCACATGTCCCACATCCACCTAATAGATATGTTCCAAATTGTGCTTCTCAACCATATCCAAGAAAAATGCATTTCTTTGAATTATGGTCCAGCTTTTGTCTAAGATTCTTGGGTTTATGAACATATGTTTCACACTCTTATGCCACTTTCAAAACTTTGGTAGAACTAGGTGAAACGTTAATCACATGAACTGCACTCAATACTACTTCTACCCAAAAGACTTGTGAAAGGTTTGAATGATGCGGCAAAGAAACTACTCTATCCTAAATAGTTCTATTCATGCTTTTGGTTACACCATTCTCTATTAGGGTATAATGATCTATAAACTCTCTATGACTTCTTCCGGAATAATAGAAAAGGTTGAATTCAAGTGAAGTATACTCACCCCCATCATCTGAATGTAAAGCTTGCTTAGTTCCTTCTTCAATCTCAATTGAAGAAAGCCATGGTCTAAAAATAGGGAATACTTCATCCATCGATTTGATAGGATATACCCAGACTTTTCTAGTAGCATCATCTATGAAAGTGAAAAAGTAAAGAGAACTGCCCAATGAGCTTGTGGGCATAGGACCACACACATCTATATGAATGAGATCTAAAGGCTCAATTGAAGAGTCAATGTGCATTTTATGCACATTCCTAGATTGCTTTCCATATGGACAATGTGAACATAACACAGGTAAGTAGCATAACACAGGTAAACCATAGAAACATAACACAGGTAAGTAGCCAAAATGTGAACAATTTTCCATTCCACTACAAGATATGTGGCCCAAGCGATGATGCCAAATACAAGCCATAGGCTATTCACTAACAACTAGCAAGTGTTCTTTTTGTGATACAAATAAAGGATAAAGTGAGCCAACTTTTCTTCCTTTTGCAATAACCATACAAATCCACCTTATAACCAAGGACATCAAGTTGACCAAGTGACATCAAACTACATGATAATTGAGGTACATGGTGTACATTATGCATAGTAAAATTTGAACCATCAATGAACTACACAACCACATCTTCAATCCCCACAACATCACACTCATAATAGTCACCAAGTCTCTTGGTACCAAGAGACTTTGTTGCATAATTAGAGAACCATTCTCTATGTGATTTCATATGGAAAGAAGCACCAGAATCTAGCAGCCACATGTGGGAAAGAGAATCAACCATAAGAGCCTCAGTGGGCATAGTATTGTGAAGTATCAACACATCACCATCATCAAAAATACCATAAATTTCTTCAATCTTCACAGTCGAAGAAGATGGTGCACGTAGCTATTTAACATGCCCATCAACATTTTTTGCTTTACCTTTAGCATTCTTTAATGCACAGCGGTCTTTCTTCATGTGTCCTTTCCTGTGACAATAATGGCATTCAATATCCCTCTTCCTTGATTTACTCCTAATCTTATTACATTGACCATTCTTTTCCTTTTTCTTGCTCCTACCACGTTGTTGATTCTTTTTTTTGGTAAGAATCACGAACATTATATGCATCTCTGCTTTGAGTTATAACCATAGATTTTCTACAACTCCCCTCACTTAAGAGTGCTCCACATATGTCATCATAGAGGAGTTTTTCACCAAGTGCATTATTGCTAATAATTGTGCAAAATGTATCCCATGATGATGGCAAGGTGCATAACAACAAGACTGCTTTCATTTCATTATCCATATCCATTTTTTGAGCATATAATTGGGAGAATATAGCATCAAACCCATTTAGATGAGCAAAAACACTATCTGTGTCCTTCATGCGATGGTCATATAACTTTCTCATTTGATACACTTTATTTGATGTCATTTCTTTTTCATATGTGTTGCATAACATCTTCCAAAGCTCCTTTGCACTTTCATGATCCAATACTATAAAGTAAACATTATCTACTAGGTGCAATCTATTGGTTTACCTAAACATTTCATCCAACGATCCCAATCATCTTCATCCATGTTAGCAAGTTTCTTTCAGATTCCATTTACTAGCTTCCCTTGACTCCTCTGAATCAGCACGTCTCTAATCTGATTCTTCCATATAACAAAGTTTGTGCTTTCAAATTTTTGGATCTCAAAATGGTCTTTGCCTTGCAAGTTATAGCTCCTCCTTGTAACACTGGCACTACCCTAATCCATCAGATGTGCCTAAGACCTCTGATGCCATGATGATAGAGAACTGAATAGAATGATAATGGAGCTAGAGGAGTCCAAACACCATTAAGGCTCAAAAAAGGATGACCAAGTGTCAAATTTTGGGAAAAAAATTAGTAGAGTCTTCCGAGAAAATGAACAATAATGACCGACCAAAAGGATTATGTGAGAATAAATGTGCTCACACAATTAAGTTTGTCAAGGAGTAAATCACCCACTATATAGGTGACAAAACTAAAAAATCTTGAAATTTTTTGCCGGAGACTCCTCTGCAAAATGAGCATATGACAAGTGTCAAAATCTCATAAATTGCAAGTACTAACATGGAAACCTACATAGTGAATCACTCACTCTACTGCATATAATCAATTTCCAAAAGAAGCAAACTAGGCTTATCAAGCAACTATGAACAACTATCATACATCTCCTATGACGAGGTTGGGTAAGTCTTCCACCTATATCATCAAAGAGACCCCGACATTTAGGTGTCTCCCAATCTAGAAAACCTCCCAACGGCCCTCTTTATCAAATGTAAATGGCTTTATGCAAAAAATATAACCGCTAAATCAATGACCACATGGATGTACATAAGTCGTACCCACAAAAGCATACATATTATGTATGTGCTCAATATATGCAGTAAAGGGGCACTAAAAGGCTGCATTCAGAGCCCTGACACTAGCCACAAACACCTACAAGTGTTTATCATCTCTATTCTTTCAGCTCAAAAACTTGCATAAACTTGTAATGGTTGCTCCAACCACAACTAAAACCTTTCAAGAAACTTGTAGATATAGTAGTGTGGCTGAACAAAACAGCCCCAAAGGTGAATATTTGTTGTCAGAGAAGTACAAAGTGAGCTTTTGTTGATGTCCTTGAAACCATGTAAAGAGAACTATATGCAAAAGTACTCCAAAATGGCAACAAGAATCATCCCAAAAATGCTTCAAATGGGCTTCGAAAGCAAAGAACGAAGCTTTGAGGGACCAAAACATGTTCAAAGTAATGTCAACCTTAGTCTTTCCCTTCAAATACCACAAGACTGTAGCTTAATGCAAGAGATCTTCTCACTTAAGCGGGCTTTAGGGGGAACAAACTCGGATGAGTGACCTCCCCAGAAGTGCTCGGAACCTCCATCTTACTTGATCATTGAGGTCCTCCCTCGCGTGTAGCCAGTTGTGCCAACGGTGCCTTCACTGACTTGGATGACAAGGTATGCCAAGATCTATGCCTTGGTCGCTAACTTAGTATATGTATATGTATATGTATATGTATATGTATATGTATATGTATATGTATATGTATATGTATATGTATATGTATATGTATATGTATATGTATATGTATATGTATATGTATATGTATATGTATATGTATATGTATATGTATATACATATGTGTATGTGTATGTGTATGTGTAGCTCAGTGATGAGTAGCACCTCCTTTAATGTCAATCAGGGAAGACGTGAGGATGGTGTGAAGACCTCGAGCAAGTGGAGGCACAAGTGCGTGAGTGAGAAGCACACAAGCATGCACACACATACACACACACGCGCACACACGGCAAGACAAAGAGTGAGAAGCAATGGAGTTCTTAGATTTCTTTCAAAAAAGCTCTTACAAGTTCATTTCAATTACAATCCCACCTCAAAAATGAGCTCTCTAGCTCTTTTTATAGTTTTTGACTAGGTTTTGGCCCTGTTCAGACCTAGTGTCAGGCCTAGTTAAAAATTAGGTTCCAGGGCTTATTAGAGGGCTCAAACGAGATCTAAAAAATATGAAAATTGGCAGGTAGATACTTCTAATGCTCCTCAATCTCAAGGACTCCTTGGCTTGCACAAAATGGAGCTACAAAAATACGAAATGATATTTACAATGGTTTTTAGTGATGAAAATCACTATTTGTGTAGGGGTTTTCTCTATTGATTTGTCATACATACCTTGGAGCTCCCTACTTGCTCTTTCTTCTTGTGTGTCAACTCCTTGATGTCTGAAAAATTTAGGTGGCCTACTTGCCAGATCTTCTTTGACTGCCATGTCTGCTTGTGCTGTCCCTTCGCTCTGACTCTCTTCGTCTTGTGGCTCCTTCGGTTCCCTGACTGCTGCCAACATCCCCCCCACTCTCGCATCTGTCGCCCCTGACAGACCCTTGTCTAGAGGATTTTTGAACATAATATTGGACGACATCGGAGGCTAGGTGGTGTTCTTCGAGTCGTAAGATGCGTGCTAGATCTGTGAGCAAATCATCCCAATTCACAGGTCCGGGAACATCTGGATGAGGCACCCTCAATTGTTCTGAGTAAATAGTTCTTTCCACAGCAAATAATTGGAGGAGATGTGATGGTGTGGGTATAAAGATTTCGGAGTGATATTCCCAGAATCCTGTGATGAACATCTCCTCAAATGTCTGTTTAAAGCAGGCTGGGAGGTACTTGATTCTGGAGTGCCAAGCATATATTACTTCAATTGATGGGGTGGTACTCATATCGTACACCAGATCCTGGTTTCCTGTCACGAAGCCTGCTCCTGAGAAGTGGGGGTCCTTAATGTTCTTAAACGTCCTGAAAGTGATCAGCATTAATTCAAATATTTTCATACACATCTGGGCCATCACATCGGGATTATTGCGTAGCCGAATGCTCCAGTGACGGATTGTAGAAATCATGTAGTTCACCGTGGGGGGTCCTCGTGGAGGTGCTAGATAAACGAAATTTAACCATTTTGCGCAGGCTTTGATGTCTCTGACGGCAATAGTGAATTCAGGCCAGGTGCATCTTCGAAGAACTGGGACGTAACAAGGATTATATTTAATAAACAACGGCATATTATTCTAGGTTCGGACCATTTCAGGATATGTTTCCAAAAGCCTGATCCTCCAGGTGGGTTGATGGATGGACCCACGCTTAGCACTTTCCGGTATATCATCTGGACCAAATTGTGTAGCAAATGTGGGAGGCTTGCCGCATCGTCGTTGAATCTCGGCGTTGTAATCGGCCAAAAGTATGCAGTATGGCACATATTGGTCATTATTGGTGCCGATCCATCTATGATGAGACATGCTTCTGAAATATTCTGACTTTATGACAGTTTCTTCTAGGTTCGCTAGTGATTGGATCTGAATGGCCACCCGTTCTTCGTGTGTGTTCGCTGTCTTTTCCAGTGTCTGAAGCCACTCGGGTGCTTCCACTTCCAAGGTGTCTAGTCCCTCTGAGGTTCGTTGCCCGCCTGGCATCGGCATAGGAACATACGGTTCTTCGTACGAATCATCTACCTCAATAGGGACCAACTCTTCTGGCTCTGGTTCTACTACTGGAGAGGGCTGCCTCTCGTATGTCAGTAACCTCTTTTGTAATTCTGCCACCTGCTCAGTTAAGGCCTTTACCTCGTCTGAGGTAGAGGTTGATGGGACACTCTTCGGTTGTTCTTCCTGTTCCTTAAGTCTGCTCCGTAGTGTGTCACGTTCTCTTTCCAAGTCATCATGGGCTTCGAGAAGATCTGCATAGCTTTCCAAAATGGTTTTCATCGTCTCCAAGGGAACTGCTTTGAACTGCTCTGGATCTATCTCGTGGGGAGAGCCTTCCATTGCCGCTTCTAGATTCTCTTCATTTTGTTTCTGCAGTCTCTTGTTCTCTTCAAGTGTTGTGGCCATATGTTTCCTGAGTAGCGCCAAGTTACGTCTGACTCGTAGGTTATCGGCCTGGTATACTTCGAGCAAGGCTTCTAATTGTTTAACGCCTGATTCTTCCGATGGTTGGGGTGCCTCTAGTAGTGTTTGGTGAGCCTGCTCAAGCGTTGTATAACGTTGATTCACATCTGCATTTTCCTCTTCAAGAATTGTAAATTGCCTTTGTAAGTTCTGGTGATTTGTTGTCAATTGTTGATACCGGTCGTCAAGAGCTCTGTACTTATTCTGAAGCTGATATACACATTGATTTAATGCTAGAAATATACTATTTACATTAAATGATGCAGGGAGGGGTGAAGATGCAGGGGGAATGGGGGCGGGAAAGGGAGTTGTGAATGATGTGGATGCAAGTGGAGATGTGGGTGGAGGGGGTATGGGAGATGGAGGTGGCATGGGGGGAGGGAGCGGTGCAGTGGCAGGAGATGTTTCCATAGTGTCAAATGTTTGAGTGACCGTGTAGATGGGGATTGTGGGTGGGATGGATGTGTCGTTAGTGAAGAGAGTGGTGAAAGTGGGCATGGTGACTCCCCCGAATTGGATTCCCGGAGAGAGTGGAATTCCCATGACAATTGTGGTGGTAGTGGACGTGGTGGTGATAGTGTCATGTGGTGGAGTGAGTTGTGTAGTGAGAGGTGGGGAGGGTGGTGACGGGGGTGCTTCCTGATGTTCGTCTGCTTGCGTTGTATCTCCTGGTGCTGATACGTTGATATGAATTTGTTTCCCGGACCTCATGGGACGGGCGGGAACTCTTTTCTCAAATCGGTGAATGTAGGCCATTGCCTCATGAATGGCCTCATCCAATCCTACTGCATCGGCATGTAGGTTGATGGACTCGATGAACATATCATCCACGCCTTCCTCTGCCAGCAATTGGTTCATGAGTTTCTTGCCTGCTTCAAGTGACATTTTATGCTGTTCTTGAACTAGCTGCATGGTCCGATATAGTCTTTTTATTTGTGCCGAATACGCGGGGGCACTTGCTAACTTTGAAAGTTCATCATACTCTTGTTCTTCGTAGGCTTCTTCCCCTTGTTCGGTCTCTTGTTCATCGACGTCGACTTCTACAACTTGCGGTTGGGTGGGGGCTGATGTTGTTGTATGGGGTTGTGGTTCCTGAGCTTGCTCTGTTTCCGTCTCGAGATTAGAGTCGTAGATTAGTCTAGCCACTTCTTCATCAGTGAGATCATTGAGAGTAAAGCCCTGTGGAAATTCCAAGTCCGATGGGACGGGTGGAAACACCAGATTGGGTCCCTCTGTACTTGGTCTTGGTAGCCGAATGGTGAATGGTCTAATGTGTCGTGTCTGGGGAGGGGTAATTTTTGGTGTAGTGGTGGCTCCCCTTGGTTGAGCGCAGGGTAATTGGACTCCCCCTCTCATCTTCTTTGATGGAGGACCTGCCGCTAATAGCCTTCTCTGGAATTCCTGGGCCCGGGACCATACGAGTGCCCACTGAATAGGCACGTCATAGGCTAGACATCGATAGATTATCTTGGTTAGAGCACAACATCCGTGAAGCACATTTTTCTGCTTCTTGTTCCACCGTTGATGGGCTAGGTGAATCTGATCTATGATCCAATGTGGTACGTTGATAGGGAGGCTTTCTGTTTCTGCCAAATACAAGCTAAACCATATCTTCTTTGGGGGCATGGTGAATCTTTCGTGGGCGGGGAAAGCAAAATGTTGCATGACGGTCCGTAGGTGAAGAGCGATGGTCGGTGTCATCGCTACCATATCCTTCAGCTTATTGAGATCTTTATGTTTCATTCTGCCTGGAACCATTGTTTCCTTTTCAGTAGGAATGTGCATACCATACATGCCCAATGCTTCTCGTACCAGGTTGAGGGTCAGTTTGAATCTTTTAAGTTCGTGCCCCTGCAACAGTGAGGGTAACACAAAGGTGCTGTCGCCTCCCTTGGCCCTGCTCGGAGTGATGGTACTGATAAGATAAGAACAACGTAAGAAATCCGGCTTTGGTAAGTGGGCCCTGAAATAACTGTCCAAGCCAGCTTTGGTCCATACTGAACGCATGACTTCGGCATTCTGATAGCTCTCAAACTCGCGCGTGAAAAAATGGTAGTGTCCCCATTTACCATTAAACTCCAATTCAGCTTCCCAAAAATAGGTTCCATCACCCAACGGTCCTGCCACATCACTAAACCAATGAGCGTGTTTGCCCACTTGAGAGGTGTGCCCCTGGGGAGGATCCTGAACTGGGAGTACATGCACAGCTTGAAGTTCTTGCGGTCTTTCGATAAGATGTGGTTCGAGGAGGAGTGTTTCTATATCCACAATCTGTGCGCTGGATCCGGCGTGAGAACTGGCACCTCCGGCTTCTGCCATGGCCCTGCTTGCTTGTTGGTTCTGTGAGAATATAGAACCAGGTGTTAACATTGTAATGGACAGAATAAACCCGTTGTTGTCCCAGTTACAACATTAACATGAGGTAGATGATGAGTCAGTGGTTAGTAAGTGCACGATGACAGTGTGTGTAGTTAATGCCTGGATAGTCCTAGGAGCTAGATGGAAAGATGCACTGTCTGACTAATGCAGTTAGTAAGTGGAGATGAATTCACAGATTGGGGTCGGGGGGTTTATTACAAGTCTTCGGTTGCCAAACACCATGGATGGCTTTTGGTCTTGGTTTTGTAGAGACTCGGGAGGGTTGCATGAGTAATTCTACTGGGAGTTGTTGTGTCATTGGGACCCATCTACAAGTGAGTCTGTGCGTGCTTCTAGGTGGCAGTGTGTTCGAGTGTATCAGACAAGAGTGGGTAGCGACTGCTTGACCGAGTGAACCCTGTCGTGTATGATGTGAATTGTGTGGGGTTAGTTGAGCCCGCAAGCAAGCCTTAGGCACCCAAATTTGTCTTGATTGCGGGTCAGCCTTCATCGACTTCTTGGGTACCCAAATGGATTTCACTTTCTCAACAGAGGTTTTAGGAGTCCTCTTCTTAGCATCAAGTCGTTGATTACTAATAGGAAGTTGAGACCGTTGTTGCGACTTAGTTACGGTCGGCAGCTCATCTTTCCGCACCCACATTTGTTTCATCGGCTGAGTTGTTCTGCTTCGCGCGTTCTTTTGGTCTCTCGCCTGGAGAGTCTTCAGTGATTGATCTGCCCTTAGTTGCTGCCTCCTTCTGGCCTTTGGAAAAGAAGGGAGTTCCATTGTGGTTCTGACTCCTTTTTTGAGATCTTCATTCTTCTGCATCACATAGCCTTGGACAAGAACAGCATGGTCAACTTCATGTGCACCCCTGGAGGGACCAGGAGTCCGTGTCTTTTCTAGTTCCTTGAGTGCTCCATTATTTAACTCAATTGCAATTCTAGTTTGATTCACCCATACCTGAAGAAGTCCACTTCTTAGGTTTAAGTTGACGGCTTGGTCATAGATGCAGTCTTGACCCAAGACAAGGGGTTCCGTGAGGTCCTCATCTTGACATACTAGTGCTTTAACTGTCATTGCCTCATCATGAATATAGAGGGGAAGTTCCACCTCGCCCATGCAAGGGGTTTCCACGCCTCCCAATCCTATGAGATATGCTTCCACAGGATTGACAGTTAATTGCAACTCTTGACAGTAAGACAATTTAACAGCACTAGTGGTTGCACCTGAGTCAATCAAGGCTCTTACAGTCCTTGCACTCTTTCCTTGTCCTATATCTAAGGTTATGAAAGGACGTCGATCAGTTATCCTATGTGAGTTAACACCTGAAACTTCACACATAGCCACGTCATATCCTTGATCTGCATATGCATCTTGCCTATGGTGCTCTCTACCTTGTCTTCTTAATTTCATTCTCCGTATGCGCTCTAGGGCTTCTGTTGAGCTTCTTCTCGAATTCGCTTTTCTTCCTCTTTGCGTTTCTTAGCAGTATTGAGTCGACTTAGCATTTCCTCTGTGAGAGGTTCCTGATACAACTTGACTCTGCATCCGCTGATATAACTTGGGAGAACATCACCTTCTAATGTGGCTAGTTGCACTGCTCCACTTGTTGAGATTCTGTTAATGATCATGGGTCCGTAGCCTCTCTTCTCCAGTTTCCTCGCATGTTGCTTCAATGTGTAGACTAGAACTAAGTCGCCTGCCTTTAAACCTTTATCCTTAACGTGGGCATCAAAGTATGCCTTCTGTCGTTTCTTTGCTGCATATATCCCTGCAGCTTCCCTCAGTCTTGTTTCTCCTAATCGTTCTAGGTCAAAAAGTCTAGAGGAGAGTTCATGACCCGTCCATTCGTGCTCTTGTGCTACTTTCAATGTAGGTATTAAGAAGTCCAAAGGTAGCACGGCGTTTTGGCCAAATACCATCTGAAAGGGGGTGGCTTGGAGTACCGTTTTGTAGGCGACTCGGTATGCCCAAACAGCATGGTGTAGCTGTTTGTCCCAATCAGAGCGTTTATTGTTCACTAATTTCGTCAGTACATTGCATAAGAACTTGTTGGTGCTCTCAGCCTGACCATTTGCTTGAGGGTGATAGGGGGCAGATTTCTTATGAACTACCAAGAATTCTTGGAGTAGATTTTCAATCACTTCGTTCAAGAAGTGAGTGCCTCTATCACTAACTAGCTCTATAGGTAGCCCGTATCTAGTGAACACATTCTCAAATAAAAACTTAGCTGTTGTTTGAGCATCGTTCTTCGTTGTGGCTCTTACCTCTACCCACTTTGTTAGATAGTCTCATGTGAAGGGTCGGCCACCAGAAGCCCGTAAATAGTATTGCCTTGATCACCCGATCTGGTCCAAAGTGTCCTCCTGCTACACCTTGGTGAGCAGTTTCCAAGATCTTAAGATATTCACTTTCATGGACACATAGCCTCAGGTAATTATCTTTACCACGCTTGTATAGATTATCACCAATGAGTGAGTAATCTTGGGCTTCTTGTTCTAAACTCCTTTTCCTAGCCAGAGTCATGTCTGTAGGGAATGTTTTCGTCCTCAGGAAGGATACTAGTGGTTCACTCCAATCTGGCACTATGGACACTTGATAAAGAGTGGCGTGTTCCACAGGTGGTTTAGTGCAACAGATTGGGCATTCCTTGCACAACTTTTGGACATCCGCTTCCATAGTTGGCCAATGCACTCTGAGTCTCCTTAGTGTCTGTAGGGTTCGTTGTTTTGAGTAGTGTTGCTCTAATGCACCTACATGTGCTAATTGCAACCACTTCGCATACTCGTCCTCTTCTACACAAATACTGGCACCAATGGCTTAGCCCACTGCGGTACCACTTCCAAGTTAAACAAGTAAGCATCAGGAAGGTCATCTGATACTCCTTGTGGGGCTTCTCCCGATGTGAGCCTAGAAAGATGATCAGCTCTCAAATGAGTCCTCCCTTTTCTCACCACTACCTCAAAGTCATATTCCATTAGTAATAGAAACCATCTTACTAATCTACCTGTATTGCATGGCTTGTTCACGAGGTATAACAATGCTTGGTGGTCAGTAAAAAATTTAAACTTATTTGCAAGTTTCAATTGTCTACTAGCATAGGCAATTGGAAGATCCATATTACCTTCACCAGTAGGTTGTGCAAGCACACATCCAATGGCATAATTGGATGCATCCACATGAACATGGAAAGGCTTATTCCAATCCGGTGTGGTTAAGATTGGTGCTGAACATAATCGCCGTTTAAGCTCATTGAAGGAATTCTCACATTCCTCAGTCCACTCAAAGTTTGTCAGAAGTCCGTACATGGGCTTTGCAATGACAGCATACATGTGAATGAACCGACGGTAGTAACCACAATGTCCCATGAAAGCCTGTACTTCCTTGACATTCCTTGGCCTAGGTAGCTCTGCTATAGCTCTCACTTTCTCTTCGTCAGTAGATATGCCATTCTTTGACACTATGTGTCCTAGAATCTTGCCTTGCCTGACCATAAAAACGCACTTTTCTGGGTTCAGGCAGACTTGATATTCTCTACATTTGTCAAAGATTTGTCTGAGTTCAGGAATATGGGTTTGTCTAATGTTGGAATGAGCACAAAGATCATCAACATAGACTTCTAAATTCTTCCTCAGGAACTCCTTAAATACATGGCACATCAGCCTCTGGAAGGTAGCTGGTGCATTGGTAAGCCCAAATGGCATTACACGAAAGGCAAATATACCCCACTCTGTGGCAAAAGCTATTTTATGCTGATCTTCTGGAGCTATGGCTACTTGATTGTAGCCCGAAAATCCATCAAGGAAGCTGTACACTTCCTTGCCTGCTACTCGTTCTAAGAGATGTTCTGTGATGGGAAGCGGATAGTTATCTCGAATTGTGGCTGCATTGACCTTCTTCAAGTTAATGCATACACGCAGCTTGCCATTCTTCTTGGGCACCACTACGATGGGGGATACCCACTCAGTGTGCTCAATTTCATAGATAAATCCAGCTTCAACCAGTCTATCTATCTCCTCTTTAATCTTAGCAGCGTAATTATCGCTATATGTATAGGGCTTTTGCATAGAGGGTTTAGCATCTGAGGTCATGGGGATAGTGTGTGAGCATATATCAGGGTCAACACCTTTCAAATCCTTGTAACTCCAAGCGAATACATCTCTGTATTCTCTTAGCAAGGCTATTAACCATGCTCTTCTTCCTTTGTTAGGTCATGGCCTATGTACGTGCATCTCTCCTCTCCTTCTTCTAGGGCCACTACTATTTTCTTGGTGGTTTCTTTGTTATCATAGGCCTCTCTTGATTGTGCCTCTCGTTTAGGCATTCTTATCATGACCCTCCTGTCATCTATCTCATACTTCTTAAAATTTCCTGGGACCTCAAACAAAGATTCTTCCTCTTCTGGTGAGACTTCTCTCTTCTTTCGTTTCTTTCCTTCTTCCTTCGGGTCACATGTGTGGCTAATCTTACATCGTTTGTAAGCTCTCCATACCTCTGGGGTTGAAATTCAACTTCATGGAAGTATTCTTCATCTGATGCAAAAGGTGGGTCCATAATGATTGACTCTAGATCGGAGTCACTTGCATCCTCAAATGCATCATGGCTAGGTTCGCATTCTTCTAGCACTGCCTCTCCCATGATTGGCTCTATGGAGAAGACTGAAATGTCATAGCCATCCTCATCACAGTGAGGTGTCCATTGTTCTTCATTGATGGCTACATCCATTGTTGCTAGGATTTCTGCCCAGCCATGGGGTTCAAATTCCTCATCAGGAAAGACTACAGGTGCATAGGTTGGGTCTTGAATTGATCTATGGTTTTCTTTTGCACCTACCTCTCTGGCTTTTTCTCTCTTCTCTTCCTCTACTGCTACTTTGCACATCCATAAGTGAGTGTCTTCATGCATCCATGAGGATCCTGATCCTATGGAATGCACCGATTCCGTATCATCTTTGGCTCTATGGATGGGGTTCCATTGGATAGGAGGGACATCTCTATGAGAGTAATCCTTGAGATTGACTTTGGTCGTAACACCTAAGTGTTGCAGGTACAAAGAATTGGTTCCCCAATCCTGTACCACTCGCAACTGTCGCATAAATGGTCTTCCCAAAATCATCTCATAGGCATGATTTTTGCTGAAGTCACATATAGCAAATGTATGCTCAAACTAAGAGAGACCCATCCCCAAGCCCATCCCCAAGCCGCGAGGAGTCTAGAGCGACACACAGAGAGGTAGGGGTGGGAGAAGACTAAGTAGGTGAATGCTGAGCCTAGTGTCTCGCACGAGGCCTCGTCGTCCTCCTTGTATGTGAAGGACTTGTAGTTGCAAGGTGGCCAATCTAGCAACATGCAAAACAATGATTCAGAAGGCCCGAATACTCAACCTTCTAAAGCAACTAACCACCAGAGAGTAAGGGGAGTTCAACCTCCTAGAGTAGCATCGAGGGATAAGTGATAAGAATCTGCACACATGGGATGCCAGTCTCCTTGGCCAAAACCATGGCCATTGAATGAGAAACCTCCAAGAAAGTGCTGATAGTCCCACCAAGTTGTGCTAAAAATGGAAGGTACTCTCGTGGAAGGCTAGCAAAACAAGCTATCATAGGAAATCCCCATGCATCACCCGGGAACAATGTCGAGGAGGATGCCACTGATGGGTCAAAACCATGTGTCAAAGGGTAGATGAAGGCATGGTCCACTAGAACCACAATAGGAGAGAGTGCAAGTATTCAGCGGATTGCCTCAAGCGACTCAAGCTCCATTTGGTAGAGGCTCCAACCAAGGGGCTAGATGCCCACATGCTTGCCAACCTCATCAAGCAAGCTACTCTGAAGAATATCCTTGAGTTCACCATGATTGGGACAAAGTCTGGTGATTTTGCAAATCACTGAAGAGTCTTGAAGTCGTTCAACTTTAGAGGCCAATCTCGCTGTACCTTCATCGATAAAGGAGACTCAGATGGGCGATGGAATGGAGTGGATTCCATGTCCATCCGTGTCTGACACACACATACACACACACACACACACACACACAAAGTAAGAGCAAGGGAGAAGGAGGGCTTTGGGCGCTATTCTCGAGGATAAGGAGGCTGGTCATGGAGGAGTTAGCAGAGAATGAAGAAGCTAACGGAGGAGGAAGTTAGGGTGGATGGAGGGGGATGAGTCAAGCAAGCAGAGGGGAGGCCACAAAGCGGATGATGATGTGAGGGAGGTACAACGGCATGCACAATGAGCTTCGAGTGGTAGTGGCCTCTAATTATTTTGACATTGTCAAGAATGTTTATCTTCAATTTAAGAAATTATTAGTAAGTTTTAATATAACGAAAACCGGGAAGTTATTCTCCATAATTGATGGAACTAATGAAAGACTAGTTTAGTCATAGATAGTTATTGCCCCTACCTTTGTATAATATTTAGCACCATTCCTTATATGACCTGATAGTTGCATCGACCTTCCGTGTTGATTGCTTCGAATTTTGTAGTATGGAAGAGTTGTATATATTTGAAGCTTTGTCAGCTTTATTATAAAATTTAAAGCGCTTACAAAAAGGAAACGGATTAAAAGCCACAGCTAAGCAGAAAGGAGGTGGCCCTGCAAAATTGATAAATAGTTTACGAACATTCCATTACTGTCACAACCTGTTTTTCTATCCAACCCTTTTCAGTGCTTAGGGGGTATGCCCTGTGGTTCCAAATTGTGCGCAACTATGAGGGGTACTAGTACTCCTCATACCAAGCTCTCATTGCCTTCTTCAACACGAGTTGCTAATCGAATATAAACGTGTTCTGGCAATCTTCTTGGTGTCCCTTGTGTTGGCTTATGCATTTTGTGAGTTTGAACGTCTCAAGTGGTATCAGAGCAACGACCCTAGGGGAAGCCTTTGGACGGGCAGACTGTCACACCAGTGCTGGCAGCGCCATCTAACGTCCCGAGCCCATCCGTGGGAAGTTCTTTGACGTCGCAAGAGTTCTTTTGCCCTCCCTCCCTCCCTCAAGCAAGGCAACCCCTTGCCCCCCCCCCCTCCCCCCCCCCCCTCCAAGCAAGGCACCCCCTTGCCCCCCCCCCTCAAGCAAGGCACCCCCTTGCCCTTCCGTCGTCGCCTTCGCGCTATCCGCCGTCGGCCCCACCCTTACCCGTCAAGCAACGCCGAACCCCGTTTAACCGGTGAACCTCTCCCCCCGCTGCTAGGTGCCTGCATGCCCTAGACTCCCTCCTCCTAGGCTCTCTCTCCCTCCCGAGTTGCCGCCGGTTGGCTCCACGCCACCATGGCCAGCGAACACGACGTTGGCACGGCCGGTCTAACTTCAGGGACGGAACGCGCCAAGAACGTGACTGACCGACGCCGACATCACAAGGCCCAACGGGCTGCCCTAGAAGAGGAACTCAACCGCCTTCTATTGGTGAACGCCGAGCTCCATGAACGGCTCCAGGAGGCCGAACTCAACGCCGAGATCCACACCCAACCCGAATCCGACCAAGCTCCACCACATCCGGATCCCGTCCACGATCGCATAGATAGACTCGAAGACACCCTCTCTAGATTAACTACCCTAGTAGAATCCCATCTCTTAGCCAAGGACCAATCTCAACCCCAACCACAACCGTAGTCAAGCACCCAACCGGCACCCCAACCCACCCCGACACATACATCCCAACAGCCACCAACTCCTTTAAACCCAACCCCAATCACTCAAATGCAACCGGTGGACATCGACGACCCCGACTCATTCGACTTCTTCAAACCGAACCCCCCCGACAAGTACCGAGGCGGCCGAAGCTCCATTGCTGTCAACCGATGGATCGAAGGTATGGAAAGCTACCTCCAGATGCTCCGGGTTGGCCGCAACCATTGGATGCGCATCGCTGGCCAATTCTTACAAGACGAAGCCTCAGCATGGTACATGGTGGAACATAAGAAGCAAGTTTGGCCCTCATGGGACCATTTCACGGCGGCCATCGTCGACTACTTTGTACCTCGCAACGAAGCGTTCCAAGCACGTGACGAATGGCGCAACCTCCGTCAAGACAAGTTCATCGGGCCTTATGTATCACAATATCGCAGGCTCATGCTTCACATCAATGACATGGCTGAAATTGATTGCCTACACGGCTTTCTTTATGGGTGCTCCCCGTACTACTGCAAAGAAGTGGAGAAGCAAGACCCCCAAACCTGGGAGGACGCAGTCCGCATCGCTGAACGGCTCAATGACGCTTACTCCAACCGGCTGGCTCGTTCAACCGACGGAAGCCAAGCTACGCGCAAAGACTCAACCTCCAACAAAGAGCAAACCTCCACATACTGAAGATCAACCGAACAACAACGTGGTCAAGGTTTCAAAGCCCTCCCGCAGTCACCCCACTGAGAAATGCTGGCGGAAACGAACTGACACTAGAGTGCAAGCAACGAAGACCGAAGAGGCATCCACCTCCGGCCCGAAAATCACCGAGATTCACAGCGACGAATCAGACGACTCCTCCCCCCGCGGACCGTCCACATCAAAGGGCAAGGCTCAGTGCCATTCAGTGGCATTACCCATCATACACCAAGTGTTCATTATGGGAGAAGTCACAGGCGAACGCATGCCGGTGATGCTGGACACGGGTGCAACCCACAACTTCATGACTCCGCAGTGTGCTCAACGCCTTGGACTAAAGCTCAGTAAACGGCTCCGCATGTCCGTGGTCTTTGCTCAGGGCGAGGCCAGTCATGTGCGTTACGCCGACGGTGTCCCGGTCATGTTAGGCCAATGGTTTGGTCACCTGAACTTCCTGATTATACCGATGGAAACATTCGAAGTCATTCTAGGCCTCGAGTTTATGGATAAACACATGATCTCCTTTTTCGGCAAAGGGGTAGACAAAGTTCTTCTCGATCAGAGTGGGCAGGCCATCGTCGTTGACTGCAATCGAGTACAGGCTCCTCGTACGGACGAGCCTTCTGACAGTGAACCAAGGGAAGCTAAGCAGAAACATACAAGCAAAGAGAAAGCACAAGCTCGAATGTCAACCTCCACACACACGCCATCACCATTATCACACAAGCAATTTTGACGGGCAGTCTATCAAGGCGGGATCGCACACTTATGCGTTCTTAGACCGGTCGCACAGGAGACGGGACCACGACCGATCGATGTCTCAAAGATTGGGCACCCAAGTTTCCAGATGCTAATGGAAGAATTTTCAGATGTTCTCACTGATACTCTTCCACCCGGTCTTCCCCCCTTACGTAATGTCCAACATTGGATCGACACGCTCCCGGACCACCCACCACCGTCGCGAGCGCCATACAGGATGAATGAGGCCGACCTTCAGGAGCTGAAGAGGCAATTACATGAACTTGAAGTGCAAGGATACATCCAACCAAGTAGCTCCCCATATGGAGCCCCGGTCCTATTTGTGAAGAAGAAAGACGGCTCCCTACGCCTATGCATCGACTACCGAGCACTCAACAAAGGTACAATCAAGAGCAAATACCCCGTGCCTGTGATGGAGGAACTGCTAGATCGCCTGGGCAAGGCACGATACTTCACGCGCATAGACCTCCAATCCGGATACCATCAAATCAGGGTGGCACAGGAACACATCAAGAAGACGGCCTTCCACACACGATACGGGAGTTATGAGTGGCTCGTCATGCCATTCGGGCTTACAGGTGCACCGACTACCTTCTATCAAGAGATGAATGATGGCTTCCGGGATATGCTCGACCTCTTCCTCATCATCTACATTGATGACCTACTGATCTATAGCCGAACATTAGAGGAACATTATGAGCACGTTCGGGCGGTCTTGTTACGACTACGGCAACGTCGGCTCTTCGCCAAACCAAGCAAGTGCAAGTTCTGCATGAAGAAGGTGGAATTCTTGGGGTTCATCGTTTCTGAACGGGGCCTCCATGCCGACCCCCAGAAAGTAGAAGCAGTAATCAAGTGGGCACCCCCGAAGACCATCAAAGAGGTGCGAGAATTCATCGGCTTTTGCCAATTTCTCCGCCGTTTCATCCAAGGTTTTAGCAAGATCGCAGCCCCACTCTTGGAGTTGGTCAAAGAAAAGGAGCCATTCAAGTGGGGAGCAGACGAAGAAGACGCCTTCGAAGCATTGAAGGTCGCTATGTGCAATGCCCCAGTTCTCAAACTTCCAGAGTTCGACAAACCTTTTGAAGTTCACACAGATGCATCAGGCTCAGCTATCGGCGGCGTCCTCTTACAAGACGGACAACCCATTGCATACGAGTCGCATAAACTCACCGGCCCCGAGCTCAGATGGAGCACACATGAGCAAGAAATGTTAGCTGTTATCCACTGCCTACGCAAGTGGCGGCAGTACATTCTGGACAAGCACACAAAGGTCTTCACGGACAACATCTCCTTGAAATACTTCACATCTCAACCCAAGTTAAGTCCAAAGCAAGCAAGATGGCAGGATTTTCTTGCCGAATTCAATATCGAAATCATTCACAAGCCGGGCAAACAGAACGTGATGCCAGATGCACTTAGTCGAAGACCCGAGCTCCAGGCGATATCCACCGTATCTTCAGATCTCAGAGGCAGAATTCAACGAGCACAAGCACAGGATGCCCAAGTTCAAGAAATACTTCAGGAAATGCAAACGGCTCAAGCCCCACAGCGCTATACACTACAAGAAGGCATTCTCCACCGCAAAGGGAAAATTTATGTCCCGAACGACTTAGAGCTACGCAAAGAGCTACTGTGGGAGGCACATGATTGCAAAGTGGCCGGCCATGGAGGTCAAAACCGCAGCTATGAGATGCTTCACAAACACTTTTATTGGCCCCGTATGAAGGCAGAGGTCCACAAATATGTAGAAACATGCCCAACATGTCAGTTAGTCCGTCAAGATCGGGTAAATCCCGTCGGCCTTCTGCAACCACTCCCGATTCCCAACCGACTGTGGGACATGATTAGCATGGACTTCATCCCTGAACTCCCACCGTCTTCGGGGTTCAACACCATCTTCGTTGTGGTGGACTACTTCACCAAACAAGCACACTTTATCTCGGCCAAACCCTCGCTCAACGCCAAGGCCGTGGCTCAGCTTTTCTTCACTCACATCGTGAAGTATCACGGGTTGCCTCTCGCCATAGTGTCGGACCGGGACGGCCGTTTCCTAAGTCGGCTATGGACCGAGCTTTTCCGCATCTTGGGGACGCAACTTAGGTTCTCCTCATCTTATCACCCACAAATAGATGGGCAAACCGAACGGGTCAACCAGACGATCGAAGATTACATCCGGAACTATGTTAGAACGGACCAAAAGGATTGGGCGAAGCACTTAGACATTCTAGAGTTTCACTACAATGCTTCCGTCCACTCAAGCACGAAGATGACCCCATTCGAGTTGGCGACCGGCAAAGAGGTAATCACGCCCTTGGCTCTCACGCAAGACTCCACACTTGCAACAAACGACCCCGATTGCGGCGCTTTCTTGGATCAGTGGAAGACAAAGTTAGAAGAAGCAAAGTCCAGCTTGCAAAGAAGCAAAGAACGCATGGCTCGCTACGCAAACAAGAAACGACGACCCGGCGAAGAATTTCAAGTCGGCGACCTTGTCCTCGTCAGCGCACGAAATATCACTCTCCCAAAGAACATCACGCAGAAGTTCAACCATCGCTACTACGGACCATACAAAGTGGAGAAGCGGATCAATGAAGTCACTTATAGCTTGGAGCTTCCCAACAACGTGCAATTTCACAACGCCTTTCACGTCAGCCTCCTGAAGCGGTTCAAACCCGACTCCAAGTATGGACGCGAGATCCCGGTGCTGCAGGACGGAGAGAACCAGTTCGAGGCAGAAGCTATCTTACGGGACCAGATCACTCGCGATGGTCCCCAGTTCCTCATTAAATTCAAAGGACGACCCTTAGTCGATTCGGACTGGCTTCCGGCCAACACCTTTGGGCCCGACCATCCATTAGTTCGAAAGTATTATCGCCACACTTAAGCCCCATGTAATGTTCCCAAATTTTGTAATCACACCAACTTTTGTAAGACCCGAACCCGCTTGTTGAGGACACCAAGCTCTTCAAGCCGGGGGAGGATGTCACAACCTGTTTTTCTATCCAGCCCTTTTCAGTGCTTGGGGGGTATGCCCTGTGGCGCCAAATTGTGCGCAACTATGAGGGGTACTAGTACTCCTCATACCAAGCTCTCATTGCCTTCTTCAACACGAGTTGCTAATCGAATATAAACGTGTTCTGGCAATCTTCTTGGTGTCCCTTGTGTTGGCTTATGCATTTTGTGAGTTTGAACATCTCAATTACCACATGAAACAACAATTGCTCCGTTCGCTTAGTACAATCCGAGTGAACACATGAAACAACAATGGTTCCGGTCCAATTCGGAATAATCAGAAAATAATTGAAAACAAACATGTTTGTACAGAATAGATGTACTAATATGCAGTCTTATCCTTCCTTTTCGCTCCACCTCTAGTCCTTCTACCTACTATTTCCGTTGCAAAAGAAGAAAAATCGACAGACCTATAGTGTTTTGATTCTTTGTTTTTTAATACTGCTGTACAAAGCTTTAAGTAACAATCCATTTGATTCGTCCTAGGGCAATTATCCGGGTGGTTGAGCCTCTCACCTTTTGAGGTGGGGGCGAGGGTTCAATCCCCACCAGCAACATGTAAGAGACATGTTTATCATGGAAAGTTGTATCTTGTGGTTGATGTGCCACCGTTTGTCCTGCCCCAAGGTAGTTGTGACCATAGTCTATTTCACCTATGTTAACCCATATTCTTGTGAGATAAGGGGGGTCCCATGGGTACTATGCTCATCCTTGTATAGTTGCAATTTCAAAGCTAAAAGCTGGAGGAGTAGGCCTCAGCCGAACCTCCATTTAAAAAAAAAAAAAATTCGATGCCCCCTTCATTATAGGTCCTTAGAATAAGGATTATGGCCACGTCCAATCTTGGGAAAAAAAAACAATAGCAACAACTACTAGCTACTCGAACTCTTTGGATTTCCCTTCGTCCCCATGAAAAGAAAGGGGGGAAAAAAATATGAAATGAGCAAACATGAACGAATATACTATATGTTGAGTAGTTGAGAGGAAAGAGTTCTCATGAGTCATGAGTGTGACACAAAAAGTGCGTATGCGTTCTAACCAACTTGATGTGATCCTGCAACGGTTTTCTTCGAAAAGTCACGCCGTATAATAAAATGGTCCAATCGCTCGATGAAAGGTGAGCTAACTGAACGACAATGACATAAAACTCAATCAACTAATCGCGTTGGTATACTTAAAGTTTGATGAACGAAGAGATGCCCGAATAATTGTTGCACATGAAAGTAAGCTTTTCGTTATGAAAGTAAGCTTTTCGTCTTAACGGCAGGATTACAAAAAGAAAGGAAACAAAATCCTTACACATCCCCAATGCAATGACATAACTTTCATGAGGATCGACTATTTTGGCATGTGACGTCATCATAAACCACGGATCGTTTTATTATTATATTATTATTATTGAATTTATTATTATTATTATTACTACTACCGCAATTCATTTAAGTATTAGTAGTAGTAACAGCAATACCGACAATAGTAGTGACAGCAGCAGTATTAGTATTTTTTTATTTTTGGGGAGCACAAGGAATTGAAAAGACACACACCGACCTTGTAAGGTAGAGGCATCCATCTTGAGAAACTCTGAAGGATTCAGCGTTGGGCGGGACTTAAACCCTGACCATCTGCCTAAGAATACAAGGCGCATCTGCTAAACCACGCTCGTTGGATAGTCGTAATTTATTTATTTATAAAAAAGTAAATTCCGTTATATTCATGAGAAAGACATGTGAAAATCGAATAGGTCACATGCATTTGAAGCTAAAGGAAGGAAGAGTTTCTGTACAATAACGTTAGAGTATATCGTTGCGACTATGCTTTTTTTTTTCTAATGCATGGACCATTCCAACGTTGAATAGGTCTCAACTATAAACATAAATCACATCTCAAGAGTCATATATACTTGTCTTATTTCTCTTCTTTTACGATGAACAATTTATGCAGAAAAGTAACAAAAAAACCATTAAAACTTATATACTATTGCAATGAACACCATTAAAACTTATATAAACACCAAAATAATGCGTGTGTACTTTGCTATTGCCAGGTTATCTTCTAGCATGAACACCCTATGGTGCCTAAAGGATGCGGGCGGAGAGGGAGGGCTTTCTTGAAATCACAAATGTTTCTCTATTCACCATTCTCTTCGAGGCTTATCGAAGTTGATCGCACACCATTCCTTCCACATTTCCATAGTTAGTTCTTTAATTTTAATGGTTTTCCATGGAACAAACGATCAACCAATCACTAGTTCATTGAGCAAATCTTGCCTCCTGTTCACTTGATAAGTCAGAAAATAAGTTTGATGAGGCATGTGGATAATTTGACTCTAATATATGCAACAAAAGTAAGTGAATCTCTTCCAAAATCTATGATAACAGAATCCTATTTACTAAAACTTGATTTGGTTACAGCTTAGATACCAAGTGTGCATACAAACTAGACACTACAAAATCTCTAAAAACCTATAGATCACTCCAATTGGAAATCAAATGATGAAACAAATGACTTCCTAGAGACAGACTACCTATCAACTAAAGTTAAGTAGAAATAGAAGTCCAAAAAACTTGTCGCATGTACCTATTGAAGAAAAAATTAGCAGAACTATTTGAATTAGAGATAGTATTAAGAAACACTGCTCAAAGAGATATCTTATGCATTAAATAAGTATATAAATAAAGAAAAATGGATTCTACAAGGTGACTGTGTACACTAACTATTCGAATATACATGTGCTTGTTAGCACACTATTTGCAGCCATTATTAGATGCCTATCTTTTGAGATCTTCAAAAAACATAACTCTTACAAGACTTCTAAATAGGGTGAAGCATGCACAAAATCTTATGACTCTTCATCTACTCTTGCATCCTCTATCTCCTCATGACCTTCCACTTCTTTTCTTTTGTCCTTCCGTTGCACTTGCTGACTATTGATGCTCCAATCCACTCTGTATGGATTACATGGCTCCTCTCGTGTTTCCTTCAACTCATGAATTATCTTTTGACTCTTAACCAAGTCAACATTGCAACTTTTTTTCAACATTCCCCTTCAAGATTACGAAAGTATTCTTAATATCTTCAAGATCTAGCCTTTCTTTGAGCTTACAAAGCTTTGAAGCATCCAGCCTTTGGTATATGTTTGCAACCTACTCTTTTTTTGGCATAAAATGAACATTCACATCTTCACTCAAAATTTTATCTCTAAGAAACCCACTTGTATTTGTCAACTTATTTGATTTCTTCATTCATAGCTTGTGTCCATTTATCTTTGGTTGAAGTTTATGCATATCTATCAAGATCCTTGCCTTGAACAATTTGCATCATATACCCAAAATATTTGGCCATGAAACTATAGTATATGAGCATTTGAATGGGTTTGCTCCTCTTAGTAGACCTTCTTTCATTGCCTTTTGAGATTCGGTTCCTCATCCTCGATAGCTTTACTTGCAGTGTACCCACTCCACAATCATGTGCACCTTCACTAGGTGTGTCATCGTTATGTGCTTGTTCTTCACCTCTAATCATGCTTTGCCTTGAGATAGGGGATGAAGAATGACTTGTAAATGTTTCCTTGCATACTTTGATGAGTGATGAAGATGTTGAAGCCTCTAGACCTAAAATAGAAGTGGACTCTTGCTACACATGACCATTTGGATGAATCACGTTGTCATGCACCTTTATCTCCATATCATGGCATTAATTTATCAGAAGGCCACATCCCTTGAGACTCCTAATCGTTTTTACTAGAGTTAAAGAATTTATAACCTTTTTCTTTTTAAGAATAGTGAATAAAGATGCATTTTTCTAATCGAAGATCCATCTTACCTCTTACCTCATGGCATGTGCACATAGCGTACACACCTAAAAACCTTGAGATGTTCTAGATTCGATTTCTTGCACAAATAAACGTCATCAAGGATCAATGCATGTACTCCACTTGTTGGAACCCTATTCATATTGTTAGAGCCTCTCATCCCAAAAAGATAATGTAATACTCCTATTTTATTGTGGTGTGTACCTGCATGTAAATTGTCTTTTGATGCCATTATCCATCAAGTACTACTAGACTACCTTTGAGAAGTACTCTCCTCTTCCATGGGAACTTGGTGCTTTGATGCTTCTAGCTATTTCCTTATGAAATTGTGATAAGAAATTTTGAAACATGTTGAACACATCTGATTTTTCTTTTATGCAATAGATCCAAATTTTTCTTTAATGATCATAAAAAAATCTACAAAATACATAGAACCTCCTATGAGAACTTCTCGAAGGGTCCCCAAAAATCATTATTTATCAGATATAAGAAATTTGGTGCTTTGTATGCAATCCTTTTGAATGGATTTTAAAACATGTCGAGCACATCCAATTTTTCTTTTTTGCAATAGCTTCAAACTTTTCTTGAATGATCATCAATAAACTTCACAAAGTACCTAGGCCCTCTTGTAAGAAATTTCTTGGAGGGTCCCCAACATCAACTTGTACCCAATAAAAGACATTATGGGTTCCATATGCACTCCTCTTGAACAAAGTCCTAGTTTGCTTTCCAAGTCTCCAAGCTTCACAAAACTCATGTACATAAATTTCTTCATATCTTGATATTCGTGTTCTTCAAATCTGCTCATATTCTTCAACTTGGGTATAATGACATGCCACATCCTCTTATGGAAAAGATCAATCTGAGAAATCTTCTCTTTTTGATCATAACATACATTACCTTGCTTGTTTGAGGTAAGATGTTCAAGGTAAACAACCTTCCTTCTCTTCTTTATCGAGCTATTAGCTCTTTGCCTTTGTTTGGGTTCCCACTAAAGCATCCTTTGTCCTTGACGGTTACTTGTGATTCCTTCCCTACTGTTTGACATACTGAAATCAAATTCTTTGTGATTGAAGGAACGTGCAATACCTTTGATAGCACCTTGGATGCACTTTCACTTCCCAATCTAACATTTGCCACACATGCAATGGGATGTTCCATGTTGTCACCTATTTCACTACATCCTTTGTCTTTTGTAACTTTCATTTTGGAAATTCTTGCCCTTGATAAGACATGTGATTGCTACAACCTAAATGTATATAACACATTGTGCTAATCTCCATTTTTTTGTAGCCATGTATCATTGCTAGCATTTAATTGTTGCTTCCATTTGTTGTCGATGCTGTACTTTTGCTTTGTTTGATTAGGTTTATCACTCCTACAACAAAAATCAAAGGCTATGTGATTAGGTTTTCCAAAATTATAGCAAATAATACCTTTGTGGTTGTTCTTTCCTTCTGTACCTCTTTCTTTGCCTCTGCCTCTACATCTTGATTGAGTATTGCCTTCACTTGATCTTTTACTTTGGTATTCCTTGGCTTGATGTTTGCCTTGGTTGTTGTCGCTCCATCTACCTCTTCTACCTCCTCTTCCTTTGCCCCTATTTGTGTACAACATTTGATTATGGCTATCCTTTAACTTTGAGCTATCACCATATTGAGCTTCCTTAGTCACAAGGTGTTGATTGAGCTCCTCAAATGAAGGTAAGGGTTCTCTATAAAGCTTGGTAGTAATGAGGGGCTTCCACTTTCTTTAGCTCTCAATCCATTAAGGGATCTTCACACAATGTTTTCTTCTTCAATAGTGCGATCCTATTGATGCAAATTGATGCCTATGCTTCTCGATCATGACAGTGTAATCCGCAGTGCTTTGACTTGAGACCTTTTGGAGTGTGTTCAACTCATTTTGAGTTGCATCTTCCTTGAGCTATTAGAGGTGGCATTTATCTTCTTCAAAGCCTCCAAAAGCTCAATTGCTTTTTCCAATTCTTTTATGTGTCCTATCAGTGCGTTGAGGAGGAATGGTGATATGAGGAACACAAATCTCTATTCCATTCCTCCCATTCCTTCAATTCTTTATTTCGTTGATCAATGGTGCTTGGATCTTGGAGATCCACTTGTGGTTAAGGATCTTCTCCACTACCTATGCCCTAATGGTGTTTGTTCATGACATAGTTAGCCACTTCAAACTTCCAATATTGATAGCAGCCCTTGTTCATGATGCTCACCCTTGATGTAGCATACATTCTTTTATTTTAGCTTCTTCCTCTAATGCAATACTAATCCTTTAGCAGCCCTCCTAGAACTTTTATGCCAAATGTGGAGAAATTGATTTCAATATACGCAAAGGAGGTTATTGAACCTCGTCTAGAATCTATCCTATGAAACACCTATATACTAAAACGTGATTGAGTCACAAATCAGATATTTAACGACTCTAAGATCTAACACACATATTTTAGATGTTCTTTCTACAAAGCAATAAATCACTGCAATTGGAGTTCAAATGATTAAGTAAATGACTCCATAAAGATATACTAGCTATCAACTCAGGTTAAGGAGAAAATAGAGGTTCAAGAGAATTGCTACGACTACCTAGTAGAAAGAAAATTAATGGAGATATTTAAACCAAAACAAGCAAACACGTTAAGTGTTGCAGAAAGATATCATATGCAATAAAAGGATATGATACATAGAGAGAAATGAATTCTACAATACGATTATGTACAAAAGTATGAACTACTGGAATAGCTATGTGCGTTGTAGTACACCATTCGGAGCAACGTTGATATGCTTTGGAGTAGGGGTCTCTTTTGCCACTATTGTGCGAAGATATCCACAAAACGTTATGCAGAAAATCCTTCTAAAGAGAGTGAAACATGCATGTGACTTTGTGACTCTACATCTACCCTTACTTCTTGTCTATCCTCATGACCCTCCACTTATTGTCTTTTGTCCTTCAATTGCCTTTGGTGAATTTCGGTGCTCCAATCCACTCCGTATGGATAAGGTGGAAATCATTTTATGCCTCCTAAATAGAGTGAAACATGCATGTGACTTTGTTACTCTACATCTACCCTTGCATCTTGTCTATCCTCATGACCCTCCACTTATTTTCTTTTGTCCTTCAATTGCCTTTGGTGAATTTCGGTGCCCCAATCCACTCCGTATGGATAAGGTGGAACTTATTTTATGCCTCTAGCTCTTAAATCATCTTTTGTCTCGTATATAACTCATATGTACATATGCTTGCACCTTTATTTTGAGCAAGGCATTGCCAAGTGTCGATGCTCATAGGATATGTAAAGAATTGGTCACATAAGTTTTCTCTGACCCTAAAGCATTGCTTGCACCGTGAAGGAGAACCGTAACATTTTTCTATTAATTGAAGCTTGGGAGAGTAGGCTGCAGCAGAACTTTCAAAAAAAAAAAAAGAAAACTGATTATCTATTATGACATTTTCACTCGAGTGTTATGCTAACAAAATATCCACCGTACCATGCAAGACCAAAGCATATCGTAATGTATTGTCCTTTTGTTTGAGAGAAAGTGATGCAAGGTGAGGAAGAGTTGAGCTATATAGAAATTAGAGAAGAAAATGGTAAACATTTTTGCCATCTTGTAGATCTACATAGCCATCATGCCTCAATTGAGAAGTTTGTGTACACCATGAATACCAATAAGAGGGTACAATGATAAAATACCATGCAAATTATTTTAATTCACACATGTCAGATCATCAAATTTATTGTGGTTAGAAGCCATTCAAATGTGTCTAGAAATAGAACTATAAATATGCTTTTATAGTGCATGCATGTAGCGGTCTGATCTTTACTTAAGAATATGATCATGGTCAGACATATTGATCTAGATTTCGGTGCTTACTCGACTTTATAGGCATTAGAAGCCAATTCATTGCCCCCAATGGTAGACGGTATAGGGAATATCTCACTTGAAATTATTGCCAACATCGATGTGAAGGAGTAATCTAAATCTTGAAGAAAATTGGAAGCAAAACGAGAATACGCAATTATCAGTTTTCTGTATAAGTCGGTTTTTTATTTCTTACGTAAGAACGTTTTTTTAAGGCCTTCATATGAGCATGCTTTCATATTTACTTGCAGAAGGTTTGAAAGGGGCTTATATTATCGAAAGCTTGGAAGGTCACAACCCTTTTACATACTTAGATCGTCTCTTGCACTCACAATAAAAACTTTCTCCCTTATTCACTTATTCAACGGATAAGGCTCGAGGGGTTCTGCCATCACTTGTGTGTGTTATCGCCATGGGCTTTGGGTCCTTTGTCCGTCGGTGGACGGGCACTCGACCGTTGAGAGGCCTAAAAGTGTGAACTATGACTAGGCTCGTATTTTATAAGGATGCACCACATATTAAACATACATAAAGTAACACTGAACGCAGAAATATTGCATGGTCTCAAAGACCACTCTTCTAAAGAACCACATAGTTAAAAGAATATCTCTCTTTTCAAATATTCCAAAGAGCTGCGCTTCTAATAGTGTTGGGAAATGCAAAACAGCAGCCAATAGTGTCAACTTCTAATAGTGTTGGGTAATGCAAAACAGCAGCCAATAGTGTCAAGAAGATCTTAAAGTTAAAAGAACTTTGACAGCGGATGTCTTTATTGAGCGAAGGCCAATCTATTTATTATGATTGTCATTACTTTAGGAAACAGATAATTGGTTGTTAAGGGGAACGAAGACACTAGATTTATTAATGACTTAGTAAGTATCATTCCGTTAGTGATTGGACATTTTAATAAGAAGTTTGTTTGCAGGAGACATTTTCAAGGGATTCAAGTTGTTAGCATGCATAGAACTCAAGCGACCATTTGCGTCGATAAGACGTGAACCTCATCCCCGCCCCCTTTTTTTTTCCTCCTTTGCGTATGCTCTCATGTGTCTTACCCGGTCCATCCGTCCTTTGTGTCATTGTCTAGGAGTCTCTACCGCATTTTGTGAGCACAATCAACATCGTCTTTTCTACAAAACCCTATCATGTGGTCTTAAAAACAATCGTCGCATGGACCCATTTGACGGCCAGCTAAGGACACGCCCATTTGACATATTATCTTATATTTAAAGTTTCATTCTAAGTAAAAAAAAGGTAACAAATCAGTTTCGCGGTTCCACCCTCTTGTCGGCATGTCTTTCTAGTGTCGCTAATGTTTTCAAGTGCCGCGTGAAATAAAGGATCCAAAAGTGGAAGAAAGATCCAAAAGTGGAAGAAGAAAATCCAAAAGTCCTAGTTTTCGCTAATCTTCACCGCATGGGACCTTCATTCAATCAGAAAATATATTATTTATATATGGCATATAAGAATAGCATACTCGATAGTTCCATTATTATCAGAAACATTATGTAACTGTTCTCAATCATCTTCAAATGTTTTTTAATACATGAAAAAGGCTTTCGAAACAACAATGATGCTCACATGACCACATTTTAAATTTGTTTCCTATGGAAAAAAATCACGCCATAAGTAAAAGCACTAAGGGAGCCAAAGTGGAAAGCAACAATCCAAGTCGAGAATAGGACCGATTTCAGCAATTACATTTGGGAGGTAGTCAATTCTTCGGCCAAAAAAGAAACAAATGAAAAAAGAAACAAAAAAAAAGGAAAAAGAAAATGATTTCAATATATTAATGAGTTCAATTGTGAATAGATGACATTATGGCAAGTAATTACTTACATAAAATATCTATTCTCTGACTATTTAATATCTCATCTACTCCAAAAGTATCAAATCGCGAATGAAGACAGGAGAGAGGCCACATCTTATTTTACATTAACGTACTCACATTTCTATCAATTCAACCCTATGTGGTGAATCT
>CM035423.1:158233826-158268826 GCA_020310875.1 Ceratopteris richardii | reverse complement strand
GGAGTCCTTGAGATTGAGGAGCATTAGAAGTATCTACCTACCAATTTTCATATTTTTTAGATCTCGTTTGAGCCCTCTAATAAGCCCTAGAACCTAATTTTTAACTAGGCCGGACACTAGGTCTGAACAAGGCCAAAACCTAGTCAAAAACTATAAAAAGAACTAGAGAGCTCATTTTTGAGGTGGGATTGTAATTGAAATGAACTTGTAAGAGCTTTTTTGAAAGAAATCTAAGAACTCCATTGCTTCTCACTCTTTGTCTTGCCGTGTGTGCGCGTGTGTGTGTATGTGTGTGCATGCTTGTGTGCTTCTCACTCACGCACTTGTGCCTCCACTTGCTCGAGGTCTTCATACCATCCTCACGTCTTCCCGGATTGACATTAAAGGAGGTGCTACTCATCACTGAGCTACACCAAATTTTGGCGCCGTTGCCGGGGATCGAGCTTTGAGGACGAGCGTGTGATGGTAAGACGTAGATTGGAGACGTTGGCGTTGTAGGTAATTTCGTTACTTTTCCTATTTTTCTCTTTCTTACCTTACCACCATCATCACCATCATCATCATCACCATCTTCCACCTCCATTTCCATCATCATGAAAATTTGAGTTTTTTGATCATATCACCTTCTCCACCTCATTTCCCTCATTTCACTTGTGAGAGAGAGCGAGAGAGCGAAATTGTGTGTGCTGTTTTTGCATGTTTTTGAGCTGTATTGCAGGTACAGGCCGCATCATCGTCCCCAGCACTCTGCGCAGGTACGGAATTCGCCATAACTGTCCGTGTGTCGCCGACCTCAGTCAATCGCGACCGACAGAAAAAATGCTCAAATTGCCAAACAAAGTGCATATCCATGACCTACAGGCCTAGAGCTTCCCAAAAATGTGTTTAGTTTTTTGAAATTCATCAGATTTCTGTCAATCGCGATCGCTCTGTCAATCGCGATCGACAAACCACGACGGACAGACCTGTCAATCGCGATCGACACGTCAATCGCGACCGACAGCCCACGACGGCTTTGTCAATCGCGACCGACAGAGTCAATGACCGATTGACCACGATCGACGGATCATACGCGTGACACGTGTCAATCGCGATCGAGTCATCAATCGCGATCGACCCATCAATCGCGACTGACAGCCCACGACGGCTCTGTCAATCGCGACCGACACAGTCAACGACTGTTTGACCACGACGGACAGACCCTCGCGACCGACTTGTCAATCGCGATCGACCCATCAATCGCGACTGACAGAGTCAACGACCCTTTGACCACGACTGATTGACTTTTCGTAACCCCTGTCAATCGCGACTGACCAGTCAATCGCGACTGACAGCCACGACGGACCTGTCAATCGCGATCGACACGTCGATCGCGACTGACCTGTCAATCGCGACCGACAGACTTTGCGAACACGTTAGAAGGGCAAATTAGGTCAAATTTTTAAGGCAAAAATAATGGTCTAAATTTTGGGCCAAGTGGGGGACAAACACTAGGGTGTAGTATTGCATTACGAGGGCATGACCCAAGTAACTCGAGAATTCCTGTTTGCCTGTTAACCTAGTTTAATCCTGTCTTAGCCCCAAAACCCTGAACGGGCATAACTTTCTCAGACGCAATCCGTTTGCCGTGATTTTTGTTTTGTTGGAAAGCTCGCGGGGAGTACAACAAAAACATCGACTGGTTACGGTTAAATTAAGATCAGGAATATTAGATAGGGTATTTTGAAGTTGACCATACCCAGGGGGAACAAAATTCAGGGATCTCTAGAGTTGTGTCCAAGAAGTCATAGTGCAAATTGGTGAAGTGTTACATGAATGAAAGTGATTGGTTCTGTCTTTTGAATTTAAGTCTTGAGCTAACGGTGGGCCTTTTACAGGTCCTTTGAGAGCATCGAAGGGTACGCAAGCAAGAGTAAGTGCAGGCTTGGGAACACGCATCCTGGGCACACCAGGGCAACAACACAAGGAAAGGAACTCAAGGTTGGAAAACCTGCAACACCCTCTGTCAATTCTTAGTTTAGGCTAAGTGCGGGTAGCGTTAGAAGTAATTCCAGGCAACGGTAGAAACGAGATAAATCAAAGACTATCTAAGAAATCAAGTTCAAGTCAAGAGATAACCTGTGTGGGTGAACGACAACCCTAAAGGAAAAGAACCTAACGTGAAACGACCAAACTAAAGTGCGAAAGTAAACTCAAGTATTCCTAACGACGTGATATCAGACAAGAGTATAAACACGATAATCAACATAAAAAGGGGATTAAGTAATTGATACAAAGGACTCAGAAACGTGGTTGTACCTGGGAAAAATTGGGTTAATCAGTTAGGCATATGAACCTTAGATCAGGACGACATCTAGTAAGAGATAGACAAAGCCTTAGGTCTTCTGAGGCTAGTGTCAACCACACTGCTAGGTCGTGGGCCCAGCAGTTGAGCCACCACTCATACTACCCAAGTTCTGAGACTAGTGAATCCGAGATGTCTCAAGGTATGGAGAGACCTACAGGCAGTTCAGGAGTGCCATACCTGCACAGGGTAGAAGGCCCTTACAAAACGCAATTGGAATACCTTAGGACCAACCGATTAGGTGCTAGCATCTATGAGGACGGCCTAGGAAGATCTGTGGTACAGATTAAGAATCCTGATCAATCCATTGGATTAGAGCACCCAACTGTCAAGTTTGAAAATGGAGCATACTTGGACAAAGAAGGAACCATATATGTAGTCACCAGTCACCCAGATAGGACGGACGAATTTGGAAATGTAATCCCCGAAGCAGACTTAGGTGACCTGGAGCAAGGAAACATGGGTGCAAAACCTAGAACCCCTCGAGGTAAATTGGTTCTCACTAGGATTATCACACCGGAGTGGATTCCCCAGGATAATAAGAGCATAGATTTGCTCCTCAATCGAGAGACTGACAAAGCCTTTTGGAGGTACAAACCCGATCGGCCAATTAATATAGGAACAATCATGATCTATGAGTTTAAGGATCTTGATAGCCCAGGTAGAGTGACCTACTTAGATCACGCTTCGGAGAGGATCTTTGTGGTGACAGAAAATGATAGGCATGCTTACACTTGGAAGGGTGAATTTGTTTTTCCCCAACCAAGATCGAATGTATCCTATGGTCACCCTGGAGCTGGAAGATCCCAAGCTCATGGAATGCAAAGAGACAGAAGCAGAGATAGACCAGAAGTAAGCTTTGCCAACCCAGTGGGCAGAGAAAGAACGAGGACGGAAACAAATAGAGTAGAACCTGAGATACTTAGAGCTCACAGGAATCAAAGAAATGCGGATGAGTTCCCTCTACCACGACCTAGAGAGCACACAAGGACTCTGAGACCGACTCAGTTAGTTCAGTCCATGAAAAACTACTTCGATGGCACTGGAGATCCATACGATCATGTGGCTGAGTTTAGGCAAGTCCTGAGAGCTGAACAAGTGGAGGATCTATTCACGCAATACAATGCCTTTGGTCTAACCCTTAGGAACACTGCCCTGACATGGTTTCAGCCACTAAACGAGAGACAGTTCAGGAGTATAGACCAACTCCTAGAGGCTTTCATTATTGAATTCTCTAAGAGTGGCATAATACATAATACCTCCTCACTGATTCACAGCTTCAAGCAAACCCCTCAAGAGACCGTGAGACTCGCAGGAAGGAGATTTAGGCAATATCTTGAAAGATGCCATGTCCCTGAGCTACCCACACCAGCTAAGCAAGTGGCTTTATTCTTGGATGGATTGCTAAGTACCAAATTGAGATCATATGTGTATCTGAAGGACCCTAGGACCATAGAAGAGT
Source organism: Ceratopteris richardii (assembly GCA_020310875.1). Taxonomy (NCBI): domain Eukaryota; kingdom Viridiplantae; phylum Streptophyta; class Polypodiopsida; order Polypodiales; family Pteridaceae; genus Ceratopteris; species Ceratopteris richardii. The sequence goes on along the minus strand of CM035423.1, from coordinate 158,265,020 downwards.
GTGTACGCATGTGCATTGACATTGAGGATAACCTAGGGGAGGAGTTAGAGCTTTCCAAGATATACAAAGATTCGGATAGTGCCTCTAACCTCTCTTCCACGCAATCCACATCAATCGAGGAAATTGCAGAGAAAGTAGCTCAGAAATTAGGTGTAACTAGCAAACAAATCCCAAGGTTCGCCCCTGTAAAAAGATGTTATAATTGTGGAGGCGACCATATGGCAAATGTCTGTCCCATTATGGCTCAACCCCAAGTAAATTCTAGTAGCCAGTACTGCACCATAGAACGGAGGTACACCAATCACACCGCGCAAGATTGCCCATACAACAAGCAGGCAGTTAGGCAACCCTACCCTCAGCCATACCCTCAGCAGGGAAGATACCAGAACCCGTACCCTCCACAACCATATGGCAGGCCACAACAACCTTATCAGCAACCATACCAAAACCAACAAAGGCCTCAGCCTATGTTAGCTCAACAACCCCCTGCCCCAGCTAATGCGATCCCAGTAAAATACGCAGCAGCACAAGAAAACTTGAATAGAGCTATAGTCCCGGTAACCCCACTGCTTTCCGAAAGTGACCCCAGTGACCATAGCTTTGATTCTACACATGTCGATAGTCCCCATGCTTACTACATGCAATCATGGTGAGTCCTACTATAGTGAGGAACTGAGTGAACCTAGTTGGGAGTCAGATTACACAAACGTCATGTATACGAACCCCAATCCTAAGCCTCAACCTAGGCAGGTAAGACCCCCATTCCCTAGAGGACCATGCTACAGATGTCAGGGAGATCACCTCATTCGTGATTGTCCCTTACCTCCACTCACACAACCCCAGTCAGTAACAATTCAGGGCTTTTGCCAAGAATGTGGAAAGGAGCATCTTTTAGGAGATTGCCCTAAGAATCCTAATAATATGCCAAAAATCACTCCTATTAACGTTATTGGGTTGGTGGTAGACTCCACAGGAAGTGTGACATCCATCACACCAGTACATGTAGTGACTAGAGCTCAGGCATTGCAACAGAACCAAGGGGTAAACCAGGATAAGAACCTAGAGGCTAGTGAAACCGAGAGCATGACAAAAAAAAGGACTAGAGCATGGAAAGATAGTCGAGAAAGAATGAAAAGACAATGGGCTAAAAAGATGGGTGAACTTGAGGAAAGCATAAGGGAAACCAAAGCCAGGATAACTGAACTCACATCTCAAACTCCCTCTCACACTACCCCCATCTTATCAAAGTACAACGAGGGTTAATGATGGTATGTCACTTTGTACAAAGGGAAAGAAACCCCCATCTTATCAAAGTACAACGAGGGTTAAGGCACCCCACTGGAACAGGAATACTAAGGACACAAATAAGACCTACCAATCCAAGCTATAATAATACTAGTAAAGTTACAAGCATAGCAAAATCATCTCAAGTCTATTAGGCGAGTAGAATTTTAATAGAGAAGATCTCCATTGGCTAGGAGAAGTGGTTCTCAGATGTCTACAAAAAGAAAAATTCTCATCAGGGGTAGAGGTCATAGACTCCAAGCTCTGAAGACCAATCCGCTTGAGCCCTTGGTAAAAGGAAAAATAGGCCATATTCTACGGCTTCTTATTGAAGTGATCCTTATTCCTACTTTTCCATGTGCTCCACACTATGTGGGCCGTCCATAGGTTCCATAGGGAGAAGTCAAGCCAGATGCAAACACCAAGAAGAGTTTCCTTATAATTCAGAGTAACATTATATTTCTGGTAGAATGGTGAGAGAGCCCTCCAATAGGATTGGGCATGTTTGCGATTAAGAAAGAGATGAGGGATATCTTCTAGAATTCCACAAAACTTGCATACACTGTCATTAACATTGAGCTTCCTATCTTTTTGCCCACACCAAATTGCATTGTGCAGTATAAGCTACAGCAAATAAGAATGTTTGATGTTTGTGGGAAAATTTCATATACAGAGAAATCTGTGAGCCCGTTCTTTAGCTTTCCAGTAGACTTTACATTTATCATTAAGCTTGGGAAGAATCATGATAATGGAGCCTCTCTTAGTCTTTAGTCTCTTCACCATGTCCTGAGCAACCTCAGACAGCTTGGGGGGACCCTTCAAATTGCAGATAGCAGCTCTTTTAGACAGCATCTTTATGTGCTTCATCAATACCTGTACACAACGATAGGAGCAATTAGTCTCCTAAATTTTCAAATCCGAAGTGATATCACCATTAATAGTGAGATCCTTCCAGCACTTGAAGCCCATGTTGCAGCACTTATGTTCCTTGACGCCAATGTGATCATTGTGCCAAAGAGACAGACAGCCAATCCATATACTCTCCTGAAGAAAAAAATCAAAATTGTCAAAGTGTCTAAAATTAGGGCTACAAGATTTCTTGGATTCCATCCAAGCCTGCCAAAACTTGCACATAGGGTAGATCCCACTAGGGAGTAGATGTGAGGGGAGATGATTATATCCCAAAGAGAGTGGTTCCCCCAAGTTCTCTAGTCAGCAAGAGAAAAGTTGTGAGTGTTCCTTTTAATTAACAAAGCCCAAAAATCATCAAAATCAATTGCCCACACAATCCATTTTGCTCCAAGATTAGTAGACATTTTTATCGAACAGAATTTACCCAGCCCTCCTTCCGTTTTAGGCAGACAACATACTTTCCAAGCAACCTTGGGCATTTTGTTATGAGTTAAACTACCACCCCAGAGAAACCTTCTAGCCAAGCAAATAACCTGATTTAGCTGTTTTCTATTGGGAACCCAACAGGATAGAAAGTAAACCCAGTAGGTAATATATAATGGTTGAGAAACAAAACCCTATGACAAATAGAAGATTGACACACAAACCAATAAAATAGTTTTGTCTTGAATTTTTGCATGACCCAATCCCATCTCTGGCTAAGAGTGACCTGAAAACCCATAGGTATGCCAAGAAGCCTAAAGATTTCTCCATCTTTAATGACATCACAATCGAGATCTCTGATGCAAGCAGGCACATGATTGTTAGAAGATTTGAAAGCTATTTTTTATGGTTAATATGAGAGCCACTTGCAAGATAAAAAGTGTTCAAGCACTCCAGTATGCTTTTGGCAACATTCTCATCAACTTTGACTAAGATGTTAGTATCATCAGCAAAAGCTTGGAGACAGAGTTGTTTGTCACTGCCAGGCATGGAATGCCTTCAACTTTTTTATCATGTAGAGCATCTTTTATAAGACATCCCAAAGCATCACTAGAAATAGCAAAGATGAGGGGGGCAAGGGGGCCAACTTTCCTGATGGATCTTCTAAGTCTGAAGTGGGGAGAAAGGTTGTCATTGATAGCTATTCTCGAGTGGGAATTTCCAAAGAGAGTGCTAATAGCTTTAATAAACCTTTTACTTGCACCTATATCATGGAGAGATTGGAGAACAAAGTCCCATTCAATCCTATCATAAGCTTTGTCAAAGTCAATCTTGAAGAAGCAAAAAGGTTGGTTGGTCTCATTAGCGTAGTCAATTCCTTCCTAGATTGAAATAATGACATCAAGAATATACCTACCTTTAATGAAGCCCTTCTGCTCAGGGAGGATGATGTCCTTCATAAGGGGGCTCAGTCTCGTAGGAAGGGAAGAAGAAAAGATCTTATGGATACTAGTTAAACATGTGATAGGCCTCTAGTTATTCAAATACTCTTTAGGACCTTTTTTATGAATCAACTTTATCACCCTAGTGTTAACTTCAATAGGGAGAGTACCTCTGCTAACAGATTCTTTCCATATCAACATAATAAAGGGAGTTAGGAAATCTTTCAAAGCAATGAAAAAATTGTTAGGAAGACCATCAATACCAAGAGTCTTGCAGGGTTTCAATTTACCTATGGTTTCTTTAATCTCACCGGTAGTGAGGGGCAGGTCCAACATGGCAGCTAGTCTAGGAGGAATAGTTTTTTTCTTTTTAAGAGCAATGTGGGCCCTGGATCCAAAGATATCCTCCCCCCACTTGGGATTACTAGAGAAAACATCACTAAAGAAGCTGGTAGCCTCTTGCAAGTTCTCCTCAATACTGATAGCAAACCCGCTAGAATTTTTCATCAACATAGGAACAAAATCCTTTTTCTTCTTCTTTTTCACCAAAGAGAACATACTTTTAGTAGTTCTATCAAGATTCCCTGCCCAAAATTCTCTTGAAGAGGAGAGAATATTGCTACCTTCAATGTACTCTTCAAATCTTAGTATCTCCTGAAGGGATAAAATCAAATTCATTTTATTAGGACTTTGAGAGGAACCCAAGAGGTCTATCTCCTTGACAATGTCAAGCCTTCTTTTGGCTCTAATGTCTCTTTTGAGCCTTTTGTAGTGCGAGAAGAGAGCTTGAATATCCATAACAACCTTGGTCGAAGCCACATAGGGGTTGTGAAAGCTATGGAAATAGTGGGAGATAATGGCTTTAGACTTATCAAGCACACACGAGATTTTAAGAAGAGAAGGATCCAAATGGGTCCACCCTAATCTGGAAGGGAGAATCTAAGGGGAAAGTGGTCCAAAATGCAAAGGGATTGATCAATCTCCATCCTAGAGTCACAAAAATGCTGAAAAAAGGCAAATTGATGTAAACACAATCAAGCCTAGAAACACAGAAGTTTTGGTCTTTTTGTTCCAAGTGAACCCTGATTGCACGGAAATGTCAAGAAGGTCATGGGTTGTGGTCAATCTGATCAAAGAATTCCATTATTGGCCAGAAATAGTGTTATCTTTTTTATCATGCCTATCCTTCATGTTAGTGACCATATTGAAGTCCCCTATGATAATTAAAGGCCCATCCAGGTTAGTAATCTCATCCCAGCACCTAGACCTTTGGGAGGAGAAATTTGAAGCATACACACTTATAATAATACACTCAAAGGGTTTTCCCAAAGACACCCCCGACCAGTGATGCGATTGACTAGTCAGCTTATGGGTTATAGTATGAGTGATAGAGTTGGCTACCCCAATAGCAGCCCCACCCCTACCATGAGGGTGATCAGTGAAGTGTGAAACATGCTTACTCGAAACACTATTCAAATGTAAGGGTAATTTTGATCCTGCAAGCTTAATTTTGTGAATGCAGATAACATCAGCAATTAAGGATTGATCATGTATGTATGTATGTATGTATGTATGTATGTATGTATGTATGTATGTATGTATGTATGTATGTATGTATGTATGCATGTATGTATGTATGTATGTATGTATGTATGTATGTATGTATGTATGCATGTATGCATGTATGTATGTATGTATGTATGTATGTATGTATGTATGTATGTATGTATGCATGTATGTATGTATGTATGTATGTAGGTATGTGTGCATTTATGTGTTGATGTATGTATGTATTTATGTTAGGATGATCCACCCTAAAAGAAGAATCTTTATATTATCAAATTTATGATTTGCTCGCAAGCCAATGGTGAAGATAATTACATATAAAAAATAAAAAGGAAAAAAAATTAAAAAATTGCAACACATATTCATACATTTTCTTTTACAAATGAACCATCATTAAATGTACAATAGATAAACATCAACATGCAGTATTGATCTATGGAATTTGAATCCTTAACCCATGTAATATGAAGATCAATTTTACATAGTTTCCAACACACAATAGAACAATAATTATAAGAATCAAAAGAGTTACATGGGTGATAGGTACAACATTGATACACAATTGTTATCCATGTCAAACCTTCTCATGCCTAAAAAGTGAGATGTATAATAAAATTCAATAAGTTAAATTCAAACCTATGGTATATTGTACTCCAAGAGACCAATAATAATACCATCTATGAGTTCAAGGAATATAAGTGGACCCCATTGTTAATGTCTATTGGAGTTCTAGCTCTGCAAAAGCACACGTACAGGACAAGCAAGAAGAAGAAGAAGAAGAAGCTGGAGCACAACACACAATACTAAATGTATTACCACTATAATGTACAAAGATGAATAACCCATTAGGGCTAGAGGCATATATACAAGGCGGGGGGAAAAAACCTCCTAAAGAGAGAAAAAAGTTCCCCAACATTCCTAGTGTGTTCACACACATCAGTACCTAAATATATCAACAAATCCCCCCTAGGAGTGATGTGGTGAATAAGGAGCTAGTACTCATGTATAAGGAAGTTCCAAGCTATGTGGAATCAATCCACAAAATGAACTAAGCCCAAAGCTTTGCGGAAAGCTTCAAACTTCTCCCTAGGTAGATCCTTTGTGAAAAGGTCTACAATATTCTCCTACATGGGCACATATGCCAAGCTAATCTCTCTAGTACATAACCTCTTCCTGACATAATGATAATGCACCTCAATGTGCTTAGTGTGAGCATGGAACAAAGGGCTCCTCACAATTGCCAGTGCACTCTAACTGTCAGTGAAGATGGTGGTGGCAGAAGATTGACCAACACCCAAATCAGCCATAAGGTGTCTGAGCCACACACACTCAACAATCGCTATGAAAGTTTCCCTATACGCAGCCTCACAACTGGAAGTGGCCATAATAGGCTGCTTCTTGTTTAGCAAAGATCTACATGAGCTATCAAGCATGAAGCAAAAACCACTAGTGGACACATGAGTGTCATAGCAACCAACCTAGTCAGAGTTAGAAAAAGCATGCAAATCTGGCGGTATTGATCCCCCCTTGGTATAAAACAACCCAAGTAGCCGAGTACCAGTCAAGTAGCAAAAGATAAGCTTAACCGCCTGCCAATGCTTGACACCTTGCAATGCATAAACCTTCTCATCTATGAGACAGCAAACTAAATATATAGTGGAGTAATGCATAAGTAAATCAAGCATCCAAGAGCGTGTTGATAGAGAACAACATCAAATGCATCTCCAATGTCATGAAGACTCAAACGTAAACCTCTCTCCATAGGAGTGGCAATAGGTTTACAATCTTCAAGACCAAAATGCTGCAATAATGTGTCAATATATTTCATTTGACACAAAGCCATTCCACCATCAACTTGCATAAATTGAATGCCCAAATAATGATGCAAATGCCCCAAATCAAACATCTCAAATGAGGCATGCAAATCAGCCTTAAAATCAGCAAGATGCTTCTCATGAGGACCAGTGAGCAGCATGTCATCAACATACACAACAATGATCAAAAGTACATGATTATCATGCTTAACATATAAGGTGCTTTCAGTTAGACTGTTCTCAAAACCATGTGCAATCAAATAGGCATGTATCTTTTCATACCAAGCACGTGGTGCTTGCTTTAAACCATATAATGCCTTCTTTGACTTGCACACCTGGTTTTTCATGCCCTTTTTGCACAAAGCCATAGACTAAAGAACATACACTTCTTCATGCAAGTCAACATTTAGAAATGTTGTTTTAATGTCCAACTAATGTACATTCCAACCATATTGAGCTGCAAGTGCACATATGCTATGAATAGTAGTCATTTGGCATGTAGGTGCAAAGGTTTAAAATCAATGCCTCTTTCCTAGACATAACCCTTTGCAACAAGCCTAGCCTTATACCTGTCAATTGTTCCATCAGGTTTACGCTTCAGCTTGTATACCCTCTTAGTGCCAATGGCCTTCTTGCCAAGAGGCAAGTCATATAAAGACTAGGTGGAATTTTTCATGATAGCATCATATTCAGATTTCATTGCAGTCATCTAATGTTCATAATTTTATGCTTCATCAAATGAAATAGGCTCAGTCTCATCACAGAGATTAGAGGCAACCATAGTAAAGCAATCTGATGCAAAAGAGGCACTATGAGAGCCTGAACAAGTATGGTATGACAGAGGTGCATCTAATTTTCTATCACACAACACCATCCATTTTGGCATATTTTTTGCCTCCTCAATATCAGCTCTCTCATCAACAAGTGCATCATGTAAATCTGCATCAAAAATAAAATGTTTTGCATCATCACATGGAACCTGTAAAGGCTGAGAAGTTGCCTCATTAGGACTAGCACTAGACTATCCACCTATAAAAAGAGGTAGCAAAGTATCATACATGTCTTTGGAGCTAACAAATGTCTCCTTCATACATGAACGTAAAGTCTTAATAGCATCTTCCACAAAAACAACATCATGGCTAACCAAAATTTGTTTAGTTTGTGGATGATACAGACAATAGCCTTTGCTTTCACAATTGTACCCAACAAAAATACATTTTATTGTGTTATCATCCAATTTTTGGTGATGTTGTTCAGGCACTAATGCATATGCCAAACAACCAAAAACATGCAAATGAGCAACATATGGCTTCCGATCATGCCAAGCCTCATATGGAGTGATAGACTATAGTGCATTAGTGGGACACCTGTTAAGTACATATGCTGCACACATGATAGCCTCAAGCCAAAAATTATGTGGTATAGCCTGACTCTTGACCATACACCTTGCCATCTCCATGAGTGACCTATTCTTTCATTTAGCAACTCCATTCTCTTGAGGTGTATATGGAACTATATATTGATATTTTATCCCACGTTCAGCCAGAAAAGCATTAAAGTCAGAAGACATATACCACCCCCCCCCTCGATTAGAATGGGGGGTTTTCAGCCAAAACCAAAAACTGTTTGAAGCACTTGAAAATCCGTTGGCCACGGATTTTCAGCCAAAACCAAAAACTGTTTGAAGCACTTGAACACATCAGACTTTGCTTTCAATGGATATACCCATGCATGCCTGGAAAAATCACTAATGAAAGTCACGAAGTAAAGATAGTTTCCAAAAGAGGGTGTATGCATAGGACCATAGACATCATTGTGAACAAACTCCAATTTTTGAGTAGCTACAACTGAGCCATCTTTTGGAAAAGAGGAACACTACATTTTGCCCAAAATACAGCCTTCACAGACATGTTTTCCCGATGCCTCCAGTTTGAGCAAAGAGGACACCATTTCAGTTTTCTGCAAGTGTAGCAAACTAGCAAAATTCAGATGACCAAAGCATGCATGCCAAAGCTTTGCATTTGACATAGCTTGATAATCATGTACTGCACATGCTAAATCATTCATAGATTTTTCATAGTCTATGAGGTTATACAACCCATGACATGAAATGCCAGAAGCAAGTCGCCATTTGATAGATCATGAAGTGTACATCTCTTATCAACAAATTTCACAACCAAGCCAATCTTGGCTAATGCAGAAACTGATAACAGACTTTTCTTGATCCCTGGTACAAATAAATCATCTAAGAAAGTGAAAGAACTATCATGAGTAGTAGTCAGAATGATCTTACCAACTCCCATGATAGGATAAGAGGAGTTGTTGGCACATGTGATAGTAATCCCTCTAGGGGCAGGCTCGAGTGACGTGAAGAAACTGTGTTGCGAGGTAATATGTTTGGTTGCCCCACTATCAAAGTACCAAACATCTGAGTCTACTGCAGACATATGCTATTCATTAAACATGGTTCAAAACTCCAAACAGTAGTAAACACCCATTCTTCATTCTGCACAAAATTAGCAGACTTTGTTTTTGGTGTAGAGGCCTTTGCAACAACCATTCTAGCCTCTTTTGCAGCCAGTTTTGGACAGTTCTTTTTGACATGATCATTTCCTTTATAGTACTTACAAAAGAATTTGTGCTTCTGATTTCTTCTCGTCTTTTTCTTCCTTCTTTGAATGTGCAGCATTTGTAGATTTCTGCTTACTAGTAGATGAGCTCCATTTACCTTTGCCCTTGTGACTAGCCAAGAAAGCTTGATGTGCAACATGCATAATGGACCTGTTCTGCCTAGTCTGATCTTCTTGCAACAGAACAGAGACTAACTCCTCAAAGGACAAGGCATTTGGATTGCCTTCCATGATCAAACGAAGAGTAGAAGCAAAACTCTAATATGAATCAGGAAGACCATTGAGAACGGTCTACACAAGTGAGCTATCAGGTATACGTCATCAACAGAAATCAATTGTTCCTTCAAGTCTTTGATCTTTGTTAGAAAACTCTCCATAGAATCAGCTTCATTCATATGCTCACTTTCCAGCTGTTTTCGGAGGTAAGCAACATGAGCCTCATTCCTAGCCTGGTACAATGTGGTAAGTGTATCCCAAGCATCTTTGGCTATTCTACAAGAGAAAATGTGAGCAATAATGGCACATTTGATAGAGAAGACTATCAATGCATGTGCCTGAGCATCTCTACCATCCCAACAAATTTTCTCTATAGTAGGTGTACTAGAAACCGTAGCACGAACATGAATCTGAAGAATATCAGCATCTTCAATGCCATATGCATCCGCTTCAATACCTGTATTTGCAAGTGTAATAGAACGTTTTTCAACACCCTTCACAATGTTCCAGAATCCTTTTGCAACCAATACATGTTACATCATATAAGCCCACAATGGGTAATTGGTACCATCCAACTTATCCTCAATAGACAACAAATGAAATACATCACTACTTTGAGCCATGGCCACTAACTAAAATACCCTAATGCAAAAAAATGATTGTATCTGAAAAAGTTGAACAAAACTACCTTGACGAGTTCTGTTAGACATGTAGCAGACTTTGCGATGCTTATACTTGCGAATTGAAACCTATATATATCTTTGGTACAAAAAGATGAAATAGCCTGCACAAGTGCTACAATAGTGCGTTCAAAGGCCGAAACAAGCTTAGATCATGATTTCGGCACCACAGAGGGAAGATGCTTTGATCTCGTCACCTTGAGTATGCTCACCAAATTTCATGCGATTCTAAGATTCTGACCAGAGGGGTGCTTATGATGCCCTAGATGAAGTTTGTGGTTTGTGAAAGCTTATGAATAGCACAAGGAAGAAGAAGAAGCTTGGGTCACAACACACAATATTGAATGTATTACCACTAGAATATACAAAGATCAATAAAACATTAGGGCTTCTGAAGGGAGTCCTTGGCAGCGTAGGATAGATGTATGCTTACCCAATCAGATTGAAGAGAAGATGAGGGCTGCACATATTTGGTGTGCTGAAGGGGAGGTACAACCGTACAGGTGAACGCCCACCTTGTGAGGTATGTTACCTCAAAGTATGATTTTGTTAAGGATTTAAGAAAACCCACAAATGGAGGTGCTGAACTCTATTGCTGGGTATGCATTGAGCTCCTTGTTTATTTGGATCAACTGTGGATCATACAAGAGGGGTGGTATTTTGTCATTGAATTTGGCTGCCATAAGAAAAATGTGTGTGTAGGGAGATTGAATGATTATGTTTGATCAGCCATATATGGTTGCGAATCTTTTGTGTGGATGTGGAATTGCGGTTTTCTGCCATTATACATACATGTTAATTGGTTTGAGTTAGTCTATGCATGATTATTCATATGTCTGAGTATGAGGAAATAAGGGGCATGGAGGGCATTTGGAAGGCGTGTTGATTGCTTCTGTTTAAGCCGACTGAGGATGATAAGAGATAAATGATTATTAGAGCTATTGTCCAACAAATTGCGCAATTCGGTATATGAGGGCATGTTGGATTTCCCGTTTTTGTGTGTTCATGTTTAACAGTTCTGTCATAAAAGAAAAACTAAACTTGTACATCTCTGAGCTTGCATACACAGAAACACCCTACTACATCTATGAATTCAACTACAATGTGGCTGCCCATGTGTTAATGAAAAGGAAATCTTGCGAGGTGCACAATACTTAAGAAATCAACGTGAGTTTACGATTGGAAAATTTTGTGGCGAAGGGAATGAGTACATGTATGACCTACATATGTCGCTGCACTTGACTTTGGGGCAAGTACTATTCAACAACACCTGCTAGTAAGAACAACTAACTTTCCTTTTGACGCAGTACACTGAGAGCATTATAGAGTGGGGAAACCTATAGTGTCACTATAGCATTGTTTGAAGTTGCATGAAATTACTTCGAACCATCCACCTAATTTCTACATTGACTTCAGACGGGATGCTAGTGGGTGTGAGTGAGCTCATGAAGCTTTGCCATCTGTTCATCACTTGAGGGTAATTCTTGGGTAAGTCAATTGGGGGTGTTGCATAAAAATTGACCACGAAGATTTTGAACTTGTGTAAAAGGAACTCCCCTCATGCCGTAAGGATATTAGGAGAAGTGGGTCATGTCGGACTAAATTGGGGATTGAGTGAGAACGAGAGAAAGAGAGTAAGAGAAAAAAGGGTTATGTATGCGAGTGGAAGGAGGACGGGAGAAGAGTGAAAGAGTGAGTGTGCATGTGAATGAGAGGGTGCGTCTTCGGGAGTGAGCGTATGTGCGGTTGAGTGAGGGTGTTAGGGAAAGAGAGAAAGGAAAAAGGAAAGGGAGAAAAGAGAGTGTAAGTAAGAAGGTGTGCATGTGGATGCATGCGAGGTGTGTCGGGTTGTTAGGTGGGTGTGAGTGCATGCATGTGTTGGTGAGTTTGTGTGAGATCAACTATGTACAAGTGTTTGCAGGAATGCATGTATGAATGCATCAATGAGTGCAAGTGAGTAAGTGTGAAGAAAAGAGAGTGTAGGAGCATGAGGGCGTGAGAGAAAAAGAGGGAAATAGAGAGTGGACATGGGTGTATGTGTATTGGTGTGTGCATGTGTGTAAGAGGAGTAAGGAAGAGGGAAGAGACGGTGTGAAATAACAGTAGGAAGGGAGTGTGAACGGGAGGAAAATTAGCTAGTGCATAGACAAAGGGAGTATCTATCGTGAGATAATTGTGGGCTCCAAGTAAGTCAAGTGGAACAATTCCAAGGGGTTTGAGCAAAATAAAAGCTTGTATAAACACCTTTTCGTTGGGCGTTAGGGCTATCAGGTACACTTACCACATTGTACCAGGCTAGGAATGAGACTCGTGTTGCTTACCTTTGAAAAGAGTTGGAGAGTGAGCACATGAATGAAGGTGATTCTATGGATAGTTTTTTGACAAAGATCAAGGATTTGAAGGAATAATTGATTTCTATTGAGGAAGTCCTTCTTGATAGTTCACTTGTACAGACTGTTCTGAATGGTCTTCCTGACTCATATCAGAGTTTTGGTTCTACTCTTTGGTTGATGATGAAAGGCAATCCAAATGCCTTAACATTTGAAGAGTAAGTTTCTATTCTATTGCAGGAAAATTAGTCTAGGTGGAACAAGTCTATTATGCGTGTTGCAGATCAAGCTTTTTTGGCTAGTCAAAAGGGCAAAGGAAGATGGAGCTCTTCAACTAGTAAGCAAAAATCTGCTAATTCTGCACAATCGAGGAAGGAAGACAAAGACGAGAAGAAATCAAAAAAGCAGAAATTGTTTTGCAAATACTGTAAAGCAAATGATCATGTCATTAAGAACTGTCCAAAACTGTCTCCTAAAGAGGCAAAGAAGAAAGAGGCCGGAATGGTTGTTGCAAAGGCCTCTATATCAAAAAGAGATTCTGCTAATCTTGTGCAGGATGAAGAATGGACGTTTACTACTGTTTGCAGTTTTAACCCATCTTCTCATGAGCAGTGCATGTCTGTAGTAGACTCAAATGATTGGTACTTTGATAGTGGGGCAACCAAACATATTACCTTGCAACGTAGTTTCTTTTCTTCACTAGAGCCTGCCTCTATAGGGAATACTCTCACATGTGCCAACAAATCCTCTTATCCTGTCATGGGAGTTGGTAAGATCATTTTGATTACTGCTGATGGTAGTTCTTTCACTTTGTTAGATGCTTTATTTGTGCAAGGGATCAAGAAGAATTTGCTATCAGTTTTTGCTTTAGCCAAGATTGGCTTGGTTGTGAAATTTATTGATGATAGATGTAAAGTTCTATCAAATGGCAATGTGATTATTGCTTCTGACATTTTATCTCGTGGGTTTTATAAGCTCATAGATTATGAAAAATCTGTGAATGATTTAGCATGTGCAGTACATGATTCTCAGGCTATGTCAGATGCAAAGCTTTGGCATGCACGCTTTGTTCATCTGAATTTTATTAGTTTGCTACGCCTGTAGAAATCTCAAATGGTGTCCTCTTTGCCCAAACTCGAGACACCTGATAAACATGTATGTGAAGCCCATAAATGCGACATTCCTCATTTCCAAAAGATGGTTCAGTTTGAGCTACATAGAAATTGTAGCTTGTTCATAGTGATGTATGTGGTCCTATGTAGACTCCCTCTTTTGGAAATTATCTTTACTTCGTGAATTTCATTGATGATTTTTCCAGGCATGCATGGGTATATCCATTGAAAGCAAAGTCCGAAGTGTTCATTCATATGCTTCAAACAGTTTCTGGTTTTGGATGAAAATCTATCAGCATGTAAAATGGGCACCCTCTGTTCTGATCGAAGGGGGGAATATATGTCTTCTAACTTTAATGCATTTTTGGTTGAATGTGGGATAAAACATCAATGTACAATTCCGTATACACCTCAACAGAATGGAGTTGCTGAAAAGAAGAACATGTCATTCATGGAGATGGTGAGGTGTATGGTCAAGAATCAGGCTTTACCACATAGTTTCTCGCTTGAGGCTATTATGTGTGCAAAATATGTACTTAACAGGTGTCCCACTAAAGCGCTGCAGTCTACCACTCCATATGAGGCTTGGCATGGTCGCAAGCCATCTGTTTCTCATCTGTGTTTTTGGTTGTTTGGCATATGCATTAGTGCTTGAACAACATCGCAAAAAGTTGGATGATAAAGTAGTAAAATGTATTTTTGTTGGGTACATTTCTGAAAGTAAAGGCTATCGTCTGTATCATCCACATACTAAATGCATTCTGGTTAGCCGTGATGTTGTTTTTGAGGAAGATGCTATTGAGCCATTGCTTTCATGTACTAAGGAGACATCTGTTAGCTCCAAAGACATGTGTGATACTTTGCTACCTCTTTTTATAGGTGGAAAATCTAGTGTTGGTCCTAATGAGGCAACTTCTCAACCTTTGTAGGTTTGTGTGATGATGAAGATGATTCCACTTCTGATGCAGATTTACATGATGCACTTATTGATGAGAAAGCTGATATTGAGTAGGCAAAAACTATGCCAAAATGGCTGGTGCAAACTTTGCATGATAGCAGATTAGATGCACCTCTGTCATATCGTACTCGATCAGGCTCTCATAATGCTTCCTTTGCATCAGATTGCTATGCTATGGCTTTATCTAGTCTTTGTGATGAGACTGAGCCTATTTCGTTTGATGAAGCACAAAATTATGAAATGATGGCTGCAATGCAATCTGAATATGATGCTATCATGAATCATGAAAAATGGTACCTGGTCTTTGTGTGACTTATCTCTTGGCAAGAAGGCCATTGGCACTAAGTGGGTATACACGCTGAAGCGTAAACCTGATGGAAGAGTTGATAGGTATAAGGCTAGGCTTGTTGCAAAGGGTTATGCGCAGGAAAGGGGCATTGATTTTGACAAAAATTTTGCTCCTACTTGTCGAATGATTATTGTTCGTAGCATCTGTGCACTTTTGCAGCTCATCATGGTTGGAATGTACATCAGTTGGACATTAAAATGGCATTTCTGAATGGTTACTTGCATGAAGAAGTGTATGTTTTTGAGCCCCATGGCTTTGTGCAAAAAGGGCATGAAAACTAGGTGTGCAGGATAAAGAAGGCATTATATGGTTTAAAGCAAGCACCACATGCTTGGTATGAAAAGATACATGCCTAGCTCATTGCACATGGTTTTGAGAACAGTCCAACTGAAAGCACCTTATATGTTAAGCGTGCTAATGATGTGCTTCTGATCATTGTGGTGTATGTTGATGACATGCTGCTCACAAGTCCTCATGACATGCATATTGCTAATTTCAAGGTTGATTTGCATGCCTCATTTGAGATGTATGATTTAGGGCATTTCCATCACTATTTGGGCATTCAATTTATGCAAGTTGATGGTGGAATGGCTTTGTGTCAAACGAAATATATTGACACATTATTGCAGCTTTTGTTTTTTGCTTCATGCTTGGTAGCTCATGTATATCTTGGTTGAGCAAGAAGCAGCCTAGTGTGGCCACTTCCAGTTGTGAGGCTGAGTATAGGGCAGCTTTCAGTGTCATTGTTGAGTGTGTGTGGCTTAGACACCTTATGGCTGATTTGGGTGTTGGTCAGTCTTCTGCCACCACCATCTTCACTGACAGTCAGAGCGCATTGGCAATTGTGAGAAACCCTCTATTCCATGATCGCACTAAGCACATTGAGGTGCATTATCATTATGTCAGGGAGAGGTTCTTTGCTGGGGAGATCACATTGGCATATGTGCCCATGCAGGAGAACATTGCAAACCTTTTTACGAAGGCTCTACCTAGGGAGAAGTTTGAAGCTTTCCGCAAAGCTTTGGGCTTAGTTCCTTTTGTGGATTGATTCCACATAGCTTTGCACTTCCTTATACATGAGTGGGAGCTCCTTGTTCACTGCCAGGGGGGATTTGTTCATATATTTAGGTAGTGATGTGTGTGAACACTCTAGGACCACCGGGGCACTTTTTTCCCTCTATAGGAGGTTTTTTCCCCCTGGCTTGTATATATGCCTATTTCCCTAACGGGCAACTTATCTTTGTACATTCTAGTGGTAATACATTCAGTATTGTGTGTTGTGCTCCAAGCTTCTTCTTCTTCCTTGTGTTGTTCACGTGCTTCCACAGACGTCTAACTTCAACACCCCACATATCCTTTATCTCTCTTGAGATTTAGGCATATATCTTTACAGATATCCTTCATGTGCAACTCTTTGTAATTTACCATATTGGAGAGAGATGCAAACAACAACCCTTTATACTTCAAGAGAATCTATTTGCAACCAATGGACAAATGAGGAAGAGATAATATGTACGTTGCTCAAAAGAAATAAAAAGGAAGTTTGATAAAATCTATTAATAAAAAAAATCATCCATGATTAAAGACCAAAATTAAACTGTTTATGGTCTTTTATAGCAATTTTAACCATGAAAGATAAGCATCAAAACCATATAGATTCCCACAAAATAAAATCACCATTGTTGAATGGATTCATAGAAGGATACTAGGACTTCGAACATGTTGGAGATCATATTATTTTCAACAGGCACAAAATCATAGGTAGAAATAAGGATCTCCCTTAGATTGAGATTTTTTCATGACATATAAAATTAGGGAATAAACATATTGCATTTTTTTCTATTAAAAAAGCCCATGAATCATCTGAATTAGTAGCCCTCCATATCCATTTTGCAACCATATTCTTAGCCATTTTGATAGGACACAAAACACTTAGACCACCTTCATGCTTGGACAGACAACAAACTTTCGATGCTACTTTGGGGATTTTTAAAATGTTGTGATTCCCTCCCCATAGAAATCTTCTAGCCAAGGTTTAATTGCTTCTTACTTGGCATCCAGCAAGCTAGATAATAAGTTAGACAAGATGGAAAGAGAAAATGGTTTCACACAAAATGTATCCTAGAAAAAATAGGCTTAAAAGAATACCGTAATTTCAATAATTTATTCTTGAATATTTCCAGCACTCAATACCATCTTTCCGTAAAAGAAACATTAAAGCCAAGGGGACTACCCAACAATATGAGAAGAGTCCCATTCTCAATAGTTTCACCCTCAAGGTCTATACTGCACTAGGGAACTATATCATTCGAAGCTTTGAGAGAGGTTTTTTTATTATTGATTTAAGAAGCACTCGCTTTGCAAAAAGTCTCCAAACATTCCAAAAATTATTACCATAAAATTTATCAACATTAATACACATATTAGTATAATGTACAAACATTTGCAATCCAAGAAGAGAATGAGAACTAGGAATATGAATACCATTGATCATATCTTTATCCATGGAGTCTTTAATAATCCAACCGAAAACATTACTTGTAGTAGCCAACACGAGAAAGACGACATCTTTGCCAACCTATCAAAAAAGAGGGGGGAAAGGGGACATCTCTCCCATCCTATCAAATTGTTTATGTCCATTACGCAAGGGATGCCTTTTCCGAGTCTATCAAATTGTTTATGTCCATCAGGAAGGGATGCCTTTATATCACAATCCGCAACCCACAAAAAGTTTTTATAAATTCTTTTCACCTTGAACAACTCTATACCCTTAGATATCCAAGACTAGAGGAAGTACATTATAGAGATGATGAAAAACATGTTGCTAATCGTGCCTTTACCACCGCTTTAAGTTGCACGCCCTCGCAATATTGAAGGAAAAATGCAAGAATGAATTATGAAGGTACCAAAAGCGGCTACTATACTTTTTTACCAGAAGCCAATTAGCATTCTGAAAAAAGGAAGGCCGGCCGCCAGGCCGACTCCATTATGAGTGGACTTCGATGTAACTTAGAAAAGCTTCACTAATGGAGATCGTCAAGGAAAGGGAAAGCAAGACCTTAGTCACGAGTCACGAGACACCAGCAGTTAGGAGAGCAGCGCTTTCAATACCGGTATCGGGTACCTCTCGTGTCTTCTAAGCTGCGCACAGCTCACTGAGTCACTTTCTAAACTTTCATTCCTTTGCTCCATCTACGATTCTACATTCTCTGATCTTTCTACGTTGTCCGAGAGTCTTTTCAGCAGCTACAAACCGTTTCATCTTACTATGCATCAGTCTAGTGAAACCTCTTTTCTGAGCTTAACAGTAGCGTCTTCCAGTATCCAAGATTTCTCGTGAGGATTTCCGGCGTCTTGTGAGATTAACTAGAGAGAATTTATCTGCCATTCGGACCTTAGGTCAGTGATCCTGATACCCGCTTTTCACACATGCTTCATATTCTTTAGGAGACTCTTATCGAACTTTGGAACGACAATATGTGATCTACTGCTAGTCTCACTATTTCTGCGAATTTACATACAGCAAGTTCTAGAACGGATTTCGTGCTTTGATGGCATCAGTTATGAGTCAGTCTGGATCCGCGTCAGATCAACTCATAGAATTCTGCAGAGTCCATGTTTAGATAGTGGATGGGTCTCAAGGGTCTTACTCCTGATTTAATAACAATATCCTAATTCACAAGTGATCATCATACCAGCTGCTCAAAAGTTTCGATTTGGGTTTGGAATGGTAGACTCTAGCGAGAACAAAAACAATCATACCAGGAATCAGTGAGGAGCCTGAGAGATGCGGAAAAATGCAATAATGTCGGGCTACGCGAGCCCCAAGTACCTGTATATACGCTTCTATGAACTCCTTTACCAGTTCGGCAGTCTTACTGCAACAGATCTGCAACACTATGGACGTATTTTTCTATCACATTAGCATAGTACAGGTACGTGATGATTGCCTCCACTGGAGAATGAGTCATTATGCAAGTGTTTTGAACAGGCTGATGGACTCCGCCTTTGCAGATTCGAATGCATCTCATGGCAAATGCAGAAGACGCCGTAGTTGCTGGTGATAGGATTTGCCCTTCTGCAAATAAACTACGGGTTGACCTTGTGATATTATAAACTGATTCTTGACCAGACCTCAAGTCAGGGTTAGTGATTGCTTGAGTCCTTGTCTTCCAATTTGATACATAAATAGTTGTATAGCTTCAATGATCCACGTCAAATTATGCGATTGTTTCTTCTAACTGTCCTTATTTCTCAGCACATCTGATAGATGACATTCCTAAGGTCAGAGCAAGTATTGAGGGCCATTACAGATCACGTCTTGGTTGATTGTGACATTGCTTACGTCAGATGGTTTTTGCTGCAGATTCTGCGATTTTACGCATGAAATCGCTGTTTACTTCTGAAATAGAGCATGCAGATGAGTTCTCGTCTAGTTATTTGAAAATTTACAGTGATCGTCCGGTCTCCTGCTTCAAGGCTGCTCGATTGCCGTCAAATATGGAGAACTCCTAAACTCAGATGCAACTCATATAGGCGCGTCTTCTACAACCTTAGGTGCTTCTCTTATAAACTTCATTCTTCTTGTGAATAACTTACACTAGAATTACATGATCCTTTCAGTAGGCATCCCATACCATATCAATTGCGGATCCATCTATCACTGATTTGTCTGACGATGTTTTGTTGCTATGGACGTAAGATGAGTCTTACTGTGTCATTAGGAAATCTTCACGATCGCCAGATGTTCCTCGACGGAATCTTATAAAACATTCTAATCATTTTAGACCTCGTTTCCGTTCATAAACTCACTAGCACTTTGATCTCGTAAATGGAAATGATACAGTTTATGCTGACGGTACATCGACTTCCTAATATATGTGTAAGTACAATCGGAATGGTCAAATAGACAAGCAGTAGGCAGAATGGTTTCTCTTCTATTTTCTTTACTAGTTTGAAACACTATGCAAGCATTGGCTCGTCTTCTCTCCCATGCATCTTTGTGTGCAGCGTAGAGAGATGAGTGGAGAATATGACTCGGCCGAGGGAGTTAATGCCTCTCTTTCATTGACCTTGACAAGGCCGATGAATCAATTATTTCCTAGAAATTTTGGTGAATAATGATGGAATTATTTACGAACCTTCAGAAGTTTGGAAATCATATTATCCTTGGGGCGTTGCATACGAACCTTGCAAGGGAATGTTGGTGAGGAGAAATCGTATTCGTCACATAAATTCCTTGCATGAGATAGCTTTCTCCAAAGATGCATCCTTGATCATGCTTAAAAGTAGTGCTTGTAGCGATCGGTGTCATGTTCTTGGTACATGCACAATGCACTTAGGCGTAGGAGTAGTTTCCATGTTCTTGGTACATGCTCAATGCATTTAGACGTAGATATGCTGAAGCTATCAATACGTCTTGAACTCGTTTTCGCAAGTAGACAAAGCTTCTCTTGCTGAACAAGGATGTGCAGCTAATATTGAGTGATAAACAAATCTCCATTGTGGAATTACGCTTAACACGAAAACGACTCAAATTTGAGTTATAAGCAGCTATTTAATTGTTACATTGATTCCTTTTCATAATTTGGATGGATTACAAATTGCATGTATAGCTGCACATTCTGGGCATTGGTAGGAAAATCTAACAACATATGTCTAGAATTCGGCACCAAAGCAATTCTAGCATGAACGGTTGATCTCGGCCAATGTAGAATTTTGACTGTGTTCTCTAGGTAATATGATTTCCATAATGGAAAAGAAGCGAAAGAATACTAATCATATCGCATGTCATGCCTGCACTCAAGAATCACACATAAAATTCGACAAACCCAATCATTCCTACGAAACCACAATTTTCAAGTTGCTATTGCTATGATTTTAGAGGCAACGAAGTTCATCTAAGAGTTTACCTATCTGGCTTTGTTTGTTGTAATACATTAGAAGATATATTAAGCAATTAAATTCCGAACCTTGCTATAAATTGCGAACGATGGTGTTTGTACCCCTTGTTCCACATACGAGGAACACACAACAAGCTCTCAAGTATAAAATTATGTGATAACATACTTCATACATCATTATATGTTCATGAGTAACTTGTTCTTTATCTTATCCTTGTCCTTTTTTCAAGGGATGCATGGCATTCTGCACAGTTTTGAGCTATCCTTACCATTTGTCCAGGGATGCATGCATAAAATGTATTAGACAGTTTTTTTTTTTGGATAAACAACGGATAGAATATCACTTAGTAGTTCTCAAAATGTGTGACGAAAGCAATGTTACAAAATAAGAAAGAGGAATGCTTAACCAAAGTTGAAACTGCCTCTTAAGACTTTTTGAAAGGATTGAACACACACAGATAGGGGTGGAAGGGGGCATGGATGATGAATAAAGGGGGATGATTCATTAGAGACATTAAACGTGTTCAAGGAAATTGGAATCCAGTGAACTACACGTGAGCATACCAAACACATAAGGAAATATATAGCGCGTACCTACTTGAACTTTGGACAGAGGCCCCGTGTTCAAGTCTCGTCTATTGCTTCACATGACCTCTCGGCGTGGGATAAGAGATCTCGTGTGTGTGTGCGTGTGAGTTGTTTTTTCAATGATAATAAAACAGGAGAATGTGTAAAACAAGATTAGTACTGAACGAAATATAAGCTATTGACATGGAAAAGTACACACATTGAAATTTTTGAGAAGTATAGAAAAAGAATAACAAGTCAGTTGAGAATAGTAGATAAACACGAATAAAATATAAAATATTGACGTGAAAAGGTGAAAATAATACACATTGAAATTGTTGAAAAGTGTAGAAAAAGAGTAACAAGTTATTTGAGGATTGTAGATAAATTCTAATTAAGAGATACGTCAATGTGAATACAACGTTAGTAATATAATGAGCGCAGTCACAATTTCAAGGTTATTTGTAATCACATATCTACAACGTCGGTCAGCTACAGGTATAGATAGATAAGTTTAGTTGATGTTTGATTGTTCTTCGAAAAAAAAAGACATAACATCAATGCAACCAGGTGAGAAATAACTCAAACATCCCCTACAAGCTGGAACTTTTACTATTCAACATGACTATTGGCCTTCATGTTTCTCCACATAGATATCCTGTGGAAATAACGACTTGATCCATGTATATATATTCTCCCTCCCCCCCCTCCCCCCCCTCCCCCCCCAACACACACACACACACACACACACAGAGAGAGAGAGAGAGAGAGAGAGAGAGAGAGAGAGAGAGAGAGAGAGAGAGAGAGAGAGAGAGAGAGAGTATCATCTAACGATCAATTACATCAATGAACGTGAGAAAGGAAATGCTAGAGAGATAAAAAACAAAAAAACAAAGAATGTAGTCATGGACATTGAAGATCATTACACTTTGAGGGCTTCGGTTCGTTCTTAAAATATTCGTAGCACATTTCCTCTTTAAGATCGACTTCGCTTGGACCTTTTCCAACAACGAGAATTTCACTAGCCATGATTTTTTTTGGCCTAGATTTCAATTAACTTTCTTTTTGTGATTGGTATGTTTTCATCGCGGAATGGGCTATCTGGTTCTTTTGTATGTTTTTAGATTACGAGTCTTCTCGAGCAAGCGAATTGGGATATTTACAACCATCTTGAACTCCCATTGTTAAAATTTAAAGGAAACGCCTTTGTGTTAACTATAAACACCATTGTGGTATACTTTTTGATATTTAATTTAGAGCCTAAGCATAAACACATTGTGATACAAAATAATTTCGGTAGTTTCGTTTCCTTATTTACCTTTCTTTACCGCTTTCAATCATGCATCAGCGCAAGGACTAGAGTATCATTTATTCTGTTAGTAGTCTTGTAAAAATCGTGTGCTATGTTTGTGCATATGTAGTGTATAGGCTGTTAGACCTTTTCATTTTTGTAAGTTCGGTCGCTGACCTATTCTTCCAGTTATGCTTGACATTAGAAAGAACAATCACACCCTAGAGACCCCCTCTATCTCCCACTTTTCATGGGTTACGGACAGGCCGTTTGCGGGTATTGAATCCTGTGCCTTCAGTCCAAGGGACACCACGCATCGCACTAGGCTGTTAGACCTTGAGTTGAATATCTGTTTATCATTGAATCGGACATATTATGAGTGAATTCTGAAGTTCTCAAAATGGTTCTTATCACTTTTCGATTGTACTCGATTTTGGTTTAGGAGAACCACCTAAGATTCAGCATATTATTTTGTTAGGGATAATAGATGATAGACATGGAGAGTCTAAAGACCTGGCCATACGAGTCAACAATGTTGCTGGTGGCAGATAGATTCTGATGTGCTGAGAAAAGGTCTTTCCAACTCAAGAGAACGATCATTTATCATTCAACTCATGCATGGATGAGAGGTTCTCACATCGAGTTCATTATTCATGATAGATTTTTTCAATCCTTCCTTGTGATGGAGCACATCTTTTGGGATCCAAAAACGTTGCTGGATTTCGGGTTATGCTTGATATGTTCATGGATGGATAGTCCAATATTAGATTTCACATTTTTAATGATGAAATATACATACGAATGAGCATTTGCCTTAAAACTCTCCTGCACTCACCATATGGTTGTAGCTCTTTAGTAGTCCTTTCCTACAGAGGCATAACCTAGATTATTTATACCCAACCATGAGACACAAATTACTACCTTTCATAATAGAGTGAAAGCCTATATAAGATGGATGCCATGTGATACAACTTGCTAATTACCCTCCATGAGCTAGAGTTTATCAATGTTAATTTAGCCCCTAGATTGATAATGGCTATGAAAGACAAGTATCTATTGTATAAATATCATTGTTCAATTGAATCTCTTGCAACAATAACAATATTTTTTGTGTGTGTTTCCCACATTCCTTTCCCATAGAGACAGACAGAAAGATAGTTCTTTGTTGTTTTGAAACCATCTTCAATGCTTGGTGGGAAAATGTCTGTCTTGTTAAATTTATGGGTTAGAGAGGATTGACCTTGAGAACTAATATTAAATAATCTTTCTCATAACCATCAGAAGATCACTTGGGCAAAGCTTGCCACCAGCAATAGTGCCAAAGGACATGCTTCATGTATTCTCTAATAGACTTGCAGCTAAGAGAAGGAAATTCCATTCGTCAAGGTATGTTCCTGCAATAAATTACACCTTTTTTTTTTTTTTTTTTTTTTTCTCCCTCTCCCCCCCCGGGGGGGGGGGGACTCAATTATGGAGAGGAACTTTTACCTTGATTAAAAAAAAAAAAAAAAAAAGATTTTTGTGCATTTTTATGAAGCTAACCATTTCAGAGTAGATATTGTAAGGGGAAACATCTCGTATGACACTTCCAGGTTCAGACTTTTACATCTCTTGAAATAGATGCAAACCTTTGTTTTACATTTTACTGAAACTCTTTGATCTACTTCCTTTCCATTTAGTTTTCTGTCTCATCGTGTACGCACATAGTACATTTTCAAAGACACATCCATTTTGGTATAAGAGGGGATCTTTGTGACTCTAAAACCGAATCATCTAAATTTGATATCCAACCATTTGAAATTGGAATCCAGTAAGAATGTTGCATCGATTGAATTCTCTTTCTTAGCCACAATGAATTCTTAACCACTTGAAAGGAGATGATTTAGCTCTCATCTACGAGAATTTTTTAGATGTGTTGCATCTTTCTCCTTTGTATTTCATATGATTTTGAGCGTGGGGCTATTCTTCAGCCTTTTGAGGGTGAATGTTTCATCTGATACAAAATGGAGATAACTCTTTTAAATTGCAATATAATTTTCGCTTTTCATGATGGAGGGACCTACTATGGACTTCATCCTTGTTCTCTTGCACAAACATAAATTAGAAGTTGTATTTGTAGGATGTCTGACTTCATGAGAGCTCATTATTGATCCCTCAAGAAGTTAGCAATACAGTCTATCAAAGTTTGGGTATTGGATAAACTATTTCTAAAGCAGAATTCTTTGCCATTCCAACGATCGAAAAGGCAATGTTCATTTTCACTTGAGATTTAGTATAGAGAGCATCAGCAGAAATCCTCGGAAGTAGAAAACATCTGATACATGTCCTTCAAATAAATGTATATGGAACACAGGTAATACACCTTATTGTACCATGGAGAACGAAGAGGGGGGACTAAACTTTATCCTTTATATGATGCAAAACAATAGAGGAATGATTAACTATATTTTTGTTTTATGAAGCATGCCAGGTAGAATAAAATTCAAAGAAAGCTATCTCCATCCAACACATTAATAGAAGTCATATTCATAGAAGGTGTCTCTATAAAGCATTGTAAGCTTTATGCCCTATGATTTCATCTTATCAATAACTCATATTTTTGAGGCGTCATCAAGCAAGGCACTTGGAGGCATCATTGTTGGAATAGCATCAAAAATGTTAAATTATATGGCTATGCCATCCATATCTTTCATCCTTAGTTCATAGAGCTCACACATCAAATATACTTTATTGGAGCTTATATCCTTTTTAAAGCTATTGTAGGGCGTCAAGAGTTTTCCATCCAGATTCATGATCCATGCCTATAGGTTGCTTCTTTCATCCACTAAGAGATTTCCATTGTCCTCTCCGAATCAGAACATCTTCAATCTGATTCTTCCTTCATGAGAAGTTTACTCTATTGAATTTCTTGATCTCACTCTAAATATTGCTCTGAATCATAGTTGTTTCCAAATTGTATGTATTTCTATGAGATCTATGGGATGTACCAAAGCCATCTCAATCTCATGAGCAAGCTATGGAAGACCTTGATGTAAGACTAGGAGCTGTTTTCAACTTAGAAGCTTTTGCAAGAATTAGTTGTGATCATGAGAGCTTGTCTAAGGCAACAAGAGAACCTCTTGCTTGAGTTTTTTGAAAACTCTCTCTCTCTCTCTCTCTCTCTCTCTCTCTCTCTCTCTCTCTCTCTGTCTCTCTGTCTCTGCAGCAGTGCCATTTTAGTTTCCAAAGAGCTACGCAAACCCTTTTGTACTAATATATCTGCTGCTCTGATATTGCAGTTCTGTTTTCTTGTTACCATTTCAAAGTATTGCAACATATCTGTACAGGGTTTGCTGGTTCACGTGAATTGTGCACAGTTGGGGTTCTCTTTTCTGCCGCCCCTAAGGCTGCTTAGCAAATCTTGTACAACTGCTTACCAGGTCTTTTAAAATTGCTTATAACTGTGGCTCTAACTGAGCACAAACTAAATGGCAGTAGAACTCGGTCTCGAATTTCTTCATTCTCTTGTCAGCTTGCTCATGTACAATCCTCTATTGAATACTGCCGATCATGCTCCATGAGTAGGAACAATATCTATTTGATCCAGTTAAATGCAAAATTACTTTGCGCATGATCAGTCAATCAATCCGATATTCAATATTCACGCTTTGTCTGCCCAAGCACCTTATTGCTTACTGCCACTCCTATTCCTGCCTCAGATGTGGTACTCACAACTACACTTGAAGCATCTTCTTTCTTATGCCAAGAAGAACTACTAATGTTATTGATATGACAAGGGGAATCGCACCTTCACAGTTCAGACCCCATACCACTTCAAAATGCCTTCTAATTTCAAATGGCTCCCATGTGTTTGTAACTGGATTGGTGTTGGCTCCAGCCCTAACATACTGCTTCCTGTAGAAAAATGTATTCCTCTGGACCCTTCAACTCTTTCTCAGGGTGGGTAGGCACCGACCAGACTGAAGAAGTTCAGCTGCTTGCAGCTTGATCTCTTTGTCAGTTGGCATCTTTGACATTCAGACACCCTCAAGTGAAGGGATCCTTACCCTCGCAACTCTCTGCCTAAGAATACATTTTGGTGTTTGTTCACAGCTCCATAGTCATATGGTCATAGTTGAAGGGCTCAATCTGCTTTACATTCTGTTTTTCTATTGGCACCAGTTGAGGAGTAACAGATTAGACTGAGAAGAGGAGAGAAGATTGAATAAGATCCTAAATAAAGTGTTGAGCTCTTCACCTCACACAGGGATTTTCTTTCCTGATTCTACTTTACCAGAAAAGTGAAGTTAGGAAAAAAAAGTCTTTGGGGCCATTTTTCACTCGTTATGGGTCATGATGCAGTTGAATAAACAAAAACTGGATCCTTCAGTGGTTTGCAGTTCAGAAATTGAAAATGTTTGTAGCTGATGGATTCAATGAAGACTACTACTATAATGAAGAACAGCCGTCATGAGTCCAGCTATTTAATGCGAGAGAAATTGAGTTACTTTCACTGCATTAATAGAGCTCTGACTTGTTTTCCATCTCTTTCTCTTTTCTATCAAGGCATCCACTATTTTCTGCAGGAATCAGAAGATTTCTAGGACCTTTAATTGATCGACTGGTTTCTAGGATGCTTGTTGTGAAGGCTATGGACCTGTGACAGACACCCTCGTAGAAATTCATTATGATGCATTGTTTTATGTTTTATGCATTCGTGAAGCATGTAAGCAATCCAAGATCATAGATCTTGGATTCTTCCTTCATCTCAGCTTTGATCTTCTTGATGCTTTGATCTTCTTGATGCCACTAGCATCATCTCCTGTAATGATAATGTCATCCACACAAACACATAGATAGATAATCTCTGAATTAATCTTCTTAATAAATAATGAAGAATCTCCTTTGCTTACAACAAAGCCTTGGTCCTGCAAATATGTGACAAGCCTATGGTTCCAAGCTCTAGGAGCTTACTTTAATCCATACAATGCCTTCCTCAATTTACATACAAAATCTGGTTTGTCCTTGTCTTCATATCCTAGTGGTTTAGCCATGTAGACCTCTTGAGAGATCCATCCATTAAGGAATGCATTTTTAACATCTATCTCATATAAGTTCCAGTTCTTTGAAGCAGCAATACTTACTAAAACTCTGATTGTTGGCATCTTAGCCACATGTGAGAAGGTCTCCTCATAATCCACTCCATGGGTTTGAGCAAACCTCTTTGCTACTAGCCTTGCTTTATACCTACTGATTGGACCATCTGAATTCTTCTTTACTTTGTAAATCCATCTAGATCCTATTATCTTCATGCATGGTTTCTTGGGAACCAAATCCAAAATGTTGTTCTCTTGAAGTGCTTCAATTTCTTTCTGCATAGCTTCTCTCCATTCTTTCTTCTTATTGGCTTCTTCATACGAAGAAGGCTCCTCTGACATAGAATTTTTAGCCATGTATATAGAATGCTTGGTGACTCGTGATGTGTCATAGCCATACCTTATGGGTTTCTTGCTCTCCCTTTGAGATCTTCCAAGTCCCTTATCCTATATCTCTAATTCAGATAGGGTTTGATCTTTGTAATTGAAGAGACCAATATTTTTGGTATCTTCAACTTCAAATGTAAAAAGTCTACCAGATTTCTCACCTTTTGTTATCCTCTTGAAGCCTTGTTGAGGGTCCTCCACATATGCTCCATGCCTTATGAATCTAACCTGTAAGCCCTTCTCAACAATCTGCCCAACACTGATTAGGTCTTTTGTTATGGTTGGCACATATAATACCTTACTTAAGAGGTTCATGTTACCATTAGATGCTTTAACATTTTCAATCTTCTTAACAGAGTGCCTAGTGTCATTACCTGTCTGGATTTCATGCTTCCCTTTAGGTTTTTCAAGGTCAGACAACAATGCTACATTTCCAGCCACATTATTGGAACAACCAAAATCAATATAGAATAGGTACTCATTATCTTTACCTTGCTTGGTTGTCATATTCATGAGTAGTAAGGAATCCTCTTGATCAAGTGTATAATTATTGTAGTCTCTTATACCTCTGAAGCCTCCTTGATAGTTGTTGTTGTTGTTGTAGCCTTGGTTGTAATTGTGGTGGTAGTTGCTTCCTCCATTATTGAACCTTCCTCTTGATTGTCCATAGCCTCCTCTATGGAAGCCTCTTCCTCTTTGATTCTTTGTGTTCTTGAAACACTCATATGTGGTATGATTGATCAAGCCATAGATGTTGCAAGGTGAAGAGTGGTATGGTCTCCCCCTGCCTTGCTTTGCTCCTCTACCCCTTCCTTTAGTATCTCTTCCTCTACCTGTGAAATTCACTTGAGAGGTACTTGCCATATGATAAATGATCAAGCATTTAGGCTTGGAGTAAATTGCACCAACAAAGCAGTCTTTGCAATGATAATAATTTTTCCTTGTTTATTTGTTGTAATTACGTCCTTATAAGTCCTGAAGACAACGTATTCATTTTACATCTCATGAAGGATCCATGAGGCTGCACTTGTTTTTTGCTAAATAGGAATGTTCTGAAGAGTTGATGCACTGCTCAAATGATTACAAAGAAACACTACGCAGCCATATGCATAGGCACAAACCCATGCGCGCGTGCACACACACACACACACACACACACACACACACACACACACACACACACACACAACCCCCCAATGGTATCATTATATGAAGGCTGCAACCACTGGAGGTACTCCTTTAAGCCAAGCTATTCTCACTTTTGGAAATCATTTTCATTCATAACTCAATAATACAATGTGCTCCGTTCATACTAGACTCTGCATCCCATGGGATAGATGATTTCATTGAAAAAGAATTTACAAATCTGAATTTTTATCCTAGGTAATAATCAATTAGATTGAGAATTGAGCCCTTTCATGACGAGAACAATGAGATCTCTCATATATCTGCTGCTGACCATGAGCTGAATGCACCCATCATCCATCACAATTTTCAATAGATGTCTGTTCCTTTTATCAGCTTCCACCTGTGTGATAAAGAACAATTTTTTTAGATTGTCTCTACAGCTATATACTGTCCATACGAACAAAATCCTTATTTTCAGTAGGGGCATCAACACGTATTGGTTTTTTGTGTTTCCATGCAAGACGTCATGGGCCTGGGACTAGTGTTTTTGTCCTAAAATAAAAGCTGTTGCATCTTTCATAAAGATGCATAGTTCTTGTTGACAATCAACGGAAAACAATCAGAAACAGTCCTTAATATTATGAGGATGATTGGCTAAGATAGTAGAAGCTTACATGAAATGGCAAGGAACATCGAATATCGGAACCAAGAAAGGCCTTTGATCCAGGTTTTATAGCCTTGATCCTTTTTTTGTTGATTTCAATCAAACGTTTTTCAAATTGTCCCAGTCCTTGATTCACCTGGATGCATACCATAGATTTCAGCAGAGCTTCTTTCTGTCATATAAATGCAGCTTAGTTTAGGTTCTCACCTTGGTTGGAGAAAAGGGATCTCGGTTTAGTAATGCCTGTAGTCGTTTTCAGTAGCTGTAAGAACAAGAATTTCAAGGCAACAGAGGTAAGCATAACACATACTCTATACTTACCTCGAATTTGAAACTTCCTTGTTCCAGCTTCTCTGCCACCTCTTTTGCCAGAGCTGGTTCTGCAAAGGTATAATTATCAACCATATCTCACTTTGCTAAAATAATATCTAGTACCATGTTATTTATATGATAAATATATGGTCTATGAAGGTTGGATCATATCCATCTATTCAATTCCATATAAGCTGTGGTAACAGTTTATCTTGTGGGCTTCATAGGTAGAATTCTATTCATTAATTCCTCAATTGTATTCTAAAATAGGTTCACATAGCATATTTGCATCATAAGCAGTTTTTCGCTCTAATAGGATGCTATGTGGCTAAAGCATTTGCGTAACTAAAGGTTCATATGACATTGACTTTTCCACTCATGATTGATCCTGATTGTTAAGTATATCTTTATAAGATTGTGAGAGGTAGCACTGCCTAATGATGGTATGTGGCATATTCGAATGGAGAACATTATATACACACTTGGCAAGGTCCTGTAGTCTTTGTATTTTTATATGCAAAAATGGACCATATGAATGAATACTCTTACAAATATAGGCAGCTGCGACATTTTGACGACATTGTAATTCAGTGAATGGAAATACCATAAATATGGGTGGGAATCCTATTGAGCAAGTATCATATGGTCAATG
>CM035423.1:158223826-158228826 GCA_020310875.1 Ceratopteris richardii | reverse complement strand
AATCCAAATCCTGCAAGGATCCTTGTGGTACCAACTTTTGAATCATGATTCATATCGGATTATTAAAAAGTTCTCGTGGTAAGGAATTCGAAAACCTGCCATTTTGGATCTCCTTTCGGTGCCAAGTATGGATCTTGCACAAAGCATTGGCTACCCACATGCTAGTTTTATGGGGTTGAAATCCAGGAATTATCCCCTTCCAAAAGCTTGAATGCATGTGAGGTGCAAAAAGATCATTGGTTTGCCATGAAATACATTGTCTATGGACCCAATGTCACACAAATTAGATGTCTTCTATTGAGGATTCTTGCATCCAGAAGTAAGATCAATCGAGCGGAATTCCCACCAAAGGCCTCTTGTCTTACTTCCAATCGGGTGTGTCTCAATAAAGATACCAAAGGAGGGATGATATCTGCATAAATCACAGCTTGAATCTGTTCCTTGTTTCCAATAGAAATGTTTGATATTCTTCAGTATGCCTTCGTGCTACCCTTTTTATAATTTTGAGTGAGAAAATTTAGAAGGCAGAGCAGAATTAGCATGACCTGAGTCTATATAAGAAATATGGAGTGCAATGGAAGATCAATTCTAGAGCACTACTAAAGCTAGGAAAGATAGCTTATGGTCAAAGTTTACAACATTAAAAAAGAAGCAGAGTCAAAGCATTAGTGATTATGTCACTAAGATGAAAGACTTGACAGATAGCCTTTGATCTATAGATGAAGACATTGAAGATCGTAGATTGATTGCACAATTACTTATGGGTTCGAGAGGAGATGAAAGGTGAAAACCTTTTGTCATATCAGCTGAACTTTCATTAAATATTACCTATTGTCATGGAGCAGAAATGAGCACAGATGGGCAAGCATGAAATAACAGCTCAATGTGATGCACACTCCTGCATTTATCTCTGCTTGAATCTTGTCATTAGTGCCATCAGAAAGATAAGAGAGTGCCCAGCAAGCATTAACTTCAACATCTTCATAAGTAGGAATTTCTCCATGATCTACGACTTCTGAAGTTATCGAACCAATATTGGTCAAGGCCAATACTACCTCAACTGGAGTTCGGAAAATTCTTTTCGGTGAAAGGAGAGGCTTGGATGGGCCATCGATGGCCTAGTGGTAGCATCCTTAAATTCTTGTTGGGAAGCTTGATAAGCATCATCTATACTTCTTCCATTGTTATTATTCTTTCCTTCATCATGCCTTGAGTTGAAAGTATCTTGAGGCCTCTCTAGTGCTTTACCTCCTCATCTTGTGTATACCTATTCCTCATTCATGAATGTTGTATACTCCCTCTCCTCTTGAGCCTGCTCGGTCGTGGTGCCTACCCCTTCAGGTAGCTCTTCCAATTGAACCATACAGGTGGATGGCAAGGGGGTGAGAGTACCTTGGGAGTCAATCGGTTGTATGGCAATGTGGAAGGAGTTGTTGATCTGCCTTGGCAATGGCTTCTTGGGATAGTCTTTTGTTTAGTCCTCGTGAGTATAAAGATAGTTTGTGCAAGGTGGTGCATTCTCTGGCAGATGGCACTTACTTTGGAAATCGTCGTACTTGCCACATCGATAACATATGATAGAACTGCTTGGTAAGTTGCATGTTCCATCAGCTGCATCATTGGATTTGTTTTCTATCCGAGGGGTAGAAGGAGTAGAGGAGAACACTGAGGCACATGGGGCTTGCCCAAGAATGGACTCTTGTTGAATAGGTGGAGCTTGCCTCCGATATGTTGCCGGTTGAGGAGCCAGAAATCCTTTGAGGTAGTAGCATTCCTTTGCCTCGTGCTCGAGCTTCCTATAGAATTGACAGCTTACCTTGCCGGGACATTCTGCATGTTTGTGTCCTTGTTTGTTACACGAGTACACCACAGAGTGGCCCTTACCTCCTTGTTTTAACACTCAAAGAATAGAGAAGTATAGTGACAATTTACACTGAAAGTGTGAGGAAGTATACACAGAAAGGAAAGAGTAAATTGATTACATGAACTAGCCAAGTACAAACAAAAATGCGGAAGGCACCAAGAGATTCCTTTGTGAAGCTAGTGAGAGCACTGATCCACAAGAGCATCGGCTCCTTACCACGCTTCTCATAGAGGAAAGTGGAAGAGATTCACAACTGTGGTCTCCAATGGATAATACAAGTTCTAATGGATATTGAATAGTCGATGATGTCTGCGTAGTTCTCTCTTGTCCTTTTATAATGGAGGAGAGAAGTATGCTTGTGCAGATCATGATGAGCATACCTTGTCTTTCCCTCATAATACATGAGAGAAAACCATCAATGAGATTGTAGTTAGACGGAAAATTAGGGGAAGAGAGTGGGAAATCAACATAGCATGAGAGAGAGAGAGAGAAAGAGAGAAATGAAATGATATATTTACGTCTTCAGAAGGCCAAAATGACCTATGAGACCAAAAGTTACAAAACTGGTGAATCTGATACAAAATCTGAGTACCAAAGGAAGTGGTATTGAAAATGAAAGATGTAAAATAGCTAGGAAAAGGCTAACACCAAGACTAATACAACAAAGGGCTGATACATAGGAGGGATGTGCTGATATACAAGGTTGGAGATCTATCCTCATTTGCATTGTGGGCGTCTGAAGAGTACAGCTAGAATCCTCCGCTGTAGTCTCCGTCAATACTGTGTAGCACCTCTCACTCTCGGTCGTCTAGATCTGCCTAGCTCCACTGCTCGGTCTATGAGAGTGCCAGTAGTGGCTGTATGAGTGTGGACAGAGCTCTGTACTAGATGCTCTACTGACTGCTCCTCTAGCTGCCTAGTGTCTGGTGTAAAGAAATCCATAATCTATCTCTGGGACCGTCTCCCTCCAGCTCTCCTCAGTAGAGAGAGAGAGAGAGAGAGAGAGAGAGAGAGAGAGAGAGAGAGAGAGAGAGAGAGAGAGAGAGAGGGAGGTAATTTTCCATGAGTGCTTTTGGAGATTGCTTGGGATATGCCCTTAGGGAAGCATGCACTTGCACAGGGAGGAGATACTCTAGTGAGAGATGGATCCACGTGGAAAGGGAAGAAGAAGAGGAAGAAAAGTACACATCACCAAGTAGGAAGGGAAGTACATGGAATCTATGTCACATGGCACTAAGAGAGTCTCGTACCCTTACTTTTGCATGTCGGCGAGGGAAACAAGAACATATCAAAGGATATCCCATATACATCAAAAAGTTTTTGTGAGGAGGCTTCTTTTATCTGAGTACAGAGTGCTGTACTTGCAAAAGTACCGTATTGAAGGGATGCAGTACCCTTTCTAGGACAACAAAATACATTTCAAAGTATGCTTCAATCATTGGAAAGTACCATTCAATCACTGGAGAGAGAGTGGGTAAGTGGGGCTCTACATGCTTACCACAATCCTTGATAATACATTGCATAGAAGTGACAATGTATTCCCATTTCATGCATGCTGAAAATGGCAAATTTGTAGCATGAAGCATCAAGTCTTCCATTTTGTTCCTATAGAAAGTTGATTTAATTAAGATATTATTGATTCGTAAAGGGGCTCTCTTAAGGGTTTTGCAAATACCTTCTCTCAGTTGAAATCATGGAGGCATATTATCAAGGGCTTATGACTCGCCAAATAAGATGTAACATCTGCATAAGCTTTAGAGGTATCGTGCAATATGGTCATATGCATATAATAACAAAGTTCCAATCTACTCATGGTTTCTACATGTGATTTGAAGTGAAATGTATAATGAATAGTATGCCATCTTGTTATGTCTCCAAAATTGAAGGACATCTGGATGGGCACATGTAGTTAAAAAATGTCCGGCCAAATATGTACTGGCTGCCTAGTGCCACCTCCTCATTTGAGCCTGTAAATAGGATCCATGGGCTCATTTGTGAGACATTCCTGGCATGAGGTACTTGGATTCTTGGCCCTTTGGCAAAGCCTCATCACCCGTACTGGTGGGGGGGGGCTGGTGGTATGGGACACTAGTTATTTGAGTAGATGGTGGATAGATTCCAAAGATGAAGTGGTGTTGCAAATCCTTGCTTCACACCAGCCAAGAACAAGTTGAGAAGTGTAAAGTAGACCTCTTGAGCTTCCCAAGAACCGCAAAAAATCACCTAAGTGCTTTGAAGTATGATCCTCTAATCAATGAATCAAAAGAGATGAGTAGAAGATTCAACTATGAGCTCAGAGAATTATGCTTAGCAAGTTAGATGAACCAAGTCTGAGAAGTTCACTGTTATGAGATGAACATGACATAGAAGTGAAGTAGAGATGTGATCAATGTATATGTATTAAATCACATAGAGTTAGAATGACATTGGCAATGTACAATTGCCAAATGTGAGGTTAGTGATGGAGCTATAGAATGAGCTCACTAAGCACTAAAAGTCCCTCCCAAATGATCTCCATAAAGTGAATCCTAAACTTTAGGACTCGCTTCCTTATCAATCATCTACCAACTGATTCGTGATTTGATTCCTCCCAACTCCACGTGAGAGTAAGTGCTATTAACATATGCACTTATACAAGGATAAAAGTAAATGCCTTTTTTATAATGGAATAGTCATATGTAACTTTAAACTTTAAATGATTATATGAATTGAATGCTAATTGTCCAAGTATGTAGGCTTGAACTCATTTGCACCAAGAGCTCCCCCTCAAGCCTAACATGCTTGGTCTTCATTTCTCCTTGATTTCCTGCAATCCAACCATCATCTTGAACTTGTTCAATTTGGTGCCATCCATAGATTTGGTTACTATGTCTTCACATTGTAGATTCGTAGACACATAGGACAACTGGATGTCCTTGCTAAGTAACTTTTCTCTCACATAGTGATACTGCACTTCTATGTGCTTAGTCCTTGCATGGTACACATGATTAGGAGCTAAATGCAATGAACTAGTGTTATCTCCAAAAATCATTGGAGTATAAGAATGTAGTCCCAAATTTGTGTAAAGTAGCTTAAGTCACATAGCCTCTTGTGTTGCATTTGCTAAGCCTCTATATTCTGCTTCAGTTGATGACAA
>CM035423.1:158196996-158206326 GCA_020310875.1 Ceratopteris richardii | reverse complement strand
TCTCCAAAGAAGAGAGCACTTATGTCAAGAACGGAAGTAGAGATACTTTGTCTTCTGAAAGCGAGACAACGATGTCGATCTTCAACTGAGCTTTACAATATTTTCAAGAGAAGACCGGTATAGATATCTTGTTTCTGAATAGCTTATGGTTTCTTAGCATCCAAATGTTGCAGAGCAAGAAATACGCGCATCTGAATGTCACCCAATTTGAAGCATTATCCTCAGAAGTAAAGAGCAGAAAAGTGCAGTTAAACTTAGTGGGATTTACATCCCAAATGGGAAACAAAAAAAGAGCATTCCACCACCTTTGAATGTGTGGGCATAACCAAAAGGCATGAGACATATTTTCAGCATAAGAGGTGCAATGAGGGCATCGTACCCCTTTCACTCCATGCTTACAGAGAAATGCTCCTAAGGTAAAGTGTCCAACAAATGTCCTCCACATGAAAACCTTCATTTTGAAAGTGTATGAGGAATCCCATATTCCCGAAACCTTGCATGCCACCAAGAATCATTTTTCTTAAGATTCCATCTCTGGTTACATTCATGAGCAATACTATCTGAGGTGATAAGAGAATGGTAGTACATATTTTTTTTACCCAACCACCATCTGGTGTGCTTTGCAAGTAACCAATCTCTCCACGGGTCAGATGCATCAATAGATAACGGAACTTGGTATTGTTGCAGAAAAGAAATGATTTGAATCCATTTGAATTTATACGCTTGTCCCATTGCAAAAAATTTTCGGACGGTCGGAAAAGATAGCAGTTCCCATTTGGAGTTGTAGCATTTTCCGATAGAATCAATTCCTTTATTATTAAAATACCTAGCTGAAGCCCCTAGAGAATAAGCAAGAGGCGGATTCGATAAGAATAACCAATATGGAGATAAAGCAGCGAAAGAATTGCCTATATAACGCTGCCTTCCATTCCACTTCAATGTGGAAAGTGCATGTTTGAAATGTCTGAGGAGAAGATTAAGCATATGCGAAGAAGTTTGCAATGGTGCATGAGAAAAAAACTTTTTCCATGCATCCAATTTCCAACTTCCTTTGAAATTGACTTGTGCATTCTCCACAAGCGTCCAAAAAATGCGGATCCAAATAGGAGCATGCAATGTAGTAACACGCATAACGAATGCTGCTCTTCTTGCCATCACGTGCGAATGTGCATGCAAAATACCATGACCACATGTAATCTTACGAAGCACCCATTCAACTTTCTCCCTAACAGTAACCTGAATACCTAAGGGATACCCTAGGTGCCTGAAGATTTTGCCCTTTTCAATTTTCGGCCCTTCCCAATTGAGAGATGGAAAAAGCGATGCAGAAATATTCACAATCATTGATTTTTTCTTATTAATCCTCAATCCAGATGCATGAGAAAAAGGAGCCAAAGAACCCATAATGTTTTGCACATTTTCCATGTTAGCTTAGCGAAAATGAACGTATCATCTCCAAAACCAACTGCAATTTGTTGAACTCCATGAACAGAGATACCATGAATCGATTGTGATTCCATTTTTACCTCTAACAAGTAGAACATTGGGGAAGATGCTAAAGCATACATAAGCGGACTTAAAGGACATCCTTGGTGCACGGAACGCTCAATAGAAACAGGTGTAGAAAGCCTTCCATTTATCTCTATGTGAGAGGCACCTCCTTGTGCTAAAGTATAAATCAATCTGCAAAATTTAGTTCCAAAGCCAAGTGTCTTAAGGACTATGGCAATAAACTCCCAACGAATTTGACTAAAAGCTTTCTCAAAATCAAGATGTATCCCAACCGTTTCCTGAGAAGAAGAGGCCGCATGTTCCAATAACATCTCTGTAAGAAAAATATTATCGTAAATGGATCTATGGTGTATGAAGCCAATCTGCAATGGATGAACAACCTTATGAATAATACACTTCAACCTCAAAGCAAATATTTTAGCAAAAATTTTATAAATAATGCTCATCATCGTAATAGGTCTCCAGTCTCCAATGCGTTTAGGGACCTCCATTTTAGGAATAAGTTTGATCTTGCCTAACTTAAACGAGTACGACATCTTTTCATCCCTCCATATTTCATTACACACTTCAAGGATGAGACCTTTAAGAAAAGGCCAAACAGTGATAACAAATTCCTTTGTAATCCCATCTATACCTGGAGCCTTTCCATTTTTAAGAGATTGAAGAGCCATATACACCTCTTCTTCAGAAATGCTTTTTTCACATGCAGCAGCAGTGTTAAAATCCAAAGTTGACGGAGTATACTTCAAAGATTCATGAAGGGATGCAAACTATGCATCATCTAACGTATATGAAGCTGCAAATAGTTTTTGAAAATGCTCGACACAGAACGCAGCCATGGAATTCCCATCATTGATGATGTTTCCATCAACTTCCAGTTGAGAGATTGTATCCTTAAGACGTTTAGCCCGCAAAAAGTCAAAGAAACATTTTGAATTTGCATGCAAACCATTAACTTCTGTCATCTGGCTCTGACTTTGGAGGCGTGAATAGCATGATTTTCAAGTAACTCTAAGCATCTATAAGCATTACAAAGACGATCATAATCTTCCCCCGAAAGGATGTGCCCACAATCTACCTTTTCTGTCATAAGAAAAGTAATGCATTCAGCTTCAACTCTAGCAGATTTGAGAGTTTTAGAGAAGAATTTCCCACAATCTTTAATCACCTCCTCCATTTTTATCACAGAAAATTCCCATTTCATGCAAGCGGATACCTTCAAAGAGATCACGTGCTGTATTAGATTCTGTACTTTGGATTTGAACAAGTACGCATTCAACGAGGAGTGATTCACTCTTAGCGGGGTTTGTGAAGAGATGGATAGGTATGTGCTTCAAGATGAAGAGGTGTTGCAAAATCCTTGATCTACACCAGCCAAATGAACTCCAGGAGTATATGGTGGGCTCTTTTAGCTTGCCAATGGATGTATTAGACACCCTATGTACCTTGGAAGATCACTCTCAAAAAGATAGATCAAAACAGATAAGTTGGAGTTAGCTCAGAGGTGAAAACTTGCTATTCTTGGTTCATACACCTGTCCAGTGTTTTACATAATTCTCTGAGCACAGCAGCAATTAGCTCAATTCCTCTTGGGGAAGTCTAGGAAACTTAAAGAGCTAACTTTCAAGAGTAATCTCATAAAAAATAATGAACCACACACTGATAATGAGTTTTAACAAGTGATGACATCATCCCGATTTTCACGGGCTGCTACAGAAATAGACCAGTGAGCAGAAAAATCAACATAACTCAAAA
Source organism: Ceratopteris richardii (assembly GCA_020310875.1). Lineage (NCBI taxonomy): Eukaryota > Viridiplantae > Streptophyta > Polypodiopsida > Polypodiales > Pteridaceae > Ceratopteris > Ceratopteris richardii. The sequence goes on along the minus strand of CM035423.1, from coordinate 158,203,059 downwards.
TGTAGAAATCCAATGATTATGAAAATTTGTATGGTTATACTAGACAGTAAGCTGAATCCAACAAACTTTAAATCACTGAATTTGGATAAGTAACCACTGAGAAATGGCTCTGAGAAGATGAGTGAAAAAGTCGGGTACCTGACAGAGAAGTGAAGATGAACAGACCCTGTTGACTTCAAATGAACATAACTGAAGATTGCAACATCCAAATGAATGAAAATTTGTGAGCATATAGTAGACTTATAGAGCTAACTTTACCAAGTTAAATCACTGAAAATGATGCACCAAGCTCAGAGAAAACATCTCTGCAAGCTGACTGAGAAAACTGAGAGTAATGGCAGTGAGTAGTACACTTCACAAGAACATGGAAAGATGAACTTAAATAATCATGAAAATGAAAGTATATTGCTTGTACAATACAATGACTTACCGATACATATGTGTGCCTTGTAATCACACCTTGATATGACATAAAGCTCAGCTCTTGGAGGTCTTCACATAGGTCTCTCTAACCACGACTAAAACTACCATCTATTTATAGTTGAGTTTGGGAGGTTAACTTCCCTCAATCACTCTCCAATCAATCAACGATTGATTTGATTCTCTACCTACCACAAATCACGAATTCGTGGCTCCTCTTTCCATTCTTGATCAAGTGGACTCAACCACTTAAGATTCTCTTACTTTTACATTAAGTAAACTCTTCAAAAGTTACAAGAGGTAGTTCACAAGTGAACTTTACATAGTCTTCTTTTTAAAGCTTCTTCTAAGACTTTGTGAGACTCAAGCCAATACTTAGGCTTGTCATAGACTTGCTCCAACAGCTCCCCCTCAAGCCAAGTATGCTTGAGGTCTTCAATCTTCCAAGTTTACCTGCAAACCAATCATAGCCTTGAATTTGCAAAGCTTTGTACCATCCAATGCTTTGGTTAGAATATCTGCACATTGTTGATGAGTGGACACATATGATATTTGAATCTCTTTGCTTAGAACCTTCTCTCGTACATAGTGATAATGAACTTCAATATGTTTAGTCATTGCATGAAAAATAGGATTAGCAGCCAAGTGAATAGAACTCATATTGTCACAAAAAATAGTTGGAGTTCCAAACTCCAATCCAAGATCTTTGAATAATGTCTGCATCCACATAGCTTCTTGTGTAGCTATGGCAAGACCTCTATATTCAGCTTCAGTAGAAGAGAGAGCAACTGTGAGCTGCTTCTTGGATGACCTTGAAATAAGCTTTGAACCTGCAAAGGTAAGATAACCTGAAGTGCTCCTTCTATCTTCCTTGGAGCCAGCTCAATCTGCATCAGAAAATAGCTTCAAACCTAAATCAGATACATAAGGATAATAAAGTCCTTCATTTATGGTTCCTTTGAGATACTTGAGAATCCTTTTGGCAGCATCCATATGTGGTTTCCTTGGTGTGTGCATAAATTGGCTTAGCACACTCACACTGTAACATATATCTACTCTTGTCAATGTGGCATAGTTGAGACTACCCACTAGACTTTGATATGATGTGATGTCCTCTATGAGTTCACCTTCATGTGAGCTCAATTTGTGATTTACCTCCATTGGAGTACCTGCAATCTTACAATCTTGCATCTTGAATTTTGCCAACATGTCCTTAATGTACTTTCTTTGAGTGAGAAACAAACCATGATCTTTGTAGACAACTTCCAAACCTAGGAAGTAGGTAAGTGAACCCAAATCACTTATCTTGAACTCTTCTCTCATCTGATCTTTGATCTTCTTCATACCATCTGCATCATTTCCTGTCAATATAATATCATCTACATATACACATAGGTAGATGACCTTAGAATTACTCTTTTTAATAAAGAGTGAAGGATCTGCCTTGTTTGGTTGAAAGCCTTTGTCCTGCAAGAATGAAACAAGCCTGAAATTCCAAGCTCTTGGAGCTTGCTTGAGACCATACAATGCTTTGTTAAGTTTACACACATAATCAGGATAAACTTGATTATCAAAACGAGGTGGTTGTGCCATATATACCTCTTCTGTTATCCAACCATTCAAGAATGCATTCTTTACATCTAGTTGAAGTATCTTCCAATTCTTGGAAGAGGCAATACTAAGCAAAACCCTAATAGTAGGCATCTTTGCCACAGGAGAGAAGGTCTCCTCATAATCAATTCCGTGAGTTTGTGCAAAGCCTTTTGCTATAAACCTTGCCTTATACCTGTTAATGGAACCATCAGAATTCTTCTTGAGTTTATAGACCCATCTTGAGCCTATTACCTTCATGGATGAAGTCTTGGGCACCAAATCCCAAGTGTTGTTTTCCTCAAGTGCTTCAATCTCTTCCTTCATTGCATGCTTCCATTCTGTTTTTGCTTTGGCCTCTTCAAATGATGATGGCTCCTCTTGGTTTATGTCCTGTGCTATGTAGATAGAATGTTTAGTTACTAATGAGGTGTCAAACCCATACCTTTCTAGTTTTTTCTTTTCCCTCATAGATCTTCTTAGGCCATGATGTGATGATTCTGCCTCATGTCCAAGTTCCTGCAATTTTGCTTTACCTTTAGACTTCCATGCTTTGATCTTTTCCATCTGAGATTCTTCATCATCCTCTGAGGTGTCTTGTTCTTCAATCTTCGGTTGTTCTCTACCAAGCTTTGGAAAATCTTCTTCAAGATTATATGGTAAATTGACCTTCCTGCATGAATCTTCATACCATGAATTGTTCTCATCAAAAACTACATCTCTGCTTACCAAGAATCCTTTGTTGGTAGGGTTGTATAACCTGTAGCCCTTTTGATTGTTGTCATATCCAATAAATACACACCTTTCTGCCTTTGGATCCATCTTGCCTCTAACCTGTGAAGGAACATGAGCAAAAGCAATACATCCAAAAATTTTACAATGATCTAAGCTTGGTCTTCTTCCATTCCAAGCCTCATATGGAGTCATCCCATCAAGGGATTTTGAAGGCAACTTGTTAATCAAGTAAGTGGCTGTAGATACAGCCTCAGCCCATAAGTAATTAGGTAAATGCTTTTCATTTAACATAGACCTTGCAGCTTCAACAATTGTCCTATTCCTCCTTTCTGCCACTCCATTTTGCTCAGGAGTGTACCTTGTAGTTACCTCTCTTTTGATTCCTCTTTCTTGAAGAAAAGAATCAAACTCATGGGAGAAGTATTCTCCCCCTCCATCTGACCTTAGCCTTTTTAGTGATTTACCTTTTTGATTCTCCACAAGAGCCAAATATCTTTTGAAACATGAAAAAACTTCATCTTTGTGTTTCATAAAGAATAGGATAGTCCATCTGCTGCAATCATCAATAAAGGAAACATAATACCTTGATCCAGATATTGAAGCTTCCTTGCTAGGTCCCCATACATCTGTATGAACCAACTCCAAGAGATCTCCATGCATATAACCTTTCTTCATGAATGGTAACCTGTGAGACTTTCCAAATTGACATGCACTACACTTATAAATCATATGTTGTTTTGACAAATTAGGAAGTCCAAGTACACTTTGGTCCTTGCAGATTTGCTTTAATGACCTTTCACCAATATGTGCTAACCTTTTGTGCCATACTTCCAATTCTGTGAGTGTCTGACTACCATAATTAAAGAGAGCAATGTTTTTAGTGTCCTGTAATTCAAATGTGAACAATCTACTTGTCTTTTCACCTTTTGCAATTCTTCTGAATCCTTGACTTGGATCTTCAACAAATGCTCCTGCTTTTGTGAACATGACTTGCAACCCTTTCTCTACTATCTGCCCAACACTTATCAAATTCTTTGTAATGGTAGGGACATAGAGTACCTTACTGAGTAGGTTGATGTGTCCATCAGGTGCTCTGATATTGCCTATTTTCTCCACAGGATGTTTTGTATCATCTCCTGTTTGTACCTCATGCTTATTCCTTGGATCTTCTAAATCTGATAGGAGTGCCACATTTCCTTCCACATGATTTGAACAACCTGAATCTATGTAGAAAATATGCTCATCAGATTTACCTTGTGGCATAGCCATGTTCATGATCAATAATGAATCCTCTTTGTTTGAGTCTTCTGTGTAGTTATTGTAGTCTCTCCTTCCTTTGTAGCCTCCTTGATAGTTTGAATGATTGTAGTTGTTGTAGTTGCCATGGTAGTTGTTGAACCTTCCTCTTGAGAAGCCATAACTTCCTCTATTGTATCCTCTGCCTCTTTGATTCCTGGAATTCCTAAAGCAATTTTCAGTTGTATGATTAGTTAATCCACAAATAGAACATGAGTTGGAGTCTTGGGATCTCCCCCTGCCTTGTCTACCTCCTCTTCTTCTACCTCTGCCATGTCTTCCTATACCTGCATAGTTAGCTTGATATGTACCTGCTTCATCATCCACTTTCTTTGCCTTTCCTTTGTTATCTTTGGACTTGCTTTTATCAGTGTATAAAGCTGAAGATTGATTACCTTTAGAGCTTTCTCCATTTTTGATAAGCTTTGCCTCTTGAGTAAGTAGTTGTCCAATGAGTGTGTTGAAATCAGGTACATGCATGTCCATGTACAAATCCATAGCTGTGGTGAATGCTTCCCACTTGTCATCTTCCTTCAAGCCATTGATGACCTGCCTTACAATTTGCTCTTCATCTATTACCTCTCTAATGCTTCCCAACTGATCTGCTATGTCTTTGAGCTTTGTGACAAAATCAGTCACATTTTGTTTGGGAGCCTTCTTGAGAGTTGTGAAATCCAGCCATAGTTGATGCTTCCTAGCTTTGGTACTTGAAGAAAAAAAGGCTTCAAGTGCATCCCACACTTCCTGAGATGTCTTACAACTTCTAATGTGAGGCAACAAAAAATCTGAGATAGAGTTGAGGAGATAAGACCTTGCAAGTGCATCCTTGGAGCACCATGTGCTCAATCTTTCTTGCTCTTCTTGTGTTGGTTGACTTTTGTTCCTGAAACTTGGCATAACTTCATCTCCAGCCACATAACCATATAAACTTCTACCTTGGAGATAAGCTTCCATCCTTAATGACCAAGCTGAGTAATTACCTCTATCCAATTTGTCAATTGATGAAGAAAATCCATCTGCCATGTTGTCCAACCTTGCTCTGATACCACTGTGAAGAGATGGATAGGTATGTGCTTCAAGATGAAGAGGTGTTGCAAAATCCTTGATCTACACCAGCCAAATGAACTCCTGGATTATATGGTGGGCCCTTTTAGCTTGCCAATGGATGTATTAGACACCCTATGTACCTTGGAAGATCACTCTCAAAAAGATAGATCAAAACAGATAAGTTGGAGTTAGCTCAGAGGTGAAAACTTGCTATTCTTGGTTCATACACCTGTCCAGTGTTTTACATAATTCTCTGAGCACAGCAGCAATTAGCTCAATTCCTCTTGGGGAAGTCTAGGAAACTTAAAGAACTAACTTTCAAGAGTAATCTCATCAAAAATAATGAACCACACACTGAGAATGAGTTTTAACAAGTGATGACATCATCCCGATTTTCACAGGCTGCTATAGAAATAGACGAGTGAGCAGAAAAATCAACATAACTCAAAATGTAGAAATCCAATGATTATGAAAATTTGTATGGTTATATTAGACAGTAAACTGAATCCAACAAGCTTTAAATCACTGAATTTGGATAAGTAACCACTGAAAAATGGCTCTGACAATATGAGTGAAAAAGTCCGGTACCTGACAGAGAAGTGAAGATGAACAGACCCTGTTGACTTCAAATGAACATAACTAAAGATTGCAACATTCAAATGACATGAAAATTTGTGAGCATATAGTAGACTTATAGAGCTAACTTTACCAAGTTAAATCACTGAAAATGATGCACCAAGCTCAGAGAAAACATCTCTGCAAGCTGACTGAGAAAACTGAGAGTAATGGCAGTGAGTAGTACACTTCACAAGAACATGGAAAGATGAACTCAAATAATCATGAAAATGAAAGTATATTGCTTGTACAATACAATGACTTACCGATACATATGTGTGCCTTGTAATTACACCTTGATATGACATAAAGCTCAGCTCTTGGAGGTCTTCACATAGGTCTCTCTAACCACGACTAAAA
>CM035423.1:158144496-158186996 GCA_020310875.1 Ceratopteris richardii | reverse complement strand
GGGAAAATATTCCGAATTTTGCTGATCTGGTATCTATGCTCATCATTGAAGAAAAGAATCTTGGTGAGGATTCAAACTCCCAAGGAAAGTTCTGAGTAGGTATTCTACTCTCGCAGAGGAAGAGGCAGAGGTAGAGGTTTTGGAAGTGGAAGAGGAAACAGTAACGAAGACCAAGGTCAACAACAGAATCATGCAGGAGGAAGAGGACAGTTTCGAGGCAGGGAGAGCCAAAGAGGTCGCAGAAATTTCCAAAGAAATGATTCAGGTAATGATAGTAAAGGATGCTGGAATTGTGGTAAACCTGGACACTTTGAACTTGATTGAAGGTTGAAGAATCAAAATAACAGAAGGCAACAAAAAAAGTATGCATCCACAAGTGCAGATGATTCTGAGAAGCTCTTTATGGTTCAACATCACATGATGAATACGATGTCTTCTCGTGTTTCAAAATCGAATGATAATGTCTGGTATGTTGATTCAAGTGCTTCAAATCACATGACCAGTCATGCAGAATGGTTTAGTAGTTTGTAGAAAATGCCAATTCCCAGATATGTTGAAACAGGTGATGATACATCACATCCTATTGAGCATACAGGAAACATAGCATTGTCTATGGAGGACGGAAAGGTAAAACATCTTGCTGATGTGTTGCATGTTCCAAATATAACAAAGAATCTGGTTTCTGTTGGACAAATGGTTGACCTGTGATTACAAGTAAGGTTCAATGCTGATGGATTATATGTGGAAGAGTACAAGCAGGATGGACGATTGGTTGCCAAAGGAAAAAAAGTGGGAAGGATGTTCACCTTAAATGTGAAGATTCGTGAAATGAATGAAGCCATGTTTGCAAAAGGTGCAGGAGTTATTGCAGATATAGAGATATGGAACAAACGGATTGGACATGCAAACTTGCAAAGGCTGAAACTGATGCAGTCAAAGGAGATTGTCCATGGACTACCAAATTTCAAAGTTGCAGAAATGCAAAAGGTATGTGTAGCATGTCAATTTGGTGAACAGTCAAGAGCATCATTTCCACATGACAAGCATGTTAGTGATAATGTACTAGAAGTAGTCCATACAGATGTTTGGGGTCCAGCAAAGACCACATCTATGGGTGGTTGTAGGTTTTATGTTACTTTCATTGATGACCATACACGCAAAGTATGGGTATGTTTTATGAAAGAGAAGAGGGAGGTGTTCACTCACTTCCAGAATTTTAAAGTTATGGTGGAAAAGCAGACAGGAAGTACATTCAGACATTAAAATCTGATGGAAGAGGTGAATACATGTCAAATGAGTTCAGCAGTTTTCTAAAAAATCATGGAATTTGGCGTCGGTTTTCATGCAGATACACACCACAACAGAATGGCGTTGCTGAACGCAAAAATAGACATATCGCAGAAATAGCAAGAGCCTTAATGGCTTAGAAGAATATGCCTCATTGTTATTGGGCAGAAGTTGTGCATACTCATTCCATCTGCGTTTGCCATTTCTGAGTCTTGAACCAAATGACAAAGAAAATGCTGAAAAATCAAGTGCAGAATCTCAGGTTTTGAGTGGACCGGATGCATCACCAAGCAATAGTTCCAACTCAAATCCATGGAGTGGAAGATTACGTGGAAATTTCAGTCCAGCAAATTCATCAAATACATCCAAGAAAGGTCTATCATAAAACATGTGCAGGTTTTGAAGACCTTGATGGAGATTCAAGCAGTTCAGAAAAGAGTCTTGATGAGGAACTTGGATTGCCCTCTGTGAAGACTCCAGAAGTAAGAAGGGCACATGCAGATGATACAAGGAGAAGTGACCCAAGACCAAGAAGATCTGGGAGGATGCGTAATTCAGTGCAACGATTGACATATGATAGTTACATAGCTCGCCATTGTGCCTACATGACAAAGGTAATACAAGATGCTGAACCTTCTTGTTTTGAAGATGCAATTGGTAATGCAGATTGGGAAAAAGCTATGGATGAGGAGATGGCTGCACTTTATGGAAATGATACATGGAAGTTGGTTCCGTTGCCACAAGGAAAGAAACCCATAGACTGCAAATGGGTTTACAAGGTAAAGCATAATGCTGACGGTAGCATAAGCAGGTATAAAGCACGATTGGTAGCTAAAGGATATGCACAGACATATGGCATTGATTATGAGGAAACATTCAACCCTGTAGCTAAAATGTCTACTCTTAGGACACTTGTTGCATTAGCTACAGCAAAAGGATGGACTTTGCATAAGATGGATGTGAAGAATGCTTTCCTACATGGTGAGTTACAGGAAGAAGTATATATGGACCAGCCACAAGGATATGAAGATTCAAAGCATCTAGAATATGTTTGCAAGTTGCAAAAGGCTTTGTATGGGCTGAAGCAGGTTCCGCGTGCATGGCATACAAGGATTGCCAATTACTTAACCAGCATTGGGTTTTCTATGTGTGATGCAGATCATTCACTATATGCAAGGAAGGTTGATGATGGCATCACGATTGTGGCCATTTATGTTGATGACTTGATTGTAGGTGGCGATAATGATGAAAGCATCAAAGAGGTAAAAAAACTTCTTATGCAGGAATTTTACATGAAATATCTTGGTGTGTTGTGCTATTTCTTTGGAATTGAGTTTATACATACAGAAACAGGTATATGGATGTTGCAAAGGCAATATGCCTTGAATATGCTGCAAAAGTATGGTATGGCTGGTTGTAAGCCAATTTCTATGCCATTAGATCAGAATTTGAAGTTGGATACTACATCAGGTGAAGCATTGGAAAATGCTACTATGTACAGGAAAATTGTGGGAAGTCTTATATATATCACAATTACAAGGCCTGATTTAAGCTATACTGTTGGACTTGAAAGTCAGTTTATGCAGGTTCCAGGAAGCCACAGTTGGATGCTCTGAGGCTCACTCTACGTTATGTGAGTGCTACTTTGGATTATGCATTGTTTTATGAAGCTGGTGTAGATTTGCAGGTTCATGGATACACCGGTGCAGATTGGGCTGGTGGTACTCCACATAGAAGATCTACTAGTGGCTTTCTTTTCTCACTTGGAGGTGCAGCTATTACATGGAGCAGTAAGAAGAAACCCACTGTTGCTTTGTCGAGTACAGAGGCTGTATAGAGGTGCTGCAATGGCAGCATGTGAGGCATCATCGCTGGAGATGTTACTTGCAGATTTAGGTGTGGAAGTGCAAAAGCCTATCAGTATCTATTGTGATAATCTTAGTAGCATACAGTTAGCACGGAACCCTGTTTTCCATGCTAGAACAAAGCATATCGAGATACATTATCACTTCATCAGAGAGAAGGTATTAGCAGGTGATATTGATCTTGTTTATGTGAGGTGAGATGAGCAGGTTGATGATATTTTCACCAAAGCACTTCGAGCTGAGAAGTTGAAGAAGTTTTGGGAGATGCTTGGATTACAGGATATGGCGTTGAGCTTGAGGGGGAGTGTTGAGATATCAAGCTCAACATGTGATGATCCAGGATGACACGTACCAGTTTTTCGTTTCTCTGACATGTATAGTGGTCACGCCAGTATATGTCAGGGATACTTCATTGAGCTTTATTAGATTTATCTACCGATAGTGATGGCACATTTGTTTCTTGCCAGCTTCATATGGAGTGATCGATTACAGTGCTTTGGTGGGAGGCCTGTTTAAGTATAAATGTTGCACATTCTTTAGAAACTTCATTTTGTTGAGGTGTATATGGCATTGTACACTCATGTTTTATGCCACATTGAGCTACAAATACATTAAAATCAAAGGACATGTATTCTGCTCCCCCCCGATCAGAACAGAGGGTGGACAACTTATATGCTGACAGATTTTCAGCCAAAACCATAGGACCACACACATCACTATGAACAAACCGCAACTTATGAGTAGAAAGAGCTGAACCATCTTTTTGGAAGAAGGAACGATGCATTTTGCCCAAAATATAGCCTTCATAGACATCTTTACAAGGTGCCTCAAGTTTGGATAGAGAGCATAACATTTCGGAATTTTTCAGGCGTAGCAAACTAGCGAAATTCAAATGACCAAAGTGTGCATATATAGATATACATGTACATGGTTCTAGAAGATAGCTATATAATGGCTCGATGGATGGTGATTTTCATGTCATTTCTCTCGAAAAGAGTAGGTCTACCCGGACGCATGGAAGTCATGTATGCTTGCCTTGGGAGACTGCTGATCAAGATAGCTATATAATGGCTCGATGGGTGATGATTTTCATGTCATTTCTCTCGAAAAGAGTAGGTCTACAATAGTAAGTGTATTGAGTACACAATTGACCAGTTAGAAAAATTGACCTTGCATGCAAGTGAGACATTTTTTGAGCTTATGACAAGAACGTGATCCTTGGTGGCAAGGCTACTTATGCGCCGAGAGACTTTATCATAAAAACGTAGATGGAGAAGGCCCTTCAAAGGTCTTCATCAAAAAAGCTCTAGGAACTTCTTGGAGCTAATTCCACCCTCAAAGGATTTGGGCACAAGACTTACGGATAGTAGAAGCATCGATTCATTTCGGAACATATCAAGGCAAAGGTACTTCTTCAAATGAGGATTTCGTCTATGAGTTGTGAAGAGAACTAGAGGCTCTTAAACTACAAACGGTCTTAGCAGAGGAAAAAGATAACCATAGGCAAGACCCCGATGACTTGGCACAATGAAGGCAAGAGCTAGATGAGGTCATTGCCCTAACAGAGGTATGCAGAAGTATATGGTGTTCACTTTGTACTAGTCAAGGGCATACTACACAGGAGTGTCCTAGGTAGCATACATGTCGATTTTGTAGAAAGGGAGAACACGAAGCAAAGGAACAGAGGGTTGGGCCAGCCCAAACCTCTCTTGGGACAACACCCCACCACTACTCGCACTCTACATCCACCTTCTATGCAAACTAAGCTTCCAATCAAGGGAGACCCGGAGGAAGACCTCACCCAAATTGCCCACCACAACCCATTATGTGTTCCCGTTATGACATATATGGCCATTTTCATAGCAAATGTTCACTACCAGAGTATGTGCCTCCATGTAGAGAGAGTCCAAATTTGAAAGATTAGTACATGAAAGATTGCCAAAAGGAGTCCCCCTCCACTAGTAACTCAAGTAATTCTTTCCCCTTGCACATGATCAAAATTACTAGCATAGAGGACAACCTGTCCAAGAGCAACTCCCCTAGCACCCGAGTAGTCCAACTAAAAGAATTGTTAGGGGTCATGATCACAACCCAGATAGAGAAGGAAACAACCAAAGAAACGAGAATGGACTCTCATGGCCTGGAAGACACAAAAAAGCTAACATATTTGGAAGCATAAAAGTCAGGCAATCAATGCTCAAGATAGCATTCAGAAGGCTCTAATCCAACTTTCCCCCAAAAGGAAGTCTAAAAAAGGGAACAATGTGATATTTTCATGGAGCATCCTATCAACAAAGCCTATGCATAAGCTAAAGAGGATCTACAACAGCTACATGCCTGAACCACATAACACAAATCTTTCACAGGAGTTAAGGTTTTACAAAACACATGTCAACACTACCTCTCCCTAGGTGTCCAATGATGGTGCCCCGAGGGTCGATGATGGTGCTTGGGAGACTACTTCTGCGGATGTCTAGGAGACTACTTCTGAGGGTGTGTGGGTGACCAAAAACCTTGAAGACACTAATTCCTATGCACTAAAGACTTAAGAATATAGCACTGGTGTAGAAACTATGAAAGAGAAGGACTTGGATGACTTGATGCAGTGGCTTGACGATGTACAAAACCTTCCTTTCTTTGTAGTCAAAGTCACAAAGAACTCTCTAGAAGATGAAGGAACTATTGTAGAGTCCATTGTCTTAGGAGAACTATTCAAGGATCAAAGGGAGGGAAGGTGCCATCTTCCAATGGTAAGATTGATGACCAAAGGAAGAGAAAGAAGAAGTTATTGCCAACATGCATAAGTCAGTATTAGGTACAACAAATGATTCTCCATGGAGCAGTAAGAATAGCTACATTGCATGGTCAACCACTATCTTTGGTCAGTATTTCAAAACTTAAGCTCCACCTGGAGGAGTCCAAATGACACTATGGACAATGACTAGACACTATATTCTACATATCTTGTATATATGACTTAGTAATTTGATTTTCCATGTAAATATGGTTAGCTTCCCGTGCTACTTCGAGATGATGATTCTTCTCCCTTCCTTTCCTATCTTTTTTGACAACTTCTTAAGGAATTCCCCCTTAGTGAGTCACGCTAATGGCAATTTCCTACTTCCTCCATATCTACAATAAAATGATCTTCTCATTTCCCTCCTTCCAAACCTAGATGATGCCCTTTCTTGAAGACCCTCCTTGTTCTCAAGAACCACAAGGCCACGATATCAGAAGCTCGGTTCCTTCTATGAACTTTGAGGCACCATACCCATGCCAAACAACTAAGGGGATGATTACCGCATAGCTGTTTTAAGGAACTAATTTCATGGTAGTCTTGATTGGTGTATGGGAAACCTCTCCATGGGGCCTAGACTTACACAACTAGTGACTAATTCAATGAAGACTAGTTCTCTTGGGGGCCCAAGATATCGAAGGACTTAATCTTGTGCAGGTAAGAGATAGAATGACTTGAGCTAGGCAACAATTTATAATGCATACTAAAGAATTTAGGCCACCCAATTAGGAACACCAACCATCTTTGGTAACATGTGACCACCGAGCTTAAGTGACTACTCATGGAGGATGTGGGCGAGTCTGAGCTTGGGTGACCAACGTATGGGGCGATGGCCACTAGGTGAGTCCAGCTTGGGTGATCAACAATATAGGGTGATCAACAATATAGGGTGATCAACAATATAGACAACCACTTCTCAACATGGCGAGTCCCAACTTGGACAGCCAACCATATGGGCAACTACTTCCTCTGAGCACTCCTCATGAGCGAACCTTGATCCTGGCCGAACCTTCATCCTTGGCAACTATCAAGTTGGGGCCACTATGAAGCTGGGCATCCATCACCGTTTGGGGGACCCTATGCTTTCGCAAGGTATGACCATCCATGTAGAACAACCAGAGCCTTGGAGATAGTCCCCATAAGTGATTGGGTGATCATCAATTTAGTGAGCCCTCATCCCATGTGACCCTATGCTTGGGCAAGGTGTGATGTGGGCGACACCATATGCTTGCTTGTTAACCTTGGCAATTATCCCCTTGGGGAACTAGAATCCCTTTGGACAACCATGCCTAGGAAACCATATGCTTGATCCATCGATCTTAAGCCAGAGCAACCACATGTCTTGTGCATACACAGCCTAAGAGACCACCATCCCCTTACATGCCTATGCCACCACTATCAAGGATGTCAAATCCTGGACCACTGTTATGACTATGTTCTCCAGGTTTGTTTGAGAGGCCCACACTTCTCCACCCTACTCCTCCCTCCCTCCAACCTTGTGACCTCCACCTACATCAAGAAGACTTCTCCATCACTCTCTAGGGGGCATATATATCTTCATCATTCATTGTTGACACCACCATCCTCTCTTCACCACTCTTGGGAGATGCCACCATCCTTTCTTCACTACTTGAAGACTTTCCACTTCACCGTGTGGGTGATATCTCTCTCTGGGGGACACCTTGTGTGGCGATACCTTCCTTGGGAGACCACTATCCTCCCTCTTTCGACACCTAGGACTACCATGCACTACATCCTCATGGGAAACACCTTCCCTGGGAGACCACTATCCTCCCTCTTTCCACATTTGGGACTACCACTGGCATCTTCAAGCCTTGTAATTAAGCAACCAAGACGCTTCGAGTTAAGACCTGATGAAGAGGGTGAATCTGAACATTCTCTCTCTCTCTCTCTCTCTCTCTCTCTCTCTCTCTCTCTCTCTCTCTCTCTCTCTCTCTCTCTCGCCCCCCCCCCCCCCCCCCCCCAAAAACATTGTGACCCTCATGAGGAGCATGCCAGTCTGAAGTGCAAGCAACATGAGAAGCTCAGCAGGCTGCACACACTGCACATACAAAAAAGAGTAGAAGTAAGCTCTAGTCCAGAGGCAAGGAAGGAGGGAGGCACTAGCTCTCAAAGTGCGAATCTATTGACTCCTTATGCAAGGCTCTCAAGAGGCTCCATTTGAATCCACATGATGGGGAGCTGAATCACAGCCTCAAAAAGAGAGCACAAGTTTGAGGAAGAAGACCACATAGACAAAATCAAGACCATTGACTTCTACCCCCAATGAGATCGTTATCGCAATTCCAGATGAATTTTCACTTAGAATTGATATGACAAATGTTGGAAAGTTAATTGAGGCATTCAATGAAGGAGACATCTCTAACATGGGACTAATTCACCTGGCTTCCGCACACATGCTGCTTATCACTAATGCTCAATCTATTAGCCTTGAACTCTTAGCACTCTATAAAAGCTGTACTTTACTTCCCACTTGCAAAAACGCTCTAGTTCCCCTTCCCTCTACCCTATGCCAAAAACGATTCTCGAATCAGTAGGATTTTTCTCCGAAAAAAGAGTGAAGAATACATTGAGAGGATGTCTGGAAATATTCAGAGCATAGTCCATTGAAGCAAAAGTGGCAGAACAGTTGGCCTTCTTCACAGCAGCATCTTTCCGCCTATAATCATAAAGCTAAGAAACATCTTTCTTACAGTGAATTCCAATATGCATGAAACGGCATGTAAATTTGAGTGAACAAAAAGATAGGAATTTTTGGTTATCTCTATGCTTGCCAATCATTAACAAGCATGCGTTTTATAACATAAAAGTGTAAACACATGCATTTTCAGAAACCAACACAAGTCTATCTGATTCTCAATGAATTTCATGTTCATGTAGAGAATTGAGATACACTTAGATAAATCTGTAAATGGTTCGCTTGGGAACTACGACTTACTCAGACTTTCCAACAACCTGAGCTTCATTGAAATCTATGCATCCTTCAAATCTCTCCTCCACTCGGAACCATGTAAATTCACTGTCACCTTCGATTCCACCAAAGTAAACTTTCTGAGGTATCATTTCCTCATCTTCACATCCATTTGGAACTGTTAAGCAGATAGCAGTAGGTTCAGCTGAAAATCCAAAAGTTCATGTAAATATCTGACCTGCAGGGTTATATGATCCCGCACATAATCATTTGTGTGCGTTTATGAACAGAAGCATACCAGCTTTAATATGAGCAGAGGAAACTATCTTTGGTATGCCAGCAACACCATCATTACGAATGGGAGTATAGATTAGCTTGATGCAACAGCCAACATCTTCCAATGTTAATCTTATTGTTTCTGCAGTTAATGTAAATGGTGTTTTTCACAGGCATAACAAACATCGATGTTTTGATGTCTGAGGAAAATGAAATGTTAGCCATTTACCTCGAACACCAATTTTCCTGCAAGAACCATCTGATGTTTCTCTAAACCATTGGTTTGTACACTGTCCTTTCACCCTAACCACATACAATGTCAAGTGATTGACTTGTCCCAGAAACTCTAGCAGTGTATTAAACAATATTTTGGACCATTAAAACGTTCAGTTGTTGACTACATTGAGAGTGAGAAAATAACACATACAAATATACCAGAGAATTAAACTATCATTCTCAGCTTAATCATCATAGTAGGTTCTCACAACATATTCTTGCTAACCCCAAGTTTACCTGTGGAGTATGCAACCAACAAGTAATGAAAGGTGGATTTTAAAGCCATGCTTATTGCTGAAGTATAAAAGGCAAACACACTTCACAATTTTAAGATTTCTTTGATGTAGTTCTATTTTTTGCATCAGGTATTGAGGTCCTTTGCTGCATGATGTTCGTTTTTGTTCACTATCATGTCCATATTTGACATGTACAGACTAGAAAACAAGCTTTTTAATGCAAAAACGGCACTTCTGGAGCTTTTCCATGTGGTATATGCTGCATAACACTCAGAAGGTGGGAAAATCTCCAAAATCTTATTTGAAGTGATCTTTATTAAGCATTTAAGCATAAAAATGCAGTTCATTAATCATAACATAAAATATGAAAGGAGTTCGATTCTTACCCTCCTTTGTATACTGAAGAAAATTTGAGGCTCTCTCCTTCAATCATATCACCCAATAATTCAAGAGTTTCACATGTTGGCACGGCTGAAAATACAATGCTGAGTATCAAAATATGCTGTGACGGTTTCCAAGGCAAGAATACGTTATGGCAACACGTCTAATGAACTTAGTATTTACAAGACAGCAGTGTGCAAAACAAACAGTGCACCAAGTAATATACAAATGTCATTCAGCTGTGAAGAAAATTATCGAAACGATTGATCTCCAACTCATATCAGCAACACAAGCTCAGATTTTTAATGAAACAGGCATGTTGTTGATCATAATCGTACCTCAAGGCCAGTGCTCAGTGGTATGGGCAGTAATGCTCCCCTTCAACAACCTCTAAAAAAGTATTATTTTATCATGGGAAATATGATGATGATGCCATATTCCTCATTTGGGATTGTGAGCAAAGATGATAGTGATATGAAGGAAAACATGGTGGATGTAAGCTGTCCTTTCTTTCAATCCTCTTATCAGTGGTAAGTCATAAAAGAATTAGCCCATTACTCTTGTTCTGCAGAAAGAGGCCCTTCTGTTTCTTAGTAAAGACAACTACGGGAAGGCTACAGCTCCAATGGTAGGTCATAGAAAAAGAGTAGCTGAAACTCTGCATTAAGTAATGGCTGGGATCCAGCAGGGGAGAGAAAAACCATGTAGGTGGATGGTAGCTCCAATAGGGAGTACCCTTCTCCATATGAAAGAAGGGTTCTCCATCCCAAGCTTTTGCGAAAAGCTGTCACCCTCTGCAAGACTGCTCTTGTCCTCTCTCAGCATCATGATTTGGCCACAAACGTAGTTATCTATAAAAGCCACACTTCAACACTATTGATAAAATCCAATTTCATCTATGTATTTCACCCTCCTCCTCAAGGGAACCCCATAGGAGGCACCTATCATACTTGAAAATCCCTTCTGTTTGGTACCATAATATGGATATGTTTTTGATAATTCTCATTATCTGCATCTTTCCTGACCTTGAACTTTAAAGAGTAGCCCCGTAATTCACTATCAACTGCTCATCAACAAACAGATTTGATGTGAGGTCAAATCTGCAGAGGTTCTCAACATGCCTAGAGTAGTTCTTAGTCTCATATTCCTGGCTCAAACTCCGCATGTGGCCCTCCCTCTCTTTTGCTAGATCCCTATTGCAAGACCGTATCATAAACAAGATAACTCTTGAGGGGCCTGATATGATGAGGTCTCCTTCAGTAGCCATCTAGGAAGCTTTTAGCCAGACTCATTGGTGTTCAATATCCTAATGACACAGCTGTAATGTACCATTGTTCATCTGAATGGTGCACTGAATCTTGAAAGATCAGATATATTCGTTCATTGTATGATCCTCCATAGATGATCCATTGCCAATTGCTTGGATCCCAATTTAAGGGTACTAAACTGAGGCTCTCCCAAATCCATAAGGAAAATCTTGATGCCAAATAAGGGATGCTGTATTTTGCATGCCAAATCGGGCATGGCATCAATCTAATAGTATCCATGAGCGATATCAATCACTTGAACCTTAAGAGGCATGAGCGATTCAATGACAAAAGTTATATTTTCCACAATCAAAATTCTTCTATGATCGCATAATTGAAGTTGGAGTTCCACTAAGGTGACCTTAGAAAAAGAAGCCCACAAGCACGTTTCCAATAAGAATGAAATACAACACCCTCAATGGGTTGAGTAAATGAAGAATTTTTGAAGTAATCTCCTCAGTGTTTTGGTCCATGTTCAAAGGGGCATGAGTTAGGAACAGACCTTTTGAATACTCTCCTCAAGGTCTATGACCTTGATGAAAAAGCCTATCATCCCCTAGAGTGGGACCAATATCTAGCTTTCAATATCTATGCCTTGTTAGCTATTGTGAATTTGGGTATCTGAGTATCTGCTTGTTGGACAAATATAATAATGCTATCAAGGGAAAAAGCAATTTAAAAATTGAGTTACTCATGCTCAATCTTACTCCTAATTTTGATGTTTTCTTCAACATCATCATGGAAAGAAATCCGGATGTTATCTGCAACCATGTGAAGGAACTTGGTACGAATACTTGACAATACAACTATTGCATGGGAGTTTACACAGACATTGCATCTTGTATTTAGGTTCATCTCCTTAGATTGAAAGGTGGAGGCATTTGAAAAATGCACTACTATTCTTCCAAGGATTCTTGGCAAGCTAACTACTTAACTTCAATTGAACCAAGTGATGGGTTCTGCGCCATATGGTTTATCCTAACATTTACAAAGCAATAAGGATCAACTCAATCCCATTGATGTTCTTATCCTTAATGCATCCAAAAGGTGAGAGATTCACAACATGAGCTTTGCGAATATCTTTGTGAACCTTAAGAACAAAATGCCAAAAACCAATATATTTGCTAGAGGTAATGTGAGAGGAAGAATCCAAAAACAATCAATAAATGATGGAACCTGAGAGGTAACCAAGCTTTTTATTGAATGTGGTATCCCATTTAGTATGGCAAACACACTTGCATGGAAAAGGGCCATAAGGGTTTTAGTAGGATTAAGTGTTCTTGGGAGGGTCCATTGGGACAAGAATTATGTATAATTGAGCTCTTTAAATAAAAAAAGAGTTGGTTAAGATAGAGATTTTATCCTCGAGAGCCTCATGGGAAAAAAATAGATGCTCGATCCTATGTGATGGTCCATTGGATATGCGTAAGACACAATGTTCTAATGTGCCATGCTTGCACATGCATTTGGCATAGTGATTATTGGCCAATTTATATTTCAACATGTGTGAAAAGTCATTGAGGATATGGGCGTGAAAATATGGCTCAAGATGGTATTGAAAATAGGTCCATATGTGTGTCCATGGGGTATATGATTAAGGATATCTATCCCAAAATCGCATAGATGTCCTTTGCATCACATAGTTGAGATTTACTCATGGATCACATAGAGCGGATTCCATGGGTAAAAGGCACTTTATATAAAGCCAAATTCATAGTGATGTTTATCACTAACCGTCTTAAATTTCTAAATATTTTTTAGAAGCACTCCTCTTTAGATTTCCAAAAATTGGCTCTCACATGTTTTTGTTATATGTACATAGTCATTAAAAGAGTCTAGCAAGTGTCTTCTCTTCACAACTGTTTGAGAAGAATGATATCAAATATCAAAAGTTAGAAAAGGACATCTTCTCGTAATGAAGTTTTCATCACTCGTCATTAAAGAGGATGAGCTTTGGGTGAAGGGAGAGATATTGGTACGTTCTATCCAACATGTGTACATTGTGGTTCACATTATAGATTCACAGGGTAACATGTTTGGCCTTGTATACAAATATTTTGTTTATTTTTTATATTAAATTTAGATAGTAATATATTATATGTTACAAACTTAAAAGTTACATACATGATGTATGGCGACTGATAATTGATTACATATTGTCTTATTTCTTTAATAGGGAGAAGGGTTTATGTGATGTTGTCCAAAGTCGATTGGATTGGTTTTATAAACCAATCCATGGACTTCCTCATATTATTTATCCATTGTGGAGAAATGAGAAGCATTGCATAAATGAGATGCTTGAGGATAGTTGGATCGAGTATGTTATATAATGGCATGTGGTGGTATAGCTCTCTTATCTTAGTTGGGAGGATGAGAGGGTAAGCTTTGGTAGCATGGAGGAATATTTTGGACAGCCCGTGTTATGTCCCCAAAAATAAAAGGACAGTTAGACAGGCGCTTTAAGTGTTTAGCCAAGTGCTTATTGGCTGCCCAATGTGAACTGGGTCATCTCCTCATTTGAGTCTACAAATGGGACCCATGGGCTCATTTGTGAAACATCCGTACGGGGCATTCAGCTTCTTAGCCCTTTGCCAGAATGTTGTCAACCATACTGGTGGGGGGGCTCTACTATAGAAACCACACCCTTGGAGGCAGTTGCCCGCTTGGCTGCAGGCTACAAGACTCAAGGATTAGCCTGTTTGGCTCTATGGCTGCGAGACAAGTCTGATGTGCACCCATCTATTGATTGTGAATATGGCTTGTGCCTTGACTTAGGACGCTCCTGGAGGATATAACATTGATATCAGCACAGCTTTAACAAGGCAACATGCACAAAACCATCTCAGCTGATGCAGCCGGGATCGCTGCATGCTTCTCACTCTCTTGCATAGGGTGCTATGGACCACTTCCAGCAGGAAGGAGCAAGGGGAGCACATGCAAGCAGATGGTTGGAGAACACAGATTAATCCCTCATTTTTTTTGTGTTTTCCATGTAGGTAGGTGGTTGGAAGATAGCCTCCCATTTACACACGTATTGAAAACCATGGTTGCTACTTCTCTTCTGCTGAAGGGAATGGGGGAGTACATCCGCTGACCTTCTCTGTGATTGGGTGGGGGTGCTGTGAGGGAGCAGCCACCCCCCACAGTCACGTGGGTTACAATATGTGGCCCGGGCATACATCAGCCTGGATGGCCAAGTTTCTTCCACACAAGCCCTCCAAAACAAGGGTGGTTGCTGTTTACCCCACTGCCTCTTGTTCACTGGGGGGGAATTATGGCACAAAACATCAATTTCTGTTGTGCACAAGGCAGAACTGATTTTGCATAAGGTTATGACTGAAATCATATCACGAATGGATGCCCCACATGGGGCTGAAGGGCAGGAAAACAATGCTGATGAGTGGGTGAAAAAGGGTCGATGTCGCTTTGCATGGTGGGGTTAAGAAAGCAGCTGGGCATCACCATAGAGCTGGCAATCGGCTGTGGATTTTCTCCAAAGAGAGGAAGAAGCTAAGACTCATTTTCTAAGAAGAGAATTCCCTGCATATTGGGTGCCCCTATTGCAGCCACCCTTATTTCCTTGATTTGCTCTAGCAAGGTCCAGACTTTGCAAGCCTTTCCTCACAAAGTATTAGACAAAAACAGCCAAGGAACAGCTGGGAAGCTTTTTCCCATGTCTGTCCCTACCTAATTTCCTGTGCGAGAATTTCCTTGGGCCACAAGGAAAATTATTATGGATAGTCCATTTGTATTATGACATGTGGCAGCTATGTGGCATAACCACAGCCACACACATCCGATGTTTTTTCCACATGTATTTCCAACCACCAATCTTTTTTAAAAAGGAATTATGTGGCTGAGATCCTTGGGTGATGCATAAGAGAAATTAGTACAGGTAGGAAGATTTTAGGTAGGAATTTATGAGGGGAGATGAAATACCTTCCTCTCTACATCTTGACATGGCTCTTCTTTGCCTAGGATTGCACAAAAAGAAGGGGAGCCTTTCCCCATTCATCTTAACCTCTATTTTTGCACTCCTAGCCACTCCACCTTCTCCTTGTTATGGAGAAGATCCCATAGCCCAATTTCTCGACCATTAATTTCAGTCAATCCAGTCCAGCCCATGGAAGGTATGATGACTTCCATACCCTAGAGACACACACATTCTAGATCCCGAAAGGGGCCTTTCTTCCCTAGTACTTCCATGACATCAGGAATTTTTACCATTATGTATAGATTAGGATGTAGGCGTACTCAGATTTCGATCCCATTCAATAAGACATTGGGGGTTATCCATGGCCAAGTGGAGTCTTTTGCCTCACATGGATGTGGGGTTCTTCTCTTTTCAAGTGGATCCTTCTCTCTCTTAAGTATCTCATTCTCTTGTAGATGCATGCTTCCCCAAGCGCATATCTCATGCAATCTCCCAAAACACTCATGTAAAATTACCCTTTGCTCTCTCTCTCTCTCTCACTCTCTCTCACTCTCTCTCTCTCTCTCTTTGCCTCTCCCACTTCTTGGGTGGATGACAAGTCCCCACTCTCTTCTCCTCATTTTCCATGTATTTATAATCTCAAAGATGGTTATCTCTAATGTATTATGATGGAAGGGCAAGATATGCCATCCGTGACTTCAAGAGCTTATTATCTCCTCCTCTATATAAGCACAAGGTGGAGCGACATGAGCATTATCTCGATCATCTATCACCCATGATCTATCACCAAGATCATCTACCATTATTAGTATCCCTAAGAGCTTGTACTCTACACTCTAGTACTTAGGAGTAGTGAAAGGAGTCTATGAGCAGAAGCTTGGTAAGGATTTGGTGCTCTTGTTGGTCGGTGCCCACACTTGCTTCTCTGGAGGGCTCTTGATGCATTCCATCCTTGGGTTGTGACTTTATGTGTTCTTATAATTTGATTGTTGGTTGTGTAAGTCGACTCTTGGGTCTTGCTCTTCTTGTCCAGGGTTGTACCTATTTCATACTAGCTTGAATGCCTTATCTCTGCTAAGCAACTTAAAGATAGCTTGTGTAATCTTTATTGGTCCATTGTTTTCTCTTCCATTGAATGAAGTGAGTGTTTAACTATCTACTTATCACCCAAGGATGCATCCTGAGTTTATTGTTTCTAAGCCCTTTCGAACAAACCTCACGATCCTTGTAAGGATCTACCCACCACCATCTACACAAAGGTCGGACTGAAGCTATTTAGTCAAGGAAATCTATGGTGAGAGCCATGCCTTCCAAGGCCTGAAGCCTTCATGGAAGAGATTTCCGCTTGGATGGCTAGTTGCTCATAGAGGATTACGGTCCACTTGGTGCCCTTTAGGGATACATTAGGGCGAAAAACGGAAAAAAATGGGCCATGTAAGGGTTTTAATTAGTTGTGCTTAATTTATATTAATCTTGTCAAATCATCTTTAAAATTTCCGTGTAGGCTCTTCTAAAATGTATCTTCCAAGAATATATTAGTTTTGGAAGAGAGAGAAAGTTCGTGTGAGAATCATGAAAAGTGATATGCCTCAAAGTTTGTGCCCATTGGACGTTTGAAAAATTTGAAATTTTCTCTCTTGTCCTTCGACCTATATAATGGTGCTTTTAGGACATGTTCCACCTTTTTGCTCTACTCTCCAAAGCAAACCAACTTCTTTCTTTTTCATAATTCTGGAGCATTCGCCATGGAGAGCTTCAATCCAAATACTTTCACTGAACTTTCAACCAGTAAGACTCAGTGTCATAAGTTCGATACCAATATTATGCTGACACATAAGTATGCAAGGACGGGGAAGGTATTTCGAAGAGCTCTATGACCTTGTGAAGCTCAAGCATCACACAAAGAAGGCAAAAAGCATATTGACATATGGATATATGAAGTTGCTTATCCAACTGATCCTCTTATTAGAAGGTACCCACCTTTTCATAATCTTCATGATTTTATTAGATTTGTAGGAGATAGTGATGACGATTTATGTGGATATTTTTCAAAGTATGGATAATCTTCATGATTTTATTGGATTTGTAGGAGATGGTGATGACGGTTTACGTGGATAATGTTCATGATTTTATTAGATTTGTAGGAGATGGTGATGACGGTTTATGTGGATAATCTTCATGATTTTATTAGATTTGTAGGAGATGGTGATGACGCTTTATGTGGATAATCTTCATGATTTTATTAGATTTGTAGGAGATGGTGATGATGATTTATGCAGATATGTATGTCATTGATTTCAAAAGGCAATCACGGAGCTTATAGGAGCCATCACAAAGGTTTGGAGTGTCAAAGACATAACTTACTACTTGGTGAGCTTTAAAGAGATTATTTAGTCCAATATTACTTTTTCAAATAAACATCTCATGGTCTTAATCTTTATGTTTTTACAGCATATCTTATTTTTGTTTGGTCCATTCTAAAACCTCCTAAAGAGGGAAAAAAGTTCTCCGGAGGTCCTAGTGTATTCACACACATCCATTCCACCATCAACGTGCATAAACTGAATGCCCAAATAATGATGCAAATGCCCCAACTCAAACATCTCAAATGAGGCATGCAAATCAGCCTTAAAATCAGCATATGCTTCTCATGAGGATCAGTGAGCAGCATGTTATCAACATACACAACAATGATCAGAAGTACATCATTAGCACGCTTAACATATAAGGTGCTTTCAGTTTGACTGTTCTCAAAACTATGTGCAATCTGATAGTATGTATCTTTTCATACCAAGCATGTGGTGCTTTCTTTAAACCATATAATGCCTTCTTCAACTTGCACACCTAGTTTTCATAATGTCGAACTGATTCACATTCCAACCATGATGAGCCGCAAGTGCACAGATGCTACGAATAGTAGTCATTCGGCATGTAGGTACAAAGGTCTCATCAAAATCAATGCCTCTTTCCTACGCATAACCTTTTGCAACAAGCCTAGCCTTATATTTGTCAACTGTTCCATTAGGTTTACGCTTTAGTTTGTATACCCACTTAGTGCCAATGGCCTTCATGCCAAGAGGCAAGTCACATAAAGACCAAGTAACATTTTTCATGAGAGCATCATGCTACGAACACTAGTCATTGGGCATGTAGGTGCAAAGGTCTCATCAAAATCAATGCCTCTTTCCTACGCATAACCCTTTGCAACAAGCCTAACCTTATATTTGTGAACTATTCTATCAGGTTTATGCTTCAGCTTATATACCCACTTAGTGCCAATGGCCTTCTTGCCAAGAGGCAAGTCACATAAAGAACAGTTATCATTTTTCATGATAGCATCATATTCAGATTGCATTGGCGCCATCCAATGTTCAGAATTTTGTGCTTCATCAAACGGAACAGGCTTAGTCTCATCATAGAGACTAGTGGTAGCCATAGCATAGCAATCTGATGCAAAAGAGGCACTATATGAGATCCTGACCGAGTATGATATGACAGAGGTGCATCTAATTTGCTATCACGCAAAGTTTGCACTAGCCATTTTGGCATAGTAAACTACTTCACGGCTAACAAAAATGTGTTTAGTCTGTGGATGATATAAATGATAGCCCTTGCTTTTAGAACTGTACCCAACAAACATACATTTTACTGCTCTATCATCCAATTTCTTGCGATGTTGTTGAGGCACTAATGCATATGCTAGACAACCAAAAACACGCATATGAGCAACAAATGGCTTTTGACCATGCTAAGCCTCGTATGGAGTGAAAGACTACAGTGCTTTAGTGGGACACCTGTTAAGTACATATGCTGCACACATGATAGTCTCAAGCCAGAAACTATGTGGTAAAGCTTGATTCTTGGCCATACACCTCGCAATCTCCATGCATGACCTGTTCTTCCGTTCAACAAATCCATTCTCTTGAGGTGTATACGGCACTATACACTCATGTTTTATCCCACGTTCAACCAGAAATGCATTAAAGTCAAAAGACACATATTCCCCCCCTCGATCAGAACGGCGGGTTTCCATTTTACATGCTGACAGATTTTCAGCCATAACCAAAAACTGTTTGAAGCACATGAACACTTTGGACTTTGCTTTCAATGGATATATCCATGCATGCCTGGAAAAATAATCAATGAAAGTCACGAAGTAAAGATAGTTTCCAAAAGAGGGTGTCTCCACAGGATCACAAATATCACTGTGAACAAGCTACAGTTTTTGAGTAGCTCGAACTGAACCATCTTTTGGAAGGGAAGAACACTTGGAAGGGAAGAACACTTGGAAGGGAAGAACACTTGGAAGGGAAGAACACTGCATTTTGCCCAAAATATAGCCTTCACAGACATGTTTTCCGGATGCCTCAAAGTTTAGGCAAAGAGGACACCATTTCAGATTTCTACAGACGTAGCAAACTAGCAAAATTCAGATGACCAAAGCGTGCATGCCAAAGCTTTGCATGTGACATAGCCTGAGAATCATGTACTCCACATGCTGAATCATTCATAGATTTTTCATAGCCTATGAGTTTATACAGCCCACGACATAAAATGCGAGAACCAATAATAATATCTCCATTTGATAGATCATGAACTGTACATCTATCATGAATAAATTTCACAACCAAGCCAATCTTAGCTAATGCAGAAATTGATAACAAATTTTTCTTGATCCGTGGCACAAATAAAGCATCTGACAAAGTGAAAGAACTACCATGAGGAGTAGTAAGAATGATCTTACCAACTCCCATGACAGGATAAGAGGAGTTATTGGCGCATGTGACAGTATTTTCTGTAGGGGCAGGCTGGAGTGAAGTGAAGAAACTATGCTGCGGCCCTACTATCAAAGTACCAAACATCTGAGTCTACTGTAGACATGCACTCCTCATGAGAAGATGGTTCAAAACTGCAAACAATAGTAAATGCCCATTCTTCATCCTACACAAGATTAGCAGATTCTATTTTCGGTGTAGAGACCTCTACAACAACCATTCTGGCCTCTTTCTTCCTTGCCTCTTTAGCATCCAGTTTTGGACAGCTCTTAATGGCATGATCATTTGCTTTACAGTATTTGCGGAACAATTTTTGTTTTTCTAATTTCTTCTCATCTTTGTCCTTCTTTACTAGTAGAAGAGCTCCATTTTCCTTTGCCCTTCTGACTAGCGAGGAAAGCTTGATCTGAAACACGCATAATTGACTTGTTCTGCCTTGACCGATCTTCCTACAATAGAACAGAAACTAACTGTTCAAATGTTAAAGCATTTGGATTGCCTATCATCATCAAACGAAGAGTAGAAGCGAAACTCTAATATGAGTCAAGAAGACCATTTAGAACAGTCTGCACAAGTGAACTGTAAGCAAGGACTTCATCAGCAAAAATCGATTGTTCCTTCAAATCCTTGATCTTTTTCAAAAAACTGTCCATAGAATCACCTTCATTCATGTGTTGACTCTCCGACTGTTTTCGGAGGTAAGCAACACGAGCCTCATTCCTAGCCTGGTACAAAGTGGTAAGTATATCCAAAACATCCTTAGCTATTTTGCAAGATCGAATGTGAGGAATAATGGCACGTTTGACAGACAACGCTATCAATGAGTATGCTTGAGCATCTCTTCCATCCAAACAAATTTTCTTTGTAGTAGGTGCAACAGGAACTACAGCACAAACAGAAATTCGAAGAATATGAGCATCTTCAACACCATCTACATCAGCTCCAATACGTCTATTTGCAGGTGTAATAGGATGTTTTTCAACACCCTACACAATATTCCACAGTCCTCTTGAAACCAATACTTGTCGCATCATATAAGCCCACAATGGGTAATTGGTACCGTCCAACTTATCCTCAACATCCAACATACGGAATACATCACTGCTTCCAGCCATGGCCACTGAATAAAATACCCTGATGCAAAAAAATGATTGTATCTAAAAAAGTTGAACACGACTACCTTGAAGAGTTCTGCTAGACCTGTAGCAGACTTCGAGATGCTTATACCGGCGAACCGATACTTGTATATATCTTTGGCACAAATAGAAGAAATAGCCTGCACAAGCATTACGATAGTACATTCGGAGGCCGAAACAAACTCAGATCGCGATTTCGGCACCGTAAAGTGAAGTCGTTTTGATCTCCTAATCACCCTGAGTATGCTCACCAAATTTCGTGCGATTCTCAAAATGTGACCGGAGAGGTGTCGATGACGCCCTAGATGAAGCGGCGACCTGCTCTAATACCAATTGTTGGAGTTAGACGTCTGCGGAAGCATGCGAACAACACAAAGAAGAAGAAGAAGCTTGGAGCACAACACACAATACTGAATGTATTACCACTAGAATGTACAAAGATAAGTAACCTGTTAGGGCTATATGCGTATATACAAGCCGGGGAAAAAAACCTCCTAAAGAGGGAAAAAAGTGCCTCGGTGGTCCTAGTGTGTTCACACACATCACTACCTAAATATATCAACACTACAACTTGCAATACTTTATACATATGAGACCTCTCCACCCAATGCATAGCTAGAATAATAAAGGAATTAACTAGCTCTTCAAGCATTTAGCCTTGCAGCATAGCCAAATATCCTGAATGCTATTGCTCACTCAAGAATCAATACCTTATATCAATTAAATTGCAATGAGTAGCCCATATATTTTGATAGGGTATTCAAATATGACATTGCAAAATCATAGTCTTCACTATAAAGCTTACGTAAAATAGAGTATGAATCTGGAGTTAATTTTAGAAGGTAATGAATGATTGAATGTATATCCACTTTTGCTTTTCCTTTTTTCGTTTCATTGTGCCCTTCCCTCTGCTAAGAAAATTGTCTTCATTTGATATAGATATCTACAAGAAAGTGATAATGGCAAGATTCTATATGTGATAAGGAAAAGGAATCATGAGACAAAAGGAAATTGCATAAGAAAATGAAAAAAAAACTAAAATTAAGATATGATTCATGGGCACGACCAATTCAATCGATTAGGCTCATTGGAAGATCTTGGATGGGCCTTATTGCTTGACTCAGTCGTCCCTCAAAATCATGAGAAAGAAAAGATATTTGGCCTATTTCTTTTGCAAATACCTATGAATGATAAGGGACAAGTGAGTTGTATATGTGAAAAATGAAAAAAAGCAATTTGTGACATGAATCTAAGACACGACCAGTTCAAGTGATTAGACTCATGAGGAAATGTTGGATGGGCCTAATCATTTGAATCGGTCATGTGTGAAAATCAGTACAAAAAGGCTCATCAAGACCTCTGGGTATCAGAATCAAACAAACAGAGAGTCGATCTTAAGGTTTTGGCACATTCTAGACGCAATGGTAGTATTAATTTCTTGAAATTCTAAACCAATAATAAGATAGAGAAGTTCACATGAATCGGAGGTTCAAGATGACTTCCTTTATGTCTAGGACATCAAGGACCTTGCATAGGGAGAAAACAAAAAATCTCCAGTAATGGAATAAAACTAAGGCACGACTAATTCAAGCGATTAGGGCCATCCAATGTCTTCCAATGGACCTAATCGTTTGAAGTGCTTGTATGTCAAAATCATAAGAAATAGAGGATAATTTGCCCATTTCTTTGGTCAATATCTATGAATGATGAGGAATAAGGGGCTTGCTTAAGAATAATGGCATATGAATGAATCTAGGACATGACCAATTCAAGCGATTAGACTTGTCAGAAATCGGATAGGCCCAATTGCTTAAATTGTTCGTGTCTCAAAGATGAGTCATGAATAAAAGGGAAATGATTTTGAAGATACCTTAACCTCATACTCATCCTAAAGCAATTCCCATTAGCATCAATTCTTATTGTTCTTTTATCCTCAACAACTTCCTTTTGTTAAGTTTTTCCATATAAAAGCATAAGTTTATTCCATTACTTGAGATTTTTTGTTTTCTCCCTATGCAAAGTCCTTGATGTCCTAGACACAAAGGAAGACATCTTGAACCTCAAATTCCATGTGAGTTTCTGTATCTTATTATTGGTTCAAAATTTGGAGAAACTAATACTACCATTGCATTGGAACGTGCCAAAATCCTAAGATCAATTGTCTATTGGCATGATTTTTGATACCCAGAGATCTTGATGAGCCTGTTTGTATTAATTTTCACACACGACGGATTCAAACGATTAGGCCCATCCAGCATTTCGTGATGAGCATAATCGCTTGAATCGATCGTGTGTTAAAATCAATACAAATAGGCTCATCAAGACCTCTGAGTATGAGGATCACGCAAATAGACAATCGATCTTAGGGTTTTGGCACGTTTCGGATGCAATGGTAGAATTGATTTCTCCAAATTTTGCACCAATAATAAGATAAAGAAGTTTACATGGAATATAAGGTTGAAGATGACTTCCTTTATGTCTAGGACATTAAGGACCTTGCATAGGGAGAAAAAAAAATCTCAAGTAATGGAATGAAACTAGAGTACAAATCATTCAAGCAAGGGACGACCGATGCAAGCGAATAGAGGCAATCAAAGATGGTCAAACATGTGCTATCGCTTGAATCAGTCGTGTATAGAATTTAGGCGTAAGAGTGCTCAGTATGGGTAAACAAAGTCGTTGAAGGTAAAAAATGAGCAAAAGCTAAGGGAGCTGATATTTATGAGGGGAAAGAGACGGAGAATCCATGTGGACGAACCGAAGTGTTCAAGACTTCAACTTTATTGGAGACTTGAGTGCAAGGGCGCACAGGAGCAAGCCACTTGGCTAAAGTGAAGAAGCGGCACAGAGGTCAACTGCATAAGTACTTGGTTGTGCTTGTGTACTTTTTTATCCTAAAGTGCTACATACACAACATTTCTGTCTTGTTCTTGAAATTGTAAGCTTCTATTTTAATTAGAGCACAGAGAACTTTCGGCACAACGTGTCTTTCTCCTTCTCTACTCTTTTTTCTTCGACAAACAATCAAGCCCCTTTGACTAAAAAGTTCCCCCATCAAAATTCAACAAGTAAAATGATCGAAGAGGAGAAGGCTCTTTGGACATTGTAGTTCCCTACAAGAAGCTCCGGTGCTGCAATCCTTGTTGTAATTTGTGGTATTAGATATCCTCTGCTCAATCCTTGTTCTTATCCGGAGAATGAGTTGTGTTATCTTTTGAGTCCATTGCAACACATTTTACACCACTTAGTCATTGCAGGGGAGGTTACTGCAATGAGGGTTTTAGCATTAATTGTGGCAAGTTTGGGAGGAAGCTATTTGCTAACGTCATGTGGTAATCCTGGAAAATACTGCACATCATTGTGGTTAACAAGTACGGCAGCAGACCACTTCCGTGTCGGCCTAGTTTAAAGCGCAGGTCCAGCCCAGTTGATCAAGTGTCAGCCTAACGTGAAGCATATGTCTAGCCCAATCAACCAAGTGGATTAGTCTAATGTTTGCCTGTCAAGTCTACCAATTTTCCTAGACTACAAATTTGTCCAAAGTCTAGAGGATTTGCAGTTCATTAATCCTTATTCCATGGACAAATACAGTTCTAGTCTAGCAATTGGTCAAGGCTGGAGGATTTTTCAGTTGACTGGCCCAAATAACGGCAAGAGGAGCTATATATATCATATTTTAGACCTTTTGGCAACAATATAGAAAGATGCAACAGATATCTGTAGTCGAATTTACTAAAAGAAATAATGGTATCTTGATGTGTTTCTCTAGCTAGTGGATTCCATAACTCCCTTATCGCACTCTTGAGAACATCTCTATTGCAATTAATTCGATTGCTTCTTATTATTGTACAAAGAAAGAGAAGTTTTAAAATTCAATTCCTTCAAACATGGAGTAGACAACATTTGACCAAATTATCTATTGACCTTGACCACTATTGAAATTGGCTACTCTTGTTCAAGTCTGAATTCGTGACAGTCACTCATTCATTCAATTGAATGAAGTGGTGCTTTCAAGGCTCTAGAACCAATCACCATCCAGTCTGGTCAAGTAGATGTCCTGCTTGCAAGTGGTATTTGTAGTCCAATCATTCATAAGGAAGGGTTCTTTTATAGCACTTCACTACCTCAATGGATCAATGTTATTTTTTAGTGTGCTCCTATGCTCATTACTCTCCTATAATTGTGATGGATTTCACTACTCAATGTTATTCTAGATTATAATTGTACAATTGCCTTATCCTTAACTATTGCATCCCATTGCACTTTTGTGATCAGTTCAATACCCCAGAAAATCCCCTTGGTTTGTGAAAGGACATGCTCTCCCAAAGGACAAGGAACCACCATATGCGACTACCCAGGTGTTTGTCTACAATATAAAAATGCACTTCTGAGTTGAAAGTAACATGCCATAAATGGCCGTGCTAGAAGAGACTCAGCTGGAAAAATTTTGTATATGGTTGAATTTTTCTTTAAGAAATGTGTGAATGACAAATGGTGGTTACTAAGAACAACATCATAAGGAAAGTCCTTATAAATCTGGTGTGTGTTGACAGAGTAAGCAAATGGCAATGCATAAATATCATCAATGTTCCATTTAACCAAGGATTGAGTGTTTTGTTTATGAAAAGGACGTTTAAGGTAAAGAAGGATCAAAACTGCTTCATGTAGTTCAATGAAGAAGAATACCTGCAGTTTTGGAAATCCTAATTTATGAATTGAAGTAACTGGAGACTAAGGTTTATAAAAAGAGGTGTCCTAATTACTTGACTAATGTTTTGATTTGAAGCCACTTCATCTAGGCCAAGTGACCAAGCACACAATCAAAAAAGGCTAAGGGTAACTCAAAAACTTACCTTCACAGAATTTGATTGTTTTCTACATAAATCAAGTTCCAACTCAGTTTCCCTAGTTTAAAGGAGTTGCTTTCCTGCACTTGTCTCATCCAGTCCATTGTGTGCTGCATGCTGAAGGACTTGATATTTGGTGATCTATTGCACTATTGTACATTGGCGCCATACAAAATGGAATAATTCTATGAAGAATTGGGTGTTGAGTGCATGTGCTTTTGCAAGCTAGAGCCTTATAGTGAATTATATTGATGCTTAGAACTATGTATCAAGCTCTTTTTAAGTGAATTAAATCTTTCTAAATAGTTAATTTTGTATATCAGTCTTTGTGTGTAATGGTTGGCTACATCAATTGCAGACTTAGCTGCTCCAGATGGTGTACAACAATATGGGGACTGGTTACTTCAATCTGTTTAAGTACTGTGTAAGGACTGAATGTTCTTGCATGGACCTTCTACCTCTTGATTAGGCCTTTCGTCCCTGACCTGGGGCCTTGACTCCTAACTCACTCAACCTGTATTCTAGTCGACCCAAACCACTTGAACCTTAATCGTTTCTAATTCACCTTAAGTAATACAATTGACCCTGAACTCACTTGATCTTTAGCCTGCTGAGTCCATTCTACACAAAGCACATGACTCAACCCTTTACTGTTTCTACTCAACCTTGACCAATACAGTTGACCCATACTTCAAACTGTACTTGCTAAATGCCTACTCCCCTCAACCCTTAACCACCGCATCCATTCCATGATAACCCACCAGATCCCTAGACCACTTGGTCTTTGATCCACTTGAGTCAACCTACTACTCTCACAACATTTGTTCCCTATTCTATTCGACCTACAGCTCAAATCTCGAACAGCAATGTACTCAGTTGAGCAAGGTTCATGTTCCCCGTTAGAGAGAGTTATATTGAGAATCTAGCCTATCAATCCAGGTTTGAGTAATAGCACAAGATCCCCACTTGTTCACAAGTGAGGAGCACAATCAAGTGTCATCACCATAAAATAAAACACAGCTTCTTGACACCTCCACTACCTCTTCGGTTACGTAGTGACCCTATCATGGAAGAAGCTACCTCAAGTTGACTAAGATTTCCAACTACTTTGCCTTTAAAATAATGGGATAGGGTTTGGATAAGGTCCTCTAGAGGATCAACATCAAATGTTTTATTTTCCCTGGATTTACAGAATATAATTAATCTTCCTCTCGAGTCTCTATAGCAAGTCAACAGAGTATGTGGGACATCTGCAATCTAAAGCTATGAGATAAGAAATCACATTAAGACAATAGCTTTCGTTGTTATGGAGGTCCACATAAGATTTCTTGAAAATTATTGGCATGTATGTGTTATCAAAAAGATTAGAAAAAAAAAGACGTCCTTTCTTGTGCGCAGAAAAGTTTTTTTCAACAGAAATGAAGACAGAGATGGGCATATTATTGTAGGATCTGTATGTGGGCTTATGAGAAAGCATACGATGATGGTTTATGAGAGAGGACATTGGCTTATGTAATGCTTAATCATGTTCAATCATTTAGAGGTGGACTTTCCGCTCATTCGAAAGACAACCTACTGGTGGAGTTCACGTTTACCAGGAGATATAGGCCCAAACGGAAGTGAAAGGACAGGGAAACCCATCACACCATCTGAGCGGCAAGGTTCATATGATACACAAAGGGAACTCTCTACATTCTCCAATGTCACTGTGTAAGTAGGACTTGTTGCTCCTTCGATTCTTTTAAGATAGCCAGTAGATTCGATCTGCAGTGCAGGACTTATGTGTTAATCCTTGCCGCATGATCTTCTTTATCTGAGGACATTAAGAAGCTTTAAATTCAAAGCACACCTGAAACCATTGGATTTTGGGAGTGCCTTCTACTCCACCGAAGTAAGACTTTGCAATGCAGAGGTGTGAGTCCTCCACAGGGTCACCCACTATGCCTAATGATAGCAATCTAGGAGTTCCTGTAATGGCATACTCCAGTTTTGAATGTCACACTGCATTTCATAATGTACTTACAAAATTTATTATTATTATATGTAGATAATAGCATTGTTACCTGGCAGCACTCGTCCTTGGCCAATATCATGCCTCTCCTCTCCAATACATCCATCTTCTCGTATTGGAGTGCATTTGAATGATACAATCTTATTTATAGCTGGCTTTGTGATCGTGTACTCTAGGTTTCCTGCTGCTTCAACAATTGGCGCCCCAGGATCATCCTTTTCCTGATATACACAGAAAATCACTTCAGAGATCGACAAAATGCTAAGTTCAGTGGCTATCATGGCTTCTCTTACCTCGTGTAAAAACCAGCCATATTTGCTGTTTCCTTCACGTCCTCCAACATAGTTATAGGAAGCAACTAGAGTCTCTCCCTCAATGTATTCTCCAGTGATCGATAATGATGTCAACATGGGAGGCAACACTGCACACGTTAACCAAAATTTGGCCTTACAAGCACATATGTTTAATAAATGATGGGGATTTAGGTCCCAAAGATGAGGATCAGAAACTCACTCTTTATTGGAGCACTAGAAACTACGAGTGCTTTTTCTCCAGTTGTGCCATCTTCTAGAACAGGAGTGTACTCTGCTGCCAAGTAAACCCCATAACATCCAAATGGAATGCGGAAGTTCTGAATAAAGATTAAAAAAGTCATCTAAGATAATAGAAATTTAGGTGCATAAGAACAGAATGTTCCTATCTGTACTAATGGGTATGACGCCCAGTCTAAGCTTAATTATTAGGTAAATAACACAATTAATCAGAGTACTAATCCCACTGACTACAGGAATTTCAGAGATATTCAATAGAAGTAACATAATGAGACATTACCTCTGGAACGATTGAAGTGCCGATCTCATCCATTTCAATGGAACAATCAGAAAGGTTCGATACCAGTGTCTTTGACCACTGCACAAAGCTTGCACCTTCGATAGCACCTCCAGAAAGAACTGCATTCACATAAACTGTACCCCCTTCACTTAATTCTCCAACTATTCTTAGACTGGTGATCCTTGGAGGGGCTGTTTGAGATTTCATAAACCACTTAGGGCCACAACCACAATGCACATACAGAACAGGATTAAGATTAAAAAAAAAATTAGCTTACCACGTGACACTTTCTCAGTTACAATTGAAACAGCTATTCCTTCAATTCCTGTGAAGAATGGTACATTAACTTCTCAGGTTTCTTCCCAAAACAGAAAATGAATCAATTCTAACATCTAAAAGTACCTTCAGAATTAACTGGAGTATATTGAAATAAGAGCCTCAATCCAACATCCTTTTCTGTCAATGTAAGCTCTGAGCTTCCCTCTGAAATAAGTTGAAAAGTACTGCCAAAAGGTCAAAACAAGAGTTTAGGCCTAGAAAAGTTTCCCTGAAACACCACAACTTGATGAAGAAGAGGTACTAGTTGGGCCTCTGTAGAAGCTTAGCTTAAAGAAATAGACATTATGCCTTATGGCACCCAGATATGAACATAGCTTACAAAGATGGATGATACATGCTGTCCATTCTATGTACATTGTACACTCATTGCAAAGTCATACATAAACTTCAGTAATATCTATTATAAATCTGTAAAAGCATTTCATAAAAGTTACGCTATGGCACCATGATTTTAGATCAAAGTTAACCAACAAGTCTTCATAGGACTAACAAGTGACATGAAAATTGGTATCAAATCCATCTTTGGAATCTTTCATAAAGACTATCATAGTCGAAAGATGGTGGCATGTATCCCCAGAGCCAAATTTCAATAATAACATCAGTAATAGAGTGATTAGGATCTCAGAGATCAAGCAGACCACCAATCCCAAAGATTTCTTTCTGCATTGAGCATGACTGGCACAATAGTTGAGGAATTTATATGTAGATAAACCATATTAAAATCTCTCAGCAACCAGATATGGTCACAACTGAGTCCTTGTAAGTGTGCAAGCAGTTTTTTCCACAATAGCAGACGGCCTCTATATTGCTTACAACCATATATGCTAAAAATGTAATGTATCTGTCCTTTGAAGAGAAAAGCGCTAATTAAGTGTCTCCCTGAAGAGTTATTATAGACAATTATAGGAGATAAGTATGGATGAATGAATCAGAAACAACCTGAGTAATGTGAAGATGGATTGCAAGCATAAGCAACCCAAAAGTCTGAGGAGTATTCAATCAAACTCTTTTGAGAATGCAATTTGTGCTCTTGTACCGA
This sequence comes from Ceratopteris richardii, assembly GCA_020310875.1. NCBI lineage: Eukaryota > Viridiplantae > Streptophyta > Polypodiopsida > Polypodiales > Pteridaceae > Ceratopteris > Ceratopteris richardii. The sequence continues at coordinate 158,156,727 of CM035423.1, read as the reverse complement.
ACAAATATCAACATTGTTTCAAGTAATCTAGTTCCACAACATTTTCCATTTGTATTTTCCCAAACCTTGGGCATTCCTTGTGCTTAATTTCATTCGATCAGGTGAGGTATAGGTGGAGCTTCTTTGTCCATTGAAGAAGACGGTTCTTTTGTATTAGTCTCTTCAACTTGGAGGTTCAATTCAATAAGATTTTTGCATATGCAATGATGGGAAACTTAATGAATGTGGATGAAAATTTTACCTATTCTCGACCCCTTTTCTGATTATATATGATTTGAGTAAAATAATATGCATCCATCAAATGATTTTTCTCAAGGGCTTTAGGTATTGAGATGTCTGAGGAAGAAGGTATATTTTGTTTAGGAAGAGCATCCAAGGTTCCTCTTTTAGGTGTACCATCTAGTAATGATTTTTCGTAGCAAGGCTTCAACATAAGGGGTTCACGAATTTGGGCCTTCCCTTCATTGGATGTGGAGCATGTTGCATATATTTGAGTTGTTTGGTTGAGTTTGTCATGCAAAGAGGGAGTGTTAGGTGATTGACATGTATACCTAAACACTTGTTCACGAGGGACTTGAACCAAAATTTCAAGATAGGCTTGTGCCATCTAAATATATTCATCATGCCACATGGGTAAAGATCTTGAAAAGTGGCCAAGCTTTCCACAACGAAAGCAAATACCTGTATGATTACCCCATTTGAGGTGAACAAGCATTCTCCCACCTCTTCAACATGATGATACATACTCTATGCCTATTTAGTGCAGAGGTTAACGACATAAAAAATCTTCTCTAGACCATGCCCCAATTCAACTACATGATCCCATAAAAACTAGGTATGTCAAGAAAATCCACCGAACATTAGGGGAAAAAATGGACCTTGCATGGGCCTTGTAAGGATCCCTAATTTTTAGGGATTAAAATGCCTAATCTAATGGATTAAAGGGGCATACAAAACGACCAGTGGTATTCTTAAATAGAATATTATTTTATCATTTTTGCATTTAAATTATAAAGAGGAAATTTTTAGAGCCATTGGATGGTTGAAATCAATGGCTAAGATTAAGGCTTGTGGATCTTTAGAGAGAGAGTGTCAGAATTTCGTGGGAATTTGGAAGTTTTCAAGGAGGCCTTTTGCACACTTCTCTGCACACTTTTCAACCCTTGGATGGATCCCATATCTGATGGCAATCCGCAGGCTCTTTTTCTATGGAAGAACTTCCTTGCCGTCCGATCAAAGGGCCATTATCAAAAGGTGCATTTTTCTAGCTTGCTACAATCTCAACCATCGGATGTCTTGCTAATCTAGGGGCCAAAATGAATGGATGCCTTGACTTTTGCCATTCTATCTCATCCCTTAGATTTTTGAACCAATCAATGGGTTATAATTCATTTTTGAGAATTCCAAAACCATTCAAGTAGCCAAAACCACCATTTCTAGATAGTTTTCTTCTCTTTGACCACACGAAAACAAGGGAATCCTATGCCCAGCCTATGTGATTAAGGGACAAGACGGTGGCCACCACCCTCACCTCATTGGTCCATCACTAATCATCCCTTAAGCTAAAAGGCCCAAGGAGGGTTTATTTTCTCCTCTAATGAACCGGACATGCGCTTAGCAATCCTTCACGAACATATCTTACTCGTTTCCGAGGGAAAACATAGGTTAGCCCTCAAAAAGAGAGGGATGGCACATTCGGCAGTAAATACATCTCTCTTTACACAGTGGTCTTAAGTATTTTTGCATGGAACTTGTCACCGGAAAAATGAACTTTGTATGCATGATGCTAAAGAGGTAAATATTATGAAAAAATAAAGAAAAACTTCAAATTGCAGCAAAAGAGGTGACGAGAAGCTGGGCAAACAGAGAGGTAGAGCTGAAAAACGAGTAAATATTGAGATGTTGATAAAAAAAAATAGTGAGGAGTGCTATGTAAAACTAAAGTGTGTAAAGGAGGTGGAAACAAAAGAAGAGAACAGATAAAATAAACCTTGTACTGCAATGATGCTAAAATCAGACAATCAACTATTGTTATGCTGATGAAAACATTAAACTGTTTGTGTATATACTGTTGAAAGGGAGTATTATATATGTACATGAACCAAACAGTAATTGGGAAAATCAATGTATAAAAGGAACCCCCCACTGTTTTTGTGGCTGATGAAGGATAAACGAATATGTTCATGCTGAATTCTGTAAAGGTAAACCCTGACAAGTGTAGCTGACCCTACCGGATGGTTACTTTAGGGATGGGCTCTCCTTGGAGAAGTATACTCCGTAACTCACTCTAGGCTTACCTGTGAATTGTCCATAGATCAGATCAAAACAAAGGATGCTGGAATATGGATGAACAACTTGAAAGTTATGAGGTTATGACTTTTGAGACAAACTATCAGACATCTCTTAATTATAAACATTATGCAATTGGTGAAGACAAATCAATTACGACACTAGAAATTTGTTCCTTCGAACGATACAAGCATTGCAAGCCACTTTCAAGACTAGTACAGGGATTTTTAAAGAAACTATATTAAGTCTCCCAAGATTGTATAAGAATGCTAAGGATAGTACACTAATGACGGTCCACAATATTGCAGAGAACAGTACCAGCTGGAATTAGCAGGAGCACTAAGTATAATACATAGATGGAGTCAACAGAATAAGTGGATAAGAAGATCAACAGCAAGAAAATAAATGTATTCTACACCAGCAGCACCTCTCTTGGAGTGGGAGAAACACACACCAACTAGAACCTCGATGGCCAGCCTCTCAAGAGAGTGTGCCTTCTGCTTTGAATCACCACATGTGGACTCTTCTAATAGTGAAAGGGAGCACTTCTCCCAAAGTCACCAAGGGACGGGGACAGGTCTTCAAAATGGTAGTGTGCTTGGGACAAGGGTGGAGCCTAGGGTTTCGTGGAGATGCGCACTAAAAAATGTAGATTAATAAAAACAAATCAAACGAAAGCCATGTACAATGAATGTTTAACATATGAAATAACCAATAGTAATAAAAATATAGAAAAAAGGAGTCTTTTAATTTAAAACATGTAGGAAACACATTGAACATTTAGAGTCAATTGCAAAGATTTAAAACTTAAAAGTGGCAAGTCATATGCATTTCATCATGTCCAAAAAGTATTCTACAACATCATCATCATGATCATATCAAAATTTCATGAACATAAAAAGAGCTAAGACTCAATAATCATTTGACATATCACATTACCATGAGAACAAAAACATGTTACATAAATGATCATACCATGGATTGACAAAAAGATTAAGTGTAGATTCTAAAAAATAAAATCAAAGTGAGTACAACACAAATGTAATTACTGTAGGAATCTAAGTGGGAAGTCTTATTTTTTGAAGCAGAGTTAGTGGATTTTGCATCTTCATGTTCTCCGTGGCACTTGGTCCGACCCTTGCTCTATCTTCCATTTTTTGAAAGGATCGCCTTCCATGTATCGAGTCCTTCGAAGCATCCTCAAATTGGCACTGACATACAAGAGACCATTGGCACATTTCGCACCAAGTCTATTCCTCCTTGTAGAGGTTACATGTCCATACACACTTCATAATTTCTCAAGACAACTTGTGCTGCAAGCCTAAGTATCTGTATGGCCAATTGTTGCAGCTATGAGCCATCAAAACCAAAGTCCTTCCACAATAAGGTTTTGCCAACATGTAACCTATCCTCTTTGGCAATTGTACATGCACATGAAGCATCTTTTTCGATCTTGTATTGGGATAGTTGATCTCTGATAAGTTGTTTGTGTGCACTATCTGGGACAAACCACTATAATATGATTCTCCATCCATTAGCCACCTTTGGATCTGCATATTTCTTTTTATCTTAGAATTTTGGAATTAACATGTACGTTGTCGCATGAAGTGGGGAGTAGTATGCATTCCACCTATTAATAGAAATAGCTAAAATTTTTTCATACCTATTATTCTAATGCACCAATGTTTTTAGTGACTCAATGGTGTGATCCATAGTTTCATATACTTTACTAATGCATGGTTCCATGGAATTGAGAATTTTTAGTAAGTGCAAAAGTGGATGCACAATATTTAGTATGTGGGAAATGTTTTTCTACCATGTTGCAAGATAATCTTCTAAATTGCCTTTCTGTTGACGTAAAAGCTTTTGGCATCCTTGGGAATTCATTGCTGATTAAGAGCCCTTTCAAAACACCACTAAATTTCACTACTTGTTGTAACATGGGGAAATCATATGCAAATCATATGTCTGAACACTTGAGCAAAACAAGAGTAGCCCCTTGCTAAACTAATTTTCACACACGTGTGGTTGTTGATGAAACTAATCAATGAATTTGTCTCTCTAGTTGCAAGCAAAATCCAATATGAATTTCCAATATCTTTGAGAATATTATTTAAAAGATGAATCATGCAAATGCAAGCAATGACATGAGGGTACACAATTTCAATAATTTCACATGTAACTTTGTTTATAGGCTTCCCATTCGCCACAATACAAACAACATTTAATGGCTCCACAATCTCTATGGAACTTTCCCACTCATAGCTTGGATGCATCATGTGTGAGCTGAAATACATATTTCAATGAGAATAAGTCACTACTCCACGAATAGAGCGTCGTTGAGAATCACTCCATCCATCAACAAGCAACGATACTTCATTTTTTCACTTTTTTTTTTTTTATGGTTTTGCATAACAACTCCAACAATCTTCTTCTCTTTCTCCAACAAAGTGGTGCACAAGCTCTTGAAAAATGGACACACATATTGGTCCATGGTAAAGTCTTTGAAATATGATGATTTATGAAAAAAGTTAAGATAAATAAGATTTATAAGTAACAAATTATGGAAATGAACTTTGAATAGTAAAATGCCAAATAATAAAAATTAAAAACAAAAGAATAGAACCAAGCTTCGATTTTTTTCGAGATGCATTAAAAGTTGTGGTCATGATAGAAAAACGTGAAACTTCTGTGTTCATCTCCTCCTTCAATATTGGGTTCCGATTTTCATGAAGTGTTTGTTGATGTGATTGAGGTATATAGGGCATTTCTGATGATGGGAAAGAGGGAGTAGAGGTAAGAGTAGGAGGATGAACAGGAGCCAATGATAATGATGCTCTTGAAGTGGATGGCATCAGAGACCTCATAAACGATGCGAGGACGATGGGATCTTGTGAGCCACGACAAGCATGGACTTGGGCATCACTAACAACAAGTTTACTGAGTAATTCTTGCTTCTTGTCTTAATTGATAATCGGAAAAAGTCTTATTTCATGTCCATGTTCATGAAGGAAGTATGCATGCACTTTGTTTATTCCGCATGTTCTTTTATAGTCACATAGTTTTGCACCACCTCCTTCTCCGGCGGATATGGAAGAGTCTATCTCTTCATACAATGTCCATTTGCTTGTAGCATGCCTCGTCTTGGAATTAGATCCACTTGTTCGTGATGAAGAAGCCATGCTTCTATAGGGAGAGAGAATACTATGAGGAAGAAGAAAAGAGGAGAAGGGTGAAGAGAGGGCTTAGAGGAGATAGAGTAGACCTTGAATATGTAATGTTCAAGATAGATCAAGCCTTCATACACATGCGAATCATGCAATGGACACTGTAAGTGAACTTGTGGCTTGATCAGATGAAGTGAGGCTTTTTTATGCTTGTGTATGGGGCTGAAGAACCTTCACGATGTTCTAAAAAAATACACTAAAAGATGTGTTAAAAAATTTGGAACCAAACTTTAAAATTACCTCTTAAAAAAACTACCCCTCAAAACTCAGAAACTGCCCATTTCATCCCATAAATTATCATGAGAAGAAAACGTCTCTGGGATGCATTTTAGGGATGGAGGTATGTTATACACATGTAATAGGGATGGTTGGCATCCCCCTAGGTTTCTCTAGTCCAAACACCAAGGGGATGGAGTCCCAACATCCCTAGGACTTCGGGATGCATCCCCGCGTTGCTTTGACGTCTCCACACAACAAGGCAACATAAGAAGGGAGCAATACAACTTCTTACAGCTAGATGGTATCGTGAGATTACTGCCCTACTTTTCTACATAGTGTCCCCTCAAGAACCTTGAGATTTCTTGAGATTCCCAAAATGAAGCTGAACTCCTCTTTCTATAGGCCAGGAATTCCGCTCCATGGCTAGATGCATATCCCCAAATTGCATGAATGTGAGTGGAACTTCCCTCTGTCGCTGATATGCACAAGGAGAAAGCATAGTGCCTAGGAACGCCAAGGTGGCTGCCCAAAAGTGGCAAGCAATTGTCAGTGTCACATAACTACCCAAGTGGGGTCACCTACAAGCAATTGCTACATCGCTTTTGTAGCATGCACCATGGTAGACCAACTCCTTTGGCAAGTCATATAGATGACCAACCACCAATTATGGACAATCACCCCTTGGATTGACCACTGCTGAATATGGTGACGAACAACTCTTTGCATGTGGGCTACCACCCATCATGGGTGGCAAGGGTGACCACCATTTTGGCTTGTAGGCAAGTTTAAGTGACCACCCATTTTGGCTTGTTGGAAAATCTAGGTGACCACCCATTTTGGCTTGTGGGCAAGTTTGGGCAACGATCCATCTTAACTTGTGGAAAAGTTTGGGTGATGACCCATTTTCACTTGTGACCAAGTTAGGGGGACCACCCATTGTGCTCCTAGGGCCGACCAAAACTTTTAAGTAATCCCACTTGAGTAACCAACTTGCAATGCCAACCATCTTGCTGCCTTTCCTAACAAAATTTGGGTGATGAGCTGTGAGGGTCGAAGTTAACAAGGGAAACCAAACATTTCGGGCTCCCCATCATCCAATTTAGTATAGAGTCTTCCTCCATGGGTAAAGTGGCCAAAACTTGAGCATCCATAGTAAAACCAACGGCCTTAACATGGTCACACCCTTCTTCCAAGTATATTTGAAACTCATCATTTATCTTGGTTATATCCATAGCATATTTCTCCCCCAATGTTAGCCTCAGTTCCAATGTTCCTAGAAGTAGAGGAAAGGAGTTATCCTCTAGCAAGGCAATGAGGAAAAAATCAACCATGAATTGACATCCTTGAACAATCATTGATACCTTTCTTATAATGCTCAGAGATTGGACATGGTGTAGATATGCCAAAGTTATTGTAAATCAGGCTGCCTCAGTGAGGTCCACTTCAACCTTCTCATGGTGAAATCTGGCATCAAGTTGATGCCATACCCAGCACCTACAATAACACCTATCAAGATTTCATTCTTGATCGACTATGTCAATCTTGAGCTTTGATAATCTGCCAATGGTGCAAGGAGAAACTCTACAATATACTCGTCAACACTAGATGTTTGTTGACTTCTATATGCAGAATGAATGATTTTCAAGAGATCACTTTGTACTTTAGTATCCATTTGAATAAGCTGGTATAGATTGACCTTATCCTTAGTTCCCTCCAAAGCTTCTTCCACACACACACACTAGTTCTCCTTCACATTAAGGACTAGGTAGTTGGTCCTTCACGTCCTCTCTCATTTTTCCACAAACCTCTTTGATGACATCCTCGTAATGTTGTTTGAATTCATTGCAATTATATTGTTGTCGCCTCTATTCATCTTGTTTTATTGTAGCTACATGCCTTGCGGTGGTCATCATAGGCTCCATGGTAGAAGAAACAACTAAAATTTGTAGATCTGTACCTCCCATGAAGAATGACTACAATCATAATAATGAATAATCGAGGATTGCGTGGATAGTCCCCAGTGTAATCATCTTCAGCTAGAGGCCTTGGTGGAATGGTGGGACACCTTTCAATAGAGATCACTCACTTTGGATGTGTTTGTAGTCTTTACAAGGTAGCACATTAGGGGCCTAGGATGCCTCAATCTACTTGGCCAATTTTGCTCCCTTCCCTGTGAATTGGATGTACTAGCATAAAAAGCACCCAAGAATTGGGAGTTACCTCTTTGATTTCTATGAAACCCTTTGAGATAGTAGCAATATCGATCTTCATCCCCACTTTTTTGCAAAATTGGAATGCTAAGGATAGTACACAAATGGGAGTCAATATGATTGTAGAGAACAATAGGAGCTAGAATAAGTAGGAACACTAAGTACAATACATAGATGGAGACAAGGAAACACAAAAGGTGGAGGAAATCAACATCAAGATAGCTATCAAAAGGTGTATTCTACACCAAGGTCACCTCTCTTGGAATGTGTCCTAGAAACAAAAATCACACTAGAACTTCATTGGGCAGCCCCTAAAGAGAAAGGGCCTCGTTCTTTGAGTTACCATACTTGGAATCTTCCACCGGTAGAAGAGAGCACTTCTTCATAGAAGAACGCAACACAAAAAGGTAGCAATGCAACTCCTTACATCTTGCTACCACCACCCTAGTCTTCTACAAATTGTCCTTCAAGTACATTGAGATTTCTCAAGATGCCCAAAATGAGGCTGAACAACTCTTTTATGGGCCATGGGAGACCTTTGCATGACTCGATACATATTCTCAATTTGCACGAATGAAATCGAAACTAGCCTTTGTTGTCGATATGCACATGACAAGGAGAAGGGACAACTCTTGGTGCAAATGAGTCCAAGCTTACATACTTGGACAATTAGGATTTATCTCATATAGTCACATATGACTACTTCCTTGTAAAAGCCAATTACTTTTATCCTTGTAAAAGTGCATTGCACTAATCCCACGTGGAGTTAGGAGGAATCAAATCTCGAATTCTTGGTAGCTGATAGACGAGAAAGTAAAGCCTAAAGTTTAGGACTCACTTTATGGTGAGAACTTGAATTTGAATTCAAAAGTTGGCTCCAACTCTAGCTATAAAATTGGATCGAAATCTCGCGTGGAAAAACTTGAAGATCAATTGAGAGGTTTTTTGTGATTTGTGAGCTGATTCCATAGCTCTATCACTACCCTCACATTGTGCAATTATAGATTGCCAATGTCATTGTATTTCTATGTGATTTAATACATATACATTGATGATATCTCTACTTCACTTCTCTGCTATGATCATCTCAGAACAATGAACTTCTCAGAGCTTGTTCTTAGTGCAAAGTTGATCATTTGATGTGATTTAAAGTGCTATGGATTCAGCACACTGTTAATTTGATAGCTACAAAGTTTCAGTATCATTGCTTTTATCAATCGTGAGATATATTAACATCTCTGCTCACTGAACTGGCCTGCATATTGAAGTACCCCGAAAATGTCGGGCTAGTCTTCAAACTTGCTAAACATCATTCTCAGTGTACACTTGATTATTTTTATTGAAATAACTCATGATTGGTAGCTATCTAAGTTAATTAGATACTCCCACAAAGAATTTAGTCAATTGCTAGCAGGTTGAGAGCACTCTTCATTTTTCTGAGCATGTGTAGAGACCAAAATAGCAAGTCTTGACACTAATTGAAGTTTCTACTCATCTGTTTTGATTCATTGATAGAGGATCATGTTCCAAAGCACATAGGTGAATATTTGTGATTGTTTGGAAGCTCAAGTGGTCTACTATACTCTCCACAGCTTGTTCTTGGCTGGTGTGAGGCAGAATTTTGCAGCACCACTTCATTTCTAGAATCTATCCACCATCTCCTCCAAGAACAACACCCAAGGACATTTGTACACAACTTTTAGGATGAATAAATGGACTTGAAACAGGAATTTGATTTGAACTAAGTAGAATTGGACTCTGGAGCTTGACTCTGGAACTGACAAGGCCTAGCCAAACTTGAGCCATTGGCTAGCCAACTTTGGCTTCCTAGCCAAACTTGGCCACTAGCAAGCCCAACTTGAGCCACTACTAGCCATGGGGGACTAATTTTCCATATGAGCAATTAAGCCCGCTCCTGGGCAAGTAATCCTCCCCTTGGGAGACTAGTTAGCCTTGGGCACTTAGGCGACTCTGCCACTACTTGAGCCACCCTTTGAAGTTAGACCGTTGCCTAAGCACTTGCAGAGGAAACTTCAAGACCACCACTAGTGTTTCTAGTGTAACTATTGAGACCACCTTCCCTTTGGCCACCACAACTTTTCTCACCTTTGGAGCTCTCTAGCCCAAATATCTGGCCACTTCTCCTCAATATCTAGGCCACACCGATGGGTTATAGAAAGGGCTGTCTAGCTAAGGAGACTCACATAAATATACCTAAAGAGATAGATAATATTTTGGCACTTAGAGATTGTACACTTGTGCTCATTCTTCCTACCATACCTATGTCAGGTATGGTAGAGGAAGTCCCTACTAGTAGGTGCTTGCCTAGAGTGCAACCCTAAGGTTGGAGTTAGCAAGGAGACCATCTTTGCACACTTGTCTTGCTAGGAAGTGTATGTAAACCACTTAGAGGAATGCACTGTTTTTATAATCTTGTGTGTCTATTGTGTGATTCTCTTGTATGTGTTTCCCCCAATCTTCATTGTGAATTGTGTGCTTCTCTAGAGTGTTTGCTATGTGTTGTTGAGTCTCCTATTCAAGTTCAAGTTTAAATTTGTAGTTGAATATTCAGCCATCTTTTGTTGACTCTCGTTGTTTGTGCTATCTAAAGTGCACAAAGCACATGAGGAAAAGTACATTTTGCATTCCTTGAGACCCACCAACTAGTTCACCACCTATGACTGAAATTTAGCACACCCGGTGGGATAGGGATCCTGGAACTCACTCTGTCTAGGCATTTAGATTAAAGTAGAAATCAAAGGGAAGGTCGGTTAGGCCCTAAGAAAACACCAATTAAGAGCCACCATAGACAGAAGGTTGAGCATTATTGCACTCCATTAAAGGTTCTGTTTCAGGCAGCATATAAGAAGGTTAACCATTGAGAAAGAAGAGAACAAGACGTAGACTACTCTCAGCAAGGACTTAATCTTATCTTTGATTCGAAGAATGATCTAAGCTCAAGATTCATGGCAAAAGAGCTCTCAACCCTTTTGTCTAGCTTCAACATTCGGTTCCCCTATCTTTGCGATGGTGTTCATGAGGATCACATTAGAAGATTCCTATCTATCAACAAGAGCAGCCGATTGCAGCAGAGGTAGGATGCATTCTTGATGATATTACCTTCCAGCTTGGAGGGGCTGATTGATAAATAGTACAAAAAGTATGCAGAAGACCACTTTGAGACTTTGACGAATTTGAAGATGGAGCTCATAGAAGTCTTCATGCCAGGTAATTCCAGTGCGCGAACTTTTGATGGGTTGAAAACTTGACTTTACATGTAGGCAAAACCTTCTCACAAGCTCATGACTAGGGCCCAGTCCCTAATGGCTAGGTTTAAAGACATCCCTAGTGAATTCATCATCAAGAAATAGATTGAGAAAGATCTCCCAAAATCTTTTCAACAAAGGCTTCGAGAGCTTCTTCAACCGTATGCTACCTTAAGGGATTTTGAGTCTACTCCTATATGAATAGAAGAAGCTAGAGTCCGTTTTGGGGCATACCAAAGCAAGAGCACTTCTCCCAACGAAGCTCCATTTCAGATTTATGGGGAGAACTTGAGACTCTCAAGTTGCAAAAGGCTTTAGGGGAAGAAAAGGCTACCCAAAACAAGACTCCGATAAATCAGCACAAATATGACAAGATTTGGAAGAGCTCAAAGCTCTCAAAAGGTACATACAAATTTGTGGTGTACTCTCTTTGCTAACAAAGGCCACTCCATCCAAGAGTGCCCAAGGTGAATATCTGCCAATTTTGTGAGAAAGGGGGACATGAAGCAAGAGACTACTATTTCCACAAGGGAGTGAGAATCCCTAACCAAATGCAGAATCAAGCCCCAAGTGTGCGATGGTTAGGGCCAAATCAAACATAACTCTTAGGGCAACCTTGCCTCCCATGCACTTCCACTTTCTATATCAATCAGTCCAATAAAAAGTCACGATGAGGGGGAAGGCTTCGGCAAAACAAACCCCAATGGCCCATGATGTGCTTTCGGTACATTGATTATGGACATTTTCAAAGTAATTGTTCCCTTCCTGAAGATGTACCTCCATGTAAAAATCGCCCAAAGACAAAGGACCACTAAACCAGGATTACCCAAGGGCAGATCCCTCTACCACTACTCCATGTAATTCTTATCCCTTACATAGGATTATGGTTATTCATCAGAACGAGGAGGCCACTCAAGCACAGGTATGCTCACCAACCACTAGAATGGTACAACTTGAGGAGCTTCCATTCATCATGAATCGAGCACAAAATCAAGAGGCTGAAAGCCACAAGACAACTCA
>CM035423.1:158091996-158136996 GCA_020310875.1 Ceratopteris richardii | reverse complement strand
CTGCAAGATGAAAAACCATTCTGCAGTAAGTCCTTTATTACCTGGAAGCCGTCATAAGCTCATATAAAAACTTCAGAAGCTCGCTAGCTACCTGGTAGGACAGGAAATGAGACAGCGAATATTGGTGCATACTCCACGTCTCCAAGAATAAGAACGCATTCTGCTTTCAAGCAGTACCCAATGTCTTTCCGCTTTGGCCAATAGCTCTGTCAAAATAAATTCGTGTTCATAGTGATGAATTCATACACTTTTAAAACATTTCCTTTAAAACTTACTTGCTTATTAGCCCCTTGGATAGGCACAAAGTCCGTGGGTATCTTATCTCCAATATACCATTTATACTGTAACTTTAAATCCAAGTCTTCATAGCTGGTACTCTGATGTTTGACAATGAAGTGGCATTTGCAAGGATAGTCTTCAAAGGGCTGGTCGATGAATGCTTGTTCAAAAGTATACCCAGGTGGTATTCTTTCTGCCCATTGTTCTGCCAGGAACTTCATGGTCGAGGCTGTTATAAGATGCGAAGTTTTGTCAATCTATAGTTACATTTCAAACGTAGTTGTCTTATTCAGGATGTTTCTGTTAACAAGGAATGAATGTCCGAAGGAAATAATAGAGCTGCTTAAACTACTTCAAGTTCACATTTGTCAGTAAGGATTGTAGGTTACATGTTGAAATCGGCCCTGAGGCATTTAGCTCTTGTAGGTGATGTTTACTGTAGGGTAGGAGTAATTGATGAGTCTAAATTCCACGTCTTAGAGATTATGAGAGCTTTCATTTTGTTTGTACTCCCGGACATCAACCCCACAGGCTAAATACTAATAAAGAATATTTTCAATAATTGCGAGAACACCCGTTGATAAACTTATGTAGTCAATTAAATGAAAATTTAACAGCTGGGAACGCATATAACAGATAATTGATCGTATTCCCAGAACTGCACGTAAAAAGCTTGGGATAGAATTGTACTCTCTTGTTGATATTCATTGCTATGTGCTTTTTTTCTCTTCTTCCTCGGACTTCTATAATCGGCCTTGTTTCTTAACAGATGCATTGTCTGAACTTCATAGACAAGGAGGCATTCACGAAATATATTTTATCTAATGAAGTTTCGTGTCGTTCTTAAAAATGTTGTGCAATACAGCTCCTAAAATCTTCGATGATGTCCGCAAGCTTTTTCCTGTTCGTTATTTAGCCTTTTCAATGTAACGGAATATTATTTGTTCCCGTGGTTTACTTGGAAGAAAAGGAGAAGCATTAATGTTTTCAGTCTTGACCGTCTGGACTCTGGAGTATAGTATCGTTTCCTGCAATTGCATATGCAAGGGAACCCGTTTAACTTAATGCTCAGGATATGAATCTCTTGAGAGTCGGATCATGTGTATTCCTCACATGGATCTTAAAAGGTCCCTTTTTTTTTTTTGCATCAAACAACCAACGAACATTCTATCCATTTTCTAGATGTCACGGGTGTTAAACGATGCATTTTTAGAATGTGTTCCAAGCTCGGAGTTGTAGAAAAGAGTTTTAAATACTCCGGAGTGCCAACCCTTGGACCAAATGGATCACTTGTAGTCATGAAAACAAAGGATAATGATAAAACCTTTGATTGCCACCTTGGAATTAGCATCATGTACTCATATCTCTGCAAAGACATACAACAATTGGTCTGGACATATTAAAGATATGCCAAGAAGGCCATTTGAAGTGTGTGTGGGACATGGTAAAGTGCACTAGGGGGGTAATCAAGGCGAGACAGAATATTTGGAGGAGGAAGTTCTTGGATAAAGTTGAATTCATTCTAGAGATTCCTCCAAAATTGTCATAGGCATGCATGGCAAGCTAGGGTTATATATGTCTTGAAAACGAGATGCACACACGATTATTTTGAGACCCTTACACAAGAAAGAGATATTTATGGTTGGGAGCTATAAGTACAATCATAATCATTTTGCGAGAAGGATGCATATGTACAAGGCTCATTGGAGCCCAATAAAAGATTGTGTGTATGATGGCAGTTGTCTCTGTACATAGTGGGTATCTCACTCAATGGATATAGGGAGAAGCATTTCCGTAAGCACTTATCGTAGCATGTGACCCCTAAAGAGCCACTTTTTCTCTAAAATGAATGCATTATGGGATTACTAAATGAACCGAAACATCCAAATGAGTGGCGCTAGTAATCTCGAGCAATTGAAAAGTGAAAACTCTTGGAGGAAATGTGGCATGTATATCTCTAAGTCACAATTTCAAAGTTTTTTTTTTTTTAATGGAGGTTCCGCCGAGGCCTACTCCCCCGGACTTTAACTTTGAAATTGCAAATGTACAAGGAAGGGCATAGTACCCATGGGACTCCCCTTATCCCACAAGAACAGGGGTTTACAAGACTGGGTTAAACGGAAGTCACAACTACCGCGGGGATAGTCAAACGGTGGCCAACAGCCACATACAATAGCTTTTTCCAAGATTCATATGTCCCTTACATGTTGCTGCCAGGGGTTGAACCCTCGCCCCCGCCTCAAGAGGAGAGAGGCCCAACCACCAGGCCAGCGAACTGGGACACAATTTCAAAGTTTACCACCACTATCTCACTCAACATTAATTCTATTAAGTTGCTTCATAGTTTCTAGTTGTGCATCGCACCTAGGCCATGAAAAATGGAGAGTAGAATGCGAACTAAGGAAGGCTTCTATTTTGTGGGCTCTAGAATAATCTTCCAAAGAAATGATATATAGTAAAGTAGCATCTTTAATTTCCAAACTTTTCTTCATCTCTGAAGCCACCATATGTTGCTTCTGTCGATCTCCCAACAAATATTGCACGTCTTGGTGATTTCTGATTCTAATTTGACCACTTCATGGTAAGAGGAACTGGAACCTTTACTCCAGTTCTTTACATCTATGATCTTGTAGTCCAAGTATATATCCTCTCCCTTCAATATATTAAAATTTTTTAAAGTTATGGAATGCATATTTGAGGTAGATCCAATAGTGCGTAGACGTTAGGCCAATGCTGTAATGACTCTATATGGTAGGAATTTGGCTTCCGATTCCCAAGTCATCAAAGAAATGGCTAAGAATACAAATCCCTTTTCTATCAAAATATCTAGTCGACGCAAGGACAAAGATAAGAAGACAAATTAGAGGTTGCTCAACGCAACTAAACAGAAGCGAGGGAAAAGACTTTAGACCAAGTATTCGAATCCCAATAGCCCTTGTACTTGACAAGACTCTCATCAAGCAAGCATGGTCTAAAGAATGATAGTCCGTGGTATGTTAGTTTCGAGAAATGTGTAAATAAGGTATATCTTCTAGCACGTGCGTGCTTAAGAAGATAAAGGATACCAAGTCCATGATATTTGTTACAAAATTTTGCTCCAAGAACAAGTGATGGTAGAATGTGCACCCTTATTTTGCCAAAGGAAAGCTTTTTTAACCTTACTAAATGGTTTGAGTATTAATTGTATCCTATGTATAAGTAAAACAAAGTACATGATGTCCTTTCATAAAATGTTTTTGAAAGTCCTCAAGTGGAAATGAAAAGTACGTTCTCTTGGTTACCATTTTATGTCTTTATCAGCACTTTTTCAAGGACCTAGTTAGTTTGTTGAAAAGTGATGATTTTGAATCTAGGGGATAATCAAGGTGATATAAGTTTTGCCCTTTCAAAATATGGCAAGCCTTGGATATCTCAACTACATCTTGGTCCCTCTAAGCAACTTTGCTTGATAGTTATTTCTCCCAAGCAAGTGTCTTCTTGGACACTTTGATCCTTGATTCATTTTAGTGAAGCATTAGATGATAGATTAAGATAAGATCTTATCATATTATTTTTATACCAATGGTTTTCAAGTAGATCATCTTTTCCTTGCCTTAAGTGAAGCTATTGACTAAGTGAAATTTCAAGCTTATCCCATTTTTCCGTTTGATTTTATACTTAAATTCATATAGGCTTTATGTTGGCTTCAATCATAAGTTAAAAAAGCTAGAGGAGATATAATGCCCCTTATGTTTAATCTATCCGATGATCAAATCTTCCTGCATTTGAAGGATAACTTTTTTTTCTCACGAGATGCCTTTTCCAAAGCGTTTCCTTATCAAATTCTTTCCATGGATGATGAATCCTTTTGTTCTTGGGCTTCAAACCAAGAGTTTGCAAAGGAAGTTAGTTCCCACTATCCCACACTAGCGTCTCCTTTCTCTAATCATAGATATACATATTTAGCAATGCATGTTTCAACATAAATTCAACCTTCTATGAACTCTTAATGCCATCTTGACCATTAGCAATGATCCATCCCTCATTTCCTAAGTAGATGGGATCATGTTTCAAGGAAAGGACTAAGATATTCAATAATATTCATATGCTTACTAGTTCCTTTGAATTAAAAATAACATTATACCTTTCAAATACCTTGGTTATCCACGTTTAAATATGGACCAATGGCGTGATTCTTCTCATCAAACCAAAAAAAAGGGTCCTTTTGAAGGACTTCGATTGAAGTGATAGCTTTCTTAATGTGTTTCTTTTGTTACTTCATCAAGCCTTTTAATCACTTAATTCATAAAGTTTTAAGTTCCATGTAGAACTTGACAACGTAGAAAAAACCTAAATTGACTTGTTCAAAACTTTGAAATCTTTTTGGGGTTGTAAGTGGATCAACATTAGTATTTCCTTTTAGAAAATAAAAAGAAAAAGTGATGAACAATGTATTCAAAGAAGCCATACTTGAAATCTTTGCCCTTTAACTTGCTTCCCAAGTTCTTGAAGTACCTTCATTTAGTATCCTTAATCTTGGATAGATTTTTCAATACGCTGAGATAATTTTCTATTTGGCTTTAGCTTTCTATATTCTTTTTATTTCTTAGCTATTAGTGCAAATGAATACATAAAATATCATTCTTTAGTTTTTCGTTTTCTAGGGTATCAAAATCAAGTTTCATTTGATGATGAAAGTCAATTCAAATGCCTTAAACTTTGAGGATTTAGTCCCTATTTTGCTGGAGCAAGATCACTCTAGGTAGAATAGGTTAGCTATGTGTGTTGAAGATCAAGCTTTTTTAGCTTTTCAAAAGGGCAAAGGTCAATGGAGCAATCTTGTAGAGTTAAGGAAGGAAGAAAAAGATGCGAAAACTAAAAATGCACACACAATTTTGCAAGCAATGTAAGGAAAATGTTCATATCATTAAGTATTATCCTAAGTAGCTGCAAAAAGAGGCAAAAAAGAAAGAGACTCGGATGGTTGTTGTAAAGGCCTTTATACCTAAAATTGAGTTCGCTACTCTTGTTCAGAATGAAGAGTGGGAATTCACTAATCATTTTAGCTATGAACCATGTTCTCATGATTAGTGTATGTTTTTAGTAGACTTGGATGTTTAATAATTTGGAAGTGGTGCAACCAAACATATTGTCTCATAGTGTAGTTTCTTCACTTCACTTGATCTTGCTCCTATAAAGAATACTATTACATATGTTAAGAACTCCTCTTATCCTATCATGGGAGTCGAAAATATCATTTTGAAAACTATTGATGGTATTTATTTGACATTTTCATTTGCCAACATAAATCAGTCATGAATTTCAACACTAGGCAAGATTGGCTTGGTTGTGAAACTTGTTGATGATAGATGTAGAGTTCATGATATTTTATATGATGATGTTATTATTTCTTTTGGTATCCTATGTCCTTGGATCTATAAGCTCATAGATTATACAAAATCTGAGTATATTTGGAATTTTCATCTCATGATTCTCATACTATTTTAGATGCAAAAATTTGGCATGAATGCTTTGATCATCTGAATTTTTCTAGTCTGATTCACTTGCATAAATTTGGAATGATATCCTCTCTGTCCAAACTTGAGATACCTTCTAAGTGTGTCTATGAGAGGCTATATTTTGGGTTAAATGTGATGTTCTTCCTTTTGTAGAGATGATTTAGTTAGAGTTTCACATAAATTGCAGCTTATTAATAGTGATGTTTCTGGTCCTATGCAAACATCTTCATTGGGGAATCACCTATACTTCATGACTTCTATTGATGAACTCTTGAGTCATGCATGGGTTTATCCATTCAAAGCAAAGTATGAAGTTTTATGTTCTCTAAGCACTTCTTGGTTATGGTTAAACATTGGCAAATATGTAAAATGGACACCCTCTATTCTAACCAAAGGGGGGAGTATATGTCTTCTAAGTTTAATGCATTTCCAATTGAGCATGCGATGAAACATCAATTTATAGTTCCATATACACCTTAACAAAATGGAGTTGTTGAGAGAAAGAAAAAATCTCTAATGGAAATGGAAATGTGTATGGTCAAAATTCAAGCTTTACCACAAAACTTCTAGTTTGAGGCAATTATGTGTACATCATATGTACTTAACCCACATCCCAATAAAGCATTGCACTCTATCACTCCATATGAGGATTGGCATGGTCCCAAGAATTTTTTGCTCATCTACATGTTTTTAGTTGTTTGGCATATGCATAAGTGCTTGAACAACAATGCAAAAAATTAGATGATAAGGTAAGGAAATATATTTTTGTTGGGTATAGCTTTGAAACTAAAGGCTATAATTTGTATCATCCACAAACTAAACACATTCTAGTTAGAGTTTATTTTGTTTTTGTAGATGAGGCAATTCAACCCCTACTTCCATGTACCAAGGAGACATCAGTCAACTAAGAGGATGTGTATGACATGTTGTTGCCTCCTTTTGTAGGTGGATAGTTATATGCTTCTTCTCATGAGGTTATTTATAAGCATTTATAGGTTCCAAATGATAATATAGATCATTCTATTTTTCATGCAGGTTTACATGATGCACTTATTAATAAAGAGTTCACACGAGTGAGGCAAAAAATATACCTAAATGGCTAGTGAAAACTTTGAGAGATAGAAACTTAGATGCGCCTTTTTCATATTGTACTTGTTCTAGGTCTTATAATGCTTCTTTTGCATCAAATGTTTATGGAATGGATAAATGATTAGGTTTATGTATTGATCAACAATAAGTATTGCCATCCGGCTACGTGAAACTTTTGCTACTTGAGTGGTAATCGGATAATCAGAATATTTAATATAAGGGGCATCATTAGTCCCAGATTTACATGCTTTTTCTTACTTAGATTGGGATGGTTGCTATGACAATTATGTGTCCTCCAGTGGTTTTTACTTCATGCTTGGTAGCTCATGCATATCTTGGTCCATCAAGAAACAACCTACTATGCCACTTCTAGTTATGAGGCTTAGTATAGGACAACTTTCTTGGCTATCTTTGTTTGTGTGTCGTTCAAAACCCTTTAAGTTGATTTCGGTGCTGGTTAGTTTATGCTACTAGCATCTTTACTAACAATGAGAGCATACTGACTATTTTGAGAAACCTTGTGTTTCAAGCTCGCACAAAGCACATTAAGGTACACTATCATTATGTCAAGGAGAGACTCTCTGTTAGATAGATCAATTTGGCCTATGTGCTCACATAGGATAATGTTGCAAGCCTTTCCACAAAGGCTTTTTCAAGGGAGAAGTTTGAAGCTTTTTGCAAAGATTTGGGCTTACTCCCTTTTGTGGACTGTTTTCATTCAACATAGATTGGAACTTTCTTATAGATGAGCGCCAACTCCTTCTTCACCACATCACTCCCAAGGGGGTTTTTGATATATTTTGGTAGTGATGTGTGTGGACACACTTAGGATCATCATGGTACTTTTTACCCTTTTTAGGAGGTTTTTCTCCCTTTGCTTGCATATATGCCTATAAGTCAAGGTACTTTTTACCCTGTTTAGGAGGTTTTTCTCCCTTGGCTTGTATATATTTACATCAATGTTGTGTGTTCTTCTCCTAAGCATCTTCCTCTCATTTGGATATTTGTGTGCTTTCACAACTCTCAAACTCCAACAATTAAGTGTTTATTTTCTATAATTTGTTCTAATAACTACTGCTTTAAGGATGAGATAATCACATTTCTCTTCCATCTAGGATTAGAACCAAATACCTTCAAACTTTCCATGCATATTCTTTATGTCTTACAACTTATGTACATGTCCATCTAACTCAAACCTTTTCGATCATCTTCAAACCATTTTTGAGCTTAGTTCTTTTTTATGAACCTAGCTTCCTTCAAAATCATTCTTAGCATACCTTTGAATTCATGAATCATGCTAGCGTGATGATATAAGTCTGTTTCTAAAAATTCAAACAACATTTCATTATGTTTTTTGTGAGATTTCAAGCAATGATCTTAGCTAAGGAGGATATAATCACTCTTGATGCCCTCCTAAGATCACTCCTTGGATATAATCCAATAATCATTGTTGCTTTCTTTTTTATGCACAAGTTTCATGGATGGGCTAAGATGATTATCACAAACAAATCTTTGCTTACTTTAAAGGGCCTCCCTAAATGGCCTTCTCACTTTAATCTTCTCTCCTATTCTAATGACTCTTAGAGGGTGTGAATTGGTTTTCATATTGTGGAAGAGTTGGAACAAAATGAAACTGTACATGAAATTGAATATGGACTAGAAATGGATAGCCATGATCATACAAAATTACTCTATCTTGTTTCCTATAAGGGGAATCAAAGAAATTGGCTCCTCTCACCATCAAAGGGCAAAACGACTATGGAATAAAGGATTTCATGTTTGGAAAAATCTCTGAAATCAAGAAAGAAAATGCATAATTAGGGTTGAGGATATCCAGTCAACAACTAGAATTGATCATGAGGACTGCTGCCTGTTAAGGTGTAGAATCTATTCCTGGGAGAGCTCAAAATCGTGCTTATTGCTCACTCATGATCTCCCTTGTATCAAGGGTCTTAGATGGATCAATGGGCACAAATTGAATAAAGTAGCAAAGATTCAAGAATCATGTGAATTGGCATAAACCTCTCAATGAGAGATGGTGTCTTTCTTGGTCATATATGAGATGGCAATATAAATCACGGATTTCTCGCACCCCCTCATTGAGAACAAAAGGTCGGTTATTATCTGGCAAATCCTTCATTGCAGAATTTGGACCAATGCCAAAGCTAAAAAGATTTGTGGGGCCCCCCATTGGTGTAAGCACTATTATAGGGCTAGAAAAGACATTGGTTACCTTTTCTTTTCTTTTCTTGCCCCAAGAGCCACATGGTGTGGCAAGTACTTGCGGAGGTATTGAAACTCAGAAGGCAAAACAATTGGAAATAAGGGGTTCTCAGTGAAGCAATTGGGTTCTCCTCCACCTTGTAGAAGAACATAAGAGGAGAAGCTCTGTGGAAGATTTGGAAAGAAAAATGTACGGCCAGTTTCAATGAAGCTCAAAAAAAATGGTTGATCGTCAAATCCCTTTCCTTGCTTGGCAGAAGAATACGTAATTGTAAGAAAATCCCTCCTTTCAAACATCATAGGGTCTTCTTCTTGGTAAATAACAAGCTCAAACGTAAATGGATGGACCATGAGTGTTATAACACCATCATTGAGCTTCTCGGTAACATATTATAAGGTCTTGATGCCTCACGTGAATGGCCTTCACTATAACATCATTAAACTTCTCTGTAACATGAGCAATTGCTGAACACTATCTAATTCTTCCCTTGCTTTATGGGATACAGAGCATCCCATGGGAGCCTTGCCCTGTCTCTTAATTAGTTGTTCTTTTATTAATTAAAGCGCGGGAGGTTAGGCCTTGATCAAACTTCCTTTGAAAAAAAAAGAGTTTATGTGAATGCATCGAGTGGATTAAAAGAGATAAAAGTACTTTATAATAACGAACATATATTCTCGGAGGCCTTTCTATTGGTAGAAGACGACAAAATGTACTCAAGGAAACACATCGACTATGTTTAAAATATACGAAGTTGAGTGATCATTTATATTGCAATAACTCTCTATGCCAACACGAAATAAACTTCCCTATCTCAAATCATAAAGATTTGATGGATGTGAGTGTGACACATTGTCTGTTTATTGTAACGGTAATTGTAAGGAATATTCGTATTGTTATCCATCTAATCCTTGTGATTATAAAATATGGATTAGGGTGCCTTATATATATATATATATATATATATATATATATATATACTACGTGACCATCCCTTAGGCAGGGGCATTAAGACCCATTGAATGTCCGATGATAGAGGCATTTCTGTGATCATTGTCCAACAAGGTGGACGTGCATGCCTAATGTGAACATGGGAGCAGAGCTTTGCTACACATAAGTAACTGTTAACTATGTTGATTGACTATCTTTTGCACTAACATGTCTTCATTGTGTAGAACAGATGTTATATTATAGGTAATTTGCAGGCAGAATTGGGGTGCCATCAGGAAGGTTGAGCAAAAGTAACGGATGTGATCGACATGCTGTATCGAAGAAGCGTTGGCTCATAGACAGATTTGATTGCAGGATACTTAGAGCATAGTTATGCTAAGCCGGTGTTCAAATATCTGAGAAAACGTAAACTGAGGGAACCTATCCAAATGAGGAACCATAGAAAATGGAAGACTTTTTGTAGGATTCGCTTGAGGAAAATATGGTTGTGGGTAATGCTTTGAGTGATATCATAGGTACCCATAAAGGGGATGAAGAATAACGCCTGGGTATTGAAGGTGGGGAGATGGGCACTTATTGCCCGCCCCTTGACATGTCAAGATGACAGGATGCCCGTCAATACACACATTTGGGGGGCTCTCTCTCCATTAATTTTCCAGTTTTCTTTGTGCTTTTGTTTTTTTGTTTTCTTGGGGGAAGAGAATCGTGCGTGGGAGGGAGTGGGGTGTCAAAGGGTCAGGGGGAGTGGATTTGTGGGAAAGAAAAAGACTATTTCTCTCTCTCGCTCTAATTTATGGCTTCTTCTAGTGTCTCTACAGGTAACAACGGGGGAGCGGTGTGCAATATGGACAAAAGCAAAGAACCGACCTTGGCCAAAGGGGGAGTGCATTGGAAGGAAATTGATTGCATCTGTTGGTTGCTTCAACAGTAGTCGCTTGAAAGGAACTCCTATCAGGAAGGAAGGGCGTCTGCCCTATCGTCTTTGGCGTCTATGGGCTCTCAGTAGCTGGGAAATTGAAGATTCAAAGGAGCGGCCAGGTCTTCTCCGTAGCGGGAGGGAACGTACAATAGCAAAAAGGAGGAAGTTCATAGATTTTGGGGGGAGAAGAGACATTGGGTGGAGGTTCTTGTGTCTATTGCTCTGTGCAGATTATCTGACGAAGGGGGGGGATGCTCAGTTTTTTTGCTGGGGATTTTCTCAGAGGGGGACAGTAGCCTAAAAAAGTTGGCCTCTGCCTTATCTTTTGAAGACAGAGGGAGATAAGAAAAAAGATCACCCAGAGGCCGTTGTTCCTCATCAAAAGGGGGGAGTTTTTTTGGGGATGACTGCCGGTTCGTTTTTGTGCAGATGAGCATGGACAGAAGGGGATTCGAGGGTTCCTTCTCCATTACAGTGGTGCAGGTCCAGGGTGACGATGGAGAAAGAGGTCAACTAGCATTGCATGCAAAAGGGGGGCGCCTTGTCTTTTTGGGCTAGACGGCCTCAGGGAAGAAGAACGAGGCTCTCTCTTTATTTTTGTGGAGGAATGGGGGCTGAAGGGGAGGACACTCAGAGCAGTCGAGGGGAGGAGAAGGGCAGCAGAAGACAGAGGGGGCTCTCTTGCTCCTGGGGAGGAATTGCTGTTCTTGGGGGAGCTTCACTATTTACTCGGGGAAGGGAATCGTGAGTCATGAGAAGTGTGGACAAGCTTGGCTACGGTGTTCCTCAGTGGGGAAGTTGCTTGAAGAAGAGAACGTTCTCAGTTGTCCTCGACTCAACAGAGTAGAAGCTAATTGCTGACTTAACTTGGGGGGGGTGCTGCCGTGGGCACAATTTCTGGCTCGCTGCAAGTAAGGGAAAGGAGGAGAGTGCTCTGGGAGTTTTTTGAGGGTAGGAGTGCATGTGTATAGCAAGGAGAAGGGGATTCCACCTGGAGGGATCAGAGAATTGTGGAAGATCCCAAGAAGGGTAACTTTGTAGTCTTCTAACCAGAGGGTTTCTTGAGTTTTCCAATCAGTTTTCACCTGCTGCAGAAAAATCCACAAGCCTATACATCATCAGAAGCAGTGGAAGTTGTGCACCAGCAAGCGCATTTTCTGAGAAGATATTTCCTCATTCTCCAATAATAAAATATATCTTTTGCAATGTAGTCATTCTTTAATCATATTACCAGGATTGACACTAGATCAGGGCCAGCTCTGAAGGTCGTGTGAGAACCTTATGTATTGTCCATCCAGCCACAGAACAGGAAGGCACATTCGAGTGCTTCTTCTTCTTCAGCTGGAGGTATCATTTAGCAGTTACAGAGGTCATCACAACTATCGGGGGTCGCGTGTAGGATTGCTGATGGGAGAATATGATGCCTTGACTCTCTTCATTGACGGTATGAAAAGCTGAGCAGGAACATTGGAGCTAACAATCGATCGGTATAATTCACCCACGACAATAAAAAGAGGAGGAAAAGGAGGACATCTTGAGGCCAAAACGAGCAGTACAACAGGAAAGGAGGTGTTCATTCCTTTGGCAGGTTGCAGATTTTGAAGCAGAGAGTAATTTTGGAGAGGGAGGATCGAGCATTTTTGTCTTTGGCTGGACGACCATATCTGTTGTTCCCGCTGTCATAGCAAAAATTCGTATCCAGTGGGGTTCTTGTGCTCTTCTTGGGGAGGGGACCTTTTGATTCAGGTCGACTAATGCATTAACTGGGAAAGACTACATTATGTTGTGAAGAGATATGGATGGAGATGGAAATTTCCTGGCCCGTTGGGAGAAACTCTCTCTCTCTCTCTCTCTCTCTCTTTGTGTGGCTTTTTGGTCTGCTCCTTTCGTATGTGTAGACGTGCAAGTACAGGAATAGAAGAGGCTGGCGGGGAATGTTCACAGGAGAGTAAGGGGGGGCCGATTCTTCTCGAGACACACCAGAGCAGAGGCACACGGAGCACTCTAGGAAGGTGGAAGGGAGGCCAAGTCATGGTTTTCACCATCCCATCTCTCGGAGCCTAGCCGGAGGCTTTCCCAATGATACAGGCCATGATCACATCAATGTGGTGAAGCTTTTATTGGTTTATGGAGCAGATCCTAATGCAGCAAAAGGTGACGATGTTACTGCACTTGTAGCAGCACATGCAGCTGGGGCATGTACTATTGCTGACTTCTTGATAGAGAAAGGAGCAATTGTCCATAGTGATGCAAGAGATGCATGGTAGAGCTTGGTTGTTGCAGGCTAAAACACCCGGCAGGTAACTATTCGAGGAGGGCAGGAAGGGAGTATGAACAACTATTGGTGAGCATTTTGGGGAAGAGAATGGCCGTGCTACTGAGGGAAAGCAAGACTCCCAAATTAAACCGTAAGTGCTTCGTGACGATGTGCATGTATTGAACCATTTGTTGGGAAGGCAAGGGTGATCTCTCCTTTGCACCTCTACTTGTAATATGAATTGTGAATCTACTGCCCTATTGCATCCATGGAATTGGAGACTCTATGGTTTTTTAAGTTCCAGGATTTGTTGCTGCTCCTAGGTGTGATGAAACAAATGACGTTTTAGTAAACATTCACTTCCATGATGCTTGCACAATATGAGGGAATCCTTGACCTCTTGTCATGCTAAATCTTGCTTCCAAGTGAGGTAGTTCATGCACCCAAATCTGAGAGGCGTAGGAAAATGAGTATGAAGGGGGAGGAAGGTTTCCGATCTATTTGCCTTGAACTCATGGTAATTATGCATTGATATGAGATTTGACCTTTTAATGACATGGCATATGGTAACAAGAGCATGCGCTCAATCTGACGGTTGGGAATACCACAAGAGCCATATGCTGCCGCACCATCCATAAATTAACAGATGTTGGAATTTTGTTTTGTATGTTGTTCTAAATCTGTATATCAACTGAATGGCATAGTGGGTTGAGTTATATGTGGTTTGATGAGAATCTATTTTTAAGATTGGGGGGGGGAAGTGACCAAAAAAAGGGGGTCGGTAGGAGCGTGAATGCATGCGTGGATGTACAAGGGTATATGAGTGCAAGTATGAGTGAGTATCCGCGTATGAGTATGTGGGGGAAAGTGATCGAGTGAGCATGTATAAGGGAGAGGAAGTGTGTATATGAGGGTAAGAAAGAGAATGAAGAAGGTGTGTGAATGTGTGAAAGAGTGAAGGTATGTGTGAAAGTGCATGTGCTTGGGTATGCATGTTAGCACCTATAGGCGAATATATGAGAGGGTGTGTGCGTGTATGAGGAGAAGGAAGGAATGTGTGTGAGTACATGGGTGAATGTGTGTGTGAGCGTGCGATGGTAAATATGTGCATGATGATGCTTGTGAACGTAGGTGTGCAAGGGGAATGAGAAAGAGTGCATGAGGGGAAGGGAAAGGTAGTGTGTGTGCATGTCAGTGTGCAAGCTTGAGTGTAGGAGGACAAGAGTGTGTAGAGGATAAGTGTGTGGGCAAAAGAACTAAGAGCAAAAGGAAGTGGGGAGGGGCAAGTGCAAGAGAGAACGAGGAATCAAGTGGACTCGAGAAGTGTGAGAAAGGGGAAGGAGAGAAAAGTTGCGAGAAGGTACGTGTAAGTGAATGGGTGAATAAGAGAGAGGAAGGTCGTGAGAGGTAATCACTAAAGTTGGATATCCATTTGGTCCAATCTCGAATTACATCCGGTGTTGGTGTTGTGAGAAGATGGGGCACATCGCAAAATTTTGCCCCCGTGTGTCTAGTCCATTGGACTTTGTTCCCGCATGCATGGATTGTGGAAAGAAGAGGTTATGCGAGCACGTGTGTCATGCAAAGGTCGAGGAAACCTTGGAAAAAGAGGTTAGCACATCCCTTGCAACTTTCTCCGTGGACACCAAAGCTAATGAGAGTTCGCTGGCAAGCATACAACGTCAATTGGAATGTCTTCGTGAAGAGCGCGATAGTGAGAAGGTCAAGGTGGAAACATTGGAGAAAAATCAGTCAAAGATAGAAGAGGTTGTAGACAGATGGGAGGAGCAATTCCGAGTGGTGACAGATATAATTAGAGTGTTGAAAGTGGAAAATGAGAACTTGAGAGGACAAGTCCAGATGATTGAGAGTGAAAAAGTGGCTAGGAAGGGTAATGCCAAGAGAAAGAAGGACTTGGACCTCAGAACTGGCTTGATGATAGCCGATTGCCATAGCGTTGCAATCGAGGAGGATTCCCATAAACTTGATGATGACTTGGCATAGAGAGTCGACTGAATAGAAAAGGAGATCGAGAAATTGCGAGAGATGACTGGTAGATATGATGAACAAGTGGGTAACGCATGTGAGGAGTTCCACCTAGAGTTAGAAGGGATGAAAAGTGCCCAAGCAGAGAGCGATGAGAAAATGAGACGGGTAGAAAAAGAGAATGCAAAGCTGAGTAGTAAGCTCAGTAGGTGGATGAATCGAAAAGACGGTGAGATCAGAGGACAGGTAGAGGACCCGAGAGTCGGGAAAATGGGGGAAGTGCTAAAAGCCATGTTGGACAAGTTAGAGGCGATAGGAGTGGAGTTAAAAAATGCAAAGGAATTGTCAAAAAAGGTGGATGATTTGGAAGTAGAAAATATGAGTAGGATCTGGGAGGAGAGGTCGATTCGAGAAGAGGTTGAAAAGTTGTCTGGCAAAGTCGGGAGGAGGGAGGAGGTTCCCCATGAAACAAAAAGAAAGAAAAGTCATTTAGAAGAGGAGAGGAAGAAAATGTGGGTTCGGTTCCATCAAGTGGATGATGAGATTTTTCGACTCCAAGTCAGTGATGAGCGAAACGAAGAAGGGATAAGGGATTTAGCTACGAAGCTCGAGGCATTAAGAAGTGTAGTAATGAATGGTGGCCTTCCAGACCGTATCACTTGGCTAGAGGACAATATCAGAAAGCTTTCGAATCATGTGGAATCTCTGCGAGGCAGAGGTTGGAGATAAAAAAATAGACGAGGAGATGGATGTCGGTAAGGATGGCTTAGGTCTGATTAGGGTTTGCTTTGTGGGATTGCGAATTTGAAATGTGAGGATGGACGGACCAAGTTGGTTGTACGCTTAGGACTGAAGTGGCATTTTCGAGGTTTTCAGGTCGGCAAAGTAATTAGTGTGTGCGGGTTTAGAGAGAAAAAGTTGACCATGGCATTAGTAGTCGGATTTTGGCTTGAGTAGCGGCAGAGAGGAGATATGTCTCATCGGGATGTCCATGGGGGGATATGTGGGTGTGTGTCATGACTAGTTGGGTTGGGAAAAAGTCCTTTCTTTGTCTCCTAATTCTCAAGATGTGGGAATATGAAAAAAAAAGAAGGAAAAAATTATATATGTTTATGTATGTGTGCATGTGGCTACGCGCCTATGTGGGCTGATAGGTGGGTGGACCCACTTTGGTCAGGTGGTCAAAGCCACGAACCGACATCGGTTTCGCATAGGTTTAGCCGTTTGTGTGTCTGGCGCTGCGTTGGGTTGGTAGATGGGTGGAACAAACCTAACCGGGTGGTCAGGGCCACGAGTCGCATCCAGCTTCAGTGCATGCCGGCCAGTGTGAGTAAAATATATGAAGAAAAATGAAAAAAAAAAGAGAAGAAAAATGTGAAAAAAGAATGAGAAAAAATTCCTCGCTCGAGGGGGGACAGAAGAGAGGTGAGAGAGCATGATGCTCGGATGGGAATGTGTATATGTGTTGTGGGGATTCGGGTTATGTGTGGACTCCTAATGAAACATGTCGAATCGAAGCTTAAGCTCGGCTAGGGTTTTGGTTGCAACGTGTCTGTGGAAGACTTGGACTTGAGGGATCCAAGCATGCTAGTTACTTTGTTCCTCTGCGAACTCTGGGGAGGTACTCATTTTGGTTCTTAGGTTGTGCAACTACTTGTGATGTCTTGAAGCATGTCGAGGATGAGCGATCTTGTCCGAGTGAGCTCGTGTTAGGCTTGAGTGGTCTTTGCTGCATGTCCATCAATTCAGGAGGTGGTGGTGACTTTGCATAGGATCTAGTCAATGAGCAAGAAAAAACGAGAGATAGACAAGAAGACAAGCGGGTAGTGGAAACCCTAGGTAAAAGGGGAATTAAAAGAAAAAAAATCGGCAAGAGAACTCGGTTAGAAATGAGAAAAAGGAATCAGCGAAACGATCGTGTGACCGGGAAAAGTCGAAAACGGAACTCGGGAATGGTTTTTGATGGTGTGTGTAGAAAGTGTGTTGACATGTGGAGTAGAGATTCGTGACGTGTTGAATGAACACTCGAGAAGAGTGGTTCAAGAGGGAATGTGGACATGTCTTCTGCTTGTATGCATGTGGGTTGTGACGAGCTTGCATGTGCGAAGAGGCTGTGTGATGTGACTTCCTGATGTGTGTTTGCTCTTTCCATTTTGGTTGTAATTGCTATTGTGATTTGATGAAAAATGGTCTAATGTTTTGATAAGTTTCTAGACAGGTGGACATGATAGGTGAAGATGCAAAACAACATCCAAAGTTGGTAAGTGAAGTGACTGATCTTTGATGACTAATGGATGTTGATTTAGTGTGGTTGCAGGTACGCCAGTGGAAAGAAATAAAATAAGTATGAGGTACGTGAATTTGCATTGATATATTGTCGATGACTTGAATGGTTTGAGTGAAGGTGCTAATTGGCTCGTCGGGGACGACTTCGCGAGCAGAAGATGGGAGTATGTTAACTATGTTGATTGACTATCTTTTGCACTAACATGTCTTCATTGTGTAGAACAGATGTTATATTATAGTTAATTTGCAGGCAGAATTGGGGTGCCATCAGGAAGGTTGAGCAAAAGTAACGGATGTGATCGACATGCTGTATCGAATAAGCGTTGGCTCACAGACAGATTTGATTGCAGGATACTTAGAGCATAGTTATGCTAAGCCGGTGTTCAAATATCTGAGAAAACATAAACTGAGGGAACCTATCCAAATGAGGAACCATATGAAAATGGAAGACTTTTTGTAGGATTCGCTTGAAGAAAATATGGTTGTGGGCAATGCTTTGACTGATATCATAGGTACCCATAAAGGGGATGAAG
Source organism: Ceratopteris richardii (assembly GCA_020310875.1). Lineage (NCBI taxonomy): Eukaryota > Viridiplantae > Streptophyta > Polypodiopsida > Polypodiales > Pteridaceae > Ceratopteris > Ceratopteris richardii. The sequence continues at coordinate 158,118,977 of CM035423.1, read as the reverse complement.
AATAACGCCTGGGTATTGAAGGTGGGGAGATGGGCACTTATTGCCCGCCCCTTGACATGTCAAGATGACAGGATGCCCATCAATACACACATTTGGGGGGCTCTCTCTCCATTAATTTTCCAATTTTCTTTGTGCTTTTGTTTTTTTGTTTTTTTGGGGGAAGAGAATCGTGCGTGGGAGGGAGTGGGGTGTCAGAGGGTCAGGGGGAGTGGATTTGTGGGAAAGAAATAGAGTATTTCTCTCTCTCGCTCTAATTTATGGCTTCTTCTGGTGTCTCTACAGGTAACAACGGGGGAGCGGTGTGCAATACGGACAAAAGCAAAGAACCGACCTTGGCCAAAGGGGGAGTGCATTGGAAGGAAATTGATTGCATCTGTCGGTTGCTTCAACAGTAGCCGCTTGAAAGGAACTCCTATCAGGAAGGAAGGGCATCTGCCCTCTCGTCTTTGGCGGCCGTGGGCTCTCAATAGCTGGGAAATTGAAGATTCAAAGGAGCGGCCAGGTCTTCTCCGTAGCGGGAGGGAACGTACAATAGCAAAAAGGAGGAAGTTCATAGATTTTGGGGGGAGAAGAGACATTGGGTGGAGGTTCTTGTGTCTATTGCTCGGTGCAGATTATCTGGCGAAGGGGGGGGATGCTCAGTTTTTTTGCTGGGGATTTTCTCAGAGGGGGACAGTAGCCTAAAAAAGTTGGCTTCTGCCTTATCTTTTGAAGACAGAGGGAGATAAGAAAAAAGATCACCCAGAGGCCGTTGTTCCTCATCAAAAGGGGGGAATTTTTTTGGGGATGACTGCCGGTTCATTTTTTTGCAGATGAGCATGGACAGAAGGGGATTCGAGGGTTCCTTCTCCATTACGGTGGTGCAGGTCCAGGGTGACGATGGAGAAAGAGGTCAACTAGCATTGCATGCAAAAGGGGGGCGCCTTGTCTTTTTGGGCTAGACGACCTCAGGGAGGAAGAACGAGGCTCTCTCTTTATTTTTGTGGAGGAACGGGGGCTGAAGGGGAGGACACTCAGAGCAGTCGAGGGGAGGAGAAGGGCAGTAGAAGACAGAGGGGGCTCTCTTGCTCGTGGGGAGGAATTGCTGTTCTTGGGGGAGCTTCACTGTTTACTCGGGGAAGGGAATCGTGAGTCATGAGAAGTGTGGACAAGCTTGGCTACGGTGTTCCTCAGTGGGGAAGTTGCTTGAAGAAGAGAACGATCTCAGTGGTCCTGGACTCAACAGAGTAGAAGCTAATTGCTTACTTAAAGGGGGGGGCTGTTGCCATGGGCACAATTTCTGGCTCGCTGCAAGTAAGGAAAAGGAGGAGAGTGCTCTGGGAGTTTTTTGAGGGTAGGAGTGCATGCGTATAGCAAGGAGAAGGGGATTCCACCTGGAGGGATCAAAGAATTGTGGAAGATCCGAGGAAGGGTAACTTTGTAGTCTTCTAACCAGAGGGTTTCTTGAGTTTTCCAATCAGTTTTCACCTGCTGCGGAAAAATCCACAAGCCTATACATCATCAGAAGCAGTGGAAGTTGTGCACCAGCGAGCGCATTTTCTGAGAAGATATTTCCTCATTCTCCAATAATAAAGTATATCTTTTGCAATGTAGTCATTCTTTAATCATATTACCAGGCTTGACACTAGATCAGGGCCAACTCTGAAGGTCGTGCAAGAACCTTATGTATTGTCCATCTAGCCACAGAACAGGAAGGCACATTCGAGTGCTTCTTCTTCTTCAGCTGGAGGTATCATTTAGCAGTTACAGAGGTCATCACAACTATCGGGGGTGGCATGTAGGATTGCTGATGGGAGAATATGATGCCTTGACTCTCTTCATTGACGGTATGAAAAGCTGAGCAGGAATATTGGAGCTAACAATCGATCGGTATAATTCACCCACGACAATAAAAAGAGGAGGAAAAGAAGGACATCTCGAGGCCAAAACGAGCAGTACAACAGGAAAGGAGGTGTTCATTCCTTTGGCAGGTTGCAGATTTTGAAGCAGAGAGTAATTTTGGAGAGGGAGGATCGAGCATTTTTGTCTTTGGCTGGACGACCATATCTGTTGTTCCCGCTGTCATAGCAAAAAGTCGTATCCAGTGGGGTTCTTGTGCTCTTCTTAGGGAGGGACCTTTTGATTCAGGTCGACTAATGCATTAACCGGGAAAGACTACATTATGTTGTGAAGAGATATGGATGGAGATGGAAATTTCCTGGCCCGTTGGGAGAAACTTTCTCTCTCTCTCTTTGTGTGGCTTTTTGGTCTGCTCCTTTCGTATGTAGACGTGCAAGTACACGAATAGAAGAGGCTGGAGCGGAATGTTCACAAGCGAGTAAGGGGGGGCCGATTCTTCTCGAGACACACCAGAGCAGAGGCACACGGAGCACTCTAGGGAGGTGGAAGGGAGGCCAAGTCATGGTTTTCACCATCCCATCTCTCCGAGCCTAGCCGGAGGCTTTCCCAATGATACAGGCCATGATCACATCAATGTGGTGAAGCTTTTATTGGTTTATGGAGCAGATTCTAATGCAGCAGAAGGTGACGATGTTACTGCACTTGTAGCAGCACATGCAGCTGGGGCATGTACTATTGCTGACTTCTTGATAGAGAAAAGAGCAACTGTCCATAGTGATGCAAGAGATGCATGGTAGAGCTTGGTTGTTGCAGGCTAAAACACCCGACAGGTAACTATTCGAGGAGGGCAGGAAGGGAGTATGAACAGCTATTGGTGAGCATTTTGGGGAAGAGAATTGCCGTGCTACTGAGGGAAAGCAAGACTCCCAAATTACTTCCTAATCCTCCCTCTTAGGGTGTGGTTCAACCATCCCTTGCCTGTCATTTCTTGAGTCTAACACTCTCTTCCCCTTCTAGATATCATTGTCCTCAATGATCAATCCTTGATCTCCCCTTGAATTGATCTCCTCACCCTTGCACAGTATCTTGAACCTTCTTGTTCTCAACCTGAGTCTCTTGAACCCTTGCTGTCAAGCTTGGTCTCTTGAACCTTGCCTTTCTGCTTCTTGGCCACTTGCCTATGGACTTGCCTTGTTCGCAACCTCGGTCTCTTGAGCCCCTTGTTCTCAACCTCAGTATTTTGAACTTGGTTCTCACCCATGCTAGGTATCTTGGATCCTCAGTCTAGTGCTTTCATTAGAACGCTCGTTTTGAGATCTTTCCAATGGTATCTTACATGTCTAAATCCGACTTACAGATTGGGAGATAGGCCCTAATCTATGTTGAACTCACCTTTGAAATCGACGCGCGTGCCGTCTTTGGCCAAGCCTACTTCCTAGGCTCTGATACCAATTGTGGGATTTGAACTCATGATCTATTGGCTAGGAGTATGATGGGCTAACCACTTGCTCCAAAAGCCATGGTTGAGGATTACTTCCTAATCCTCCCTCTTAGGGTGTGGTTCAACCATCTCTTGCCTGCCATTTCTTGAGTCTAACAATTTAAAAATGTAACTATGCAACATGTTGGCATAATGGTTGAATATTTTTAGAAAAATATAGTTTTGATTAAAGCATATAAAAACTAATATTTTATCATTAATTTTATGATGCTAGTTTCAATATTGGCACATAAATTATAGTGATGTAAGTTAGTGGTTAGTTTTTATTAAAATCATGATCTCATAACTTTAATTGGTCTAAATGCAATAAAATCTTTTATTTTTTATTGTCAACATGTTTCTATCCATAATTAGAGATTTGTAATGAATTTTGCTAGGTTTACGACATAAAATGAATCTCATTTGTGATATGATAGTTTTATCATCTATGAATTATTTTGCAAAGTGATGGTATGAACATGCATCATTTTTTATTAGCAAAATAATATTTCATATTATTACAACTAGAAATATTTTTTTGAAAACCTTAGGAGTTGAAATTCTATGTGGTTGCTTCAAGTTAAACAACACCACTATTTTTCTACGCCAAGAAAAGGTCATTTTATGAGGAAATATTGCATATGCTACATGATTGAAGTTAGTATGCTAGTTTTTTCTATATAAAGTAGTTTATAATGCTTATAGAATTATTTTGATTCATAATATATACCTTATATCAATGAGAAAACCTAATTTTTAGGATGATTTTTTATTCTTGATAGGGAGGAATATGGCTATTCAATGAAATATCAAGATTTTTAGTGGAATGTGAGATACATAAAAAAATTATTGGTTCAAGGACATGTAGCATATCTTTATGCTACTATATGATGGTTTTTGAAATAAAACACAAACCATTTTAGTGTTTTTATGAATCAATGTCATATAGAAGGCTGCTAAAGTGTATAACTATATAATGAGCACCCTATATTGTACTAATTTTTTTATTATAAAAATGATTTTTCTAGTTTCAAAGACTTGTCTTAAATGATCATATGAAAATAAATTAACTTATGATTTTTCTAGTTTCAAAGACTTGTCTTAAATGATCATATGAAAATAAATTAACTTTAGAAAAATTATTCCAATAGGAGGAAAATTCTGTTTACGGATATATTTCTTTCTTCTCATATATAAGTTTATAGAAAAATAGTTTTTCTCAACCATATTCAATCATTTCTATATTTTGAGTTATCAAATAATGTTATTTTTTAAAATATATATTTTTTATAGAGTAGGTATAGGTCTTTATGGGGCTTTAATGTTTTTTCAAAATTTTATTTGATTAGTATGTGTGATTCTTTTTTATTTATTACAAAAAAGGACACTATAGTGTCCGGTTTTGGTACAACACTAGTGTTAAAAAGACGTTTCTCTTTTTAAGGTTGGTGTTAGAAGAACCCCATCAACAAGCACCCCATAATACTAAAAATATCTTCTTGACTCCCCTCTCGAGCGTTTACAAAACTAAAAGTGAGGCCAAGAGTTCATCCACGGTAGTGTATACTCGACCTGCCCACAACCTTTTTTGAGTCCTTCTATTCAACTCTACACGTGAATTCTTTATGAAGTTTTTGTGGAGGCAAAAAAAAAAAGATGTAGATGAAGAAAAAACTCAAAGACTTGAATTTTCTTCATCAAATTGATTTCAAAATCAGATGAGGACTATGGCCTTGAACATTGAGAACCTTAACAAGATGAGTACACTCGCAAATGAATGACCAGATATTGAGGAAGTATTTTACTGTCCCTTTTGTTCCATGCGTATTTTATTGCTCTAATTCCATACGTGAATGCAATTAACACTATGCTTTATTTGGAGCCGTCTAAAAAGGTTTAATGAAGCAACAAAAGAGGGAAGACATCCATTCAAGAACTTATGGAGAATCATGGAGCAAGGATAAAGGTTAATGTCTTTTAATATGTTTTTCTCAATGTCATGCATTATTTGCTTGATGACATATAAAGGAAAGAACTAAGTGCGTAAAATTCTAATGCCCAAGGAGGAACTTTTTATACGCTAGATCATCCATTAATAATAAGAGCATGACTTTGTTTAAGAAGTTTCTTTTCCAAGGAAAAGGAAGCATGTGCATGGCTATGGATGAGAACCACATCCTTGCATATGTATATATACATTAGATGCATGGTTTTATGATGCACATGCACACTCGGGAACCCTTTAGTATGCATATAGAGATGCATGACTTCAAAGCTTGTGCCACATACACGGCACAAAGACAATAAGGAGATAGGTTTGAATTCTGGCCTAAGGCCTACTACATACCAAGTGTGGCTACTTGTAGGGGTTGAACCCTTGCCCCTACCTGAAGCGACAGATGCTCAATCCGAATCTTTAAGGGTAGATACACATATTGGGCACTCAAGTAAGCCTGAAGTGCCAAGATGGAAGGGAAGGAGTTCGATGGCCCAATCCTAGTTCATCACCATGAGATCACTAAACTAGAGTCAAGAGATGGACAAAGCTTAATTTCTAGGTAAGTATTTGAACCCCTTTCTTTTCGTTGCAGACTAAAGAACATACAGTGCATGTCATCATAGACATCAATTTTAAAAGGATGCATAGATTGAGGTGGCCTTATTTTTTTGGTCACATACACAATTAATTCATGGAAATGATTTGCATTGTTCATCAAGTTCATATGGTTTTGGAAAAGAAAGATTGGTTGTGCATAAATATGGTCATGATTCATGTATACATTTATGCACAAAAAGAAAGATGCATGGAAATTTTGCACCATTCTTTGAATGAACAAAGTTCCAAATTGGATCTTTTTGCATTCTTTAAGGAGGGGTTCAATTTCTGAACCTTATGCATGATACACCGTTTTCAATAAAAGAGTAAAATGTTTTAGCATACACTATGTATGCATATGGAATGTAGTACATGGCTTTGTGGTATTAGAGGGAGATTAGCTTATTCTAGTTTAAGTATAGTTACAATTTTTGTTATAGGAATAATGGTAGTATAGCCAATGGCCATATTAAAGCTACTACTTACTTCTTATATGATTGCCTTAATTACAAACCAAAAAATGGTATAATACCTTAAGCCAAAAGTCTCTCTTATGGAATTATGCCTTAAAAACCTATGGCATGCCAGATCAAAAAGGCCATAGACTTAAGGTAATAGTATGAAATTTTCTCTCTTGTTAAAGCCAGGATATAATGGTAGTAACTTAGAGTGGCTATTATCAAGCTCTAAGGAAGAAGATATAAGAGAAGATGGAAGTATCCATTCTTTTGATCAAGAAAGTTCTTTGTTTACCAAAAGATTTGATTGCCAAGTCAATTATTCTTTGTTGAGATTACTCATTATGTCAAAACGATAATATCTAGTTGAGATATAAACTAGCTCTATTATCAAATGACATAAAAATGATCTTTTAGAACACATCTGGATAAAAGAATCATTGAAAGGCCAATATTTGACATTAATTATTTTCAAGTTGCAATTACAAATTACACTTACAAGTCTACAAAAGTAATAGCTCTTACTTGATTAGAATAAAATATGTTTTGATCCCTAGATTCAAGCCAAAGTTACCTTTACTAAAGTGGAAGTGTAAGCGAGATAGTATGGGACGTCTAGATTTGCACTACCACTTAGTACATTAATTCTTTTCAAGTTGCAATTACAAATTACACTTACAAGTCTACAAAAGTAATAGCTCTTACTTGATTAGAATAAAATATGTTTTGATCCCTAGATTCAAGCCAAAGTTACCTTTACTAAAGTGGAAGTGTAAGCGAGATAGTATGGGACGTCTAGATTTGCACTACCACTTAAGTAGATTTGGTGGTATGGAACATCAAATTTATGGGTAATTTAAAACTTGAAATTTGGTATATTCATTCAATAAGCTTGGAGGAAAGAAAACTAAAAGCTCTGAATAGTTCTTTTAACCAGGGGGAGCAATAAAAGATTGAAAATAAACTCTTTCAAATTCTATTGAAAGATCATAATTTTCAATATACCCTCAGGAAATTTTCTAGGATGAAAACTCTTAAGGAGGGGAGAAATTCCCCAAGAGCTTGTATCTTATGCCTTAAAAAGGACCAAATAAGGTATTTAAAGGTAAAATATATATAAGAAATAGATAAAATTGAAGTACTTCCTCACATTCTAGTGCTTCATACTTCTTTTATTACATCTTACAACCTAGATGAAGTTCTCAAAGATTGGGAATTCTCAAAAAACTCCAATGCAAGAGAAGACGTTCATAAACCATAAGGATTATAGCAATCCTAAGTGGGTTAGGAAAAGAAGTTGGATGAGCTATAAAGGATAATCCTTAAGGTATCTTGATGCTTCATGGGGATAACATGGCATACATTATGGATCCCAATAATATAGACCTAAGGAAAATGACTTCCTGTATGAAGCATAATGGATAGATCCCCAAGAAAAACGCATGGGTAAAGCAATGTACATAAAGGGATCTATTGGAGAAAGATCTAGTATTATCTCTTATTTTGAATAAAGAAGTGAAGAAAAGCCAAAAGATCCAAGTAGGACAAAGATCGAGGCAAACTTTAAGTTTGATAATGTGAGTCACACCACATTAAATGGTTAACCAAATATTTAGGTAAGATTATTTATGGTGTATCTAAGCACCTTAGTCCTTGCTCTCATAATTTGCTACCATAATTTATAGAAAATGAAGAGCATTAAAAAGGACAAAGAAGAGGAGAAAGTATAGAGACATAGTTATCTAGATTGGATGAAGAACCTAGTAGTATGGGATGGTGGGTACTGATTCCCATTGAAAACTTTTTCTTGATGCCAGAAGAAAAAGGGACTCATGATCTAATGGAATACATCAGGAAAATAATTTCTAGGAATAGACATCTTCTTCAATTATCCTCTCAAAGGGAAGAAGAATTTTTCCAACAAGATATGAAAGGATCTATCTCTCATAGAGAGTAAGAATAAAGAGAGGATCAACTTTTGCTCTAAAAGCTGCATCCCAAAGTATGACTTGAAATTCAAAGAACCTAAAAACAGTCTTAGACCAAGCTTGAAAGAAAGCTCAAAAAGATGATTATTTGGATACTTGATTATTCAAGTTAACTAAAGAATAAGAAAGATCTAATTATGATGTCAACATAGGACATCTTAAATAGATCTAGAGTATAAAGCGAGAGAATTTTACAAGGATCAAGAAGACCTTTAAGGTTTGAGATCGAGCCAAAGATCCATAAGGATAAAGTATTGAAGAAATATCTATTCCTACTTGTAACCTTAAAGATAATGCAATCTTTTACACTATGAGTTCCTTTTTTTGGGATGTACTTATTTCGAAAGAACAAGTAAAAATAGATTTCAACCAACTAGAGTCTTCAATAGTTAGATTGATCCCTATGAGTTTTAGTCTCTTAAAGTGGATGGTCAAAACTATGTAAAGTTTTGAAAGAATATTAAACCCATTTTTTGTGATATGTATTTCAAATTTCCTCCAAAAGTGAAGGGGATGTTCTATCCTCTTAAAACCAATAATCCACCTGTACTATTCTATTGGTTGGGTAAGGATTATAAAATGAAATTCCTTTCTAGTTAGATTTATTGGAGGTGAATTACAAACAAGAAAATCCATCCATTTCACTAAAGGTATAGAGTATGTATACATCTAACAGGAAGTGATTTGGGTAGGGATTATGAAAGGTTTTACTTCCTTTTAGAACAAGTTGGATTCTGACTCAAGAGATGAATTTGATAAGGAAATCTTAAGAAGCACTCATCTATTTTGCTAGGTTCATCCATAAATGGTGCAAAGAGATGGACCAAGGTAGCGATTTAGCTAAAGTCATTTGATGCACCTAATTCAAATGTTTAAGCTATTGAAATCTAGATGGCACATGGCTTAAGCAAGGAAATATGTAGGGATTTTTTCTTCCACCCTTTTTATTCTTTCCATACTTTGTATTCGACTCAGCTCTTTTTCGTATGCAAAACTAGATGGAACTTTGAAATGATTGGGTCAGGAATCAGACCACACATGGATTCTCCTCTTTTAAAATTCAATCAAGATAGAAATCACCCTTTTAAGAAAAGAGACGAATTAGAGAGATGAAGGCCATGATGCTTGAGATTGATCATGGGGCACAGGGGAATACCCCAAGGTATATATCTCCACTCATTTTGAAGGGAAAAATTTCTTTTAAAGGGGGGGGGGCAGGGATGTTGTATAATTACATTGTTCTAAGGGGAAGAACCCTTGGTTTTCTAGGTGTGAAAGCCTTGGGATTTATGATTTATTTAGCCCCTTTAGATGCGTCTTGAACATTAGGGCTAATTTTCTAAGGTTGAGTACCTTAGGTTTGATTGGAAGCTTCTTCTAGCTACATGGTTTGCACTTGAGAGCTTGGAGAGTCTTCTTTTAGAACAGATGTGATTTCATGTGATTTCTTAAGCTTGGAAACCATGTGAACACCTTAGGGACCCATGTGATGGAAGGTTCACATGTCCCCTTGAGAGGGACTTACCCCCTTGGACTTGGAACTATATATTGGAGGGGTTCGTTGGGTGGAAAGAACATCTCTATTCCTAGTGTGAGTCTAGCTAGTTAGTCCTCTTAGTTTGTGTGTGGAGACTATGGAGCTCTAACACAAGATGGATGAAGTAAGATAGTGGAGAGGATGCAAGAAAAAATAGAGGATCTCCAGGTCTTTCATTTCTAGAAGCACTTGAGTACAATGTTAAATGTATTTGCTACTACTGAAATTCCAATATTATGTGGGTGGAAAAGAAGAATTATATAGTGAAGAGGCATTATGAGTTTAGCATGGGAGATTCTTCTTGTCTACGAGGAAGAGACTTTTATTATTGAGAATTTGATTATTGAGGAAGAGATTTTTTTTAATTGAAGACGCTTTATAGGTTTTGTATCGACATCATCGAGAATTTTAGTGAGTACAAAATCAGGTGGACGATGAAATGTTGGACATGAGGATGTTGATCACAACTAATCAAAAAGTACTTTATGAGTGCTCGTTGATAGTTTACCTAAGTAGAGGTGCCATGAGAAAGAAACTTTCTATCACTTGATATGGGCTTTGATTTTTCAAAAGAACTTTTTATGATGCTTTTTTAAAACAGGTTGAACCCCCTAAAACTTTTTGCCATGCTATTATGAGCTATTTCCGTAAGTGATCCTGGTTTTTTTTCCTTGACATTTAGAAAAGCACTACAAATCCCATGAAATAACATTGCACCCTCAGATTATTCTATTCCATGGCACCCTCAGATTTCGTGTTTTCGATGCTTTAGTTTCGCTTATATCTTATGTAGGGAAATGGAATTTCAATAACATTTGAACAATATGGCTCTTATTTCTTTGGTTGTTCCCCGTTTGGTTAGCGGTATGGCGAGCTTATATGTAATTTATTTTTGTACCCTTGAATGATCCAAAAGTCAATTTTTATAGTGTCATTTTGATAGATTAAGATTTTTCACACGCGCATATAAACATGCATGAGCACATTAAAACACACACACACACACACACACACACATATATATATATATATATATATATATACACACACAACACACACACCTTTCTAGTTTATAATTTATGCCTAAGATAGTTGTTGCAAATGAATCATAGATCTGAGTTGTCGAATAAACTGGCTTCTCTTGGTCAATAGGCTCATTACGGATATTCCTGGTTCGGATGTTTTATGGAAAGGTTAGAATTTTTGGGCTGTATCACGTAAAGCAAAGAAAACCAGAAGCTGCTGATTGAAAACCATGTGACGACCAAGTCGTGATACTCGCCATGCTATTACGTGGAATAGCTGGCTGCTGCAACATGAAGGCCAGGGAAACCATCGATCGAAGCTGTGAAGCACTGAGATGGAAAACTGATGGGAGAGTGCTTGATGAAAGACTGCTGGCTGCTTGTATTTGAGAATTAATGGTCAGTCAATCATCATGATGAAGTACCGTCTTCCCACCGCATGGTTGGAAAGAATGGTGGGAGAAGAAATTGAAGAGCTGATTCAGCCGTTCCGTGTGAGTTCTTCTCGCCCTTTGTGTTGCGCTGAAATGGTTGGATGGCAGCAAACGGAGGACTCCGTTTCGCAGGAAAAGGCTGACTGCTGAGAGACATTGAAGTATGAAAAGACGAGCGACAACATCATTAGACAGTGGAATAAGAGATATGATTGTAGCAGGTGAACGAAGAGATGGAGATAAACGTAACGCAGGGAGCCCATTAGGCATTGAAGGAAGGAACATTTGGCAATGGAACGATTACTGGCTGCTTCTGTTTGAGAACGAAGGGTCGCAAAGGCATTGCGATCAAGTACAGGCTTACCGCCTCTTGGTTTGAACAGATGAAGGAAAAATGAGCTCGAAAGCTGCTGCCGCGCTCTGTGAGCTCGCATGACGCTGAGTGTTGCGCCATGTGAGCTTACCGCTGAAGAGAAGAAGCTTCGACGATGGAAGATTGTTGGCTGCTTCTGTTTCATAACCAATGTCTCAAGACGCCATGAATAAGCCCCCGTCTTAATGCCGCTTGGTTTGAACAGATGGCAGGAAGCCGAGATTGAAAAAATGATCTTTACAGGAAAAACGTCGACTGATGAAAGCCATTGAAAGCTGAGGAGGCGAGTGGCAACATGATCAATGACTGGTATATGAAAGTATCGAGATGGTTGTAACAGGTATATGAAGTATCAAAGAACGATGAACCTGAACGGATGCAAGAGTAAGTCTGCTCCACAAACTATTTATTGATGCCGCCAGACGTGGAGATATAGAGGCAAACGTTGAAGTAAGTCTATTCAAGTCAACTGTTTACCTCTCTCCATCTAGATATAAAACTGAACATTTGATGGTGAAGTCTTTGCTTTGAGACGATGTTCAAAATCTAGGATTATTAAAGTGATTCTATGTCTAGGCACCCTCAATAGTTTGTCTGTAAATAGTAGACTTGCATAAGATGGTCTTGGTCCCTCCACTCTAACGAGAGGGAAACCTTCAAGAGATCCTGTAATCTATGTAGAGAACCCTGATGCCCATATTCTGTATTTAATGATATTCCTCGTTTTTTTTTTCCTTTTACATAGAACGAACAGGAAGCTAGTGAAGAGAAATTCGGAAATCAATATGAACATTTGGTATATCTTCATTCCTGGAAATCAATGATGTTCAATACACAAAGAGGATATTGATTCATCTCTTTTGTTCTTGAATGCACCTATCACCCTTCACAGATAACTAGAAGGTGAGTGTCATGGCTTGGAAAACAAGAAAGTATATCTGAACTCGAATAGAGGATAGAGAGATAGAGAGATAGATAGATAGATAGATGAAGATTCAAGGAATAAACTTGGATTATATTTGATAAAGCAAAGGGTAATAGAAGCTTGGATAATTAATGATAGATCCATCTAATTTTAGCACATTGGTTGATTCATTTTTGTAACCAAGCTCCATTTTTTAAAGGGCAATGATTTCTTGAGCCTAACTAGGAGCACTTGTTCGAGCTACCTGACAAGCTGCCTTCATAATTTTTCAAAGTCCTTTTTATTCAATATCAACGTTATAACTTATTTTTCAAGTTATGACCACCTTTAGGTGTGGAAAGGACCACATATCCTCATATAAAAGATAATGGAACGCTATTGTACTTAGATTTTTGAGTCAATTTGAAGAAATCTCATCACTTTCGCTTTTAACTTTAATTTCTTTCATCTCCATCTTCATTGTGAGCTTTCAAGGTATGCTTGAGGTATCCCAACCCTATGTGTACCTAAGGTGAGTGTCTTGGAAATTGTTTTGAGCATGTTTCTTCGTATTTGGTCCATATTATTTGGCATTTCTTTCCTTAAGTAGATTATTTGGACTCCTAGTCTGTGTGAAGGAATGTCTATGCACACTTGACCTGGTCACTACTCGGATTGATGATTCGATGATTGATCCAAGCCACTTGATGCTAGTGGACCTATAATTGGCATTGTGTTTGAAGGTCTACACCAACAACTTTGGTTCCATTGTTGGGGATCGTATTCAAAAACCAAGGTCTTCCATAGATGGTTAAGTTTTGAGATACAGGTAAGTGGACAAGTAAGAGCATTGTTGATTTCTACCATTTTGGAGGTGGCTTAAAGCTTATTTGTTCTTCATAAATGCATTCATAGAGTCTAGATATGAGAGAAGTAGTGAAATATTCATAGAATAGAGAGGAGGCACTTTGGTAGTTTAGAAATGGTGGTTATTGATTGTATTTCACAAAAGAAAGACGTAAGTTTTAAGGTCTTCTCAAGTTCTCATTTTCATTTTTCATATAAATAAAATGAAAATAAGGATTTCTCATTATAATCTTTGGTAGAATCATAAAAGCAGTGTAATCTCCCAAGCGTGTGATACAGTACTTCACATGAGGTAAAGGATCATCATGCTTAGTACTTTACATGCGTGAAAATGGGAATCAACATGCAATGGTATTGAGGACATGAAACACATGATTTTAGGTAGGAACTTGAAATTAAAAGACTTAATCTTATTGCAAGAGCAACTACAGAGAGTGGTATTACTATTGGTTAGATCTCTATAGTGGGATGATGATGAGAGAGAGTGGTATTGTAGTAGATAAGCTTCCACTCGATAATTGCTTAGTGAGGTTGAGAGAGTACCATGACCTATATAGTAGTGGCTACGGACTATTTAAAGAGAAGTTTTGAGAGGATAAAAGCTAGGAAGAGCATAATACAAGTGATCAAGATCCATAATTTTTCGAGGTAATTAATGACAATCCATCTTTAAGTACTATAGGAAAGCTATATTGAGTTGGTTAATAAAACGATAAAGCATATGAGAAACACTTAATCACAAAAACGGTGAATAAATTCTCATAGAATGAGGGCAAGGAGTTTAACATTAATTCAATCTTTGGTAATTGCTCAGATATGTGAAGAACTCAACGTTGGAGAGGGTCATAATGAGCTAATGAGTGATATATGCACCCATAAAGGTTCCAAGATGATGGGCTGAGATTTTCTATTGTTAAGGAGTGAGAATAATTATCGTATTGAAGATAGAAAGCTTTTAATGCATATTGGTAGAGAATGATTACGTAAAGGAGGTGAAATTATTGCTTTATTAAAAGGGAAAAGTAGTTTGTTGCAAGGTGACTAAGGGTTGACCTTAGGCTATGTGTGCATGCATGAACTGTAGCCTATTGTATTCCTCCCATTTTTGAGGGAGATAAGGTCAAGAAAGGTATGTCTATGTCATACACAAAAAGGGTTGAACTTGTAGTGGAGTTAGAACATATCAAAATTAGAAATTTGCAACGAGAGGTCTGATCAGCACACTAAGGAAATATTATTGCCTTCATGCAATCAAGAAATTCATATAATGATATGAAAAAAAAATTATGAAAATTTAAAATCTCACACTCTCCTTTGAGATAAATCATCATGAGAAACTATAACAAATGGACATTGTAATAACTACAGAGGAGATCATTCATGTATCTTATGCCCTAGGCAACAACAAGGTTATGCCGATAGGAAAAACCCTAATAGAGGAAACCTCGTGTACTACAAAATAGAGAAAAAAAAAGATAAATCAATCAACAATTAAGTGCTATTTTAAAATTAAATCAATAACCTAGCACTATCAATAGTATCAAACATGGTAGTGCCAAGGAAGATATATACCATATTGCTCTAGGTAGTTATATTATGTCCCTAGGCTAAAGTAGAATTTGAATGGGAACATAATATAAGAAAATGCAGAAAAATCCTTATTTCCTATTACTCCTTTAACATATATTACAAGTTTTGACTCAAACTATGACTATGGTTATGAGGCTTATGTAGAAGAGCAAAGTTATTTTTCTATGGGATAAGATTTTCAAGCACAAGATTGGGATCACGTTCAAACTCAACATGGCCAAAATGATCTTGGATCAATGGGGATTCGATATATAAACCCCAAACCCGAAGATCATCCTAGAACATGGGGAATTGATCACCTCAAAGGAATTAAATGTTGTGATTTCCATGCATTAGGTGCAAAAAAGATCACCTCATACATAATTTTCCTCATGCACAAGCTCAAGTTCCACAAACAAAAAAAATTCTATGAATTTTGTGAAGGGTGTGTTGTTGACTATGTATTGAAAAATTGCCCCAAGCATCTAAAAACAGTTAGGGTAACACCCTTGAATGTGGTCTCCCACATACCATAAGCAAGTGACAATGATAATTCAAAACGAGTTCATGTTATTAGAAACACAAAATAAATTAAAAAACGATGTTGAAACTGATTATACATTGAGAGAAGAACTAGAAACATTAGAAATTTTTGAGCCAATGAATCACACAAAGTATCAAAACCGTAAAAGAAGAGAAAAACACACGCTAGAGATCTAGACAATTCAACTAATGAGGTGGATAAATTCTCTAACTCAATCAAACTCTCAACTACATAAATGCAAATTAGAAGAAAAAGTTAGATCATAAGAGCAAGAAAAGGTAGATCTTCATCAAGACAGAAGATGATGGGCTCAATATTGAAAACTTTAATGAATCAATACTTGCGAATGATGTTTTGTTCTTATCATGCTAGGATAGAAGCTATATCATGATTGGAACGGCAAAAAAAATGTTATTAAATAGTTGGTTTAAAGAAAGAAAGGTTGGATATGTGATGATAGAAGTTCCTTAGTAGCTACTACAGGAGGTACCTAATGCCATCCTTAACACTCGTATGCGTTGTCATTTATTACAACGCATGATTTGATTATTCATTGAACCACACATCAAAGTGTCATCAATAAGACATGATGTAAAAGCATACGATAATGAGTGCAAATATAATACCAAATTCCTAACATTGGATCAGATGATCCTTATGTTTAGAATCCAATCATCAAGGAGGCAATGCATCTTCTTATAGATTCTCTTCACCAAGAACATGTATCGAGTAGAAAAGGAGTGAACTAGATAGACAATAGGTTAAGATCACTCAAAGTCAGAAGATGCTACCCCCATAGGATCTCTTAGTGAAAACCAAACAAAGAAAATCGGACATACCTAGAAATGAGATATCTCTGAGTGCTAGTTGTGGACAATCTCTGTACAAGCTCTCCCATTCTAGATGATGACACATCATTGCAAGAGGGCCTTGGGAAGAAAGTGTTGAAAGAAATATGGAATAAAATGAGCTCCATAAATCCTCCTTTTGATGAAATTGAGGTTCAAACCCTATACTTTCAAAGTAGCTTAAATGTGCATACTGTTGGGAATGTTCGCAAGGGCATTTTCACCTATGAAAATTGAAGGCTAAGTACTCTACAAAGGTATTTAGGAAAATATGAGGATGCTTTGGAATGTAAGAAGAATACATTTTTGAGATTCAAGAAGGATAAACCAATATCTCCCAAAATACAATGGATGGACTTCAAGAAGCCAAGGTGAAATATACTCTCATAGTATTAGAACTTATTAAGCTAAAAACTCATTATTGAGAAGGTATCATGAGGCAAACATGGATGGATCCTAAAGCCATAAAATTGGAGACACACATGAAACTAATGCCCCTAGATAAAGTGGGTGAATATAATGAAGATGATGAGTGAAATGCATGCCTTCTTGTTACCTTCAATGGTCACACCATTAAGGACATCATTAACTTGAGTGCAGGCATTGCCATCATCACCAAGGCCTTACTGATCAAATGTGGGAACCACTACCAGGACCAACCACGATGAAGCTTCAGCTAGTAGATGGATACATGTACAAATCTTTAGGTCTCCTAGCATGAGTCATGTTGACAACATGCAATGTGGAATTCAAACCTACACTTTCCATCTATGATTCTAGAAAAGCTAGCAATTTTGAGTTACTCTTAGGATGACCTTTCCTATGAAAACTTCATATTATCCAAGATTGGGGTCATAACATAGCATATCTACAACACCAATGCACAACTGCTAGAATTGAACTGATCTCAAATTCTGATCGTGATGTGCCAACACTCGAATGGAACACTATTTGGGTTCAGAACACATAGCTACTGACTCAGACAATTTACTCACATGAATAAACCTTAATGCAAACCTTGTCACCCACAACTTAATTACTTAGGTACAGAATTTCAGATTTACCACACTCGGCTAGCTATAATGCAAATATAGACCAATTACGTTTGAAACAGAAGGTAGTACACACTTGTGCCATTGAATCAGAATGTAATACTTCATGAGTAATCTTTGTAATACAGAAAATAGGTCTGATAGAATATCAATTAGGCTTTTACTTATCGAACTCGTCAGGTTTGATCACTACCACTCTGCGCGATTACAAGAACATAGTCTTTTTCTCTTCTCTCAGCCTTCCTCTCCCTCGCAAAATGCTTCCTCTTCCCCTTACATACTCGTGTGCACAAAATCATAACGATCATATCCCACGACATTCCCCTTAACTAACTTATAACTATTTCTTTTTTAAATATCCGATTGACCAAAATACAGATTCAACAAACTCCGAGTCAGCAACATTAGAGTTAGCAAAATTTTGACTAACCACTTTAACTTCCAGTTTCTCAACCCTAAAAAAACACCATCCATAAAAAAGTAGACAAAGGTATGAGTGAAAGATCCTCGACTCATTTTGAAGATGAAGAAGAAATTGGATGCATATAGACACTCACTTGTGAATGTATATAGTTGCATAAGAAGAAGAAAGAAGAGGATGTAACAAATTGCCTGATTAGAAGGACTTAAAGTTTGATAAACTTGTGCAAGATACTTATTTTATGCCCCCATGTTTTTTTAACAAAGAATTTAAACCATATGATTGGGCATATATCTTGGCCACATTAGATATAGTAGTCAATGAGCAGACTTTAATAGAATGTCAAGATGAAGAACTCTATAATGTTTTCATGGTATATGTGATAGAAGATGACAACTTCATAGATGTTTTTTAACCTTGAATTCCAGTCTTAGATGATGTAAAAGAAGAATGTGAACTAGTGCAAAGAAGGAGAGAGATTAAAAAAAAAGGATGAAAAGAAACAAGGAACTCACACATTGTAGATACATCCTATTAGTCTAATGAGGACTATTTAACCAAATTAGGTCTCCTCAACTCTAGATTACAACCTAACACATTCACTTATATATAGGATATATATCAAGTAAATACATTGAAGTCTAGTAAAACCCATGAAGAGAATGAGAAGAACAGATTTGTCTTTGAAGTTCTTGAGACTTCAAAAGACATACGATTGAGGAACAATGAATTGAAATAGAAACGCCTTAGAGAAAGAAATTTTGAAAGAATCTTATGATATTAAGAAAACTACCAAAATCATGAGAATGGTGAAGATATATGCGGCACTTAGATCACCAATGATCTCATCCTTGAAGAAGAACATGACTTGATGGCACTCTTAGACAAATATATAGATGTTTTTGCTTGGTCCTATAAAGATATAAAAGGTGTTGATCTTGAAATTTTCTCCTAGAGGAATCCAATGAAGAGTGAAGCAAAGCCTATTAAAAAATGATTATAATGATGCCTATTCCCATATGATAAAGAAAGATATTGAAAAGTTATTGGATGCTAGATATGAGATAAAGCATACAGAGTAAGCCCCATCAGTTCTGCTTGTGCCCAAGAGAAATGAGAAACTTAGAGTGTGCATCAATTTAAAGAAAGTTATCCATTATAGATAACTACAACTTGTTAGAATGGGTAGCAAGAAAAGTTATCCATTATAGATAACTATGACTTGCTAGAATGGGAAAAAAGAAAAGCATTACATAGTATCCTTGATGGAATCTTTGGATACAATCAAATATCCATTGCACTTGAAGATCAACACAAAACTACATTCACTATGGAATGAGGTATTTCTGCATTCAGGAAACGCCTTTCGATCTCACCAATGCACCTACAACCTTTTAGAGATTAATGTGCCATGCATTTAGAGAATTTCTTTGGGAATGTTTAGAGGTATATATTGATGAACATGTGCTGATTTAGTAAAAAGTCAACACGTTCTTAGCCTAAGTGGGTACCAAGGAATCCTCAAAGGGTTTTAAGTATCCTCTTCGATTAGATTCTGAAGTCAAAAATAGCTTCAATACCTGTATTTGCAAGTGTAATAGGACATTTTCCAACACCTTGCACAATATCCCATAGTCCTTTTACAACCAATACATGTCTCATCATATAAGCCCACAATGGGTTATTGGTACTGTCCAACTTATCCTCAATAGCCAACATACGGAATACATCATTGCTTTCAACCATGGCCACTAACTAAAATACCCTCATGTAGAAAAAATGATTGTATCTGAAAAAGTTGAACAGAACTACCCTAACGAGTTCTGTTAGACCTATAGCAGACTTTGAGATGCTTATACTAGAGAACTAAAACCTAAATATATCTTTGGCACAAAAAGACAAAATAGTATGCACAAGTGCAGTTATAGTGCGTTCAGAGGCCGAAACGAGCTGAGTCCCGATTTCGATACCACAAAGCAAAGCTGTTTTGATCTCCTAATCAGCCTGAGTATGATCACCAAATTTTGTGTCAATTTTAGACTATGATTGGAGGGGTGGCGACGATGCCCTAGATGAAGCGGCGACGTGCTTTAATACCAATTGTTGGAGTTAGACGTCTCCGAGAGCACTCAAACATCACAAGGAAGAAGAAGAAGCTTGGAGCACAACACACAATACCAAATGCATTACCACTACAATGTACAAAGATAAGTAACCCCTTAGGGCAATAGGCATATATACAAGCCGGGGCAAAAAACCTTTTAAAGAGGGAAAAAAGTGCCCCGGCAATCCAAGTGTGTTCACACACATCACTACCAAAATATATGAACACAGATCTCATTGTATAGTATAATTTTTTTCATGAATGATAGCTCCTTTTAAAGCTTTCATCCTCAGCTACAATCCACAGAATGATCTTTACAAAATTGGATGTGTGCTCAAAGAAATGAGTCTAACAATGAAGGCATGTCAAATCCATGAAGGTAATTCTAAGTTTTAAGACATAGTGTACCTTTTGAAGATATTTTAGGTTAGTCACAAGTTATTGCTTGAAAGTTTTGCTTGCAGGAATGTGTTGCTTTCTACATGCAAGAACACCTATTAACCATTGGGCACAAGAACATTTAAGATTCAACTCAAATTAGATAATAATTTAAGCTAGAAGAAAATGCACAGTTTTAGGAATGAAATTTCACATTTTAGTAAAGAAATTGTTTGAAGATTGAAGCTTTGTTGAGCTAATGATGGTTATAGAGGTGTTGTAATATCACATTAGCTTGGTTCTTGTGATGTTTTATACACCAGCATTAGAGGTCAAGCCCACAAATTAGAAACCCTCCACATATGATGACACATATGCAACTAACATAAAGGAGAAAATCGATAAATTAAAACAAGCAGGATTCATCTATGAAATTGAGCAAACCGAATGGGTATCCCCCTCATGTTCATGCCAAATAATAATGGAAAGTTATGTTATGTATTAACTTGAAGAAGGTTAATGCAACCATAATCAAGGAGAGTTATCCCCTTCTAATTACAAAGTATTTATTGGAAGGAACTGTATAGTTTCTTAGATGGTTTTTTAGGCTTATCCAAGTGCCCATAGCCCCTGAAGATCAACACAAGATGGCCTTTGCCACCATGGTACCTATGCTTTCCAAGTGATGCCATTTGGGCTCACCAATACCCCGACTACTTTCCAATGATTAATGTGTCATGTTTTTAAGGAATTTTTGCGAAAGAACTTAGAAGTCTATGTGGATGATTTATGTGCACATTCCTCCATAAGGAAAACTCACATACCAAAAATGAGACATATGCTCGACAAATGCACATAATACCAAGTGTTTTTGAATTCCAAAAAAGATGTGTGTTCATGGTGCAACAAGGGAAAATCTTGGGCCATATAATTTTTAGAAATAGTATATTAAATGAGAAGAAAAAAGTGAGAGTCGTCCTAGACTTACCTCAACTTAGGAGGGTGAAGGAAGTACAAGCATTCATGGGCCATTATGGCTATTACAGAGGATGTATGCGTATGCATGCAATAATATGATGATTTTTACTCAGCCTAATTTTAATGACTCTTGATTGGAACAATCCATTTGAGGTCCATGTCAATGCCTCCAACTTTGCTATTGGATGCATGTGGGCATGATCTATAGATGAAGGAAACCTAGACCTACCAATAGCCTATGCTAGTAGACAGTTGAAAGGAATCAAAAGGAATTACACTATGAATGAGTGTGAAGGGTTAGGCATGCTCCATGTTGTGAAGAAATTCCAACATTACCTCTTGCCCAATAATTTTAAATTCTTCACAGATCATCAAGCTTTACTATATTTGGTCGACAAACCTTGCAATAGAGGGCGATTAGTAAGATGGTTGCTCTTAAAAATGGAATATGATTTTGAGGAAGTGGTGAGAAAAAGAAAAGCCCATCTAAGGGCCGACCACCTCACATGGTTTAATTCAGGAGAATCACTGCAAGGAGTGTCGTATGATCTTCTTGATGCTTACCTATTTAATCTAAAAGTGTCCCCCAATTGGGCAAATTAAGTCGTACCTATTTTAACTTTTGGACCTTTGAACTACACTAAAAGTAAGTGAGAAAAAGTTACTAGATCACAAAAATACCACATATTAGGAGGAAGTATCTATAAGCAAGAAGACTTAGGAGTTTTATGTTGTTGTGAGGATCAGGAAGAGAATCACAAGTGGTCACACCATGCACATTTAGGTGCCCTAGGGAAACATTACTCTAAGCATAGAACAGTACAAACTTTGAAATGCTTAGGAGTATGTTCAGCAACAATGGATATAGACATTCATACACTCATTAAGAAACGCTCAATCTATACCAGTACATCTCGAGTAGAATATGCCATGTTGTATCATGTCTCATTGATGCTTCAAGGGAGTAGCCCATTAGTCAATTTTTTGAAGGCAAAAACCTTTCCCAAGGAGATGAAATTGGCTAGACAATGGAGCTTAGCACAGGAAGCTCAAGATTATGCCTTCATTGGAGATCACCTATACAAACGTGGTAGAGATGGATATTTACAATCTTGTGTACATGAAAATGATTACCTAGAATATTAGAAATTGCACACAATAGTTTTGAAGGTGGAAAGTTTGGACCTCATTATGTCATTAAGGCTATTCTATTTTCACGTCTTTGGTGGCCACCCTTCAAATGGATGCTCATACCTATGTGAAGTGTTGTGACACTTGTCAAAGGGGTGAGTACCCTATTACAAAAGATGAGAATATGCCATAGAGACCCATGATGGGCAGTCATGCATTTTCCAAGTGGGGAATAGACTTTTTAGGATCTATTGATCCCCTTGCAAGAAATTCTCATGCTGAATACATCATAGTTGCCACATATTATCTAACCAAGTGGATAGAGGTGACAGACACATGTAAGAATGATGCAAAAACCATGGTTAGATTTCTATTTGAGAATATTTTCACTGGCTACAAACTTCCCATTGAACTTCAGTGATAAGGGAACATGTTTCTTAAATGAAGTCATTGAAAATATACTCTAAGAATTCATGATAATCCACAAGACGTTAGCCCCTTACCACCCTCAAGTGAACAGACATATTGAGAGTATGAACAAGATCCTATGTAATGTGTTAAACAAGTTAATGTATAATAAACATTCTGATTGGCACACATAGTTACATCATGTTGTTTGGGTGTATCGAGTGGCCTATAAAATGGTACTCAATGCCACCCATTTTTAGAAGTTATTTGGTCAAAATGTGTGCTACCTGTAGATTTTTTGATACCTACATTGAAAGTAGCAGAAGAGCATGACTAGAATGGTCATGGCTATCATCTAGAATATTGGAGTTAGAGCAGTTAAGAGAGATGAGATTACGTGCAATAGTAGGAATATATGCATCAAAGAAGAGATAGAAAGCTTAGTTTGATGCACATGTAAAAATAAGGGCTCAAACATTGGTGACTTAGTATTGAAATACACACTAAAAGAGCATGCATGTAAGCTAGAATAACACGGATATGTATGAATGATTATCAATATAATTTTGATGAGCAGCATAGTGCAATTAGAAACCCTAGAAGGAGAGGTAATTTACATTTACATTATTGGTTGTAGCGTGAAATTCTATTGAGAGCCTATCATGAAAAACATGTTTACACAATTGAATCAAGCTAAGAAGCACAAAGAAGAATAACAAAGAATAAGAGAAGATCATGTTTAGGAGAAGTGGAAGTACCAACTCTTCTACAAGAGGTCCTCCCATATGTCAAGCTCTTAGTATGCCATGATGATGACCTCTTCTACAAGAGGTCCCCCCAACTGTCAAGCTCTTAGTATGCCAATATTGAATATATGATCATTTTGTCCATTTGGACCTGAAGAAATGACTCTTCTAGGTTTGGGTCAATAAAAATGCTTAATGATAGAATTAGAAGGCCACAAACCTACTTGATCCTAGTTCACATACCTCCCATGCACACCTACCCCAATAGATCTTCGAGATTTAATCCCATTGAGGCAGATAGGGAATGTGCTAGAGCCCACCTCTTTTCCAAAATAGTGTGTTTCTATTACAAAAGAATATCGTGTTTCCTCATGGTGAACACAACAAAGGAATTTCACGCAATGGTGAAACGACAATCAAATAGGAAAAAACCATAAAGATGAAGAAGTATCCAAATGGAAGAAAGGAGAACAATCCCCTCCCAATTCAAGTTCTCAGACAAAAAGACAATTGAAAGCTCAAAGAACAAGCAAAGATAAATCCAAGAATCAACCAAAAATTTGACAAACTTGGTTTCACAAGCAGCTTTTGAAGGCACAACCCAACATATACTCATAACTTGCTGCAAATGTTAGCCGACAAGCTTTAGTCAAGCCTATCCATTCAATTTTGCTAGAAAATCCCAGGCTAAAATCCTATGGTGAGACTCAATAGAGCTACATGTTTTCTAAGTTATATAAACCTTGTATTAATACCCACTCTATCTGAAAATGGATGTTGAAGCTTCCCTTTAATTAGTTAGTAAGATCAATCTCTTCACTCAACTCGCATGTACAAGCACAAACCTCCAATAGCAAAGAAATACTTGAACCTCATTGTAAACCAATAAGAAGCACAAACCTCTAATTGTGGTATCCATTGTTCACCTCAATAGCAAAGAAATACTTGAACCTCATTGTAAACCAATAAGAAGCCCACACATAAATTAACAATGTAATGCTCAAACCAATAACATGTGTAATAGTCAAAGACGAGCTTGCCATAGACCTTATGCACCATGATGAAATCATGCATCTTTCTAAGTATGCATATAGGAGATATGCACGTGTTGAGCTCAATTGCACAGTAAAAAAATAGGTGGTAAGTTATGGAATGGATGTCAATATTGTAAAGGGACCACAATCTTTCCATATTTCCTACAATATTAACACATACTTTTCTTTGTGTTGGCCAAGAACAATTAGCATCATACAAAAAGCACAATGGTGATACTTGGATCTAGTTCCATGCTCATGGGAAAATTTGTTGATTTCCATGGACAACTCCCCATTGAGGATCCCCTCGTCAATCAAACTAAGCATGTGCATGGAAAGTTACACTATTTCTAGGGTCTTATAGGACCTCTTGCTCAAATTGGAATTCAACCACCACTGGGTTTGTTTTCCATTTTTCTCAAAAGAATTTGAAGCATTGCAAAATTAAGGCGAATTGCACTCTATATGGGAAATTCCATACTAGACGAGTATTTCACAACACTAATGCCCAAGTAAGATTTCGATCAATGCTACTTTTTTATTTATATTTATCAAGAAAGCATTGAAGAAAATGTAACAAGAACATTCGTGTTGAATTCACTACTATCTAACCAGCCCTTGACAAAATTTTTCTTGACACTTAAATTAGTTCGAGATGCCCTCAAGATGGTTGGTACCTATGTGCCTTCCAACAAGGAAATGCTAGTGCTTGAAGAAATGAAGAAATCTAAAGTCTTAAAGCTCACACAAATATTAGGTGATACTCCCAACCTATCCACAACACTACACACGTCCATGTAGCACCACATTTCCAAGACAAAATTGAATCACCCCGCCACCCAAGAAGATTTGGTTCAACTTATATCTGGCACAAAACATTTCCTTTAATATTGATTTTCCCCATTGAATCATAGATCAGTTATATGTGACCAACAACAAGCGGAGGAGGAAACAAGTGTTCAATGGGTGTTTCACTATTACACACATAACCTATATGTGTCTTGCATATGATATCTTGATGGAAAGAGCACTCACCCTTGGCCAAAAATAGACATTCAAAGAGGTCATCGGGTCCATTTCTCACCAAACGAAGATGATGTGTGGAACTATCCCTTGTTTGTAGTCAACACAAACATCATCCACCAATTTAGCTTCACCAACAGGGCCACCACCTATGGTTCCACCATTCATGATTCACCTCTCATGCCCCACTATCATAGAGGCTCAAGGATAGGCATCTAGGGAGAACATAGTAATCAAATGCGAACTCACACAAGAAAGATCTATCATGGAAGAAGCCTTCATGTTTCATGTTAATGAGATGGCCACTCAAGATTTTGGCCTAGCTTTTGATTTTGAGATACTAGATCCACTCCATGACTTTGAATTCTCACACACTCAATTTGTCTCAGAAGAATATGGAAAACCTAGATACCCAAAATCAGAGACACATATAGAAGAAGAACAAGATCAAGACAAATAGTAGCAGCAAGAAGAGGACCTATCAAATCACCCAACCTACATAAAAGCCTCGCAAAGATCATACTCTACAAGAAGTACAAGCAAGAAATCAGTTAAATGGGGAGAAAATCCATGCGTTATTACAACATGAATTGATTGATAGTGGCTTTGATGAAGCATTCATTGAAACCATGCACTTGTTGACCAAAGCATGGGTGTTGTTGATGCCCTTTCCCTTTAGGGCAAGGAGGGCGCCAAATATGACCCCAATGTATTCAACAACAAACTCTCGTAGGAACTACAATTCAAGTTGCATTACCTCCAAACCTTTCATGTCATTTGCTAGTGCAAATTTACCACATATGTCCATCAAAACCCAAATTCAAGAATTCGAATCGGGATCTAAAACTACACCCAAAATAGTCACACCCATAACCACTACCACCTATTCACTAGTCCCTACCCCACCACCGCCAATCATCCCACCTCCTATAGTTATCACCCAGATTACATTCTAACATTCATTCCCAACTTTCCCCTCATATGGAGGATCCTCATCCACAACTCAATTCATTCCATCTTTCATGCCTTATGGAAGTGTATATAATCCATTTGACCCATTTCCCTTCCCTCTCATCTATAACCCTACTTTTTGTAACCACACATCATGCAATTGTTCCACTATTTTCTCTCACTACCATGCATGCACCCATCATAGAACCCATGGACATTTCACTGATAGTTACAATTTCCCCACCCCCTTTACCAACTAATTCACCCCCCCTCCCCCAATCCCACATCCCCCC
>CM035423.1:158049496-158086996 GCA_020310875.1 Ceratopteris richardii | reverse complement strand
CTAAGTCTTTGAACCTAATCCACTGGCTGCTCTCTTGTTTCCAAAGTTGTTTCCACTGTTTGAAGCCCTTGTTCCATAGCCGCTTAGCAGTTTGGAGGTTCCAAGACTCCACCCCCCTAATGCCACTGATCGGGAACTAGATAGAGTCATTTTGTCTTATCCCGCTGCCCACTTCCACTCATCACTGATTTTGATGAATTGTTTGGCTTGTTCCAAGTCTTCCATAAAGAACACACGAGGTCAGAGCCTTTAGGGGAAACCAGGTGGGGGTAGAACAAAAGCGTGAGAATCCCTATGTCCTTCCAACCAGGATGGCCAACTAGGGTAAGGTCTTTCATGTTTCTGAAGATCAATTTAGCCCAAGAGCACTCACTATTGTTCCAAGCCTTGATAAGCCACTTTGCCACCAGCTTGTTAGCCAACCCAACGATATCCAAAATACCCAAGCCCCTTGAGTCTTTCGAGCTAATGCAAGTTTCCCATTTGATTTTGGGAATCCCGCTCCTATTGGGGTCCCCTCTCCATAGGAAGTTTCTGCAGATTCTTTCCACTTTGGCCTCTTTCTCCTTAGGTCTCCAACATGAGATAAAGTAAATAGCCGTAGAGAGCATAAATGTGTTAACAACCATAGCACGCCCTGCCAAGTTGGCTTGCATACCTTTGCAATGATTTAGTTTCTTATCCAACTTGGATAGCACCCAGTTCCATCGTTGGTCCATTGAGATGTCGAAGCCCATCGGAATGCCGAGGAGACGGAAGACTTGACCTCTAGTTGGGATAACTTGACACCCCTGATTTAACAACAATTGGGGTGGAGGTCCACAGATTGCTCTGAAAGCAGTTTTAGCATGGTTGATTTTTGAACCTGACACCACACAAAAGGTGTTGAGGTAACTCCAGAACACCTCAATGCTGTTCATATCATTATATACAAAGGCATTCATGTCATCACCAAAGGGTCTTGCAATCATTTGGCCGTGAGTTAGACGTAGGGAAAGACCCTTGAGATCACTAGTGTCCATGTGATGCTCTAAAGGGCGACTTAGGCCATTCTAGTCAATAACGAAGAGTAGTGGAGCCAGAGGGCAACCTTGCCTGATAGATCTTTTTAAACGTATGGGCTCAAAGAGCTTACCGTTAATATTTATTCTCATTGAAGCATTTTCGAGAAGAGTGGAAACCATCTTCGTGAACTTTTGGCTGCATCCAAGGTCTTTCAGTGATTGAAGAATAAAGTCCCATTCTAATCTGTCATACGCTTTGCCGAAGTCGATCTTAATGAATACCAGATCTTGTGCAGACTCCTCAGCAAATGCAAGGCCTTTCCAAATATCGACAATTGCTTCAAGTATAGATCTACCTTTGATAAAACCTTTCTGGTCCTCACAAAGCCATGATTTAGATGACAAGAGATTTTGTTGGCAATAACTTTGGCAATTATCTTGTATCCAGTTTGGAGCATGGTAATCGGCTGCGAGTTTTCAATTTTGTTCTTATCTCCCCTTTTGTGAATTAACTTGATGACACCATTATTTAGACACTCAGGGAAGGCACCGAAGGAGAGAGCCTCTTACCACACCAGACGTAGGGGGGTGGCCACCTCATGCTTGAAGGACTTGAAAAATTCATTGGTGAGGCCATCAGGACCCGGACTTTTCCCATTGGGAAGAGCATCAATAACCTCCATAATTTCGTTCTCGGCAATGTTAGCATCCAGCAGAGAATTCATGTTCTGTGGGATTCTAGATTGAGGAGCCCTTGAGATGGTTGCCATGGAGTCATGCTTGTGCGGGGAAAGAGGAGTCGAGACCCCGAGAAGATGGGTAAAGGGCTCAACGATGATAGGTCTGTTCTCAACTTCCGTGCTACATTCGATCCTATTGTTATCGACCAAGAAGGGGATGGATTCCCTAACTTGTTTCCTTTTGAGGATGTTACACATCTCTTTCGATGGTTTGTCGGCCTTCCCCTCCCACCAATCTTTGAAGAATATTTGAAGATTTTTCCTTTTCACCTCCTCCTCGAATTTTAGTCTTCCCCTTATTTTCATATGGAGCAGTTTTGTCATATGCCGACAGCACACTTCCTAGGGGAATTAAAGCGGCATGACATGTGTAAGTTGTTCCAAGGCTTCCAAAAGATGAGACCATTCCTGAACCTTTTTCGACTACTTTGAAAGGGGAAAATTTGTGAAGTTTATCAGAAACGTATTGTCTACCATGGCTAGCTTATCAGCCACATTGAATTGCATACCCGTTTATTATTGCAATTTAGCATGAAATTCTCTTAGAACGCAATCCCAATGTTGAGCCATGGAGTTTTGGAAACCCATGAGGATACCAAAAATTATGAAGGTCTCACCCTAAGAAATCTCTTAGCAGCACTGCTTGAGTATGAATTGACGTTTTCCTAATTCTTTTGTATCTCCATTTTCTTTTTTCTTCAACAAAGTTTTTACGTGAAGAAATAAGTGTTGGGTCAGGAAGAAGCTGGAGTATCTCCAGATTTTGTATTTTTCTATAGTAACGGAGAATTTCAGTCTCGTCTCTATAAATCGCGGCCTGAAAGTCATCAGCGCTTATTTTGCAATAGAGAATTTTTTTTATGTGGGCTGCTAAGTTAGGAGTAACTTAGCTTTCAAGCCCAAAATGCACTGCTCACAGAGTCAATGACGAACGAATGCGCTTCACCATCCCAAGGAATAGATGAAGCGTCATTGTAGTCCAACAGCGCAGTGCATATCTGGTAAAGGACAAACAGTGAAAGACGTTCCTTTGACAAGCATTATCAGGGGCCAGGGCGCAAGTCGTAAGGCCGACTACGAGAATTCCATTAATACTTCTTTAGAATTTGTTAAATACGATGTGATAGCGTTATATATATATATATATATATATATATATATATATATATATATATATATATATATATATATATATATATATATATATATATATATATATATATATAGAGAGAGAGAGAGAGAGAGAGAGAGAGAGAGAGAGAGAGAGAGTCGTTCCTTACCGAAGGCAATATCCGCACTGCAGAAAAACCACCCGTCACGTAGGCATAGTCCTGCGTGCGGCGGATACCTGCAAGCCGATTCTTGTTCTTCAAGCGTGAGATCTGCATCACACATTGCTTTCAGAATAGAAGTCATCGATTGAATGCAGGAATTACAGAGACATAATCCTTTAAAGTGGTAAACCAAAGTTCTTCGAATTCGTTTGAAACAGGCATGCTCAAAGATGAACGAAACTTCCATCTTTATGTTTTCTGAAACTGTTTAGTAGCATATTCATATAATAATTTTGTTTTGCTGGAACCTTATTCACACGTTTAATAGTATAGAAACGGAGATCTGGATCATCTTCATTAATATTGAATCCCATCGAAGCACTCCCTTCAACAAAGCAATTTCGTGCTCTTAATAGAAGGAAACATTTTGGTGTTCGCGAAGAGAAAATCCTACTCGCTGTAAATGACAGATCAACATGCGGTTGCGGTTAGGGATATAGTTTTGCATTTGAGTTCTCAGACGAGTTTTTTTTTTCTTTAATTAAATATATATATATATATATATATATATATATATATATATATATATATATATATATATATATATATATATATATATATATATATATATATATATATTAGGGTCATTTTGCAGGAGAATTTTCCAGAATATTAATCATGTAAGACCTGTGGTTCACAAGGGAAATCGAATCGAAGCTAATATCTAGTTAATCGAAGCTGGCTATTTTTTCGGAGATCAACCGGGGATAAAATCTAACAGTTACTAGAATATGGAAGTTTCGCAGCGTAGGAAGGTCAACATTTCGTCAGAGATAAGTATCAAGAGATTTAACGAGATCACAGATAATTCATGAAGAGAACAATCTAGTACTCAAGAGAATCACCATTTCTACTGCGTTTAACCTAAAGTACAAATAATGCGGCTCCATTGTATGACATCGAGCCTTTGATAATCAACTGGTAATACTATTTGCGCAATAAATATTCCATGAAGCCTATAATAGAGGCACTTGTTCAAAATAGCTATTTGTGATCTCAATCAATTATTCCATTTAGAAAGCAAACTTCACGAGTATTATAATCCTCGCGTGTTCATAGAAATACAAGCGTTAGAGAGTGCTGTGAATGCATTCACAGGAATAAGATTGATAGCTACTGAGTATCGGATGAGAACAAGTAGTAAATCGCTTGACCTCTGTTGTTGAACTTCTTCAGACTCGGACCAACCAGAAGTATTGCAATCACTTTGACATGCTCCATATCTGATATTGGATTCTCCTCCAAACGCAAGTGCTGCCATCGGACGTATAATTCAGCATATCTCCCGAAAGTGCTAGCATGCTAAAGCTGAGTGCATGCAACAGTTGTGCTGATTGACACAACCAACATAACAATTACTTTAAATTAACGTACCTCAAGAGAAGGAAAATGAGGAAACCCTTTAAAAGTCGATATTTTGTTTTTACTTGCGGCTAAAACCTGCGACAACAATAGAGTAAGGTTAAAGATTGGGGTCTACTGAAAATGAACACGAATGAGAACTACGACTAAAGGCCTTGGAAGCTTTAATGAATATAATATTTACCTGTAACTTCGGTTGTGAACCCATTGTCAGGTCTTTTAGCTTGTTTTGGGCAACCGAGAGAAACTGTACTTCAATTCGCAACAGATTCATCAAAGGTTGTAAAATTCATGAAGTCTCGTTTAATATTTCTCGAAAAATGTAAAAAGGAATACTGGAGTACCATCATAGAGCAATAAATGCAGACGCCCTTATTTTCCTTTTTCCTTCTTAAATTTTCCCCACCCCCAGCAATTTTAAACTGTATAGAATCAGGGCTTGTAGAGCAGGTTACACACAGAATTGATGATTTCCTCATCCCATGATGGAAATCCAAACCGTCTTCTGGCTACATATAGCGAATTCTCGGCTATGTCTAAAGCCGAGCCATTATATACGGTTCTCCTAGAAAAATGAATTCTTGAAATCTTTCGGAGGCAACCTCATCTATTGATAAAAGTATGCAAACCAATATAACGTCTTAGAGAAAAGTTTTGAAGTTGCAGTATTTCATATGCCAAGAGCTGTGGTCGTTTGGAGAGATACAGTACTTGTCACATTCTCTACCACGAGTTTTAGCAATTGCAACTTTTTGGGGAAAAAAGAAGATTGCATGACTTATGACATCCCTTCGATCTGCTGAATTTTCAGATTTCTCACGAGGTATTGGATTGTTGTGCTCGGCTACTATGGATTGCTGAGATATGATAAGCTGATTTTCCATTCAACACTAAGAGGAATGCAAAAATTTTAAACCAAACTGACCTCCAAATTTGGTAGCTGGGGCAGGCTGCTTAAAGACGTTAACTGATTTCCTGCGAGATAAAGTTGCTGCAGGCGATAAAAACAATAATCCAAAGTCACTATCCTTCCCAGCGAAATGCATTCTGTGGGCGCATTAAGGAATGGCCCAGCAATTCTCTGTCTATGATATGTGGATCGCACACAAGACATTATATTAATTTTAAAACGGAGATTTAGACACCAGTGAGTCGATCACGATTTTTTTCATGTTCATCTGCTTATTAGAATAGTGGGTGACGGTAGACCTTTTCTTCTGTACCTGGAGAGCTTTGCAGCTTGCCAAGTGATTCAGATCAAGTACGGCTTTGAACTCGTTGAAGCTAAGGTCCAGAACCTGTAGAAAAAAGAACCCATCAATGTTGGCATGAGGGATCTTAGTTTTACGAAATTCACAATCAGTTACCTTCACTCGCCTCAGGATTTCTATGCCAGCCAAGTGTGAGAGCTTGTTATCTCTGAGATACACAAACTGCAAAAGCAAGGATTCTTTTTAACGCATAATTTTTCTGAATTGAGAGTTTTCCATTAAGAACTCAAATTAGAAAAGCTGACTTAAATAGAAAGCTGAACTTCAAGTCTCTGGATTTGAAAAGTTCTTTTTCTTGCAGTTATCACTTAATCTTAGATTTTTTTCGAGCTTCTTCAAACTATGAACTTGATGGTAGCATGGGGTGAATGATTCAACTCGAACAATAACCCAAGTAATTATGCTAACAGATTATGGCATGCAGGCATCCGCATCAAAAAATTTTACATTATACTATGAAGGGCGGACATTCCCACATACATCTGCATATGAATCGGCTTCCAGTTGCCTAAATATGCAACACTGAAGCTGAGGAATACAAACAAACGATTTGTATCCCTGCATGTGTGTATGTCTCTCTACTTTTCTTTCTGTATGGCCTTGATGAAAATCATGTACTGCATCCTTTCCTAAATATCTAAATGGATTCAGCTTCATTAACTGAATCTCTATTGGATCCTCTGAGAATTTTCTAGAATAAAGCTTAGGTATGACAATGTTGTTTGAAGGTCGGCTCCAAATCAACATAATTGCGCGATTCGCGAGCATATTTCAAGTATGTTTGAACATGTTTCCAAGGATTCCGTAAGCGCCTATCAGCGAAAGTCGCAATGTCGCATCAATTATGGGTGCCGATAGTCGCTCGACTATCCACGCCTCTTTAAAGTTTCAACTATTTCATTATACATTACTGAGATGAAAACAGACAAAACTCAATTAACGGTATTCTGTCAGAACAGACTTTGTTCGGGAAGTTGTCTAGCGGTGAACAAACTTTTGGCATGCTATAAGAGGAGGGTGGCTACAGAAAAAAGTCGCGTTTTTTTTTTTTAAAGGAAGTTCGGCCATGGCCTAATCTCCCGGACTTTAATTAAAA
Source organism: Ceratopteris richardii (assembly GCA_020310875.1). Taxonomy (NCBI): domain Eukaryota; kingdom Viridiplantae; phylum Streptophyta; class Polypodiopsida; order Polypodiales; family Pteridaceae; genus Ceratopteris; species Ceratopteris richardii. The sequence goes on along the minus strand of CM035423.1, from coordinate 158,080,189 downwards.
TAATGAAGAAAAGTTACAGGTGAATGGGACTACTGCCCATGAGACCCCCCAAATCCCACAAAGTAGAGGACGAGTTCGGTAAGCTAGAGGGCGTTACAAATGAGGCGTACAAAACTATCATCTCCTTCATGGGGGACCCATTTGGGTTTCAGCTTGTTATCTACGAAGAGATAAATACAGTGGTGCCTAAATGGAGGAGATCTCTTATCTCGGGAGATTCTTTTACCTAGAAGAAACAAGGATTTCTCAATCGACCATTCCTTTGGGGTTTGGCCAAAGTTGACAGCACATCGCTCCCTCCAAATTTTCCAAAGAGTCTCGCGTCTGATGGCTTTGCATAGCCTAGAAGAGCAGCCAACCGCCTCACCCAACAACGCCTGTTGCCAATTGATTTGGTACGAGAGATGCAGAATCCGTGTCACGTGAAGCCAGATAACACGGGACTTGGGGCAATCCAAGAAGAGGTGAACAAGGTCTTCGATGCATCGATGGCACCGCTTGCACCATGGAGGCACACCACAAATTTTGTTGGCCCTTGCATTGTACCAGATACCTTTATGCAAGATTTGCCACATGAGAACGGATTTCTTGATCTCAATAAGGGGGTGCCAAATTGACATGAACTTAAGTTCCCATCGAAGTTTGATCCAAGAAAGGCACCAGACCTTGTTAAGGGTGTGATGAACATATAAGTTTTCTTTGAAGTTGGGAATTTTGGATAGTTTCTTACCATTGCTCCATTTGAGACCCTCTAGGCAAGGAAGATCCTGTCCACAGAGAAGGCGGGTAGTTGAGTGGTCCCACGATGAACACCTGTTTTGAAGAAGAGTCCATTCTTCGAGAGAAATTCTATGTCTTGGGTCTAAGTCTTCAAACCTGATCCACTGGCCGGTCTCTTGATTCCAGAGTTGTTTTCACTGTTTGTACCCCTTGTTCCATAGTCGCTTAGCCGTTTGGAGGTTCCAAGACTCCACCTCCCTTAAGCCGCTGATCGGGAACCAGATAGAGTCATTTTGTCTTATCCCAACAGCCCACTTCCACTCATCACTAACTCTGATGAATTGTTTGGCTTTGTTCCAACTCTTCCATAAGGAACACACTAGGCTAGAGGCTTTAGGGGACACCAGGTGGGGGGAGAACAAAAGTGTTAGGATCCCAATGTCCTTCCAGCCGGGAAGACCAACTAAGGTAAGGTCTTTCGAATTTCTGAAGATCAATTTAGCCCAGGAGGACTCTCTATTGCACCAAGCCTTGATAAACCACTTTGCCGCCAGCTTGTCAGCTAACCCAATGATATCCAAAAAACCCAAGCCCCCCGAGTCTTTTGAGCTAATACAAGTTTCCCATTTGATTTTGGGAATCCCCCTCCTATTGGGGTCCCCAGTCCATAGGAAGTTTCTGCAGATCCTTTCCACTTTGGCCAATTCTTTCTCCTTAGGTCTCCAACACGAGATATAGTAAATAATCGTAGAAAACATAAATGTGTTGACAACCATTGCGCGCCTTGCCAAGTTAGCTTGCATACCTTTCCAATGATTTAGTTTGGTATCCAGTTTGGATAGAATCCAGTTCCACCGTTGGTCCATCGAGATGTTGAAGCCCATTGGAATGCTGAGGAGACGGAAGACTTGGCTACTAGGGATAACTTGACACCCCTGATCAATCAATAGTTGGGGCGGAGGCCCATTGATTGCTCTGAAAGTAGTTTTAGCATGGTTGATTTTTGAACCTGACGCCTTACAAAAGGTGTCGAGGCAGTTCCAAAACACCTCGATGCAGTTTCTATCATTAAGAACAAAGGCATTCATGTCATTGGCAAAGAGTCTAGCAATCATCTGGTCGTGACCAAGGGGTAGGGAGAGACCTTTGAGGTTTCCAGCATCCATGTGATGCTTAAATAGGCGACTGAGGCCATCCGAGGCGATAGCGAAGAGTAATGGAGCCAGTGGGCAACCTTGCCTGATAGATCTTTTTAAACGAATGGATTCAGAGAGCTTACCATTGATGTTTATTCTCGTTGAGGCATTTCCGAGTAGAGTGGAAACCATCTTCGTGGACTTTTGGCTGCACCCAAGATCTTTCAGAGATTGAAGAATAAAGTCCCATTCCAATCTGTCATATGCTTTGTCGAAGTTGATCTTAATGAATATCAACTCTTGAGCAGACTCCTCAGCAAAAGCAAGGCCTTCCCAAATATCAACAATTGCTTCAAGTATGGATCTACCTTTGATAAAACCTTTTTGGTCCTCACAAAGCCATGAATTTAAATGACACGAGATTCTGTTGGCGATTATCTTGTACGCAATTTGGAGCATGGTAATCGGCCGCCAGTTTTCAATTTTGTTCTTATCTCCCCTTTTGTGAATTAATTTGATGACACCATTATTAAGACACTCAGGGAGGGCACCAAAGGAGAGAGCCTCTTGCCACACAAGACGCAGGGGGGTGGCCACCACAAGCTTAAAGGACTTGAAAAACTCATTGGTGAGTCCATCAGGGCCCGGGCTCTTCCCATTGGGGAGAGTATCAATAACCTCGATAAATTCGTTCTCTGAAATGTTAGCATCCAGCAGAGAAATCATGTTCGGAGGGATTCTAGGTTGAGCAACCCTTGAGATGGATGCCATGCAATCGTGCCTGTGCGGGGAAAGAGGAGTCGAGACCCCGAGAAGATGGGTGAAGTGCTCGACAATGATAGATCTATTCTCAACTTCTGTGCTGCATTCGATCCCAAAAAAAAAAAAAAGTTGCGTTTTATTGGCAAGTAAGGTAGCATTTTAATGATATGTATCAACGGAAATAGCAGTTGTTTCTCAGAAGCATGCTAGCTCGCCATTCTGCGGATAACAAAGTCATCAAAAGACTTTTGCTTTTTTGAGATCTTGAATCTTGTATCATACGCTTCCTCTACGAATTGATATTTATTGTAAAATGATTTGGAAAAAATGCAGCCCTATGCTTGTATAATGAAAATGCATTTTCCAGTAGCTAATAAGTCGGAGCTTTATTATATCCCTTTCCATGGGGATGAGGAGCCCATCTAGAGATTGATGCAACCTTCTGCGCATCCACGACATCTATATTTATGACATAATATTAATGTCTGATGTAAAAAATTATAACCCTTGAATGAGAGCACGTGCAGCCTAGTTTTTGATTCTGGTCATGGATTTCAATAATTTTTAGAATCTTCACTATAAGCTCCGTTACATTGCGGATCTTTAGAACAGATGAAAAAGATTCAGCCAGTTAGACTACCTGTGATTGCACTGCACGCGATGCAATACTTGAATATCTTTAACGTCTAGATATGGAGCCTCTACTAGCACGTGTTTTACAAGCAAAAAGGCGGAATATCCTCAGTCATTGAGGATGGAAAAATCTATATTGTTAGCAAATAATAAATCGTAGACTTTCCAGCAGGGGACTGAAAAATGCAAAATTCCTTGTTCTTTTGGACATGCAACCATTATTACATTCTTGGGCTACAACGCGTTCAGCCGATGCACGTATACGATGACCTTGGCTTCTCGCGAGCTTCGAGCTTATCAAATATTGGTTATGACGATCTTACATTAGTACTTTAAATATTCGAAAACTTTCTGGACCGTTTTGTCGATTAAAGATCATTCTTTCAATCAAATCTCAGAAAATTTCATTCCATGAATTTATATTTAGGAGGTATCCAAGTTTTTTCTATGTTTTTTCTCGACTGCTGTTTGCCATCGAGAGTCAAACCGAGCTACGTACAGTCGTACTTCACCATTCAATCGCCCGTAGAGATAAAAAGGTGTTTATGAAATCGCAAAAAATATTGGAAATGATCTTTTGCCTGTACCAATATGCAGATTCATGAAATCGCTATGCATTAACAGAAGTAAATGGATAAGTGATATTAACTTACATTACACGGGAACTTTTTATATGTTTAAGGTACCTACCTCGACAGCTAAAGACATGACATACCTCCAGCTTTGCTGTCAGATTGACTAAATTGCAGTCTAAGCTTTTGACCTTTTGTCCCCTTAAGTCCAATCTCTAAAAGATGAACAGGAATGGATTGATCTTAGTAAAGTAAACCTGCTGAAGAACCATATACCATACAGAACTTGCTTACCACATCCTCTCTTGCTTTGGAGTTGACCAAAGGAAGAGCAATAAGTCGAGCAAAAGCCGCCGATTTTGGAGCTCGTATGATTGGGGTACTTGAATTGGATTCAATGCTCGTAAATGGTGGAGGCTTTGAAGTTATTGATACAAAACTGGAATGTGTGGAGTTTGTACAGTCAGCTATGAGCGGAGATTTCTTTTGGGAATGTATGAGATTCTTCTTAGCAGGCTGGATTGAAGGTATAGATTTCTTTGGACTTCCAGATGAAGACCTAGTGAGCTCGGAGACGGATCTCGTAAATTGGGATTTCGTTTGAGATGCAAGATGGGCTTTGATCAGATTTGTGCTGGATGACGGTAGCTTAACACAAGTCGAGAAGGATGCATTTGCATACGCCTTCCAAAGACGGACGCTGTCTGCAGCAGTTCTCTTGAAGTCACCAGGAGGCAAAAAGGAGGTCCTTTCCAAAGGGTGACGGTTGGAATTCTGAGAATGAAGCTGCAGTACCTCGCTTGTTTTCAAAGGTCTGTATGTTCGTGCAGCACTGATCGTTATTGACTGAACACCGCATTGTGAACGTTCTACTACTAAATTTCTGGTAGATGATAGTGCCACTTTCGTATTTCTCTTCTCAGTTTTGATTGCTTTCTGACAAGGATTAAGCAGAGCTTTAGTACTACTGCTTAATTTTCCGGTATTAATTGTCATATCTTGTTGCCTAATGTAGTCATCAAGCCAGCTATCTGTTCTGCTATCTTTTCCTTGAGGCCCTGCTTTTCTATTCGCAAGGTGATGAACCATGCTTTCTTGACCTTCACTAACATCAGTTGTGCCATTGTTATCGACATGCACTGGATGTTGATGGGCTTTGATCTCATATTCAGCAAGAGGCTTCGTGTGTCCGTTGGAAGAACCATGACTGTCACAAGAACCGATTGGAGTGCATCGTTGTGTAGAATGCGGTGTGCCTTGACTAGGGTAAAATGGGAGCTCCTTCAGACGTTGGCCCATGATGGATAGGTCACATTCATCATGTTCATCATGCTCGCAATCATGGGAGCTCAGACTAGAATGTACAAGAAGCGAATCATCCTCGTGCAGAATGCTTGCAACATCTAGGAATGTATCAGTGTTAGCATCGAGTTCACTAGCATTTGGGCTACCGTTCTCATTTAATGCACTACTCTCACTGGATGGTAGGTAAGACATGCAGTGGTAGACCGAAGCTTTATCAGCATCACCCTCAAGTGCTTCATTTGAGACATTAGATTTAGACATTTCACAGTCTCCATTCAACAGTGTGTTTTGAAGATTGTCATTGCCGCTCGAATCAGAGGAATAGATACAATAATCGGCGGGAAAGGACATATTCGAATAGACATCATCCTTCTCACTGTCTCTGCTCAAATCGTTGGAGGAAAATGGATGAAAACCGTTTCCGAACGAGACAGGATCACGCTCTTCACGATCTTGATCAAAGAATTTATCGTCCATGGACATGGAACGCTTAGAGGAAACTTGTAGAAGCATATCTCTGTTCTACACTCCGGCTCTTAAGGCGATGTACCAGAGCTGCTCCCTGTGTTAAGCTGCTGATCAGGTTCAGCGCATAATCTTGGGCAAGCAAACGAAAGGGAGGGTGACCGGGCCTTATAATCCAAAGCTTGCTGCACTCCGGAAGTGGGAGGTGAAGGGTCCGCATTGACAGACCCATGGCTATGGCGGGCGCCTCTGTCCCGGGGGCCCTGCTGACGATGAGCTGCAGATTGCAAGCAGCTCGAATGACGCGCACAAAGTTGACGCTGTTGTTCCACCGAGCGCACTGTGCCAGAACTCGAGGTTTCACCACCTTTCATCTCCTGCAACGCCCCCTCTCTCTCTCTCTCTCTCTCTCTCTCTCTCTCTCTCTCATCCATATATGTCTCTCATTTGATATAATCTATGTCAGCTCTCATTTGATATAATCTATCTCAGGGTTTGATTACAGTATAATCTCGGCGTCTTTCAAAAGAATAGGCCTTGTTTCTCTTATTGAATGTGAAATTGACAATCTAGGATAGAGACTTACTAATTAGAACTTCTTGTCTTCACGTCAACAATCTGTTATACTCTCCTAATCCAGATCGGTTAATGGATTCATCCAATAAAGTATTAAGCATGAGATTCTTAATTGCAAAAGCAACGTAATTAACAACTCACCCACAAATAACGTAACGACCCCAAATAACGCAACGACCGGGAAAACAAAGAAACAATATCATGGACCTGCCATCAGTCAAACGTGCGCCATGAAAGCAATTTTTTTCAGAACCGTGGAGCCCTTCGATATTCCTTTATAACTTTCGGACGAGTCCAATGAAACGCTCTGATTGAACTACTACTGTATCTTAACACATTTTCTGCATTTTCTTATTTTAAATAAAGGCTGCATTATCTCTTTGTCTCTCAAGCATTGAGGGGAAAAATATTGAATTTTATTATTTAATGTTTATTTTGCTATTGAGAATGAATTTCTCTCCCACTTTCTCTATCTATAAGGAATCAACAAGAGAGAAAATGATACATCAATAGTAACCTTGAAGCTTAGGGTGTGCTCATACTGTTGTAGTTGAAGATTACCTTTCTTGAGGTCCATGTATATCAAGGAAGACAAAAGGAAAGCACCCAAAACTGATTTTAAATCACAGCAATGCATTGATTTCAAATCAATAATATATCTCGACCGTTCGTGCATATCCATCACCTGGCCCTTTTGCTTCTTGTTGACGGAAGCCACCCGAGATGGTGTCAAGCCTGAAAGAAATTGTTGTTTGATTGTTCAACTAATACTACCCACTCGGACAGAGCGAAATTGTCGTTCTACCGTTGTCTGAAACGAACCCTAATGAGCATTAGATGAGAAGTCCTTTATATAAAGAGAAGCAAAAACTAAAATAAAAATTCTCTTCATCATCGAATCCAATGCTTCGCGAACTCTCGTTGGAAAATGGTGTCCTGCGCTCAAAAATGTTTCAATACTTAGCGAGTATGATTGAGCATTATACTTCACACGCGCGCTCACAAACACTTGGCGGGTATAAATGAGCAGTCAAAAAATTATAAGCAAGAAAGTTATAGCTAATTACAAAGAAAGTTTATAATCTTTTCGTCTCCTTCCTGGGGATTCATTTGTTTTTTTAGTTGCTTGTGTTTTAAAACGAACACCTTGTGGTGGCTAAAAGTGGGAAAGGGGGGGGGGGGTGGGTTTGATTTCTGACAATCATGGATCTTTGTAGCTGGACAGATTAAAGATTTTCCAATCCGCCATTCTTTGAGAGTATCGCTGAAATTGAACGCACATCATTCCTTCTAAATCTTTGAGAGTGCTTCACTTTTAACAACATTCCATAGGGCAGACGACCAACCGATCACTTCACCGACTTAGGCTTGTTTTCAGTTAATCTGATGAGGCAACAAAATGAGTTTGTTGAGGCACTTCCAAGAACAGGAAAAGAAAAGCTGGCCCAAGTCTTACCTGCCACTATAGCATTGCTTATACCGTGACGGAGCAAAATATTTTTTTTTTTTGACCCTTGCTCCATATCCAACGGAGCAAAAGAAATTTTATTTTATTTTTTGACCCTTGCTCCATATCCAACTACGGAGAATTTGACACATAAGGGCTGCTTTCTTGTTCAATAAGTGGGTGCCACAAATCCTTAAACTTGTATTCCCATGTGATCGAAGACGAGTTTAAACACTTTGAATTCCCATCCGTTCATGACCAATCCATGAACGATCTTGAATCCCTTTTCTTTTTTGGAAGAAACAGGAAGTTTAAAATTAAAGATGAAATGTATGGATGTACAAAGGGCAGAGCCCCCACAAAGCAGAGATCAAAAGGAACAAATCCTCAAGGGACCAGCAGAGGCTATGCAGCCAACAGATGCATACACAAAATCAAGACAGGAGCTAAGTACAATACATGACCATGTGAAATCTACTGTCAGAGTAAAGATGAAGGAGGGACTCCCTCCATTCACAAGGGGAAGTAGTAGCCAAGCGTGTGGATAACTTGAACTCTTCACTGGGGGTATCCTTGATATCAGATATAGATTTATGTGCCAGGTCCCTAAAACCTCTTAGAAAAGTCTGCATCAATGATCCTTTGCTTTTGTTGATGACTTTAAGATTCTGAGATCTCCAAATATGCCAGATAATGTGACCATGCCATATGTTCCACAGAGCATAGTCGAATTTGTTGCAAGAGCCAAGGATGGTCTCTCTATAGCTCAGGGTGATATTCATTTTCTGATAGACAGGGGAGAGGACTCTCCAGAATTGTTGGGCATGAACACAACTGAAAAATAAGTGGGGGATATCCTCCTCATTGCCACAAAACATACATACTTCATCTTTGATTCCAAACTTCTTGGCTTTGGCACCACACCAAATACCATTGTGAATAATCAACCACATCAAAAAGGAATGTTTGATGTTATAAGGTATGTGCCAAAGACTCATGAATCTATGAGTCCATTGAGTAGCAGACCATTGTATTATGTTCCATCTATGGTTGAGCTTGGGAAGAATAGCAGTGATAGATCCTTTCTGCTTTTTGTATCCTTTTAGCATGTCACTAGTAACATCTTTAACATTAACAACACTTCTTTGGTTACAAACAGCAAGTCTTCTTCTAAGCATGTCCATCTGCTCCAGCAGCACCTGCACACAACCATAAGATAAGTCAGAGTTGAGTGATATTTGTTCTTGAGTCAGTACCTGGTCGTTTGAAGTGAGGTCCCTCCAAGAGGAAAATCCCAATTTGCATCACTTATGCTACTTTATTCCTACAGAGCCATTGTCCCACAGAGATAACCAACCAGTCCATATGCTCTCCTACATAAAAAAATCAATTAAGTGAAAGAATTTGGGGTTAGGGGAACAAGTTTTCTTGATAGTCATCCAAGCATTCCAGAACTTGCAAGAAATAGGACTACCAACTCGTGAGTAAATTTGGGGAGAAACCAGAATATCCCACAGATTGTGCTTTTTCCAGGACTTGTACTGGAAAAGGGAAAACTTTTAGTGTTTCTTTTCATAAGCAGAGCCTAGAAATCAATTGATTCGACTGCCCTATGTATCCACTTAGCTGAGAGGTTGCTAGCCATCTTGATGGGGCAAAGAATACCAAGCCCACCTTCTTTTTTAAGGAGACAACACAATTTCCAGGCTACCTTAGGGATTTTGTTGTAGAGGAGGTTACCTCCCCAAAGAGATATTCTTGAAAGGGCAGAGACCTAGTTGAAATTCTTTTTGTTAGGCATCCAACATGACAAAAAGTACACCATGGAAGGCAGAATATAGTGATTCAACACAAAGACTATGTGGGAGAGAGAGGCTTGACAGGCATACCAATGAAACACCCTATTTCTAAACTTGTTCATAATCCAATCTCGCCTCTGATTAAGGATGACTTGGAACCCCATAGGGATTCCTAGCAGCCGAAAGATCTCTCCATTCCTGATAATATCACAACCCAAAGCTAAAATGGAGGGGGGCACACATAGAGTGGAGGTTTTGAAGGAATTTTTTTTTATGATCAATGTGGGAACCACTGGCTAAGCAGAAGGTGTTAAGACACTCAAGCACACAATCAGCAAATCTAGGTTGAGATTTAACCAGAATATTGGTGTCATCAGCAAAATCTTGAAGGCAAAGTTGTTCATCAGATCCAAGGACAGAGATACCTTCTAGCCTCTTCTGGTTCATGGCATCCTTTAGGAGCCAGCCAAGAACATCACTAGCTATAGCAAACAGGAGGGGGGCAAGGGGACATCTTTGTCTCATAGATCTCCTGAGCCTAAAATGAGGAGAAAGGATACCATTAATAGCAATTCTAGACTGAGCATTTCCAAAAAGGGTGCTAATGGCTCTGATGAACAATTTCCCAAGCCCAATGTCATCAAGGGACTGGAGTACAAAATCCCACTCAATTCTATCATAAGCTTTGTCAAAGTCTATTTTAAAGAACTAAAAAGGTTGGTTGGACTCTTGGGCATACTCAGTGTCCTCCCATAGAGAAATAATGGCATCAAGGATGAATCGATCTTTGATAAACCCTTTTTGCTCAGGGAGGATGATCTCCTTCATGATAGGACTGAGTCTCCTAGCTAGGGTGGAAACAATGATCTTGTAAATGGATGTCAAACATGTTATAGGTCTCCAGTTGTTTAGGTCTTCTTTAGGACCCCTCTTATGGATGTGTCTAATGATCCCAATGTTGATCTCAATAGGGAGACTGCCTTTCCTAATAGCTTCTTTCCACACCAAGAGAATGAAGGGAGTCAGGAAGTAAGCAAGAGCCAAGAAAAACTCGTTGGGAAGGCCATCAAGGGCATGAATTTTGCAGGGTTTCAATTTACCAATGGTTTCTTTAATCTCACCGGTAGTGAGGGGAAGGTCCAGCATGGTAGCCAAGCAAGGAGGAATAGTTTTTTTCCTCTTTAAGGCAGTGGAAGCCCTGGCCCTGAGGATATTCTCCCCCCACTTGGGAGAACTAGATAAAACATCCTAAAGAAGCGGGCAACCTCCTGCACATTCTCCTGAACACTGATAGCAATACCACCAGACTTTTTCAAGAGCATCGAGATGAAATCCTTACACTTCTTCTTCTTGAGCAGAGAAAACATACACTTGTGAGGTCTATCCAGGTTCCGAGCTGAAAATTCTCTTGAGGAAGAGAGAATACTACTAGCCTCAAGGTACTCTTGATATTTCAACCTTTGGTGAAGACATAAGATTTTATCCAAAGATTTGGGATCCTCAGAAGCACTGAGCATCTCTAAATCTTTGGACATCTGGTTTCTCCTAGCAACTCTACGCTTCTTTTTAAGGTTCTTAAAATAGGTGAAGATAGCCTACACTTCCTTGATGTCTTTAGTCCAAGCAATGGTGGGGCTAGAGAAAATCTCAAAGCACTAACAAAAATGGGTTTTTGTCTTTTCTAAGACACAAGGCAGTTGCAACAAAGAGGGATCCAGGTGGGGCCACCCGACCATGGAGCTAGGAAAATTCCTTTTGAGGGAGGTGCAAAGAGGAGAATGGTCCAAAAGGCACATCGATTGGTCAATGGAGACTTTAGCCTCAAAAAAAGCTGAAAAAGGGGGATAATAACATAGCATCTATCAAGTCTAGCTGCAAGATAGTTGTTACCCTTTTGTTTATTATTCCAAGTGAAACCCGTGTGATTCGAGATATCAAGAAGGTCATGGGTGGTAACAAGTCTTAGCCAAGATGCGCATTCTTGGCCTTGAATGGTACTACCCAACTTGTTGTACCTATCAATCAAGGAGATGAACATATTAAAGTCACCTGCGATAATAATAGGACCAGTTAGAGAGCAAATCTCCTCCCAATAGAAAGCTCTTTGGGAAGCATTGTTGGCAGCATACACACTAAGGATAGAACAATTGAAAGGATTGTTAAGAGCAACCCCAACCCACTAATGGGTGGGGCTAACAATCACCTCCCTGACGAGGTGGGCAATGGAGTAGGAGACCCTAGTAGACGCCCCCCCTCCCAATTTTTAACTTTTTTTTTGTTTTTTTACCTTGAGATTTCTTGAACTCGATGTCTGACAACTCACGTGGTTTGGATTGGTGAGTTTCAATTGGAGCAGACAGGGCAGACGTTCCACCTCCTTGAGTGAGGGATAATCATGAATCTAGTGGCCTTGCCTATAGCACTTAAAACAAGCATTAGGGAGAATTTTATACACAATTTCTTGATCATGCAGACACGTCCACTCAGATTCCATGATTTTAACAAAGATTTAACCGCTTGGCTAACACCTATCTCAACAAGAACTTGATGATCCCATCTAGGATTGATATTTCCCCTTGACTTCTGTTCGAGGACCTTGCCTAGGAGGCCACAAAGGTTAACCACCCAAGGATAAAATTCAATGGGAAGATCGGGAACCTCAACCCACATAGAAACTCTAGAGGGCTTGGGTCCTCTAGGGTTAAACCCTGGATACCACCTAAAAAAGGAAATAGGGGTCACTTTAACAATCCATTGTCCTTCGGTGATAATACATAGAGCATCATTAGCATCGTCAAAGTAAAAAAGATAGTACCCATTTGGCAAATATGGAATTCGTTTAATGAAGAGACCTCGACTCTCCCAATTCGTGCGAATCCATTGTTTCAGAAGCTCTTACAGAGGTCTAGGACCGTGACACGGAGCAATAATAACTGTACTCGCAAGATTATTCTGCCAATGGGAGAACTCAAGTTTATCTATTACAAGCCTTTTACGAAACACTCAGGAGTATTGAAGATAGTGGACTTACCTTTCCACTATTGATTGTCAAAAGTAGAGGTTTCAAGCATACCGATATTCATTCTGCGTCCTCCGTGAGCGAGAGCATCAGTGAATGTCCTTTGCTTGCCCCCCGAGGAAAGAGGAGACGCTCACTGTAGCATGTCGTTGGAGTGGCCTTCCTCCAAAGCATTGGGGTTTAGGGTTCCGACCTCTCTGGAAGAAATGCCATCAACATCGATCTGTGAACAGGGAACTTGCAAAGCCTCCAGCATTTGGTCAATAAGCGATTCCATATTCGACATCGAGTTTGCCAGAAATGACGAGCGCATTGCTCCCCCTGCGGGGGGAGAGGAGGACAAAAGGCAACTTTAAACGAGCAAGAGCTCGTTAAGTCTAGAGTGTACGGCGTAGTGGAGCCTTGAAGCCATAGGTACAACAACATGCATTGACCACCGAGAACCCTAGACAAGAGTTCGCAATATCACTACTCGATCTCGAATCTTGTTAGTTCCTCTTGGAAGTGATAATTGCTTCTTAAAGATCCATATATTTTAGAGGGGTTTTAAACTCAATATAGCCCCAATTTCTAACAAGTGTCTATCGTATCATAAAATATCGATATATTTTGTGCCGCTCCTCGAGATATAAAAAGAGGGACAATTAAGTTTTAAAGCCTTTTGCATCGTTTTATTAAGATCAGAATCTTTTGATCGTCTATTTGTTATTAGATAGACAGTAAGATGAAGAAATGGTAATGTACAAATGTGTCAAAATATTTGGGCTTACGCAAAAAGTCAAGGCTGGAGACCAATGTTGCAAGAGATGGCGGTAGGAAAAGGAGCTTTCCATCTTTTTTCGTGTTTCCACTTTAGCATTAGAATTCACAACCGTTTAACCGGTGCAATTGGGATCGAAAGTGACCACTCCATGGGAAGTAAATGATTTCAAGAGATGCATTACAACGTCATAAAACACGTTTAAAAGTACAAGACAGTATTGCCACATTTTATATTTATAAATATTTTTTTATCTCCCCCTCTCCCGGGTCAAGAAAGAAAAGAATTTTTTTTTTTTTTTTTTTTTTGAGAAAAACAGGAAAATATAAATTAACAGGGTAAAATATACATGTGCAGGGGGCAGGAGCACGAGACCTCCCTAAGTCATAAGGTTGCTACCATTGCAAACCTGCAAGGGGAATACAACTGGCTCAATATCACTTTCCATCTTGTGTAATGGTGGGCTGCTAAGATACAGTGAATATCATGTGAGGGAAGAGAAGGTTTGGTGATTCTCTTGATACACTTATCAGAAACTCTTTTCAAAGAGTGAAGTAGGGGAATGAGAAAATTTTTTCTCCCATTGCCAAAAACTTGATTATTTCTACTAAGCCATATGGCCCACAGGATATGACCACGCCAGGTGTTCCAAAGGAGGATATCCATATTTTTGCAGCACCCGATCAAAGCATCCATCCTTTGCAGTTTGGGAGCTTTCCTAGAGTTAAGAAAGTTATCAACACATTTCCAGAAAGGCTTAGCATGATCACAGTCAAAGAAGAGGTGATAAACATCCTCCACCCTGCCACAAAATGCACATTTACCACCATCAATAAATATTTTCCTGACTCTGGGGCCCACCCAAAGCCCTTGATGAATTATCAACCACTGAAGACAAGACTGTTTGCAGCTTTTTGGGTAAGCCCACAGAGCTTTAAACCTGTAGGACCACTGAGCAGAAGACCAGCTCAACTTCCACATTTTGTTCAATTTAGAAGTGACACAATCCATCGAGTCTTTCTTCTTCTTGAAGTTTTTGTAGATGAACTCAACAACTTCATGGAGATTTATTTCGTTCCAGTTGCACTGTGTCAGCTGTTCATCCAGCAACTCCTTGTGAGACAGCAGAATCTGCAAACAGGCAGCAGAAGCATTAGTCATACTTACCAGATCATAATCAGATCTCACCTTCCCATTGGTCATATAGTCTTTCCAAGTTTTGAATCCATGCTTCTTATGACATTTATGTTCCTTGATAGAAATGTTCCCATTGTTCCTATAGGCCAGCCAACCTATCCAAGGAGATTCCTGTAAATAGTATTGAGCCATGAAAGACATCTTGTCAGTAGGACAAAAAACACTTTTAGCTTTGAACTAGGAATTCCAGAACCTACAGACCAAAGAACTTCCAACAGGGGAAATGGGGTGAGGGCAGGAAATAATGTCCCAAAGATTAAGATTATTCCACGCCCTGTAGTTAGTCAAAAAGAATTTATTAACAGATCTTTGAATAAGAGTAGCCCATATCTCATTGTTGCCAATGCTTCTAAGAATCCATTTAGCTGACAGGATGTCAGCCATTTTTTTTGGGCACCTCACCCCCAATCCCCCTTTTTCTTTATTCATGCAACAGATATCCCAAGGAACTTTGGCAATTTTCTTTCTGTTGGCCGAACCCCCCCATAAGAATCTTTTGGCCAGCGAGATCACCTGATTAAGCTGCTTTTTGGACGGAGTCCAACAAGACACGAAGTAAACAAGTTTAGGTAAAAGATAATGATTAAGAATAAAAGAACGATGGGGAAGGGAGGAATTAGAATCATACCACACAGCCAGCCCTTTTTTAAATTTGTCATAGACCCAATCCCACCTTTGACCAAAAGAAACATTGAAGCCCATAGGGATCCCAAGAAGCCTAAATATCACTCCTTCTTTTATAATACTACAACCAAGTTGGGAAATAATGTCAGGTATAGCATTATCAGAGGCTTTGAAGCCAGTTTTGCTGTGGTTGACCCTAGAGCCACTAGCCAGACAAAAAACATCCAGACAATCCAAAAACTTGGTAAGGGATTGGTGATCATTTTTTAAAACAACATTGGTATCATCAGCGAACATCTGCAGACATAGAGGGGCAGGGGAGTTAGGAATGCACACACCTTTAATATTACCATCAGTCAGGGCATCCTTCACTAACCACCCCAAGGCAGGCATCACTAGCAATGGCAAAAAGAAGAGGGGCCAAAGGGCATCCTTGTCTTATAGATCTAGCCAACTTGAAGGGTTCAGAAATATGGCCATTAATAGAAACTCTAGAAAAAGCATTTCCAAACAGAGTACTCACATATTTAATAAATCTCCTTCCCATCCCTAAATCATGAAGGGATTGCAAAACAAAATCCCACTCAATCCTGTCATAGGCTTTGTCAAAATCAATTTTAAAGAAGTAGTAATCTTGACCAGAATCCTTAGCATAATCCATGCCTTCCCAAAGGGAGATGATAGCATCAAGAATAAACCTACCTTTAATAAAGCCTTTTTGTTCAGGGAGGATAAGTTGGTTCATTAAAGGGCTAAGTCTCCTGGCAAGAGTAGCATCAAAAATTTTGTATATGGTATTTAGGCAGGTGATGGGCCTCCAGTTGTTAAGGTCATCTTTGGAACCTCTCTTATGAATAAGCTTAATAACCCCAGTGTTAATAGAGCAAGGGAGATATCCTTTACTAGAAACCTCTTCCCAAATCAAGAGAATGTAAGGAGTGAGAAAATCCTTAAGAATGATAAAAAATTCATTAGGCAGATCATCCATCCCAGGAGATTTACAATGCTTCAGTTTATTGATAGTTTCTTTGATCTCACCAGCAGTGAGGGGCAGGTCCAGAATGGGAACAAGGCTTTCAGGAATCATTTTTTTCCTTTTTAAAGCAATAGTAGCCCTGGCCCTCTGGATGTCCTCCCCCCGCTTGGGAGACACAGAGAAAACATCCATAAAGAAGCTCTTGGCCTCGTGTAAAGTCTCTTCAATATTGGAGGTAACACTCCCATCAATTTTCTTAACCGGGGGGACAAAGTCCCTCACTTTCCTCTTTTTCATAAGAGCAAACATATGTTTATTGTTCCGATCCATGTTCTCACTCCAGAATTCTCTTGAAATAGCAAGGGAGCACCTAGCTTCCAGGTACCTTTCTTTACTCAATCTCACAGAGCAATCAACATACTCTTGAGAGTTAACATCAAGGGAATTTAACTGATTCATAAGCGTAAGTCTCCTCTGAGTCCTCAACTCCAAGGCATGCTTCCTATAAGTAGTGAAAAGCTTTTGAATCCCATAAACAGCATGCTCCCAAGCGGCAGAAGGGGAACTATCAACCTTAAAATAGTAGGTGATGATATCCTTAGTACGAGCCATAATGCTAGGAATCTTGAGAAGACTATAATCAATGTGAGGCCGACCAGCTCTATAGTTAGGATTGCCTTTACTGAAGGTCAAAAAAAGGGGTTTGTGATCCGAAACTAACAGAGAATGATCAATCTTGCTACTAATATCCCAACACTCTTGGGTAAACTCCGTACTCGCATAACATCTATCAAGCCTAGCCGCTCTATAGTTGTCCCCAACTTGCTTATTAGTCCAGGAAAACCCCGAATTACAAGAAAGGTCAGACAAGTCCAGGTAATTGCATAACTTGAACCAGGAATGTTTTTCAGTGCCAAAAATACAGTTTCCTTTTCTTTCCCATCTATCTTGCAAAGAAGTAACCATATTAAAATCCCCAGCAAGAATAACAGGACTGACAAAAGAACATAACTCTTCCCAGCAGCCTTTCCTTTCAGCACACAGGTTAGAAGCATACACAGAAATAATAGAACAATTAAAAGGGTCCCCCAACTTAACAGCACACCACTAATGGGAGTTACTAAAAAAAACATCCTTAACAGACTTAGAAATAGAACTTGACAGACCAATCACTGCACCACCTTTGCCACTAGTGTGGCTGGTGTAAAACCAAGTGAAATTAGAGGCCAGAATGTTTAAGTGCCAAAGCAAAGTATCTCCTCCCACTTTGACTTCCTGCAAGCAGATAACATCAGGCATGCAGGGAAGCAACTTAAGCCAGCAATTTTAACATACATGCAATTTGTGAAGATATATTGTTCTTGTTGGAGTGAAGCTTACAAAGAGCTCAACTGAACGGACTTACTTGGCTGCAGAAAAGTGTTTATTTCATTGGGCGATTTTGAGTGGACCTATACGTTTAACACAATTTCACTTAAGTGATCGAACATGTTTCTCATGTTCTTAATTAAAGAAAAATGGCGGCGAGTTTCAACGACTTATTGATTCTAGTGCAACTTAAGATCATCAGAGTCTAAGAAAGCACATTATTTTTCTTACTTGCGAGTACCAAAGCATACTTCTCTTCTCCATGGTAGGGCCACAAACACTCTCTCTCTCTCTCTGCCGCGCATCGGACACCTCTAGCCCCAGGCCCGCCGTACACCTCTTACTCAAACCGCTTCTTTGTATGTGCAAACATAGACATGCACACACATCCGTAACTATCTTACACCTACACGAATATTTTGCATACATCCTTTTCATTTGACATGAGTTGTCTTTTCCTTTGATTACAACATGATTTGATACTATTAAAATACTTAAGCATCATTTTACTTTAATATGTGACACATGAAGATCCGTGAAAGCTACTTTCTATTAATCAATAGTCTTGAATTAAGGCTTTCTAAACTTGATTAGTTCGTTAACCCACGCGCAAATATCATAACTAAGACAACAAACATAAAACCACATATAACGCCTAGACAAGTGAAGTATGTGGTTTCCTTGTTTTTTCTTTTGCTTTTTGACTTTCCTTCCTTCTTTTTTCAATTATGGATAAATTTTTTCATAAAGAGACGGCGAACTTCAGCCATTCTCAAAGCAGCCTTTTATTCAATGAAACTAATCTTCCCTGTCTGTTGTTAAACAAAAAGAGGAAGGAAATGACTTTGTTATGGGTTATTTAAAGCATTAAACAAAAATCCAAATAATATATTTTGTTTACTTATGCTCAGTTATTGTTTCCATGTCATTCTTGAAAAATAAGACAATATCAACAAGTCACTTATCAAACCATTTCAAAAGATCTTACTTCTTTCATGCGTATCGCTTAAAAGTAAATAGTTAAAGGATTTAGAGATATCGATGTCAACAAAAACCATCAATATTCACAACATGGTTTTTTCCAAAAAAATACCGAACAAGTTCGAATCCTCATTAGTAAACTGCGAAACTGATGAGGAATTGTTTATTTGTTATGCATAAAAAATACGTGCGACTCAAAGAGCTTCGAAGCAACCTTCTCCAAGACCTAGAAACTGGTAATGTTATGTATTCTTCAATTTTGAGAAGAAGCTAAAGAAATTTAGAGCTCTTTTAATTAACAGGGTGAAGGCACCCATCAGTATCGGCGAAGAAAACCCACATAAAGAGACACAAGCAAAGTAACAATGAAGTCCCATAATTATGCTAAATGTTGCCAAAAAGATGAATGAAACGCTTTTACTTAATCGATTAGATGAGGATTGGTTCAATGGCCGTAAACAAAAAATTGTCTTCGAAGGAAACATTGTCTTTTGTGCGGCAATAGAACATCCAAATGAGTCCAAATACGAGTTGCGAGTCTTAAAATACACCCCAACAGAGGCTGTACTACTTTGAAATGGGAACATTTTCTTAATTTTTGAGTCTAATTCTTGTAATATTGAGACATAACAAACGAGAACAAAGACATGTTCTCTTTTTCCCTACAACATATCAGGGGCATACCAACATTGCCCATACCGACGGTCACGCCTCGACATCGGTATGACCATTGAAAATGCTTGAAAAACCACAGATGCAATACCGATGGTCATTTGATCGTCGGTATACAGGCGTCAGTATCAGCACCAGTATAGGCGTTGGTACTTTACTGTAAATTACCGACACTTATACCGATGCTCATATCGACGCTTTAACCGGGCCCGAGAGCAAAAATTCGACATTTGCTTGCATTTTGAACCAAAGTTTGCTACTGTCGAGTTTGCGCACGCAAACTACATTCTGCGCCTATTGTGTGCACACATCTCTCTCTTTCTCACTCTTTCTCTCTCTTTCTCTCTCTCTCTCTGTCTCTCCCTCTCTCTCTTTGTCTACATCTCTGTTTCTCTAGATCTGAAATTTTTGTAAGAATTGCACATACTGTAGCACCCTTTCTCTTTCTTTGTGTTTTCCCTTTTCTAATTTCTCTTCTCTTTCGTTTTGCAAGAGATTTTTGGCATCAAATCTTTGGAATTCGACGAAGGACAACATTAAGTGGACCTTGACGACAACACTCCAAAAAATTACATCGATGTAAGTGATTGTTTTGTTTTCGATTGATATAGAGTTACATAGAGAGAGAGAAAGATGAAAGAAAGAGAGAGATCTAGAGAAACATAAAGAGAGAGCGAGACAGAGAAAAAAAGAGAGAGAGATGAAAGAGAAAGATAGAGAGAGATTCAAAGAGAGAGAGATGAAAGAGAGAGAGAGAGATGAAATAGAAAGAGAATGAGATAGAGAGATAGATGCATACATACATACACACACATATGCATACACATACTCACATACATATTACATACACACATGCATATTACATACACACTCACATACATATTACATGCACATGCATATACATACACATACATATTACATACTCACATGCATACACACATATACATACATACATGCATATTACATACAAACATGCATATTGCATACACACATGCATATTAGATACACACATGCATATACATACACACACATATTCATTCTCATACTCACATACATACATACACTACAAGAAATAGGGGGGCATAGCGACGCCGTCGAACCGGAAAAAAACGGGAACTGTCGCTTATGCGACGCTAGCGTCGCATAAGCGATGGTCCTGTTTTCGACATTTTGATTTTTAGGCAGGGTACGTCGCAGACTCAAGCTTGCATCGTTTATGCGACGCTAATCTTTGCATCGCAAAGAGAGTCGCTTGCTAGCGACGGTATGTGCGACATGGGCAAACTGGAGAGCATCGCATATGCGTCGTCCTTTCGAGAGGGTCGCGTAAGCGACGCTCTAGAATGTTCAAAAAAATTTCCGATTTCTCTCAGCACATTTGCATCGAGATCTGGACGAGAGCAAGAGAACGAGAGAGAGAGAGAGAGAGAGAGAGAGAGAGAGAGAGAGAGAGAGAGAGAGAGAGAGAGAGAGAGAGAGAGAGAGAGAGAGAGAGAGAGAGAGAGAGAGAGAGAGAGAGAGAGAGAGAGAGAGAGAGAGAGAGACCAGGTATGCACAAACACACACACTTACACACACATACATATGCATACACACACACATATACACACATACACATATACACACACACATACACACACAAATACACACACATATACACACATACACACATAATGTTGCATATACACACATATACATACATACACACACACATATACATGCACACACACATATATACATACACACACATATGCATACATAATGCACATGCAAACATACACATACATAATTCATACACATGCACACGCATATACACATACACACACATACACACATACACACATATACACACGCATACACACACATACACACACACATACACACACACATACACACATACACACATACACACACATACACACATACACACACATACATGCATACAGACACACATAGAGAGACATGCACACACATACACATACATGCATACATATGCATATGCATATGCAGACATACATACATACTTACATGCATACACACACATATGCATACACAATGCACATGCATACATACACATACATAATGCATATGCATACATAATGCACATGCATACATACACATACATAATGCATATGCATACATAATGCACATGCATACATACACATACATAATGCATACACATGCATACATAAAGCATACACACACATACACACACATATGCATACATACATGCATACACATACACACATAGACACATACACACACACACATACATATGCATACACACACATATACACACATAGACACACACACACACACAATACACATATACACACACACACATACACACACAAATACACACTCGTATACACACATACACACATAATGTTGCATACACACACATATACATACATACACACACACATATACATGGAGACACACATATATACATACACACACATATGCATACACATACACACATACACACACAGACATACACACATACACACACATACACACACACACATACACACACATACACACACATATATGCATACACATACACATAGAGAGACATGCACACACATACACATACATGCATACATATGCATATGCATATGCATACATACATACATACTTACATGCATACACACACATATGCATACATAATGCACATGCATACATACACATACATAATGCATATGCATACATAATGCACATCCATACATACACATACATAATGCATATGCATACATAATGCACATGCATACATACACATACATAATGCATACACATGCATACATAAAGCATACACACACATACACACACATATGCATACATACATGCATACACACACACACATAGACACATACACACACATAAAGAGATCCACACTCATAGACACACACACACATACACATAGATGTGCACACACATACACACACACACATAAACATACACATACACACATAGACACATACACACATAATGATGCATTCACACACATAGAGATGCATACACACATACAAATGCATACACACATACACACATAATGATGCATTCACACACATACACATGCATTCACACAGGGATACATGTCTTAAATATGACCTTTCTCCCTGGTATAGAGTACACATACACACACATACAAACACATACACACACACATACACACACACATACACACACACATACACACATACACACATACACACATACACACACACACATACACACATACACACACACACATACACACACATATATGCATACACACACACATAGAGAGACATACACACACACATACATGCATACATATGCATATGCATATGCATACATACATACATACACACAGGGATACACATACACATGCATTCACACAGGGATACAGGTCTTAAATATGACCTTTCTCCCTGGTATAGAGTACACATATTTAGGCAGTCATGTAGTTGTGCATGACAACGAGATAATGCAGTGTCCTGTTCGCAATAAATGGTTAACAGATTGCCATACGGGAATTGTCCCAAGTCTTTGCTATAAAAAAGGGACTCAAACTGCTCTTCAGTTCCTAACAACGAGTCTATGTGTGTCTATGTGTAAACCCACAACCTATCTACTGACACTCAACGCGTTTCTCATGAAAAGAGATATAAGCTTATCTATGTGTATGTGTGTGTCTATGTGTAAACCCACAACCTATCTATTGACACTCAACAAGTTCCCTTGTATATTCTTCTCCTTTGTTGATTGACCCACGTTGTAAACCCACAACCTGTCTACTGACACTCAACGAGCCTACATGAAAAGAGATATAAGCTTATCTCTCGCACATGAATTAACTCAAATAGGATTTTCTCCTGTGAATAATTCACATAATTCGCTGCTAATGCTCCCTTGTATATGCTTTCTGTCAATGGTGCACACTGACATCTCACCCATATGCGTGCCTACATGTAAACAAAACCTCATTACACCTCAGGCAGTGATCTAAGCAATATCAGAGATTATTAAATGTAAGCAAAGAACCTGAGCTAAAAAACGTGTCTTCTGCTTCCCATCAGTCCAGGCATATGGATTGATGTTCATCTCTCCATAGCTATCTGCCTCAAAAATACCATGCAACTTTTTATCAATGTAATTAAAAAAAATAGTGGCATCCCTGGTCAGATATTCTTTACATAGATGATATGAGAAGCTTGAAGGCCTGGACATGCACAAAAGCTAATGATCAAGCTATTGTTCATGCATATGGTTTAAAGGGAGAGACGTATATCTGTGATAGAAAGTAAGAGGTGGTATAAAGTATACCAAACAGAAGCTGTGTGACGCATTCATTGTAATTCGCATGGTCACAGCCAAAAATCACAGCAGCAAGCTCCTCCGCCAGAAGGTTCAAGAACGGGAGCGGTGATCAAGGAGAATGGCTAGCCCAAGAGGAAGGAGAATGAAGGCCTTTGTATGTTTCGGTCTTACGTCCAGCTCCCATGACAGAAGCACTCTACTGGCGATAAGACTCATAAGAGTAATTTTAGAGTTTATTGGAAAACGTTAATTACAAATTTATGTAATGAGATCATATGCTACGTGTGTATTAATTAAAATAATACTTTCATAATAATATTTTTTATGAATGAAGGCATTCTGTGGGTAGAATATTGACACCAATGGATGAAGATACGAAAGATATTGACACCAGCATTCACGAGTTCACTGTCAAGGATGTAGTTGACAATGATGTGGATAGCAATCTGTGGAGCATGCACAAGAGCAAGGCTAAGTGGTTCAGGATCTTGGGTGTTCTGTCGGGTATGATCGCCGTTGGGAGGTGGTTTTCTAATATTTGCAGATGGAAGAACCCTATCACCACAGTTCTCGTCCATTTCCTCTTCGCTGTTAATGCTCCCTTGTATATGCTTTCTGTCAATGGTGCACACTGACATCTCACCCGTATGCGTGCCTACATGTAAACAAAACCTCATTACACCTCAAACAATGATCTAATGTAATATCAGAGATTATTAAATCTAAGCAAAGAACCTGAGCTGAAAAACGTGTCTTCTACTTCCCATCAGTCCAAGCATATGGATTGATGTTCATCTCTCCATAGCTATCTGCCTCAGAAATACCATGCAACTTTTTATCAATGTAATTAAACAAAAATAGTGGCATCCCTGGCCGGACATTCTTTACAAAGATGATATGAGAAGCTCGAAGGCCTGGACATGCACAAAAGCTAATGATCAAACTATTGTTCATGCATATGGTTTAAAGGGAGAGACGTATATCTGTGATAGAAAGTAAGAGAATAGATAAAGTATACCAAACAGAAGCTGCGTGACGCATTCATTGTAAGTCGCATGGTCACAGCCAAAAATCACAGCAGCAAGCTCCTCCGCCGGAAGGTTCAAGAACAGGAGCGGTGATGAAGGAGAATGGCTAGCCCAAGAGGAAGGAGAATGAAGGCCTTTGTATGTTTCGGTCTTACGTATAGCTCCCATGACAGAAGCACTCTGCTGGCGATAAGACTTGTAAGAGTAATTTTAGAGTTTGTTGGAAAACGTTAATTACAAATTTATGTAATGAGATCATATGCTACGTGTGTATTAACTACAATAATACTTTCATAATAATATTTTTTATGAATGAAGGCATTTTGTGGGTAGAATATTGACACCAATGGATGAAGATATGAAAGATATTGACACTAGCATTCACGAGTTCACTGTCAAGGATGTAGTTGATAATGATGTGGATAGCAATCTGTGGAGCATGCGCAAGAGCAAGGCTACGTGGTTTAGGATCTTGGGTGTTCTGTCGGGTATGATCGCCGTTGGGAGGTGGTTTTCTAATATTTGCAGATGGAAGAACCCTATCACCACAGTTCTCGTCCATTTCCTCTTCGCTGCTAATGCTCCCTTGTATATGCTTTCTGTCAATGGTGCACACTGACATCTCACCCGTATGCGTGCCTACATGTAAACAAAACCTCATTACACCTCAAAGAATGATCTAATGTAATATCAGAGATTACTAAATCTAAGCAAAGAACCTAAGCTGAAAAACGTGCCTTCTGCTTCCCATCAGTCCAGGCATATGGATTGATGTTCATCTCTCCATAGCTATCTGCCTCAGAAATACCATGCAACTTTTTATCAATGTAATTAAGCAAAAATAGTGGCATCCCTGGTCGGACATTCTGTACAAAGATGATATGAGAAGCTCGAAGGCCTGGACATGCACAAAAGCTAATGATCAAGCTATTGTTCATGCATATGGTTTCAAGGGAGAGACGTATATCTGTGATAGAAAGTAAGAGAATAGATAAAGTATACCAAACAAAAGGTGTGTGATGCATTCATTGTAAGTCGCGTGGTCACAGCCAAAAATCACAGCAGCAAGCTCCTCCGCCGGAAGGTTCAAGAACGGGAGCGGTGATGAAGGAGAACGGCTAGCCCAAGAGGAGGGAGAATGAAGGCCTTTGTATGTTTCGGTCTTACGTCCAGCTCCCATGACAGAAGCACTCTGCTGGCGATAAGACTTGTAAGAGTAATTTTAGAGTTTGTTGGAAAACGTTAATTACAAATTTATGTAATGAGATCATATGCTACGTGTGTATTAATTACAATAATACTTTCATAATAATAATTTTTATGAATGAAGGCATTCTGTGGGTAGAATATTGACACCAATGGATGAAGATATGAAAGATATTGACACCAGCATTCATGAGTTCACTGTCAAGGATGTAGTTGACAATGATGTGGATAGCAATCTGTGGAGCATGCGCAAGAGCAAGGCTAAGTGGTTCAAGGCTAAGTGGTTCAGCATCTTGCGTGTTCTGTCGGGTATGATCGCCGTTGGGAGGTGGTTTTCTGATATTTGTAGATGGAAGAACCCTATCACCACAGTTCTCGTCCATTTCCTCTTCGCTGCTAATGCTCCCTTGTATATGCTTTCTGTCAATGGTGCACATTGACATCTCACCCGTATGCGTGCCTACATGTAAACAAAACCTCATTACACCTCAAACAATGATCTAATGTAATATCAGAGATTATTAAATCTAAGCAAAGAACTTGAGCTGAAAAACGTGTCTTCTGCTTCCCATCAGTCCAGGCATATGGATTGATGTTCATCTCTCCATAGCTATCTGCCTCAGAAATACCATGCAACTTTTTATCAATGTAATTAAACAAAAATAGTGGCATCCCTGGTCGGACATTCTTTACAAAGATGATATGAGAAGCTCGAAGGCATGCACATGCACAAAAGCTAATGATCAAGCTATTTTTCATGCATATGGTTTAAAGGGAGAGACGTATATTTGTGATAGAAAGTAAGAGAATAGATAAAGTATACCAAACAGAAGCTGTGTGACGCATTCATTGTAAGTCGCATGGTCACAGCCAAAAATCACAGCAGCAAGCTCCTCCGCGGGAAGGTTCAAGAACGGGAGTGGTGATGAAGGAGAATGGCTAGCCCAAGAGGAAGGAGAATGAAGGCCTTTGGATGTTTCGGTCTTACGTCCAGCTCCCATGACAGAAGCACTCTACTGGCGATAAGACTTGTAAGAGTAATTTTAGAGTTTGTTGGAAAACGTTAATTACAAATTTATGTAATGAGATCATATGCTAAGTGTGTATTAATTACAATAATACTTTGATAATAATAATTTTTATGAATGAAGGCATTCTGTGGGTAGAATATTGACACCAATGGATGAAGATATGAAAGATATTGACACCAGCATTCACGAGTTCACTGTCAAGGATGTAGTTGACAATGATGTGGATAGCAATCTGTGGAGCATGCGCAAGAGCAAGGCTAAGTGGTTCAGGATCTTGGGTGTTCTGTCAGGTATGATCGCCGTTGGGAGGTGGTTTTCTGATATTTGCAGATGGAAGAACCCTATCACCACAGTTCTCGTCCATTTCCTCTTTGCTGCTAATGCTCCCTTGTATATGCTTTCTGTCAATGGTGCACACTGACATCTCACTCGTATGCGTGCCTACATGTAAACAAAACCTCATTACACCTCAAACAATGATCTAATGTAATATCAGAGATTATTAAATCTAAGCAAAGAACCTGAGCTGAAAAACGTGTCTTCTGCTTCCCATCAGTCCAGGCATATGGATTGATGTTCATCTCTCCATAGCTATCTGCCTCAGAAATACCATGCAACTTTTTATCAATGTAATTAAACAAAAATAGTGGCATCCCTGGTCGGACATTCTTTACAAAGATGATATGAGAAGCTCGAATGCCTGGACATGCACAAAAGCTAATGATCAAGCTATTGTTCATGCATATGGTTTAAAGGGAGAGACGTATATCTGTGATAGAAAGTAAGAGGTGGTATAAAGTATACCAAACAGAAGCTGTGTGACACATTCATTGTAAGTCGTATGGTCACAGCCAAAAATCACTGTAGCAAGCTCCTCCACCGGAAGGTTCAAGAACGGGAGCGGTGATGAAGGATAATGGCTAGCCCAAGAGGAAGGAGAATGAAGGCCTTTGTATGTTTCGGTCTTACGTCCAACTCCCATGACATAAGCACTTTGCTGGCGATGAGACTTGTAAGAGTAATTTTAGAGTTTGTTGGAAAACGTTAATTAAAAATTTATGTAATGAGATCATATGCTACGTGTGTATTAATTACAATAATACTTTGATAATAATAATTTTTATGAATGAAGGCATTCTGTGGGTAGAATATTGACACCAATGGATGAAGATATGAAAGATATTGACACCAGCATTCACGAGTTCACTGTCAAGGATGTAGTTGACAATGATGTGGATAGCAATCTGTGGAGCATGCGCAAGAGCAAGGCTAAGTGGTTCAGGATCTTGGGTGTTCTGTTGGGTATGATCGCCGTTGGGAGGTGGTTTTTTGATATTTGCAGATGGAAGAACCCTATCACCAAAGTTCTCGTCCATTTCCTCTTCCTCTACATGTTCCTGATCGGAGCTTGGCATTACAAATTTTGCCCACGCCTACCACCCCATATGGATCATCGTCTCTCACACACAGAGGCTGGCGAACCTGATGAGCTAGACAAGGAGTTCGACAATAGATCCCAAGGTGAATAAATGAAGAGAGTTCTTGTACCTTTTGCTATTGTGCATGTCGATGATTCCAAGGGCGAATTAATGAAGAGAGTTCTTGAATATCAAACATCATATTATTACTAGCTAATGACACCCAATATGTTGTTTTTTTTTATTTCAATATTTTTAAAAATTCTTTTTGGAGTTCTCCAAATATCATGTCACCTATATCCATGTAAGAAACTACTCATGAATTATGAACCACTCTAGTAAATTGTGGATTATTGAAATCTTAACCAATAATATCGCAATAAATATACCGATGCAAAGTTTCATGTATGTAGTGTTGTTTTTTCCTTTCTTTCGTTCATGTTGTATTCTTAAGATGTAGATATATAGATGTTGGCAAACTTGAATTTCTATAACATTTCAAGAACAAGAGTCAACAATTAGGAGAACAAGAGAGAGAGTCAACAAAGAGAGAGAGAGACAGAGAGAGAGAATTCAAAGCGAAAAAGATGTAGAAAGAGAGAAACAGAGACCTGCATATACTTGCTTTAGCTCGTAAGTGCAGCGCAACTGCGAACGTTGGAGAGCTCTTCGATCAAATGCATGAAAATGCCGATCGAAGAGCCTCCAATGTTTTAAATTTTTTCCGTCAACAGACCGTCGTGTAAGCGATGCTAGTGCGTCGCATAAACGACGTCAAAAAAGCGTCGCTTATGCGATGTAAAAAGCATTGCTTAAGCGACGCTATTTGGAACCGTCGTGTTAGCGACGCTACAGGCGAGCGTCGCAGTTCAAGTCGCAAAACGCATCGTTAACTTCGTCGTTTAATCGACAGTCCACGCGCGATGCTCTTTACGATGCATTTTGCAATTTTATAGCGACGAATTTGTGTCGCCTTAACCGTCGCTATATGCCCGTATTCCTTGTAGTGATACATGTATACATACATATACATACACACATGTACACACACATGTATACATACACACATGCATATGCATACATACATACACACATATTTGCATGTACACACACACATACATACATAAACACATGCATATTACATACACACTCACATATGTATACACACACATATGTGCATACACACATGCATATGCATACATACATACACACACATATGCATGTACACACACACATACATACATACACACATGCATATTACATACACACACATATATATACACTCACATATGTATACACACATGCATACATGCACATACACATACACATACACATACACATACACATACACATACACATACACATACACATACATATACACATACACATACACACACATCACATATACATACACACATATACATGTTTTAGGGTTAGGTATTTAGGATTAAGGTTTATGAATTTCTCTTTTCTTTTGTTTTGCAGGAGATTTTTGGCATCGGTTCTTTGGAATTCGACGAAGGAAAACATGAAGTGGACTTTGACGACAACGCTCCAAACAATTACATCGATGTAAGTGATTTTTTTGTTTTCAATTGATATAGAGTGAGATAGAGAGAGAGAGAGAGAGAGAGAGATGAAAGAAAGAGAGAGATACATACACACATATTTGATTGTACACACACATACATACATACACACATACACACATGCATATTACATACACACACATATAGATACACACTCACATATGTATACATGCACATATGTGCATACACACATGCATATGCATACATACATACACACACATATGCATGTACACACACACACATACATACATACACACATGCATATTACATACACATGCACATATATATACACATTCACATATGTATACACACACATGCATACATGAACATACACATACACACACACACCACATATACATACACACATATACATGTTTTAGGGTTAGGATTTTAGGATTATGGTTTTTGACTTTTTCACATATACACACATAATACATACACACATACACACATATACACATGCATACACACATCTCTTTGTCTCTCTCTCCCCCTACACACACATCTCTTTCTCTCTCTCTCTCTCTCTCTCTCTCTCTCTCTCTCTCCCCCCCCCCCTTCACACACATCTCTCTCACATCTTGGTAAATGATGTGTGTACTCTTTCACTATCTCTCTTTCTCTATGTCTTCTATTTTTCAATTTCTTTTTTCTTTTGTTTTGTAGGAGGTTTTTGGCATCGATTCTTTGGAATTCGACAAGACAGGACGTCGATTGAGCTTTGACAAGAGCAATCAAAAGAATTACATCGATGTAAGTGCTTGTTTTGTTCTTTTTTGTAAATAGAGAGAGAGAGATGAAAGAGAGAGAGAATAAGAGAGAGAGAGAATAAGAGAGAGATAGAAAGAGGGAGAGCGAGATAAAAAAGAGCGAGAGAGAGGGAGATAAAGAGGGAGATATAGATAGATAGAAAGAGAGAGACATAGAGATACATACACACACATGCATACATATTAGATACACATATGCATATGCATATGCATACATACACACACATACATGTTTTAGGGTTAGGGTTTTAGGATTAGGGTTTTTGACGTTTACACATATACGCACATAATACATTCACACATGCACACATATACACATGCATACATACATACACAT